>OU426990.1:13053826-13707652 GCA_911387755.1 Chrysotoxum bicinctum
ACCTGTTGACGATGGTCCCTCTTGTTGCCGTGCCAGAGTCACGGATTGCTTTCTCCAACGCCAGGTTGAAGAGGAGGCAGGCCAAACCGTCCCCTTGTCGGAGTCCATTAAAGATGTTGATTGGTCTGGATAGCAATCCGGCTATTTTTACTTGGCTTGTTACGTTGGTCATGGTCAACCTACATAGTCGTGTCAATTTATTTGGGATGCCGAATTCTCTCATGGCTTTGTAAAGTTCTACCCTGGCTATGCTATCATAGGCGGCCTTAAAGTCTATAAACAGATGGTATGTTGGGATGTTAAATTCTAGACATTTTTCCATCGCCTGCCTAAGGGTAAATATCTGATCAGTTGTTGATTTGCCTGGGATGAAACCACACTGATATTGTCCGATAACGGTTTTAGCGTATGGGGTTATCCGGTCTTGTAGGATAGAGGAGAGTATCTTATAGGCGGTACTCAACAACGTGATACCTCTATAATTGCTGCACGTTGTGACATCTCCCTTCTTATGTATGGGGCATATTAAACCTTTTCGCCAGTCTTCTGGCATTTCTTCCTGCTCCCATACGTGTACTATAATATCATGAATTGCTTGACGTAAGGCTGGCCCGCCGTGATGGAATAATTCGGCTGGTATGCCATCGGCTCCCGGGGCTTTGTTCTGTTTAAGCCGGCCTATAGCCTTCTCAACCTCTTCTATGCTTGGTGGCGGCAACATAGAGTATTCTTCTTGAAGTAGTGGAGCCTCCACTTCTGCAGTGAGCTGACCATTTAGCAATTCATTAAAGTACACTTCCCATCGCTCCAGTATGCTTTCAGGATCGGTGATCAGATTTCCCTCTCCGTCCTTGCAGTATGTGCAGCGTGGTGTGTACTGCGTCATGTTTCGGACGGATTGGTAGAACTTCCGCGCCTGGTGCGGACCTCGCTCTCGGCTATTTTCAATTTCACAGATTAGGTTCTTCTCCCAGGCTGATTTTTTTTGTCTGTGTAGCCGTTTTTCTATTCTTCTGAGCTCTTTATATTCCTCTTCGCGTGCCCGCGTTCTATGAGATTGTTGCATTGCTCGGTACGCAACATTCTTACGTTCAGTCGCTAGCTTGCATTCATCATCAAACCAGTCGTTCCGATTTTTACGACTGCTGCCTAAGATGGAGTTGGCAGTACTAATGACAATATTCTTAAGGCGTGTCCACTTCTCATTTACGCCCAGCATACTGGCTCCAGGACTTACTCTCCCTAAATCAAGTGATTCTAGGGCGAGTCCTAACGCATTACCAAAGGTGTTACTGGTGTTTTCATTGCGCAGGGCAGCCGTGTTGATTCGAACCTGATCGGCGGATGCAATGCGTCTTCGCAAGGCAATCCGCCCTCGGAAAACCATACCAACAAGATAGTGATCCGAGTCGATATTGGCACCTTGGTACGTTCGTACCGTCATCAAGTTCGAGTAGTGGCGACGGTCTATCAACACGTGGTCTATTTGGTTACGAGTGACTCCATCAGGTGATACCCAGGTGGCTTTGTAGATATCTTTACGCGGGAACCTGGTACTCGCAACGACCATGTTTTTCGATGCTGCCAATTCTAAGACTCGAAGTCCATTGTCATTAGTGTTCTCATGCAAACTATGGGTGCCTGCGTAATGCCTGAATACCGGCTCCCGACCTATTTTTGCGTTCAAATCCCCAAGGATGATTTTAACATCATACCTTGGACAGGCATTGAGGGCCCTCTCGACTTGTTCGTAGTAAGTCTCTTTTTCTTCGTCTGAGGACTCCTCCGTAGGTCCGTGAACGTTAATGAGGCTGATGTTCGTAAATTTGCCTCGCACGCGAAGGGTGCATAGCCTTTCGCTTATAGCGTTAAAGCCGATGATGGTAGACTTCATTTTTTCGCTGACTAGGAAGCCTACCCCGAGCACATGGTGTTTTGTATGACAGCTATAGTATATGTCATATTCTTTCTTCTGTAGAACACCATTCCCTGTCCATCTGATTTCTTGAAGAGCTGTTATGTCAGCTTTATATTTTGACAGGGCATCGGCTAGCTGCTGAGCAGCTCGAGCTCTATAGAGCGATCGTACGTTCCATAAGAAAATTCGTAAATCATTTTTCAGTTTTCGTTGCATTGGTTGTCGTCGTGTGATCAGTCCGTTTCCGAGGCTTGTTGTCGGTCTCGTAATTCAAAAGTTTTACGGGACAGGGAATTAACCTGTCGCCAACCTGAGGAACCAGCCTGATCATATTAGCCAAACCTTTTTAAAGGCTTGTTTCTAGCGGCCGCCACGAAGAGGCTATGATCAGACTTCCACCAGTCCCGAATAGTTACGGCACGTGCATGTTTTCGTATGCTACATGTTATTCCCCCTATTCGTCTGATGGCTGACCGCCAAGATCCATATTACCAAATACTAAAAATAAACATCACAATTTTTTTTTTGAAAAATTTTAAAGAAATTTGTTATATAAAAAATTACTTTAATAATAAAACGGTTTTTAATCTTTATTTGAATTAATTCATATTTTTTACTTAAAATCAGACGGCAATTTTATGCATTTTAACATTTTTATTTTATAAAATCCATGTTTTATATTAACTTATGTATAAACAATTTTTAAATTCCAAAGTACATAAGAGCTAGTTCTTGTGGCCAAGTCGTGTATTTTATTTCAATGTCTTATAAGATCTGTGGAACACTTTTTGAGTAAAAAATATTTACGAAGATTTCAAAAACAATTTATAGGGCAAATCTCTTTATGTTTGTGAAAAAGCTGTCTATTAAGTTCTGAATCTATCGCGAGTTAAAATGATAAGTATTACAGTTACGAGTACTTACCAATTTATTTCTTATCATTTCTTAATTTTTACCTGCAATTTTCAAAAGTCACCGAGACTCTGATTAGATGAGTTCGTTGAAAAGTGTCTCCAATTGTCACAATTTTTTCAAACACATGAATTTGATGTCTCTTGAGTTACCACCTCTGCACATGCCCCGGGTCTCCCTCCCATCATTCTAAATCCAAGCCTTCGTATTGCCTTTCGAAAATTTCTATTTTTACTGAAATATTCCTCAGAAAAGTGGCAGTGTTACTCATGAATTTGAATCCTTCCAAATGGAAACTGAATCCTTGTAATAATATTATAAATTAATCCTTTTTAACGAAAAAGACATACAATTGTAGAAAAATCCTAAACCATATCCTTTCCACCAGTATCTCTTAATACATTTGAAGTTATTTATGGAACAGTATTCAGGAGTAACTTCAGTTTCTTGGTTCGCAATTTTCAAGCCACTTCCTTCTCAGCATTCAGTTCTTTTCTTTTTTAATTCCTTATAAATATTGTTTTTTGAATGCTGAAAGATCAATCCTTTCAAGCTTTGTTCATTTCAAAACATTTAAGTGACTTATTATAGGAAGAAAGAAATTTCTCTAATAATGAGTTGCAACGTTCGAATTTCGTTTATGCCCCCAAGAAACAGAATATCAAATAACCTCACGTCTTATTCATACACATATGTAAGAGAATCTCTAAACCTACCCTTCTTCGAGTTTCTTCTCCATAAATATCGATACAAAACCCTTACATGATTCGATTTCTTTTGTTGCCTTTCTTCAATCAATTCCATTACATGCCCTTTTTCAATCAAAGCGTGACAGGAATTCAGGAATTTAATACTCCTCAAGAAACTATAGCTTACCAATATACGAGCACATTTGTATGTAGGTAATTCGAAATGATTTTACGATATACTGAAGGTAATGATCGAAGATAAATATAAACAAAACCCTTTTGGCAAATTTACCAAATTGTCTAATCTGACAGTAGGTAATGACAAATGCTGTCACAGACACCCACACACAGGATATTAGGTTCTTTCTTCGCATAAATATATTTAATAGATAAAAAGCTTTTGAGAAATGAAAGTTCGAATGATTTCCTCGAATGAAGAGGTCATAAGACAAAAAATCAAAACATTTCTTGTTCTAATTGCAAAAATAATTTATTGTTTCCAAACATTCTTTAAATCCATTTTTTTTAATGTGTTCTTATCAAAGAAGCCCTTCTACTGAAGTCCTTGAGACTTAAGAGTAATTCATTAACGGAATTGTATCTTGACTTTTGAGAGAGAAATTTGATTTATTCAATTTTATAAATGAATTCGCCTAGGGGGGTATAAAGTAAACCTTAATTTCTTCTGGGCATAAAAGTTGGAAATATAAAAAATAATCCAACATATTTCTCCTTAAGAAGAGTAAATTCTTGGAAACTTGTCTGAAAGGGGTTTTCCTTTAACTTTCTGAGAAAACAATTTGAGTAATGAGTATTGGCATTACTTAAAATGTTTTCTGAATTAGAGACTTGATGATTTATTTTATGATTAAACAAAGAAATAATGACAAAATAGGGGTAGGTTCATCATCAAACAAATTATTTTACCAAGAAATACGAAGGCTATCTTTCAGCTTCAAGGACTGTTCTGATAATTAATATTATATTTTATCAGTCGAAGCTTCGATTATGTAACTACATACAATATATGCGATATAGAAATTTTAATCAGACTTCTTCTTAGATGTAGAAGGAGCTTCCAATAACGTCGTTACCGAATCCAGTCATGAATAACTCGTTGACTTTGATCTAGAAGACTAGATCTGACAATGGTCATGCTGAGCAAAAGAAGGATTCAAAGTACGTAAGATAATACAAACTCAACCAAACACGTGAGTAAAGGAACACCCCATGGTGGAGTTCTATCCCATCTTATAGCTATACCTTGTATGCCTTTCAGTCATGAATAACATTCTTCTATATGGTTAAGTACACGGATGATTTGGTTTTATTGGTATCGAGAAAGTGTACCCCTATGATAAGTGAAATCATTGAGATGGCCTTGAGGAAAGTTAGCAACTGGGGCACGAGGTTTGGACTATGGCTTAACCAAGCTAAACTTGAATCGATGCGATGGTCTGCACCACGAAAACTTAAATATTGCCCTTCATTCTACCTGTACTCAACAACCAAACTCTGTCCTTGTCATCCTGTGTTAATTATTTTGGAGTAATCCTTGACCCTTAATTAAGCTGAATAATAAATATTGAAGAATTGGTTGAGAAGGTCTGCTTGTAGTAAGATATTGGTAAAAAGTGGGGCCTAAAATCGAAGATGGTTTTGTGAGCGTTACTAGCTGTGGGGTGTCCGAACTTAGCGTGTGCTTCGAATGTGTACTGGTCTGCACTCACCAAAGCGTACAAAGTTAATGAACTTAAACAGGTTTAACGGTTATTTTGAGCGTTCTTCACCTTCTGGCACTTGACTTACATATTAAATATTTAATATCTTGCAGTGCGTTAAGACTTAAAGAATTTAATCCCAGGAGAAATTTTTTAAAAAGCAATGAATACTATACCCCTACTGTGGGCATCAGTAAGGATTTTAAAATTATTCTTCCATCTACATAAAAAGGACTCTTTGATAATAACTTTGTGATATAAGACTTTGACACAACCATCTTTACTTATGGCTCAAAGATGGAGTGTGGTGTCGGTTCGGGAATTTTCTCATAGTCTTAAAATGCCTTAAGGTCTTTTCGGCTATCTGATTTTGCTAGTGTCTATAAAGCTGAAGTTGAAAGCAATAAGGGAAGCATGTAAAATACTTCAACTTGAGCGAAATCAAAACCAGAATACAGCCTTGCATTTTAGACAGGCAGCCAGTCAAATATTAAAACCATAGATTTTGCTTTTTGATCCTCTAAAGTGCCGGAATGTCTCGACAAGCCTGTGGAATAGAACAATTTTTAGAAGGTTTTTAATGGAATTAAAGCGACATAGACGACGGCAGGGATCGAACCTGTCATCATGAGGTTGACAGGCGAGCACACATCCATCGCGCCACGGGCTGATGAGCTAGTCAAGTACATTTCTCTTGGTGTTATGAAGGGCAACATTTACTTATAGAATCCAACCGTAGGTTGAGCAGTTTAACCAACTGCAAGATGCAGCCTATTTATAATAAGTCCTAAACAAATGACCTAACCTAACATGCAGACCTACCAGACAAGACATAGCCAGGGTAGTTGTAACATGCACTGGACACTGGCCAATAGGGGAACATGCAGCAAAGTTAGGCATTCCTACTTATTGTCGTTGTTGTGAGGATCAGGAGGAAAAGGAAACAGTCATATATAAAAAGGTATTTTACATTTCTTTTTTTATATCAATATTGAAAAAAATACACAAAATAGACGACAGCAACCTCTAAAAGAAACTAAGAAAGGTGGCGCCAATTGGGATCTCTTGTTCTGGGTTCCCTTGTACCCTAATTTTCCATATTTGTGGATGGCCAAACTACTTTTGTGAAAGACACACAGATGGAGCAATAGTGGGAAATTGAAACCCATTCTGCCAAACATTGTGCGTGGTGCTACAACAAAAGAAATACCGAACGTAAATACTCCAGCTCTTTTCTTGTGGAAATTTTTGATTATGAAAATTGCTTTAAAAAAAATTGTTAATAATTTTTTTTAACTATGGATTGGCTTATATTAGGTCAGATAAATCAATTGAAGACCCAGTAAGCCACATCACCTCACCCCGATCTTAATATATTTAATACCCTGCCCAGAATGTCAGTGAGATAAATAAACAGTCTCCTTAAACCATCCTAAACTATCCTAAACCTAAATAATATTCAGAATATTCCTAGCTTTTTTGAGACGGCCGACGAATGCATCATAAAAAGTATTCGTCTATAGCTGCTTTCCTAGCGTATTAAAAGGCTGGTTGACATACCTACGACTTTTTTGCACACTTTATCATGGTCAAACCAAATTAATCTTGGATGTCAACCTAAAAATTCATTTGGGCGAAGTTTTTAATTTTTGATCTCGATAGTTGCTATAAAAAGAGTTGAAATTTTTGTCAATTTATAGAATAAATATTTCTCTACAACCGGTAGAGAAAGTAGGTACAGAGCTTCCAATACCTTGGAACTATCATCTCTACCGAGGGTGGCACCGAACAGGACATCAGCAGTCAAATCGGGAAGGCAAAGGCTGCTTTTGGTATGATTAGAAATATAAAGAGGAATAACTCTCTAAGCTTAAGAACCAGGCTACGGCTGTTGGAAAGTAACATTAGGTGTCACTAAGAACCTGCAAACGTTCATTAATAGATGTCTACGAAACATCCTTAGGATTTTCTGGCCCAATCGTATATTAAACAAAGAGTTCCTCATGAAAACGGGTCAGGAACCTATTGACTATATTATACGACGTCGAAGGTGGCAGTGGATCGGGCACATGATTCGAAAAGTCGACAACTGTATTGCGGCGCATGCAATGCGGTGGAATCGACTCACTCAAGAAGGAAGAGGAGCTGGACGACCGAGAAGCTAATGGAGAAGGACAGTCGAGGAGGAGTCAGGCCAACTAGGCAAGAGTTGGAGGGAGTTGCGACTCATATCCAGGAACCGAACACCATGCCGAGCTGGCGTTGTGGATGCCCTATGCCCCACTAGGGGTAATCCACGAACATAAAAGGTCTGAGGACTTGGGTAAGTAAGTAAGTATAGGACGGAGACAAATATACTCCGGGACAGACCCACTAAGCTTAACCCAGCTTCCAAAGATCTTTTCTTTGAGTTCTTATTTATTTATTTATTTATTTATTCATCAATGGATTAACAATCGGCTGATTTCAAAAATAAATACTTTATAATTACATATTATTTTATATACATACATACATTTCAGGCTTAGCTTACGAATGAAATAAATTTTGAACAATATTTTTAAAATTTAACCTACTCATTGATATATCGACTTCATTACAAACAGAATTATACAATATTAGAGAACGAGTTACTGGGTTATTAAGGCCATAGTTTGTTCGATGAGTGGGAACATAGAATATATCATTTCTATTTCTTAAATTTCTTTCTGGAACATACCAAGAAACTAGAGCAAGTAGTTCTTCAGATTTTATATTAAAAGTTAAAACATCTCTTATAAAAAGAGTGCATTGAGCTTGTCTGCGGCTTTCAAGAGTTTTCAAGGCTAATAGGGCACATCTCGAATGATAATTTGGCATTTCTTCTGTCCATCGCAGGTTTTTTAGTGCAAAACGTAAGAATCTTTTCTGTATTTTTTCTATTCTTATAATAGCATTTTCATAAAAAGGGGCCCAAACAACACAGCAATACTCTAAGATAGGCATTACTAATGACAAATAGATTGACTTAAGAGTATACACGTCCTTAAATACAACTGTAGTTCGTTTTAGGAACCCTAACATTGAATTTGCTTTTGATATAATATAGTCCATGTGTGGCAAAAAAGTGAGTTTGGAGTCAATGAGAGAGATCTTTCACTTCACTGACTCTGGACAATTGTTCATCACCAAATTTGTAAGTGAAAATTATCGGGGACAGTGATCTGTGGGCACTAAAGATTTTGCATTTTGACGTATTTAGTTCAAGATGATTATACATACACCAATTTAGAAATATATTTATATCGCTTTGAAATTTTAAACAGTCATTATTGGAAGATATTTGACTGTACAATTTGACATCATCCGCGAACATCAAACAATCTGAAAATTTAAGAGCAGTAGGTATATCATTTACGAACAAATCAAACAAAAGTGGTCCTAAATGGCTTCCTTGAGGAAGACCTGATCTCACATCAATAAAAATTGATTGAAAACCATCAATCTGAACCACCTGTTTTCGATTCGACAAGTACGACTTCAACCAATTCAAAAAATGTTTATTAAGCCCTAGCTTTTGCAATTTTAGCAATAGAAGTCCATGGTGAACTCTGTCAAAAGCTTTTACAAAATCTGTGTATAAAACATCGACTTGCTGTTTGTTTTCCATCGATTTTAAACAGAAATGGGAAAATAAAGTCAAATTTGTAGTTGTTGAGCGGCCGCTTATGCTGTTTTGAAGTTATATGTACATTCTTTTACCGAAAAAAATAGCCGCTGAGTAACTAACTTTTCAAATAACTTTGGTACTGCAGAGAGTTTAGATATTGGCCGGTAATTCTTAACTAGGTGCTTTAAGCCACTTTTATAAATTGGATTTACAAAAGATACCTTCCAATCTTCAATAAAGACGCCAGTTGACAACGATTCATTGAAAATAATTTTTAATGCGTGGCAAAGTGATGAAGCACATTTCGACAATAAAATGGGAGGAATTTTATCTACTCCAGCTTTTTTAGTTGAATCTAAATCAAGTAACCCATCAAAAACATCTTTTTCTGAAAAACAATGTAGGTAAGTTAAAATCCGTAAATGGGGAAATAAATGAATATAAATCGTTAATATTTGAAATGGCATCTGTATTGTAATTAGATTGGAAGTATTTTGCAAATAGATTACAAGACGATTGTATATCGTACGACTTTTCACTTTCTAATTCCATTGCTATTGGCAAAAACGAACTTTTACGTTTGGAGTTAAGAAAGACCCAAAACGACTTGCTGTTCTTCTTAATATTACTTTCAACAGAACTTATGTGTTGTTGATACAAAAAATTATTCAAAAAATCAAACTCTCTCCGAAGCTGAAGAAAGCGAGCTCGGTGCTCAGATAAACCTGAAGATCTCGAAAGTTTAAATGCTTTATTTTTCACGTTTTCTAAATTCTTTAACCGTTTATTAAACCAAGGAAGCTTAAAAGATGATCGTTTATTAAGAACCGGGACAAACAGTTCAATGCCATTGAAAATAATATCTTTAAACACGTCATACGTTTCATTAAGCGGTTTATTGCTAAGTCTAAGTTCCCAGTCAATTGAACTATAAAAATTATTTAAACCTATGAAGTCGGCTTTATTAAAATTAAAATTTAAATTATTTTCAGCTTGAAATTCCTGGTTAAATTTATAAAATTCAAAGATTATATAAACAGCTTTATGATGAAATTGGTTATTTACTAAAGGAAAATCGGATTCATATAAAAAGTATTTCATATCGTTATTGCAAAAAATGAGATCTAATATTCTACCTAATAGATTCCTAGAATAATTTATTTGAAATAAGCCTAATGAAGCTAGAGAATCAACAACTTCAGTTTCGATATCTGTGGTGACATTGAAAGGGACCAAAGTTTGTTCATCAACCATAAAACACCACTCAATGTCACCAATGTTAAAGTCACCTAACACACATGGAAACTGATCAATTGTTAAATCCTTAACTATTTCGTTTATGTTTGACATAAGTTGAACATATAATTGAAAACTACTACGAGGTCTAATATAACTTACTATAAAACAAATTTCATTAATCTCAGTTTTGACGAACACACAAAGTTGATCGAAAAATGATGAAGGCATAGGTAAATCGTACTGCCGGCTGACTAATGTTGAACGTATAGCGATTAAAACTCCACCTCCTCGTTCCATTCCAGATTCTATCGGACGATCCACACGATAGACAACATAAGACGAGTCAAACATTTCAGAAGATATAAAGCATTCTTTTAACCAGGTTTCAGTTAAAATTATCACATCATATTCATGCATGGAAAAATTAATAAAAAGCTGATTTGTTTTGGTACGTAATCCACCAGCATTTTGATAATAAATAATTAATTGTGACGGACAAGGTAATGATGAAGAAGCACATTTTAAGCTTATGCAACTTCCTTCGGAATATGAGGTTCTCCGTTTTTTGAATGGTTCAAAAATGTCTTTATTTGTACACCAATGGGCCAAATAGATGGGTTGAGTGCATTTTCAAAAGCATGGGCTGGAATTCCCAATTTGAAATTAATGAAATGTAACGAAGAGACGTCGACATCCTTTTTAATCAGCATACTGCACTGCAGCACTTTTTCCGGTAGATTTAGTTTGTTTGCAGCATACGAAACTATATCATTTTCGCAAACACATTTATCCAAACGAGAAAGATGTATGAAGCGTAGTCTAGGCACTGATGGTAAGGTTTGTTCGGAAGAAGTACCAAACAATTTAGGTATTCTTTGAACTTTCCGATGCTTCTCTTGTACTTTACATGTAATATCGCCAGTGTTTGGACGATCACTTTCTTTCTCTGTTGTAAGTTTTTGTTGGTGTGCTGACGTAGGATCATTCAGAGCATCTACGGGAAATTGATCTTGTTGTTGTTTGGATGACGAAGGAAGAACAGGTGCGCTCATAACAACATCGGTGGTTTTGAGTTGGCTCTCTGTCCCAATTGTGAGCTGTTGTTGTATTGATGACACAGAACCAATATCGTTCGCTGCCTCTATTTCAATTTGTTGTTGGGTTGATGAGAAAGCAACAATTGTATTATGCGGAATATTTGGGGGTTTACTAGCATTTACTGTATTGCTTTCATGACTTAAATTATTTTGGTTTGAAGTCACAACTAATTTATTCTTTTGGATAGAGTCATTGCACAATTTAGATTTTATTTCAGCAACGTCTGTATTTAATTGCACTATTAAATGAAGAAGGGAGCCACTGACAACAATGCAGTTTGAGCAACGCCACATTAGATTTCGATCTGCTTGCAGGGCTTTAGCAGATTCATCGCAAAGATGAGCGCACTTTCTATGAAACGTTAATCCACAAAAACCTTCACATTTTATAAAATTGTCGCGAAGGAGTCTATGGCCACAAATTGAACACTTATCCATTTATATAGCCACAAAATTGTTTTATTTTAAATAAAAAGGTTTTGTTTATATATAAATATGCAAGTTTAATAATGTTTATAACGCACAGTGAGGAGCGATTTAGAATTACGTCCGACTCCAACAAGAGAGAGCAACTTGATTTGTTCTGAAAGTACTTTTGTCTTCTTTTTTGAGAGTAACTATAAAATGGAAATGTAATTTTATTTTTAATTCAACATCAATTGACAAGTAAACCTTTTACATCTCAGAGCGCTCAGTGTTTATTCTAATGATTTCTGCAGAAACTGCATTGATTCTTCATCTTCTCTTTACATTCCCTGCTTTATCCCAAAAGACGTAGACTCCATCTTGGAGATTTTGACGACAGTGATCTAAGAGATCTGGCAAATATATATATAGGATATCTCGCTCGCTTCATGAGGAGCTCCAATTGGTTTAACGATTAGGGCGAAAGTCTCAACATTGAATTCGTTATCACAATAATTGATCATCTCATAGTTTCAGCGTGTCGGCTATCCTGATGACAGACACGTGAACCTACTTTACCAAATTGCTTTAAGCGAAAAATATTGAAGTCCTAACACCACTTCAAGATTCGTTATGATTTCATACGAAACTATAAAGCTATGAGTCTGTCAGTATAGTTCATCGTAGAAATCTTCCACAGCTGATGGATCCATATTTTACGTATTCGGGAAATAGTGCAGAGAAATGAAATATGTTGAAAAAATATAAAGTTGAAACCCAACCCGTGGGTTATTTTTTAAGACTCTCAACTATTTCTGTGTGCATATTGTCGGGAGGAATGAAAAAGATTTATAAGGGATTTATACAAGTCAAAAAGGATTAAATGAAAGCACCTTTCCTTAACAAATGGTTTTCTTATTCGAGAGATTGTTACTTCTTTGCAGTGGCAGTAACCCTACCAAAACATATTTGGTTTTAAATGACAACGGCAGGGAAAAGAACCTATAACAATTATACCAAGAGCAATCCATCATTCAATAAGGCTTTTGTTAAAAGTTTAGGCCCAATTCGTATGTCCATTTTCGTGTAGTCTGGAATTGAGCTTAATGCTTAGTAACTGTAACTAATTCATCCCAAAATTCTTAAGTTTAAGAAATTAAATATCCAAGGGCAATAACCTTTTCCTTAAAAAAATATGGCGGTTTCTGATATGAAAAGGAAAACAAAAATAAAAAAACCGATTACCGATTGTAAGAGGCTGCTTTATTGACCATCTTCCATTTCCTTAATTGATTTAACATAACTTTTGAATTCTCTCAAAGTTATTTGTCTTACACACAAAAATGAACAAAACATAGGTATTTCTTAAGAAAAAGCCTAACCCTCGTCCTTTTTCATGAATTGTTATCATAAATATCAAACACTCTTACTCTCCCGATTCCAAGTTAATAAATTCCTTGTTTTCTGTTTTTTTTTTTTTTTTTTGTTTTGTAAATCCATCATGGCCTGGTCACGGCAACATAAAATCTCACTCGCAGTTGATTAACTTCGTCTCCATTATTCTATACAGCAATCTGTCATGGCCATTTGCACTAAATTTTAGCCACCTGCTTTATAGCCTGTCACAATCTATGGAAACAATTCGTCCCTTGTCGAACAACGATGGCTAGAACAAAAAAAAAATGTCCATCATAAAATTGACTAGCAGAGCCTCGCACAACACAAAAACCAACCTAACCCCTTATGCCTCATGCTCTGGAAAAAAACGTTAGTGGAAAAAATAAACCTAAAAGTTCGGTATAACCAAAACCAAACCTTCGTGTCCATCAAAAATTTTCCTCTTCAATTCCATTGATTGCCTCTGGTTATGTTACGTTGAAGCTACAAATAATATTGCCACCATTCACTGCTATGGCTACATCGGTCATTCATCTCAAGCCATTGTTTATGAAGCGAAATAGAATTATATCAAGGCTGGAACCGGACTATCCCGTACAGAATTTAAATACATAATTTGATTATTATAACAAATAATAAATATCAGTCGGGCGCAACACCAACACTCCCTAGCCCTTGTAAGGCTTTCTGTTTATGTTTACTATTGGCGAGGGTTTCTCTGGAGTGATGCTCTCCATATGCAATATTCTGGCGCCAACAGCATTATTCAGATGAGACTTGTATGAATGAGAGTTCATCAATCACAAGCAGAGCAGCGCGGGATGGATGGTTTGGTGAGACATAAGGAACAAAAAAAAACGAATAAAGCCCCCAGAAGAACAAGAACCAGGAAAGGATTTGATTTGTTGTCAACCATGTTTATGATTTTGGGAGATTTGATGAACTGAGATTAAAGCCCAAGTACAAACTTACCGAGATATTGGGTACTCAAATTGGCTACTTAATTACCACTAATTCCAATTGTGAGTATCAGCATAAGCGCCCTTAAGATTATTTGCTCAGAACTTCGGACAATTGTGTTAGAATCTTTCCAAAAAAAAGTTAAACTACAGAATTTCCACGTGCCTTAACATACATTTTTTTTTAAAAATGCAGCCCTGTCGTAGATTTATCTTCCCTCTTGCAACGACCTTACGCAATTCGCCCCTGGATAAGGCTACTCTGTTTTCCTTTTTTTCTCATGTAAAACATTCAGGACATGGTCGTATTTTATTTCAATTAAGTTGAAAAACAAGACTGCCAGTGTGAGAGAAAGGAAATACACTTTGATGGAAATTCCAGTGAATTTGATTTCGCTTGCTTAACATGCTTAATTAGCACAGGGTTTATATTTTTATCTTTTAGGAAGCCTTTTTCAGAAAAAAAAAACTTTTATTTACTGAAGACAAAATTTTATGAATTTACTAATTTAATTATTTATTTCCCAAACCATTTTGAGAAATTTCGACTTTTCAAATTTTTTAATTTGAAAACGCCAGATTATCATAATAAGAAAAATGATGAATTTTTTTCTTAAATTGACTTTAATTGATTTTATTTTTTTTAATAACTTTTAATATTCTTTTTAGTGAACAAAATTTTAATTATTTTAAAGAAAATAAATTGGAATTTCATAATGATTGAAAAATTCCTGCTCAGATTTATTTCTGAGTAAAACGATGTAAAAGTTAAGAAAAAATGAGAATTTAAAAATTGAGAAAAACTTTGAGTGTCCCAAAGTCTTAAGCTCAAAAACGAGAAAATTGTATGTTTCAGTGAATGTATGTTGAACCCTTAAAGAGCTAATGCAATTTTATTGAAATTCGGTTATCAAGATGTCCGTCAAGTTAGAACTACCACTTAAAAATTTTAAAGATGTAATAATTGGATTAATTTGTCGTGAATTTGTCGTTAATTTGTCGTGAAACGATAATGCTAATTTAACAGTCAAATTAGCACTACCGCCCTTCAAAATAGGGTAAAATAGGTTAAAAATAAAAAAAATTGTAGCACCTAAAAATGCTATTTTGAGGACTTTTGTCATATTTAGGGCATTTTTTTGGGCAAGAAGGGAGCGACAAATTATTTAATGATGGAACTTATTCAAAGACGTCCTACGACAATAATTGCTTAATCAAATTGCACAGTTATAAGAGATAGTGTTGGTATGGTAGTGCTAGGCTTTATGGAAGAATGCTATTTCAAGGACTTTCGTATTTTCATAACATTTTTTTGAGAAAAAATTATGCGATATACTTACGACAAATTTATGACAATTATTTACGCTGTACTTTTTGTTTTTTGATTTCATTTTACCCTATTTTGAAGGGTGGTAGTGCTAACTTAACTGTCAAGTTAGCATTACCAGGGGTCATTTTTTTTTAAAAATAACGTTCGTAGCCGCAGGCGTACCGCGACAAAATTTTTAGTCTTACAACATATTTACGATAAGCTTACGACAATTTTTAACAGTGTCCGTTTTCTTTTTCGAGTTCATTTTACCCAATTTTGAGGAGTGGTAGGGCTTACTTGGCTGTCAAGTTAGCATTATCTGGGGTTATTAAAGTGGTAGTTCTAACTAGACGAACATGTTATCAAGTGTCTTTCGGATTTCTCTAGAAGAGAAATTGAAATTAAGTTTTGTATCAAAAATAGCTGTACCTGCCATACAATATTTAAGAAAAATTGCATCTCCAAAACGCCTCTACCGATTTTAATAAAACAAATTCTATGTTCTAATTTATGTATGACCTACTGGTACAATTACATTTTGTTGTAAATATGTAATTCACTACTTGAGCTTTTAATTGAAACTTAGTTTTTTGTATAAACATACTTTTAAGTTTTATATGTTTATAAAATATTTTTCATTCCTCAATAAAAATTGTTACATTCAAGATTAAATAAAAAATTCTCTGTAACTCTTATTACAAAAGGTTATGGACCCAGAGAAACGCTAAGAAGGATAATTATACCGAAGAATTACTCCGAAGATTTGTTGTGTACAAATAAGTAATATCTTTTCATTTATTATAATATTCTTTGTTTTTGCTTAATCTTGAATAAGACCAAAAGACATATAAATATAATTATGTCGAGCAATTTTTTGGCCACGATTGAAAAGCTTAAGGGGCGTGATAATTATGCTAGTTGGAAGTTCGTAATAAAAACTTATTTAGAACATGAAGGACTTTGGAAATCTGTTGAAGGTACCGAAGAGAATGCTTCGAAAATTTCAAAATGCAGAACGACTCTGATTTTGTCCATTGATCCGACTAATTTTATTCACGTTCAAGAAGCTGAAACGGCAAAAGAAGTTTGGGACAAACTACAAACTGTTTTTGAGGACAAAGGTAGGGTTCGTCGGATAGGTTTAATTCGTCAATTGTCTCAGACGAAACTAGACGAATGTGAATCAATGCAAGTTTATGTTAACACAATCGTAACAGCTGCACAACGTTTGAATGCTATTGGTTTCAAAGTCGATGACGAGTGGCTGGCGTGTTTTTTATTAGGAGGCTTATCTGAAAAGTATGGACCAATGGTAATGGCATTAGATAATGTCGAAATTCAGCTTTCAAGTGACGCTGTCAAGACAAAATTATTACAAGAAATTCCATCGGATAGCAAAAATAGTGCATTCTTTAATAATGCGAAACAGAAACAAAGGAAAGGTGGCATTCGTTGTTATACATGTAATAAGAAAGGTCATAAATCACCTGATTGCCCAGACAAGAATAAATTAAAAAAGGATTCCAAAAGGAATCCTGATTCAGCTTATAATGTGAAGCCTGATGAGTATAGTTCAGTGTTTTTGACTGGACAGTTCAATAAATATGATTGGTATATTGATTCTGGTGCAACACAGCATCTCACAATGAACAGTGATTGGATTTTCAATGAAAAGAAATCTACCATTTCCGAAATATTAGCTGCCAACGATACAAAAATGAAGGTCGAATCATGTGGCACTGTAAAGTTATATGCTGATGTCAATGGAACACCAAATCCGATTGAAGTACGTGATGTTTTATGCATTCCAAATTTAACTGCCAATCTTTTATCAGTAAGTCAATTAACGAAAAATAATAACTATGTTGATTTTAACGCAAATGGTTGCAATATAAAAAACAAATTTGGTAAGTTGATGGCAACTGCAAATTTAGTTGATGGTTTATATCGCTTGAATGGTGCAAGATGCAAGAGTTATGTTGCTGTATCTAAAAGTAAAAAAATTGAGACATGGCATCGTAGATTAGGCCATATTAACATCAATGATTTGTTAAGAATGAAGAAAGGGGCAGTGAACGGTGTTTCTTTTAATGAAGAAAAATTAACTGATGTATGTGTTACCTGTTTACAGGGTAAACAAGCGAGATTTCCCTTTAAGCATGCTGCAACAAGAGCAAATGAGATTTTGGAACTTGTTCACGCTGACTTGGCAGGACCAATTCCAACTAAATCAATTGGTGGAAGTCGTTACTACTTTGTTTTAGTAGATGATCACTCAAGAATGACTTTCACATATTTTTTAAAAACCAAAGATGAAGCTTTCGAAAAATTCTGCGAGTTTAAGGCATATGTCGAGAACCAAACCGGCAAGAAATTGAAAAAGTTTCGTTCAGATAATGAAACTGAATTTTGCAACAGAAGGTTTGACAATTTGTTTAATGTTTGTGGTATCGAAAGACAAACGTCGACACCATATACTCCACAACAAAATGGACTTGCTGAAAGAACAGTTCGAACATTGACGGAAAGAGCTTTATGTATGTTCACAGATGCAAATTTAGGTAAAAAATTTTGGGCAGAGGCCGTTGCTACTGCAACATACATAAAGAATCATTCATCTTCACGGGTTTTGGAGGACAAGTCGCCGATTGAAGTTTGGTCTGGATTTAAACCAGATTTATCTCACTTCAGAATTTTTGGATCACCGGCTATGATTCATGTTCCTGATGAGAACCGAAAGAAGTTTGAAGTTAAATCGGTTGAACATATATTCGTAGGATATTGTAATGGCAACAAAGGATATAGGTTGATAAATCCTACAACAAACAAGGTGGTTGAAAGCAGAGATGTTATTTTTTTAGAATCTGAGAAAATCAGTTATCCAGTTATGCCATTTAAAAAATCAAATGAAAGTTCAGATAACGGTTGTATAGTTGTTGAATTGGGTGATAGTGATTCATCTGATGAATACTGTGATGCTGTGGAAGTACCACCATTTCAAGAAGATCAAATCAGTGAAGAGATAATTCCACCAAATGAAATGGTAACATCAGATCCAGTACAGATCAACAATTCAAATGAAACTACAACTTTAAGAAGATCAACTCGAATAAAAAATGCAATCAACAGAAAAGACGTTCAATATTTTGTACAAAATAATGTTAATGAACCATCATCTTTTAGTGAAGCGATTTCAAGTTTAAATAGTAAAGATTGGAAGAGTGCAATGAATGAAGAATTTCAATCACTCTTAGGAAACAAAACTTGGCAATTGGTAGATTTACCAACAGACAGAAGAGCAATAAATTCAAAATGGGTATTTAAAATCAAGACCGATACAAATGGAAAAATCCTTCGATACAAGGCGAGACTAGTTGCGAAAGGATGCAGTCAACGTGCTGGTATCGATTATGAAGAAACATTTTCACCAGTTGTTCGATATTCTTCAATACGTTTAATGATGGCATTAGCAGCTAGATACGACTTAGATATCGAACAGGTGGATGCAATAACAGCATTTTTACAAGGCGATGTCAATGAAACTATTTACATGAATCAACCTGAAGGTTTTGATGACGGAAGTGGTCGAGTTTGCCAGCTGAAAAAGGCTATTTACGGCTTAAAACAAGCAAGTCGACAATGGAATATCAAGTTGAATGATATGATGATCAAGAGTGGATACAAATGTTCGCAAATTGATTCGTGCATTTATTTTCGTCGTCAAGGGAAAAGTATGATTTTTGTTGCGGTCTATGTGGACGATTTTTTAATTTTTTCGAACAATAAAGGATGGACAAATCAACTCAAAGCTAATTTGACGAAGAATTTTAGCATGAAAGATTTGGGAGAAGCAAGTAATTGCATCGGGATGAGAATCACTCGGGACAAGAAACAAGGAACAATTACACTTGACCAAAAAAAATACACGGAACAAATAATTGACAAATTTAAGATGAATGATTGTTATCCTGTGAAGAACCCAGTAGATTTAAATCAAAAATTAACCAAGGACATGACAGCTAATACATCGGATGAGACCAAGGAAATGCAAAATATACCTTATCAAGAAGCAGTAGGAAGTCTACTTTATTTATCTGTTTGTACTCGTCCAGATATTTCGTTTGCGGTTGGAAATGTGAGTCGTTTCAACAATGAATTTGGAAAAGGTCACTGGAATGCAGTAAAAAGAATTTTCAAATATCTCAAGGGTACAACAGATTATAAACTTCAATTTTCGCGTGATGGAAACCAATGTATGATTGGATTCTCGGATGCAGATTGGGCATCGGACATTGAAAGTCGAAAATCATGTACTGGCTATTTATTCAAGATTCAAGGTGGAGCAATTTCATGGACTAGTAAACGTCAACCAACAGTTGCTTTATCAAGTGCAGAAGCAGAATACATGGCCTTGTCATCGGCTACACAAGAAGCTATTTGGTTGAAACAGCTACTGCAAGAAATTGGTGAGAATATCGATTCGGTTGAAATTCATTGCGACAACAAGAGTGCCATAAATATTGCACACAATCAACTTTACAGTCCAAGAAGTAAACACATTGATATTCGACATCATTTTATAAAAGAGAAAATAACAGATGGCTTAGTTAAGATAAAATATCTCAACACTGAAAATATGGTTGCTGATAGTTTAACAAAAGGTGTTACTAATGATAAACATACTTTTTGTTTGGAAAATATGGGTTTAACTCTTTAATATTTTGTTTGTTTTTAGTAATATTTTAATTGAATTATTTTAACCATTAATGTTAGTGTTAATTTTTTGATATTTGATTGTGAATTAAGGTGGAGTGTTGTAAATATGTAATTCACTACTTGAGCTTTTAATTGAAACTTAGTTTTTTGTATAAACATACTTTTAAGTTTTATATGTTTATAAAATATTTTTCATTCCTCAATAAAAATTGTTACATTCAAGATTAAATAAAAAATTCTCTGTAACTCTTATTACAAAACATTTGTAACGAAAAATGGTATTAAACCGTTAATTTTGGTTTTCGATTTTTTCACCGATTTCACCAAAAACTTTATGCAGAATCCACTTACTCTTAACATATTATGTAGATATGTTTGTACAAATTTTCAATAAAATATTTTATGGACTTTTTGAAAAAAAAAATAAATATTTTTTGCAAAATAATTCAATTTTTGAAAAAAAAAAAAAAAAAAAAATCAATATCTAGAAAACGGGAGAGGTAGTGATTTCTTTTTTTAAGTTTTTATCTTAAACGTATTTCATTAAATATTACTTATTGGCATCCTAACCTGATCATCGAAATGTCCTGAAATCTTAAAAAGAACAATCGAAAAGATACAAAAATTTATAGACCAATTTCTTTGCTTCCTTCAATATTAAAAGTTTTTGAAAAAGCTGTGAAGAAATGAATTTGTGCATATTCTGAAAAGAATACATTTTTTCGTCCAGTACAAAATTTTAGATGAAAAAGAAATTTTACCCTTAACTCTTAGTTCATATCACAAAACCTTTTGATACGGTAGTTCATGACTCCATTTTGGATAAGCTATACTCATATTATAATGAAGCTTTATTTACAAGTGTCTGGCATAGTGTTAAAGAAAACACAAACAACAAGATAAAATTGGAGATTTTCTTAGCAGCCCTCATATTCTAAGATTTGGTGGACCTCAAGGGTCTGTATTGGGCCCGATTCTGTTTTTGATATTCATTAACTTCTTTTTTTTTTCTTACCCTTTACGGTGTTCTATTCGGTGTTTTCTACAACTTCTGAAAATATTTTTGAAATAGAATCTTGTATCTAGCTATTAGACATCTATTTTTCTATTCAAAATTGCAATGTGGAATAACTTGTTTTGGGAGAATTTGCTTATTTTACTAATAGTAAGCCTTTCATCGTCCTGCAGAAATGTGCAATAAGAAGAGTTAGTAATTTAAATTGCGTTATTTTTTCTAAAGGTTCTTAAAGATGTTTAAAATACCACATTCATTCCCTTTTTAAGCCTCTCTTTTTAAGAGGCTACGAGTATATGCAAATTCCAATATTTGATTTAGAAATTCGAAGACAGATAAAAATAAATTTTTATAATGATGAGATTGATGTTTTGCTCAATTATCTTGCAAAACTTGTTAGCATTGTTCTTATATTTATTTCTATTTTATGAAAATTTTTATTGCAGAATTTTGAACAAAACAAAACAAAATGTTGTCACACGAACAAGATTCATTTTTCTCTTTTGTGTTAATGTTGTTTTAAACTATGATCACTCATAAGAAAACACTGTTATTCATTTTAAGTTCGTATTTCTAAATTGGACGATATTATGTTCGGTTATCCGATTCGTAGTCTGGATGTGTCATCTCTGTTTCAGTCATACACATACATCAAACCGAACTCATTAAATAACATGGACATAACATGTTAAAATTGCGAAAACTTATTACAATAATATTGATTGTTTAGTAAGAACTTTCAAACAAAATCTTCTTAAGCGAAAAGACTCAATTTTTTGTCAGGGGATGCGTTAACAAACTATCGCATTTAAGTGAAAATAAACATTTAACTCTCGGAAAACCATTGTATCCATAAAATGTTACTGTGTGGAGTGCAATCTGTTCTTGGGATACTCGTATGTCACTGTGTGAAACTTACTTGAAAATGGAGAGTAAGCGTAACCCTTAATTCTCATAGCTATAGTCAAATGTTAACTCATTTTTTTCGGCCTGAAATCAGGAATTTGGAAATAGAAGAGATGAATTAGTTTTGATGATATGAAAATTATGTGATCCTATGCACAAATGTAATTTATAAACTTTTCGCGCTTAGAAGACGTACACTCGTTTTCAAGTTATTGCCCGATAAGTGAGTCATTGAAATGACCATGTCAGAATGATGTTATATTCCATTATATTCCATTCAGGAAGGCAGCGTCTAACACCTTTTTGGAAAAAAAAATCGATCTTCCCATGAATTTTTTATTGTGGATGTCAAGTTAACTTTGTTATACTTTTGAGCTTGTAAGTTCCCTTTTTTTGGGATTCTGGTAAAAAAAAACAACATGATTTAACATTTCTTTTTTTAAAAATTGATTCACTAATCGAGACCTTAGATTTCTACGGGGTTGGGTCAGTAAGTCTATAAAAAATTCAAACAAATAGCGCCCCTGTCAAAAATCCATATATTTTTTTTGCTTGTAAAAAACATCTTCCAAAACAAGGCAACCAAATTTTCTGACAGATCTATCAAATCGTTTTACAGCCATTTTATATTTGTAGATACAAACGCACGCAAACCAAACAAAAGTTTGACAAATAATAAGGAGACCCTTTACCATTAATTGAACAAATGGTTTACTCACTTTCGGTTCGGTTGTTCAAGCACAAGTGACGCCGCATGTTCTAGTCCTCCACTTGAAGTTACCACACCAGAAATGTTTGATAAAATTTACGGTTTGATTATAATAGACGACCGGCGGCGGGCGCTCGAGTGAAGGTAGACGAGCTGGAAGAGGATCAGTGATTTAGATTGTACATAATGTATTAGGACACAAAAAATCTTTCCACAAGATGGGTTCCGCGTTTACTCACAGTCGAAAAGAAACACAATCGTTTGACAAATTCAAAGGAGTGTTTGGTGATCTTCGAGAAAAATTCGACAGAGTTAAGTAACCGTTTATGAAACATGGACTTACCACAAAACACCAGAAACCATAAGGATTAGTCGAAAGAAACTAATTATCCTGGTGAATTGAGGCCAAAGAGGACCATAGTTAGTTTTTGAGCAGCAAACGAGGTCATGGCGACACGTTTTTGGGATGTGCATGTGCACGGTGTTATTTACATCGATTACTTGAAATGGGTAAAACGACCTGCGGCGCATATAATACAGAGATACTGGATTCTGGATCGATTCCAAGTGGATTTGAAGCAAAAACGGAGATTTAGACCACTGGGACTATTTCTTGTTTGCAAACATGAAGAAATGGCTCGGATGTAAGAATTAAATAGAGCTCATCGTTGAAAGAAAGACTTCTTTTGAAAGGCTCAAGAAATCCTATTATCTTGCGGACATTAAAAAATTAGAGAAACGTATGATGAAGTTTATTGAGCTAGAAGGAGACTGTGTTGAGAAATATATTATTTTCATACCGAAAATAACTTTTTTATTATTTACTTTTTCAGGAACTTATTGTATGTGCACCAACAAGTTTTTTGAGAGTCAGTCTTCTGAATATTAAAATTCTTTTTTTCTGAGGTAGGTAATAGTTTCCTGAAAATTAATTTTATCTGAGAACCTGTAACATAACAGGAAACCATTTTACCGAAGATGTAAAATAAATACTTTTCTAAGGACACTTGATTAATCTTACTAAGTTGAAATCTTATTATAAATTTGTTGTAATGGGATCCTATCAACTGAGATACTATCAAATTAAACACTTGGGTATTTGTTCTATTTATAAAAAAAACTCAAAAAAATTGCAAAACTGGGCTTAAGGAGTTTTAATTAAAACATGCCAATATGCAGTCTATTTGTTGGCGAAAGTTTTCTTCAATATTAAAAATTGAAGAAAGGAATATTTTGCTGGTCGATTCCTCATTCCTAATTTCTAAGATTAGCATGTCTGGAACCTAGAGGCATATTTGATATTCTGTTGTCAGGCAACTTTTCATGCATTTTAATGAAAGGTCCTGGACATACATAAATTATTTCAAATATCAGGGTTACGGGAAAATCAATATCGATAGTATTTTGGTCCGTAGTTTTTTTTTGTCTCTTCAGCTATTAAATCGTCTTTTTTTTTTTAATTTACAACACATTCTCAGAAAACTAAAATATTTTAAATAACCCAAATGTGAAGAGAATACTTAATAACTAACTGAATAACCAACAGATGACAAAACATTAATCATTTTCATATGGCAGGAGAGTAGATTTGTGTTTGCACATTCACTGTCTCGAAAATCAGTTCATTTTTCATTTTTACTTACATCCATACATACATACATAAATACTCGTCCATCATTCCTCCAATTATTCAAAGTGAAGTTTGTCGGAAGGCTTCCAGGTTTTTTTTTTTTAATTTTTTTAATGTTTTTGGCAGTAGTTTTAGTAGTAGTTCTGTAGCTGGAGGCATGGCCAAATTTAAATGAGCAACATCCTTTTTTAACGACAGTAGAATCGTGGAATCTCAAAGTATTTGTTTTATTGTCTGTTGTATAGTATAGTATTATTTTAATTTTAACAAAAATAAGAAAAATCTCTATTTAAATATCAAAACTGGCCGTATGAAATATTTAAAAGTACGTTAATAATGAATTAGCCTTCAAATAGGCAACATATTTTAAAAACAAAGCTTATCAAAATAAGATTTTTAATATTAAAACAAAATTATAATTTTTAATGTTTCCTAAGAAATATGCTGCCAGTACTTTCAAATAATATATTCCAAGAGTTCTTAGAGTGGCTTACAACACATTCTGAAAATGATTTGCCTTCAATTTTGTATGTACTCTACTTTCTAAGCACCTTAAACGGTTTCTGCTAGTTTTACAATTAGGTACGATTTTAAGGAGGATCTTTAGAGAAGGATTAAAAATGTTTACTTACCTCTTAAAATATCGCTAATTCTCTACCAAACAATTTTTATTTCAAAAACGGCTGTAACCATTTTGATAACACAAAAATTCTGTGCAATATTGTAGATGTCCTCTATATTTTTTTAAAAACAAATTATCAAAAATCGTTATTAAATGTATTTCCAATAAAACTTAATAAAGCTTTTTCATTACAGGCTGCAATATGTTCTCCATCAACATTGTAACATCAAAGATCCTAGGAGGTTTTAATAATACTGCATACCAATCTGCTCAAATAAACATTTTTTGTTTGTTTTGACTTTTAAATTAATCGAAGGACAAAACACGTCAAAATTCAAGGTGTCGTTTTCGAGAAAAATACGATTTTTGATGACCATTTTTTGACATTTGTATGTTGGGTACCGATTTTTTAGAATAAAATATTTTGTATTGAAAAATTTTAACTGCTAAGTTTTAAAAAAACCGAGCATGTATGTAGTTTTCGAAATATTAAGCTTAAAAAAAAAACATTGAATTGTTTTTTAAAAATACTAAATTAAAATTATCAAAATCAGCTGTACCCTTCCTGAGATAATCAAAACGAAAAATGTGTCGAAGGTGGTACCATTAATACAAATTTTTCGGATTTTTTTTTCAAGTATTAAATTAAGCTTAAAATAAATGAAATCTGTGGAACAGTTTTTTAGAAAAAAAAAATATTTTATATAAATTCGGTACCGTTATTTTTGGTCTTAAAAAAAAAGAAAACAACGCATGGGGGATTCAAAAATGCTATCTACTAAGTTTTAAGAAAATCTGCCGATCCGCTTAGACAGACAAACACACAGAAAAGTGAGACCCACTTTTTTGACATTCCCTCTGATGAAAATCCCGAGTTCAATTTTTTTTAAGAGTTCATAACTTACCATATAGTACCTATGTGTCATAAGAAATTCTATTATACATTAATTATTATAATAAATTTAGATATTCGTATTCTCATTTTTTTAAAGAAACATTTAATTGCAATTTTGTATTATATTGTACTTTATAATCAAGCAAAAAAAAAATATTTTTATTTTTCTTCACAAATAACTTTTTCTATGGTAATTCAACTACCAAAATCTTATGTTCAAAATCATTTTAAACTTCATGTCTTACTTTCATTCATTATTTTTTTTTTACTTCTTACAACTCACAGTCAGTACCATCACAATTGGTTACAAGTAATAGTATAGATACAATTCATGTAAATCATCGATCCCTGGAAGATCAAAAGCTGTCTAGAGCTTCAAGGGATAGGTACCAGCAGCTTCCGCAGTACGTTCATAGTCTATATGCTCATAGACAAAAGAAAAGGTCTCCAGCAGATACATCAAAGTGAACTTATAACAAACAAAATATCCAGTACCATTAAAGATTGCAAGTAATCAAGCCAGTAGATGCCCTCAAAAACATCAATAGGATCATTGGAAAACTGCCACAAATACCGGAAACCATCATCAGCAACAACACTGAAGCGACCTCAGTCCAAGATAAGGTTAAAACATTATCCACCTACTTTTAAGGAAACTTCACACCGAACACACCTATTGACCCAACGTTCTTACAAGAAGTTGAGCTTGAGACATCAGTTCAACAAACCCTGGAGCCAAATACGGAAAAAATCCATTTCGATAAATCTAATCCAGCAAGTGATCCCACTGACAGTCCACATTTAAACAATCTAGAGGAGGTTGCAGAGATCCCGGCAATTCCAAGCCGAAAAAGTCAGTTGGACCTAATGGATCCTGAAAATGTTGCCATATGCAGTAATGATCTTCCTGACAATCATCCTAAACATTTGCATCACCAACTGTTACTTCCATCAGAAGTGGAAAACAGCGAAAATTATATATATATATTCCGAAAAAAGGTGCTTCCAACTTAGCTTCAAACTACAGGCCGATATCACTTCTTAAAAACATCAGAAAATTACAGGAAGAAGTAATCCTCCGGAGACTGAAGAAATTCTGCAGTGAATTGTCTATTATCCCTGACTTGCGAGAAAAACACTCAACCTTTCATTCACTACTTAAATTTCAACACGATATCACCAACGCCTTAAGCAGACATCGTGTCACCATCGGATGCTTTCTGGATGTCGAGAAAGCATTCGACACCGTGTGGAAAGACGACCTTATTCACAAACTTTATTTTTTTTTCCGGACAACTAGACATACGCAAGTCACACAGGAAGATCATCAGAGCTGGAGTCACTAAGTGCTTAACAATAGACTCAAACCTAGAGCTACAACTTGGTGACATCTGACCAACCTTCTACAATTGGATGCGGAAACCTTCTGTATGCTGATGTCTCGCTCACCTTCGCCATATCAATATCACCACTAATCGCTGTCCGAAAAATAGTATACACATCAACAGACTGTTCCAATTCTACCAGAAATGGGGCATCCGAATCAACACTTCCAAAATTAAGAAGAAGAAGACCTTCAATTGGTAGAGGCAACCGCACGCATTTGCAGAAACCTGTTCCTGAGACTCCGTGACAGATCCAACAATAGCTACCAAACAAAACGTGAAGTACTTGGGAATCAACTCCAAGGGAGTTGCTAAGGTGTAACCTGTACTCAAGAAAGTAATTGAATTAAATTGAATTTTCTATTTCCACACATTTTTATTTCACTCGCATTCTAAATTGAGTCTTCAAGGCATGCTTTCTTTAATTGGATATCCTTTAAACACACAACTACCTATAATTAACTTAAAGGAATAAAATATTTTTGTTCAAGGTTCATCACCGCACCTTAAAAACTTTAAAGCTTTACCTTGATAAATTTATGGAATAATTTAAAAACCACATCAATGAACTGCCAAAATATTTTCAAAAGTTCACTCCTGTGAATTTCTTTTGAAATGTTATTGGTTTTTATATCATGTCCCACATCAAAAATTATACAAAACTTTTAATCACTTTCAGTATTTACCAAAGATCTCTAGATATACATATAGGCAGGCATTATAAAAGTTCAAAAAACGAAACCTTCCAGAGATTGATATAAACTGTGTTAGTCTAAATTTTTGGAAAATTTTCGCCCTCTCTCTCTTGACTTTATCATTGCTTAAAAATATCATTACATCGTGTCTTTATGACAAAATAATTGCAACGAAAATCATAACCTGTTTGCCTTCTTGTACATCCCAGAGGAACCTTTCATATGCCATGCTCTACTCATCAGTTCCTCATTAAAGTTAAGAGTTTTTCTGTGTCATTCATTAAAATCACACACTTGCACAGGAGAATTAAATTTAAATTTAATTTACACAACCGTTTTTTAACAAAGACAAAATGATAAAAAAAAATCCTTAATAAGGACGATACAACTTTTCTGACAGGATATGAGAAATTCATTGGCACCAGAAGTTAATTATTTCAGCAGGGGTATTATGGGAATTATATTGTCATTCAGGGTAATGAGAAATTTTCATTGAAATCACCTGTGGCGCGACAGTTTTTTTGTTTTGGTTGTTGAACTGGCTATTGAAAAAGGATTCACACTTCGTTGCTTGAAAGAAGAAAGAGGGAACACAGCGGCTCTTGGAAACAATTGTAATTGTGTGTATTTTTTTAATTTCTGTAGTTCCTAGTAGTATGAGTCCGTAATAAGTGTAATTGTTTATAAAAACTGTTCGGTTTGAGTAAATTTTGATGTTGTTAAAAAGTTAAGAATTTCTATATTATCATTTCGTGTCGGTTGATAAAAAACACCTTACAAGCAAAAGAAAAATGATGGAAGTATGTCGCAGTTTTTTTTCTTGTCAATATTATTTGCTCAAGATATTTTCTAAGGTTCTTGCTCAGGTTTAAGTAAAATTATTTTTCATTCAATAGTATAAGGTATCTCTGGATAATTTTCATTCGATTTAAGCTCTGTCCACTACTCTTGAAATAAGAAATGCTGTAGATCTACATCGAGAGATCTACAAGGGAGTAACCCTGAAAAAATAAATAATATGTTTTAGTTGGCAGCCGCTGGATCTCATAAGGGACCTTCCAACGCTCTACACACTAGGCCGAGACGTGCAACCAATTTTATACTTATTTAAATATTGTTCATTTGAATCTTCTATATGTATAAAATTGAGAGTATTCATGCCTGTTTCGCGTCCTTTCGCTATTTTTATAAAGTATGTTCTAGTGAAATAGCCAGTAACAGTTCAGAGAATACCAATTATTTAAGTCTTATGTCCAATACCATGGACGTGCTGTTAAGTTCAGAGATTACACCTTCAGGTGCACTACACGAAATATTTTCCTTCCATTGCTATATTTACACTTCATAAGCTGTATTCATCGGATCGGTATATCTTTTTAAATCATCTACAACTTTCCTTAATGCTCGTACTGTGCTAAAATATTTTAATGTTTACCATAACACCTTATAAGTGGGCATACAACTATACACGCAGAAAAATTATTGGTTATATACAACGTCAAACTCGCCTAAAATTAAAGATGTGACACTGCTTACATACAACCTACAAACACACTCGGTTAAAATTACAGAAGTCAACTCGGTTAGTTTCTCAAATAAACCTGATTGGTTGTTTAAACCTAATTGTAGTGCAGTTTTAATAATCTTCAGTCAGTTAGTATAAAGATATCGATGTCTGTGTTTTAGTTTACCATCACTATTCGGTTAATTCAAACTAGAAGATTATTTTCTTTTACAATTTTAACCCATTTACTTGGAAATATAAAATTTATAGTACTCTCATGAAGACCAACGATTGGGACGACATCTTAAGCACAGCGAGAGTATAGATTTGTCTCTGCTAAATTTAATAATATAATATTCTCTTTTTTACTAATTGTTTTGTATCTTATCGTATTCTCCATTTGGCACCACACAATCTCGTTCCATGATAATATTATAGGTTACAATACAAAGGTAATATTAAATAAATGTGACTATTTATTTAACCTAGATATTTGTTTAATTTAAACAATATATCCATTAGTTTAGTTTTAAAATTAAATTAAATTAAAATTAAAGAGATGTGTTAGATAAATTAAGTGCCATGATTTGATTTAAACACTTATCATTAAAGCATTTGTGAAACTGCAAAGTAAAGCCTAGTTTCTCGATTAATATAACTAAATTTTTCGTTTAAACTATCATTCTTAGTTGTTTATTTTAAGCAATTTCATTTTATGGAATTAACTACATTAAAAATATTTTTTTTTCAACTTGGAACATTGCTCTTGGTTAAATTTCTTCTTGAAGATTTTTGCCAAAATTTCAACAGAGGGAAATTATCATTACCATTATTTCCTTAGAGTCTTCTGTAAGTTTTTTTTATTTTATGGACTAAAATACAGTATTTTCTAAATAAAACGAACCATCACTTTTTTTAGGGTTATTATCTTCGTTTGTAGGTAGGTACAAATGGTGGCCACAAGCCAAAGCCACCTAACACGGTTTCGAAATTAATGATGGAGTATACCATTATGATGCAATAACTCGTGAAGATGCTTATACATGTGAGCTAAAGAGTTTGTGAACATACTTCCGAGTAGAACGGTTCCTAGTTTCCCAAAAATATGCCAAAATAGAGTATTTGTTGGTTGGTTCAAAGAAGTATACTGTATGTTCCCTGATCAATGAGGCGTCTAGTTGTTTACATAGATGCAACATTTTATTGGAATGCCATGTTGGTTTTTCCTGGCCAATATCAGCTATATATGTATGAACTCTGAAACTTCCCACATCTTTGTTCTAGGTTAATGTATTACACAACCATTAGGAGGCAGGTCTTTGAAACCTCGCAAAATTGGATCACTATCTGCACCTGTAAGCCATACATACCGTGTCCTAGTTGACAGCTGACCCATTGTGTGACCATCCGGTGACCGTGTACAGAACACTCCTATCACCGTTAGTTTGTTAGTTCGCAGTCCTTAGAAATTTTCAAAAAAAACTGCACATAAGTTACGTACCAAAGCCAATTTTTAAACCCGTTTTTTCTTTTCTTTTCTGATACGAATACAACAAAATCATCCGCATACGAAACCGCTTTCTAGCAACATCTTCCTAACTTAACTTTGTCAACAAATTAGGAGACAGAACACCACCCGGTAGTGTTTGCTTACTGTTGTTTCCCCCACTAGTAGTTATTTATGTAACAGAACTCAGCGTGTAGCTGTTTGAAACACATTTTCCATAATATACGTATTTGAAGATGGGAGTGCCTCAAGGTTCTGTTCTGGGTCCAATTCTGTTTAGTGCTTATACTCGTATCAACGATCTGCCTTATGTTTGTGAGCATGTTTATTTCATTTGTATGTGGATGATATACAAAACTATCTCTCGTGTAGAAGTGGATTAATAGTCTTTCGTGTTAATGAAGATCTTCTAAGAATCTACAATTGGGCTAAGAAAAACGATTTAATGCTCAATTCTGGGAAAAGTCAAGCGCTATTAGTTTCTAAGAAGATACATATATAACTATGAAGATCTACAGAGAATAATTTTTGCGGGCTCTAGGTAAATAAAACAATATGTTACTGGTTAAGCAACGTTTCGAGGATGAATACGCTCTTCTTCAGGTCTTTTTTATTTTGAATTTTATGTCAGTAAAACATATTTTAACAAAATACAGTGTCCCCATTGTTTCATGATCTCCTAACAAGTTGGCTATACATTTTGCAGAGATTATCACAATCAGACCGTCTATTGACTGTGTTCTTTGTGTTTATGATATGCAACATCTATAATAACATTATTTTTCCATGGTGCCTCTCTACTTCTAATACCCTCACATTATCAAAGTCTGGTCTATGTTCTTCTTCTATACAGTGAAGTGCAAGTGCAGTTTTCTTAGCACCACCATTCTTGATCTCTCCGGCCACCGCTCCGTTATCAAGAATGGGGGTGCAACAAGTCCGAAGTTTTCAAACATTTTTCAAACAATTAGGATATAAAATAGGAAGAAATCGGAAGAGAGAAAAAGTCAATTAAAAAAAGGTAAATATAATTATTAATATTTTATACATAGAATTGTAGAAAAAAAAACAACACCGGAACTTTTTTCGAAGGAGTTGGAAGCACTGTGCACGCTTTGGCATTTGTCAGCTGTATTGACGATTAGCATCAACCAGCATCCAAAACGTCACTTTTGACTTCTCTCAACAAATTATTTATCGATAACATTTATAGATATTATTATTAGGGCATCACCGTTTTTATCAGATCTTAGGTTAAGTCTTAAAAATTATCTGGACTTAGCTCCGTATAGCCTTAAGTAGTTGTTGTATTTACATGTAAAGCGCTTAGTCCCATTATCGTTTTTTTCTAAAATTTCTTATCGACTTGCAAAAAACACGCCTAGTATGTAACTAAAATATATATTATTTTGTTTTATTAAGATTTAAAATGATAAGTCCAAAAATCCACTTTAAAGTCAATTCATACAAAAATGTATATTGTTTGAATTGTTCTCACAGTTATTTTATGTAGATAACACACACCATTGAACTGTTCAATGGTTCAAAGATCCTTACGAATTTTCCGGTCAAATGAAACTTTCAAAGGATCTAAAGCTCATTGAATTTGTATTTAATGAAGTGAAACAAATCTCACTGAACACAAATACAATATTTGTCTAACAATAAAAATGCTTATGATTTCGAGAATAATAAGACAAATTTTCAAAATCAAATCAGAATCTTGTGCATGTTTTACAATCTGATTAAATGGATGGAAGAAGAGAAATAAAAAATCACTCCTTTACTGAACACACATTTAAAAAAAAAGACATGTTTTTTTTTTATTAAGTGAGAAAACACTTGGAAGACAAACTTATCAATCAACATAGGCCTTCAAGATTCAATGATCTACGTGACATATTTTGATTCCTTTGCTTCGGGTTTTCACTGAAGGATACTTTCTGCTTTACCTTTCCTGATCTGTTAGAAGGCAAATATTGAAAATCATCCTTTCAACTATGAAATAACCAATTTAAAAAAATGTGTGTTTAATTTTGCGTATGTAGGTATTTCAAAGGAAGCAAAAAATCTCAAAAACTCCGAAAACAAAATATCTGAATAGTCTTGATAATTTATACTGACATCAACTAAATACATACGGGTACTTTTTAACCTTCTCTCTATGGTTGCTAGCTTTTGAATTGGCTTAAATTAACTTTTAAAAAATGAAATACTCAAAGAGATTCAAAGTTACTCTTTTGATTAAATGATAAAATGTGGATAACCATTGAAGTTGTAAGGTTTTGGGTTCATTATTCCTAGGTTCACTATGCGCTCTGTCCCATATTAATTTTTCTAGAGCTGGTTTATTCCATCGAATTAAACTTATTAATGAGACATTAATATTATAAATAGTGTTTTACGGAGAAGATATTGCCCATCACAAGCAATGCAAGCTGCGTTCAAATATCTAGGAATCTGAATCTAGTTCAGCTCTGAATACGCAGGTAATAGAAATATAAAAGAATCCTGCTTACTCTATCTGGATCTTCATATTTTAACTATTAAAAAAATGTTCCTTATTAGAGAAATTTTAATTTGAGAATTGTTTCTGAATTAAACTGTAATCAATATGATAAAATTTTTGTTTAATTGATATTAGTACGATTGTCAATTGATGTTAAATAAATATTGGAATTTTGTATTTAAGAAATTATTAAGAAACTTACTAACTGTTTATATTAATTCTCTTGTTATTCTCTTCTTTCAAAGATCATGGAAATTCTGACTAACAACCAGCTTAAAAAATGTGCCGAAGAGCGAAAGGTCTTAAATGACCGTTAGAAAGGCCTTCGTAGCAATAGGTCCACTGGTAATCTGATAAGATATCTCAGCGAAAAGTGAAACTAATCTTTACATCATTTTGGAAAAACGAAGGAAATAGCACTTGATATATCTAAAGCATTTTACGGAATTTGGCACGAAGCTGTCTTATAGATGAGTATCTCCTTCGTTGGATCAGAAATAATTTTTCCGACCATTCAATTCGAGTTGTTCTGGATGGTTTTAGGTCTGATAATCATATAATAAATGGTGGTGTGCCTTGATGTCTGTAACTTCTAATCCACTTCGTTGTTTCGTGGACAATATATACCACCATTAGATTTTCATATTCGTTTCTAGAGCTAACAACTCTGTTCTTCGGTTGTAAAACTGATACGACAATATATGCCAAACTCATTTGATTCCGATCTTGACAGTATTATACAGTGGGGAATCCAAAACTGTGGAATTTAATGTCACTGTCCATCAATGAATGACCCTTGCACTAAAGAAACGGAAAAGCTTTCCAAAGTCAGTATTTGTGTAAATACTATTTTCTTTAGAATGATGATAAATTCGACGTAGCCAAAAACGCATTGAAATCCTTAGAACTTAAAGGCATACATCCGCCCAAAACTTGAGTATAGCTCTCATATCTGGACTGATGCACCTATTACTCATTTCAACCTGTTAGATGGAATTCAATACAAAGCCCTAAAACTTATAAAAGACTTTTCTTAAACACCGCCGTTATGTTTCTTGTCTTTTAATGTTTTATCGCTTTTTCTATCCACAATGCCCAAATTAAATAGCCAGTTCCTTTCCTAACCTAAAACAAAAACCTCATCTTGCTAGGATTGCGCATCACTTTACCCTTAAGTCTAACTTTGGACGTACAGTCCAAAGTAGCTTCACTACTAGAATGTAGAGTACTTGTTTTTACTTGATTTTTCAGGACCAATGTGCATCGACATCTCCTAGTAATTCATCTCTACTTTTAAAAAAATTTATCAATTGAGTTAACATCGTATTTTATTATTTATTAATAGTCGTAATATACACCAACATGAAAGCCTGAAAAAATTCACTTCACAGAGCTCATAAAAACTTTACATATCATGATAGTTTATGATAGTCTGTATCTCGAGTCGATCTGCAGCTTAAGCCGCAAAAGCGATTTGCTTCGAACTTGGTATTTAAGGAATTTGCGTGATTCCCTAGAGGAGAAATAGAATCTTTGTTTTGCTCCAAAACTAACGGACCTAACAGCTAACAAATTTTTCTTTGTTTTAAGAATTATTTTAACAAATAGTTTTGGAATGCAATAGTAATTTTATTATATAGAAATATAAAAATTAGATAAAATTTCGTCAAGGCATTATCGAAAATTACCCGAATAATCCAAAAAAAAAAAAATCTCAAAAAAAATTCTTCTCGTTGCGTATTCAATCTTCTGCAAAAATTGAGGGCGCCCTTAATTGTATAAAGTTTAATCAAAATAATTAAGGCTATTTTCGAGAAAAAGTGAAGAAAAAAAAAAAACAGAATGTAACGCAAATCATTACAACCGTTTTGGATCTAGTCTATTTTTCAACGGACGTACAAACTCAAACAAAAAATGTAGGTAAACAAGAATATTTGAAATTAAAGAAAAATGTTCAAAAGCATGAAATTAAACTTAGAATAGCTAAAACAACTCTTTTAGTAGTTGCAACTTAAAAACAGAATGACGAGTTTTATTGATAAATTAAATTTGTATATAGGAAATTTATTTAAGATCTCTCTAAAAATATGGGAATATCAATTTTAAGTAATTTAATAACATACATTTAAGGAACTAATTTCGAAATAAGATCGTTTATTAGTTTTCAAGATATTGAATTTTCAAAAAAAAAAAAAATATTTATTCGTTTTTAAAGATCTGTCAAATATTTTTTTGAAAAACTGTGAAGGTTTTTTTCAATTCGCGTGTTTGGATTTTGGTGGCCTGTGGTGGCCATGTTGTTTCGGTGACAACTGTTAACAAGTTACACGATTTAACAGCACGTGCAAGTTATAAGACTTTATTATGAAACCAAGTGTTCGTAGTTGCTTTTTTACCGTCGACTCTTCAACGTTTGGTGACCAAATTTGATACAACCGTTTTGGTTATCAATTAATCAACATTCCTACGTCAAAGGAACGCAACAACGGCTCACAACCGAGAACATCAGCAAAACCCGAGTCAGTCGATTACTCACCGTGCGTATAAACTCGAGCTTACGCAGACTTCAACTTGACGAATTTAGCATCGAGCTTGGACCTTTACCCGTACAAGATCAAAATGACCCAGTAGCTCAGGATTTATGACCATAGTTTCTTCCGCAACTGGGCCACGGAGCATTTGGAAAAGGGTCCCAATTCAAGCCGAAAGATCATCTTTAGCGACGAGCAGCACTTTTGTAATAAATGACGACACCAACCCACACAAAGTTGACCAGAACGATAATAGAAAATTTGTTACGTACCAAATTGAACAATATGGACCACACAGTGCGCACCATGACTGACATTCTGCATGAACGATTTGTGGGTAAGGTTATCCTAGATTATCCAAGGTTATCCTAGAGGTGACGTGAATTGGCTCCCAAAGATCATGCCATTTGACCCCGCTGGACGTTTTTTTTTGGGGCTTCATAAAGTTGGAGGCTTATACGAATAAACCACAATCGACCGATGCCCTTAAAGAGAACATAACACAGGCCATCACTAAAATTCAACCGGATCTATGCGAAAGATACATTTGAAATTTGACCACTCTGACCAGCGCCACCGCAAGAATCCGAGGAGGGCATTTGATCGATAGTCTATACATAATGGCACACGTAGGATTTTATTTTGTTAATACCACAGCTTATTTTAATCTATTTCAACATCAACCCACCCTATTTGAAAGACCGTAAAGAATAATATAACAACTGCAAAGGACTTCCTATATAAACAAATCGGTAGAGTAGTTGATAATAAAGTCAAAAAACAAAGCTAAAAATTGTCTATAGAAAACTTTAAAGTAGGTGTGTACAGCTCACAGCTACCCCATTTTTATTTGCATTATATAATAAATTGTTTGATTTTTTGATCAATATTGTGACTAAGATCATAAGAAAATTGAAGTAAATCTTCCTGTAATTCTGACTGTCCATCTATTTGATTACCTCCAAAACGGCTTAGCCGATTTTCATTAACCTTTTGTTTCTTTTTTGTAAGGCCAAATTATGTATTTCGATATGCCGAACATTTTCCTTTCCAAGTTCCACAGATTTAAATAAACTCTGAAAACCAAATGCTGTTTTTTTTTTAAATTTTGACAGCAAAAAGTTTTTTGTTAACACTATCTACAAGAAGTAGCAAAACAAATGTCTATTTATTTTTATTTTTTTTTTTTTTTTCAAAAATGGCTCGTTGATTTGTATAAACGGTACCTACAGTAGAACCATTTTTTTTATTATTTTTCACTCTCTTTTTGTCAGTAGCTATTCCGGACCTAAATTAATTTTTAAATCGAAGTCTTAAAAAAACATTAAAAAAAATATAAATACTATTATTAATTTTGAAAAATAATAAATACTTAAAATTGACGTACTAACAATTTTTCTTAAAAACATTATTTGTAAAGACGATTTAAAATATTTGTTCTCGCATAAGTTTTTTTTAGTTAAAACTACTGCGAGTCTTAGCCATTTAAAAATGAATTTTTGGCCAGTTTCAACGTAATCATTTCAAATAATCCTACAATTATCTTTTCAGTCAAGCTAATACCATGCCCATTAAGAATATATGCGCATATGGGAGTATTTTTTTTTTGTTTTAAAGCTGTATCCACCTATAAAAAAACATCACCCTTTAGATGAAACCATCATGACTTGCTTATCAAGTGAGTAAAGTTTGATAAAATCGGATAATATCCACCTATCTTTCTATTTCCTCTAACTCATTGCACTACAATAGCTCGTCTCAGACATATTACATATTTCAAATCTATCAATATTAAATTCACCCATACAAATGAAATAAAGATATTAAAATGTCACTTGTCAAACTTTATGAAGAAGGATACAAGCATTCCTGTTCATATTAAAAGATGAAAGGATGATTTTTTCCTTCCATATTACATAGAATCGTACTTACTCCTCCAACAGAAATTCTAAAGCACAATGCTACCTTTACATATGTATGTTCGTCAATTTGACATACATAGATATTTATTGATTCAAAATAAAAAATTCAAAAACATATTATTATTGAATTGAAACAAACTTGAGTATTGTATCTCTAAAAAAAGAACTCCCCGAGGTACATCTTATCCTTCAAATAAAATGTAAATAAATAAAATTGTTTTCCAAAACATAAATCCCCTTTTTCATACCGCATTGCTACATGTGTTAATGTTTGTGTTTTGAAGATCAAGGCTGCTTATGCTGATACATACATACGTACATACATATCCCGTTGGTGGCTTAAGGCAAATCATATTTTATTGTTTCCAATTGTGGCCATTAAAAACATACCAAAATCCTCAGCCATAATGTGTGTTGTTTAACCAAACCACCATTTGGGATTTTCTTTCCCTCAAGAAAGCGTTGGATTTAAAAACATTTGTTTGACACATTTTTACCCACAAAAGAAGAAAAGAACCGACATTTTTAAAAATTAAATTGCGAGGTTTAAATATACAAAAGAATGGAATACACAGAATGAACAATTTGTCAAATTATGTAAATATTTGACTATATGATATCGAACTGTTGAAATATCAGACATACATACTTGAATAATTTTCAATCTTCCCAAGACGGTAGACCCCACATACCCTCAGAAAGCTATGAATCTATTAACTTGTATCGAATGAAGTATTTTTTGTATGAAGCCCTCAGTTTTTTTTTAGCCAATAAATCAGTTCTATTGAAAGAAAAGTAAACAAATATGGTGTCGAAGAAATAATGTTCTTGGAATAAGATGGGTCTGTGATGTGACGTAGCTTTTACGGATACTTGCGTTTGGTATGATCAAACTTAACATAACGATGATGGACAGGTTCTATTAAGTTGTTTTTATCATACTGTCCGTATCGGCCTGTGCATCCGTGCGTCTAAAATTAGCAAAACATTGAAATAGAGCCTAAGCTGGGGTACCGATTTTCTTCAAATTTCGTATAGACCAATTTAGAGTTGTAACGAATAGTGATTTGGCCAAAATTAAAATCATAAACCGGTACAAGTGAGACCAACTTAAACATGCTTTTTTTTTTCTTTCCGCCAAATAATATTGGTGGACAGTTTTAGAATGAGCTGTGATGATAACGAATTATTAAGTACTGAGGAAACAAGAGATTCACCCTGTAATTTAAAAAAATATAACTCGTGCTGATGATAAAGATAATATTCATAAGACTTTTTGGGACAGTTTTAAAGAGGTTACGAAAGGCAATATTCAGATTGAGTTTTTGCCAAAACTGTACCGCCAACAAACCATGACTTATATCTCAAAACAGTTGGATTTGAACGGAATAGGGACCCTTGGGGTTGGTGGTCTTTGTAGCATTGTATATAGTGAGAGACTCTTTTCTGAAGGCATCGTATATGAAAACAAACTAAATAGTACACTACCCCGGAATGTAAAAAATTTAATTTTCATTCACCATAATTTGGCTTTCGTAGTACCCCTTGGCATAATGGTTAGTGCGTTGGACTATCATGCGGAAGGTCTCGAGTTTGATTCTCAGCCGCTGCAAAGTTTTTTTCAGGGGTGCACTGCCTCTTGCGAGGAATTGACAAATCCTCCGTTCGGAATCAGCAGAAAATTGTAGGTCCCCTCCGTTCCTGGTAGCACGCACACAGGAATGGTTGAGAGTAGTAAGTTACTAGGTCCTGGTTCACTCCGAGCTGGTGCACCACCAAATTTATTTATTTTATAATTTGGCTTTCGGAAACTTCCAATTTCCAATTGCTAGATAAACCACCTTTTTATAATATGTTAAATAAAATCAATCATATATCATAAAACTTTTTGTTGTTTTCCTTGTTGAAAAAAACGCCCTGTTGGCAAATGGCAGGCACGGCGCTCTGGTAGATCATCAGGTATGAGGCCCTTGGTGACAGTTAATTTAAATTGACCAAGACCGAATCGTTGGTGGTTTTCATCTGCTAAAACAGTTCCTATTATGCTATATTTGCGCCAAAACTAAGTGTGAACTGTAAGACCGATGAATGTAACTTCCAATGTGTTAACATTTTTGAGTGACATCAAGGGCTCCTGGCTCCTGGTGGTTGTAAGTTACATATATAATGATCACATTCAAAATATACTGGCGATCGACTGGTGATGATTTTCAGGTTGAAAGAATATAATAAAAAAATGATGACATAATGTTCTGTGGTATGAGGGTAGTCGAGGAAGTGAAGATCATTTTTGAATATTCCTTTTTTAATCAGAAAACCAGAGATGTCAGATGTGAAAGTAATGAAAAAAATTGTGTAACATGGAACGCTTCGTTTTAGATTTGGCCGGATATAAAAAGAATTCGGATATTATAAAGGAAGCTCAATAGGCCGGATTCCGAATACTTACCAGGTATCCGTCACATTTCTAGCGATTTCCTATTGGAAAAGTTCGAATCATTGTTTTAGCTCATCTAGAACAGGTTGCTGCTATACGAAAGAATTTTTTTCAATTTTTCTCGAAAACCACTCTAATGATTTTTTTGATTTAACTTCATAAAGTCTTAAGATGATTGTAAAAAAAAAACCTTCGATAAGTCCGGACATGCATTGTGGCGCAACTCGCAAAATGACATTTCTAAAACTCTAATAAAAATAAAAACGATGCAAAAAAATACATAAGTCTTCGCTGAACAGTGTTGCCGCAAGCCAAAAAAAAAAGAGTCGCTAGATCGACCTTAAAAATCCGCTACATATTCTTAAATTTTGAAAAAAAAAAAAGTCACTAGAAAAAATTTTCAGTACGCATATAGAAAAACATATTCAATTATGTATAACAAAAAAATTATTTTGTATAGTAAAGAAAAACTTAGAAACATTAAGTTAACATAAAAAATCTTAAAAAAAAAACAAAAACAAAGTCAGTAATGAAAATATAACTAGGTACTTATCATTTTTTAAATAAAAAGTAAAGAAGTTTTAATAATAACTTCAAATACCAATTATAAAAATAATCAATCACAAATAATTATAACCATTATACCATCTTCATCAATTTCATTGACTTCAATACCTAAAGCATTATTGAAATTATATTTTGACAACAAGTACATATTATGTAGATATGTATATAACAAATAAAATTAAGTTTACTCCCGAAATCTCTACTTCGGCCGACTCGACAAAACCAAACAAAAACAATTACAGTTAAAATTGTACGCAAAATAAACCATAGAACCGAAATGACTAAGTAGTCTAAAACATATACCCGCTCACAAGCAATCACACTCGTTTCGGTCTTCTTTTGTATGGTGAAGTTTCTTTCCACTGATCTCTATAATACACTGGATAGCGCCAGGGCTGTCGTTTCATTCATTGAGAAAGCAATACTTCAAGAGAAAAAATAGCAGTACACTGCAGCATGGCAATAAAATGAAACTTTTTTCATAAAATATTTTTTTTTTATTTTATTTCTATAAAAAAAATAAGAATGATCAAATTTATATATATATATAATATATATTTATATAAGTTTTTTTTTCATCAAATTCACAATTAACAAAGAATTATACAAACAAAAACCAATATTATTGAATTGGATTTAAATCTTATAATAATAATGGGTTTTTTATTTTTATAAGAGAGTGGCATAAGACGAAATTTGTCGTTCTTTAGCTTAGAACACAGAACTGAGCTGAAAAAAAAAACACAATTTTTCTGTGTAATCGGCATTAACCTACTTCTTCTAGTTTCCCGAGTTATGAAAAAGCACCGCTCTCAATTTTCACAAACATCCCTGTCATTTTCGAATTACGGCATAAATCAGTTTTTGTTTTTTTTAATATTTCGTTTTTTATAAAACTTAAGAAACAAAAAATGCAATTTTTTCATGTATTCAACATTTGAGTTTTGTTTTTTTTATGAATAACGAAATTTAAAAAGGCTGTCCTGAAAATTTATAAATTTCGACTTATGCCAGTCTGCCGAAAAAGCGACGATACGTTAGTACATTTAAATAATAAGCTAAATTATGTTTAAATTGCACATTTTAAAAATAATTTATTAGTCTGGCGATTTCAAAAATAAAGTTTAAATGTAATTAAGCAAAATTATTAATGTACATATCACCTTTTAAAAAGTTAAGTCTTTTTGTATCGTTTTAATAAATTTGAAGATGGTTTGCATTCATGCGTCTGGTACCTGTCCAACAACGACTTGGCTAAAAGAATACCGCTTGCAGAAGTCACATTTAAAGAACTTCTAATTTTTGTTCTTATCAAATTAACTTTTGAAGAAACTCGGTCACAAGTTGCACTACTGTGTTGCAAAGCAAGTAAGGATGCTATAAAAATTTTGTTATATTAGGGAAACGATCTTCTCCCAAACTATTTCTGACTTAAAATACATCACACCAGAATCATTCTAGTACAAGTTCACTAGACAAATCTATAAAGTTACGTAGAGCCCTTTACTCAAATATAAGATCCTCAATGCTAATGTTTAGCACAAGGCTTGGAAATAAATAGATGAGTTCTACTAAACTTTCACCTAAATTTCTTGGGCTTAGTTTTTGTGTTACTATTAGGGTCTTATCGTTAAAATCGAATCTTTTTTTTGCCAGGCTAAAAGGCAAAGAGTTTTATAATAATTTAGGCAAATCGATTTTATTTCAATAATTCGTGGAATAGACATACATATATGTTCTGCTTTTATCAAGAGTTCCACTTTAGACACATTAAAACGTCTTTAATACTTAACAGAAGATGATCATCATTCAAATTTATGTTAAAACTCAATATTTCGTAAGCCACATGCTCGATATTTTTGAAACTACATAAATGCAGAAAGAAAAATTATTTTATCTTAAAATACCGGCACCCATAAAATTTTTTTTCGAAAACCGTATTTTTTCCGAAAACAGCCCTTAGAATGTTGATAAAAAAATTTCTGTACGATCTACAGTTTGATAAAAAAAAACAATAAAGTCATTACTGACAACCTACAGTAGAACTTTTTTTTCTATTTTTTACTTTCTCATATCGAATCTCAATGAAATTTTTTATACAGAAGCGTTCAAAAAGTTTAAGAAACGTTGCATATCAAAACTTAAAAAAAAGAACTTTAGAATTTGAATTTTTAATTGAAATACTAAAAAGTGTTTTACAAATTTTAACTACGTACTCGTATAAATGAGTGGCACGTGGTAGATTTTTGAAATTTTAAAACGGTTTATATGACGATATAACCAGAAACAAACGGAGTGAGAAAATAAATGGATCCGTATAGCAAATGGCTTGTCGCTTTTAATTTGATTTTGGGTATGTTCGCAGAGAATAGTTTTTGAATGCATAGATAATGCTTTGAAGATTTTGTATGGAAAATTTGACGAGAAAAAAAGCAGTACTTCGGCTATGTTTGCAGTACGGCAGTACTATGTTAGCAATTGCAGTACTTCGGCAGCCCTGGATAGCGCATTCATCAAAAAAAGTTGACTCCATTTTTTTATTTTGGTTGCAATTATCGTGTGAATAAAAAACAATAAATAATTTTTGATAAACTAAAATTGCAAAATTAAGTGAACAAAAAGTAATAAAGAATAAAAAAAACTATCGTGAGTGTTAAAAAACCGCTGAATAAATGAAAAAATTACTGTGCTTGCCAGTTTTTGCCTAAAAAACAGACAACTGAAACGACATTCCTTCAATTTTATTAAATTGTCAATTTGTAACAACCATCTTTTTATCAATCAAAACAAATTAATAATAAATACGTACAATTTACAAATAATGCGAGAAACAGATTAGCACAGCAACTTCAACAGTAAGTTCAACAGTAACTTTAAAAACCACGTCACTCTTTTTAGGGCCACAGTTTTAAATGGCTTTGATTACATTAACAACAACTTCGACATTAACGTTAGACCTAAACGAAATTTGTCAGTATTATCAACACTTAAATGAAAATGTAACAACCATATTTTTGATTCGTCTATTTATTTTGGTTTTGACAATGGAAGAATTGCTAAAAACAAATTAATTATTGACGCAATTTACGTTAATTTTTATCGTTAAATGTACGGCAAAATTATTTCGCATTTGAATTTACTTCGATTATATGCTGTCAAAAACGCTGTTCACGTTGTAATTTATTTCACAAGACTTTTGATGTTGAAGTTTTTCGTTGGTTTTTCGTTGCTGTTAGACTAGACGCGCACATTCAATTTATAGTTGCACAACTGTTTGGTTGCTTATAGAAAACAGATGAACAATTTGGTTGAATGTCCGCGCAGGGGCATATAATTAGATGTTACACAAAATAGCGAACTCATTTTAGGCAATTGTTTAGTTTGTATCAAAACACAAACTTTTTAGTTGCTTGAATCAAGCAGCTGCGAAACTAAGAATTTAATGTGTGCGCCTAGCCTTAAAGTTGCTGTTGAAGTTGCTGTGTCAATATGTTTCTCGCATAAACAAGTGCAGTCACATTTGTTTTCCTCTTTGTCATGTCTTGTCATGTCAAAATATTTTTTTTTTTTTGTGAAAAGAAGACGTGAAATTATGAAGCTGCCCACCATCTGTCATCTTCAATTGGAGTCAAAAAATCTGTTATACAATCTAGGGAATGACCTATCCAGTGTATTATAGAGATCAGTGGAAGTTTCAAATTCAGTTCAGTGGTCGTGGTAAAAAAAAAGAGTCGATCGAATATCATTCCATAAGTGCCAAACTCGAAAGCCAGGGATGTAACTTCACCAGGGGCGTAATATTTACAAAAAATATGTTCTTGCAAAAAGTCACTAGAAGAGTAACTAGAATTATCTAGTGACAAAAAATAATTTTTTGTCACTAAACTTTTGAAAATTCCGGTAAATATAGTGACAAAATCACTAAAACGGCAGCACTGGCCGAACACGTGCCGAGTCAGTATCGTTAATTGGTGAGACTAGTCTCGTGCAAACAAAACTCAACTGCGCCATAATGCTTTTATGAAATAAACGTGCAAAAAATTGAACCCCCTTAGAAGCAAACATCTCAAAAGAAATATAAGATAAACCTTAAGGCTCTTAGCATCTGAGGAAGGAAACGTTGAAATCTATCTATCTAGCTGAAGATTTTTTGAAAATAATATTTACGACAGTTTGGGTTATATGACAATAAGAAGAACAACGAATGGATGCAGTGTGTCCTTTGTTGTCAGCTGTGTCACGACTTCTTGGTGCGTTTTAATGTTAATGATGAATGTGGACATTCTAATCAAATATAATTGTTCTTAGGAGTCCACCACATTACCCTACAAGCACTGCATTATCTATGTTTTTTTTTTTTCAGGCTATAATTATTTTAAAAGATTTTTTTTTCACAAATTTAATAAATGTTTTTGATTCTAGTTAGAAATGTTGTCCAAACTATAGTTACCTATTTGTGATTAAAATTAAGTGCGCCATAATTCCCGGACTTAACCTAGCAACTATATTATTGGCTAATAGGGTCTTCGATGTCTGAAGAAGACACTTATGTATTCTATAAAAAAAGCTTTCACAAGAAATACCAAATGCCAGAATTATATTTTGTAAAACAATGTCAGTGACAGTTGAAGACATTGTAATTGTCATCTTACGAGATATGACTTTTCTTAACTCCCATATTTGTAGACTTCGTATTCTTGACTTACTCGTTTAAATCTCTAATCAAAATTAATCCCACAACTAAATTTTGTAGCGTAACATCACCTACATAGATCATGGTTGTTAAATGTCAAAATGCCAAACACATGACCTATCAAACAGCCCTCAACCGAAAGAATCGTGCTCTTTGAGCATTTAATTCCTTGTTGTGTTATACCACTTTGAATTTCATGTAATTTAGCATGAATTTTGGATTTCGAAACGTTTGTTTTGGGTTTTGCAAATGGGGAAACGAAATTCTTCGAAATTAAATTACCATCTCGGTTGGGTTTGTATATCTGGTATACCTGTTATTCCGTTATGCTATCGTTGGCTCGTTGTCAATAGTAACAACCATCATAACGTTTGATGATGTTACTGCCACTATTGTGGAGAGCGTGTTTCAGTTACCATCATAAGGGCGGATCGAAACCAGAAACGTACATAGGTTAGGTATTATTAGAATGACAGGTAATTCCAATGTAATCAAACCGTGGTATCGGATGATTGAATGTCTGAAAGTATTATTTGGTATAGAATTCTGATATACATATAACGCTTTTTCATTGATGGAAAGCCTACTTAAATCATTCAATGTATAATCAGGTTTTGAGAGGATAGTAAGTTGTTTATTGGCGGAACCACTGAACCAAATTCCTAATCCTACTCTAGTAATATTGTTCGGTTCGGCTGTCAAATAATTTCAAAGCTGGGAATTTAAATTAAATGTTCAATGGAAATTATTTCGCGATAGTATAGTTAGAGGTTATGATTTAATCTTCATTGGCAGACAGATAGAGATACTATATAACGCAGTATCGACAGCTTCACTTTGGAATGTTTGGTAAGTATTGATTTTTTGGGAACAAAATTCAATGTTTTAGAATGTAAACATTTTTGTTTGCCAAACCATCCGTCAATCTGTGCGTCTGGTTGTCTCTAGTCAAGTGCTCTGATTTTCATAAAATTTGGTACACAGCATTTTTATTTGAGAAGAGAAATTCGAAATTTTTGTTGAACTCATCTACATACAATGATCGGAAAAAGTGATTTGCCAACAAAATGAATTCAACATTATAGTTCTTAAGCCAATTTTTTGGCTTTTCAAAAATGTACATATGTGGAAGAAAGTATTTTGACAAAACATTACTGTTAATAAAAAACGGTCTGGTAAAAAAAAAAAATAAATAAAAATTTTATGAATTTTAATATTTTCGCAATTGTTAGACCGGTTTCCTTGAGAAAGCTTAAAACTGTCGTCCCGATTGAAATTTTTATGGCGCTTGATTTCAACCGCCCCACGTTTTAGAAGTGAGATGAAGTGTTTTTCCCGAGCCAAAATCTATTGCTTATTCAAAATGAATCCAGTGGTGTTCATCTGGATTGACTCAGATCTGCTCGGAAGATCTTCAGATTCGCCCGATGTTTGAAGAAAAAAGTGGTCCTTTAGTGACTATAGGTAGTTTTTAACCTTTTTGGGGTGGTATAAATATGGATTTTATTCCATATATTTTCAAAACTACTGATTCTATCTGTCAAACCTTGAATTCCTTAAGGTTTGGGTTATAGAAATCAGATTTTCTGTACGTTTTCTGCCATTAAAATAAAATTATTCAAAATACATTATCGAAACACCCTTACTGTTTGCAATTCAACAAAGAATTCAAGAAAAACTAGCCTTCTTATCCAATAACTTAAATCTAACTTACTGGCCCTATATGCGGGCCCTCTAAGCTAAACTATATCTTAATTCTAATACCTTTTGGCCTAAAAACTATTTTTAAATTCAAATATATCTTTTGTTTTTGTTTTCTCGAAAAAATGTAAAAAAACTGGGATTCAGTAACTTGTTTTAAATTTTTTATATAAAACTTACAAACTAATAAGAACTACCTAAAACTCCTTAACGCTACTTAAAATAAACTAAAACTCCACCCTGACTGTCCCTACCTAAGAACACTTAAAACTATATGTAAGTCGGCCAAGACAACTTGTCAACTATTTCTATCATTAGACAACCACCAGAACTGGTTCTCCTCTCACCCTGTCCCTCCACTCCGGTCCCAATCGGACAGTCCTGCTGAACCGAAGGCGCTCTGCTCCGTCTTGTGCGAGGACGTCTCTAATATAAAGGAGCCGCCTATCCACAGTACTACGGCCGACGTGGTAGATTAGCGGAACCGTCTTTCTATCCTGGATCAGCCCTCGACTGTCTAAATAGAGGAATGCATTAGGTGCAATATGGCCACTTAAGCGCACACACTCGAAGTATTCATTGTTGGGACAGTAAGCTCCAAAGATTAAGCTATTAGCTGAGGTCATCGCTCTCGCAATGTCCCTCTGAATCAGCTTCACTAAGAAATTATCTATTCTGTTTATGTTGGCTCCGTTGTATAGAGCCCTGTGTGAATAGTAATGTTTGTACTCCGACTCTGGTGTTCTGCTTAATCCAAGGCAACGTCTAAGACACTGCCTCTCAAACTTTTCCATTTGAGATGGGGCAACGTTGAACCACACCGGGAACCCATAGGCAATCATCGGCCGTATGAGGGCCATGTATCAAATCACCTTCACTCTGCTGTCAAGCCGGCTGCTGTAAAACAACCGTTTCATCAGGGCAAAGGCTCCCCTAGCGCTGTTCAAAGCAGCATTTATATGTTCTTTCTCGTATCCAGCCAACGGAGTCCTAAACGAAATGATTTCTGATTTCTGAAAGATTTTCAACTTCCAGTCATCAAAATATCGCTGAATCTTGTCGAATTCACGCTGCAAGAGAATTCTGATAACATCAACTTTTGGAGCCGTTCTGTATGCAATAAGATCGTTGGCATACGCAATTAACTGAGTAAGACTACTTATCAGATCCCTGTTGAAGACCATTCCTAATATCGAAGATTGCGTTAGAATTAACATTGCCACTTTTGACATCAAACTTTCTCCCATTGAGCATGTCATAAAGTATATAAGTACAAGAGTAGTTTACCTATGCCGAGTCTGATCAGTTTAAGATAGAGACCCTCTAACCATACGATGTCAAAAGCCTTCTCCAAATAAACCAGACAAGCACCAGTACACTGCCTTTTAGTTTTGTTCCATTGGATATCACAAAAACGAGTTTAGCCGGGGCATGAATGGTGTCATGTCCGCCTTTAAACCGAACTGATTATCCGGTATTATATTACATATTATCCTCCATGGATGGGGGGTGGCCGTGGCGCGATGGTTGTGTGCTCGCCTGTCAACCTCAATATCACAGGTTCGATCCCTGTCGTCGTCTATGTCGTCTTTAATTCCATTAAAAAACCTTCTAAAAATTGTCATCAATGGGTTGCTGGTTTACTCATTACATGTTGTTCAGGCATAACACTAACAACATGTAATTGAGTTAAACTAGTATGCCCAACATGGATGAACACGAATAAAATAATGTGAATTATAAGCGACATACAAATAAGACACGGCATTTCTCCGCTTTAGCTCAGCCGCCATCCCTGGAGATAAAATATCTGAGACAACAACCTTCAGTCTCAGAACATCGTGCCACACATCTTTCCTATCCCTCTTTCTCTTCCTTAACATCACGCCCGCGCTGTGTTCAAACATTTAAAGGGTAATCATAATCCCTTGAGCGCGGGTAGATTATAAAAAAAAAAAAAAAAAAAAAACACTTGCACAGAGCTCTGGGAAGCGATGCTTTCATCAAAGCCTAAGCCGGGGACTACTTTATTTTTGTAATTTATTATTATCTTTCCATTAATTTTCTAATATTGTTATTTATGAATTTATTTAATAATAAATTAATTTATTTATTTTAATTTTTATTTATTTAACTATTAATTTATATATTTGGCTATGTATCTATTTATTTTCTTATTATCTTTATTTTAATATATTTATTTATTTATCCCAATTTGTATTTATTAATTTAAGTGCTTCTCGTCTTATTTTATACGAACTTGAGATTTCTAGCATCTACATAGTTTAGTTTTAAAAAAATAAGACGGAGTCAGCAGCTTTTTGCTGATTTGGTTAGTGAATTAAATAATTTTTCATGCTAAAAGCTTTTTCTCTTGCAAACGTGTAAGCACTTAAAAGTTCAAGAACTTGTGCTGGTGTCGATATATGGTACGATGTATCCAATAAAAATACATATATATTTCTCCAAAACTTTTTTTTAAGACTTTCATTTAAGTAAAAGCTCTGTCATCTTGCTTTCATGAGAAACTTTTTCTTTAAGTGAACAATATGTATTTCCTTTCGATATAATTTCCAAACTTAATAATTAATAATACATAGAGAATCACCTCATTAGAAATCTCAATTTTTCAGTGTTTTAAAACTTTATAGCTAAAAGGACCAGTGATGAAAAGCTCATCCAGTAGTCACTCGTATTTATTCCACTTTGATAAATTCAATGCCCTTTTTACCACCGTATTGTGTTTGTGTAAAGCTTTAGCAGCTCATATTTGAAAAATTTAAGCTTTTAACTATCCCCGTTTTTTAACTGAATGCTTTCATTTCTAAGATAGTTTAGTTTTGACAGTTGAATTTTGAATAATTGAATTTGAAGCATAATACCCCGAATTCAAAACTCCATATAAATTCTGAGTTTCGGGAAAAAGAAGTAACAGTCGAGGGTTAATGATTTTGTTACTTAAGTGTAGTAGTACTTAAATCTAATAGGTAATGTTACTCAAATCATGTTACAGAAAATCATTACTAAAGAGTATTGTGATGCTTTTTTGTTTCCAGCTGAGGTAGATCAGCGGGGTCCAGGGTCAACCGAAGAAAGCAGTAAAACTCGGCCAAATAGAGAGTTCAATACTCCAGTTCCAAATTATATTTATTCAACGTATAAGTAGGTTAACATAGTATTTCATATAAATATACAATATTTATGACCTTCTAATAAAAATTAACAGAGTATTTCATATACTTTAACAAAAGGTATGGTCCTACAATAAGATAACACGGTATTTCATATACACTAACGGCGGTATCGTAGAACAGACTCAGACAGCGAAGATTGGGATATAGTCCCTAGTCTGAGCTTTTCGGCGGAGGTTAAGACAGCGAAGGTTGGGATAGAGTCCCTAGTCTTACCTATGGTGGTGGCGGACGTTTCAGACAGCGAAGATTGGGATAGAGTCCCTAGGCTGAATAGCGGAGGTTAAGACAGCGAAGAGTGGGATAGGGTCCCTAGTCTTAACTACGGCGGCGGAGGAAAGGAATTCAGACAGCGAAGATTGGGATGGAGTCCCTAGTCTGAGCGGAGGAGGTTAAGACAGCGAAGGTTGGGATAGAGTCCCTAGTCTTAACTACGGCGGCGGAGTAAAGGAATTCAGACAGCGAAGATTGGGATGGAGTCCCTAGTCTGAGCGGAGGAGGTTAAGACAGCGAAGGTTGGGATAGAGTCCCTAGTCTTAACTACGGCGGCGGAGGAAAGGAGAACGGGAAAGGTATTTTTGCGGCGGTAGCCAAAAAGTTGCGAAGCTACTTCCTGGTATAGGTGACCAGCAGCGTGCTTCTAATTGAGATGCTTTATGCCTTGTACACCAAATTGGTACAAACACCCAGTGGCAAGAAGAATCTGATTTCTGCTGCATTTCTACCTCTTACTTGTCGACTTAGCGGCCACAACCAAATGTGCATTATAAAGTTGGCGCACGAAATTTATTTGCTGACGTCGACAGCCATCTGTGTGTGTCCTCTTTTGTGATTTTGCGTGGGCGCCTTAAGGTATGCAATACTTTCTGGCCATTTCATCCGGTGTGGTAAATGCAGTAGAATTAAGGCGTTCGGTCTTCTTAGGTTGGTAGAAAGGTGTAATTACTTGAAAAGATGTAACTTCGTTACAGTATTCTATGAAGCGTTTTATGTCTTTATATTTGAATAGAACAAACTGAGAGTGAGATTTCATTGAATATTTATTTTGAAGGACTACATATATATATACATACATACGAGCCCAAACGCAAAATAGTTGGACTACCTATGATAAAAAACAAAAATCTTGTGATTCTTAAATTCTATCGGAAATAAAATCAATATTTTGGTATTTTTCTTAAGATGTATTTATTTTGAATAGGAATAAGTAACAAAAACAAAATGACTTCAATTAAATAACGGCATAGAGCAATCTTACAAAATAAAATAACGATTTAAACATTTTTTTAAGTGCAAAATAGTTGGCCTATGGGTCTTAATTTTTATTTTACCATGGTGTTACGTCGCCTTTGGCCTTGATAACTGCTTCTATGGGTCGTGGCATTGTGTCAACTAATTTTTGACATTCTTCGTACCAAAAGACTCCCAAATATTTATGATTTTAGCTTTAAGGTCTTGAAGAGTCCGGCATGGTTCTTTTCGCAGTTTTTGATTCATTTTATGCCAGCCAGTTTCAATTGGTGAAAGATCAGGGCTGCTGGAAGGCCATTCCAGTAAAGGAATAGCTTCAGCAGTTAACCACGCCATTGTAGACCTTGCAGTATGACAAGAAGCTCCATGCTGTTGGAAAATATAGTCTCCATCACTAGTTTGAAGTTGTGGTATTGATGGGAGAAGCTCATTTTCCAGAATATCATGTACTTGGCACCATTGACAATTCCATTTACAAAATGTAAATTGCCCAAACCCCGCCCCGACATGTATCCCCATATCATTATAGATGCTGGAAACTTGACCGTTTTTTTAAGGCAATCTTTGTGAAAAACCTCTTGAATTTCTAATGACTCGTTTTCGTTCGTCGCCCACGCAAACTTCAAACCTGGACTCATCACTCCAAATAACGGACCGCCATTGACATAAAGTCCAGATTTTACGTTGTTTGGCCCACTCTAGCCGCTTTTTCTTTTGTTTAGGTGTTAAAAGTGGTTTTTCTTTGGCCTATGTTTTTAACGAATTAAAATTGCTCTAATTTAAATAAATCTAAAACAAACCTTATAAAATTTGTACCCAATTTTTTTCATGGTCCGTTTGCAAGTGTCGACCGAAACACTTTTTTTTATTCTTTCCATCCATTGAACAGTTATTGCAGCGGCCGTTTGACTTCGATTTTCTTTTATTATTTTTTTTAAAACTTGGCAATCTCGAGGTTTTGCAATTGGTGGGCGTCCCGTTTTTTAACCGATCTCCACATTTCCACTATTTTTGAACTTTGAGATAATGCTTCGAATTGATGAGCGCGGTAAATTGAATTGTTTTGCGATTTTATGGCTCAATAATCCCGTTTCGAAGGCTTTATTTATGGATTCCCTAAGGTCACTTGATAATGCAACGCCACGCACCATGGTTGACATTTAACTGTTGCTGGCTTGCATAAAACAAGAGATCAATAAACAACAAAACAAGTGCATATCATTTTTTTAATAACGGTTAACTGAAAATCTATTTAAATCTTCATAGGCCAACTATTTTGCATCCCAGAGAGAGTAGTCCAACTATTATGCACTATCTTTGTTTGAGAGAATGCAAACTGGAGCCATATGTGCTTTCTCGAATTTAGTTCTGTTTGGTCTAATTTACTTATTAAATGTAATTTATTACATCGAAAATAAAAATTTAAAAACAACTGCTTGGGGACCAGAAAATATAGGCACATAAAAAATGTTAATTTGTTAATTGATGAGTAGGCCAACTATTTTGCGTTTGGGTCGTATATCATTATATGACTATACAAGGTGGCGCAAAATTAGTCATCTAATTTTGAATTACTTTTTAACTAAACAAAAAAAAATGTTTCAGTGATATACTGGCGGCCGCCAGTGTTAATATACATTTGTGTCCGTTTCATCGCATTTTCCTTGACTTTCCGCAAGATTTCTGGTAACAGCCGTTCGCTTTCCTCTGGAATATTCCCCGTCTTGTTAGAACCTCACATTCACCAAGGCGTGCTCATCCAATTCGTCAGTAAAAGTGACCGTCTTCAAAAAACTACGACCTAATCAATCCTCCCCCCGCAATGCCGCACCACACGGTGGTGGCCTTGAGTGGATGTAATGCCTCTTCGTGCATCACACGCAGATTTTCAGTGCTCATGATGATTTTCGACATATGTAAAATCGTCCTCTTCGTTCTGAGATTGAGGATGGCCTTGACGGTAATTCACACGCGACGGACGGTCAGCAGGTATTAACTGATGCACTGTTTGCACGTTGCAGCGGAACACTGTATGCTGTATGATGTCACATAAATCATTAACGTATGACGCCATTTGCAAAATTTATATCATCTTCCGATTAGGTGATGGGTTTTACGCCACCTGCTATATTAAATATTGCATCATTAAAATGTCATCCGCGGGTTTAATGAGTGGTGTCCATCCCAAACGTTCAATTTTATGCAACTCTGATGCATAAAATAGACTGAAATCGACTAATGACATCGTATTCATTATGTTGACTTTTAGGGCTGTGGTGGCTTGTGGATTATTGGCATAGCCCTATACGGCTTAAGAAAATCCCACATGAAGAAGTCTAACGGGGTCAAATAATACGATTCCGGCGGCAAATTCACATCGCCTCCACGCCACGTGATATAATCATGGTCGGAAATCACTCGTCCAAAATGTCTTATTTGTTATAAAAGAAACTGATTATCATCAACCGATAGCACTCGTCTTAACGGCGAAGACCTGGCAATTTCGTTCTCTAAGAAGATGATGTCGCCACCTCAAATTCACACCAAACAGTGACTTTATTTTGATGCATTCCAATTTGGTGGATCTCATGTAGAATGCGATCGTCCTAAATTCGATTACCTTATTACTGAATATAAAATTTCAACTTCGAGACCCCGCTACTCGAACCAACTTCTTTGTCTATGTTCCTTAACTTTGAGCTCCTGAGTCAGTTAAAATTTCTACTCTCTATGTTGGTTTGGAAAAACAGACTTAATAAATGAGACATAAATTTACAGACTGGCCACAACAACATGTCAAAGTCTTAAAGTCTATATTGGAAAACCCTAAAATACCTCGTAACCCACAAAATTAATTTCTTAGTAGACGTAAAGCGTAAGCGTAGAAGTAAACGAGATTTTAGACGAAGCTTTGGTTATCCTGGATGTCTCATAATTAACTGCTATTAAAAATGGATTTTTTAAGGAGGTCTTATATAAATTTGGTTACGATGTATTTTCTTTGACATAAAGAAAGTAACAAGATATTTCAGCAACAAGAAATCTATCTATATCTATCTTAAGAGGTATTGTGATTTATCGTAGCGTATTCATAGCATAATTCAGATTGATTAGAAGAACAGTGTTAAGAGATATTTCACAAAACAAAATTCGTCTTGGGGTATGAGATATTACATTTTCTGATGTGGGTACAAAAATGTAGTGCCCCTTGGCATAGTGATTATTGCGTTGAACTGTCATGCAAAAGGTCTTGGGTCCGATTCTCAACCACTGCAAAAAAGTTTTTCACGGGCTTACTGCCTCTTGTGAGGAATTGACAAATCCTTTAAGAGTAACTCTTGTCATGAAAAGTGTTGCTCATTAGCCGTTCGGAATCATCAGCAAATTGTAGATCCCCTCCATTCCTGGTAACACGCACACAGGAATAGTTGAGAGTTGTAATTCACTGGGTCCTGGTTCTCTTTGACCTATTGCACAAAAAAATTGATTAATTAAAGTACCTACAAAAATATTTAAATGGTTCCTACTAGATTTTTTCCCATCAGATCTGGAACATTTAGTACTATAGACTTGCATCAAAATCAAAAATTCGCTTTTTCATGATTACGAGGTATTAAAAATTTGTTGTAACTGGGAATTCAATAAAATTATTATTGAATGCGCCATCTGTATAAATCAGAAGCACATAGGGGATGTTTTAAAGGGCTTAAACACTAAATTGAATGATCTCGGCACTTATTTAATTTTTTTTTTATTTTTGCTCTTTTTTACTCTTTTTTTTTTTCACTTCCTGTTTTTTTCTCATTCTTAATAATGAATTTCGCTTATAACTTTAAATTATATTTAAAAACCTGTATATATTATAAGAATTAACTTCTATGTACAGTTGATGGTTAAATGAAATGAATAAATAAAATATATAAAAATAGGGAGTCACTCCTTCACATATAATGTAACTTCATGTTGATATCTGGTCTTTTCTCCAGAGCCTAATTTCACAGACCAACAAGTTGCAGAGCATTTTATATCGATGACGTTTGATAGTATGTTTCCAGTTTTATCAAAAAATAAAATGCAACCGATAAATTGAAATAAAAACAACTTTATTCTGCATTAGAAATTAAAATGATATTATTTACTTCTTCATAATTATACATTTCCTTAGCTACAAGATATACATTTATCAATTTTTGATATTAGCTTTTTATGTTTTAATTAGCAATTCATTTTACTAAAATATATATATAAATTTAGCTTCGCAAGGATATTTGCGCGTGTGTTTGCTTTTTGTATAAATTGTTGCACTTTTCCCGTCTGTGATGCATTTCCCAGCAATCAACATTTATATGTATAAATAGATTAAATAAAAATTTTAGTTTAATAAACATTTTTCTTTAATTTGGCGTGGCAAAGAATTAGTTTTTGTTTTTTTTTTAATATTTAAATTTATTTAATAGATATATTATTTATTATTAATTTTTTTATATTTTATAATAATGTATATATTTTGTTTTCTTATTTCTAGAGCTTCACATCGATAAGTTAAGTTAGGTTAGTTCTTGTTTTTTGTTTCATATAGTTACCTAAAAATATTCTTTTTAAAAAAAGTGGTGTCATCATTGCATTTCTTTTTTGAATAAATTTTTTATAATATATTATAATAGTAGTATGTTTGTTTGATATATTGATTTTTCTTTTGATAAACATTCAATTCGTTCATATTTATTACACATATATCCTAAGTTTAAGTTTATTACTTTTTCTTTGTCTTCTTATTAAATAAGTTAATTATTACTTTTATTTGCTTATATATTATTTACATTAATACAAAATAAATATTTTCTCTACTATAGGTAATTTTTTAACACTTGGTTATGGAAACATATTTTGATTTTATGATTTTATGATTTTATGAAAAACAAAAATATTACATATTTTGCTGGCATTTATGTTATGTTTTTTTCGTGTTTTTCTCGTGAATCATGAAAATTATTTAGTAAAAATAACTTAACAAAAATAAATGTACCTATTTGTATTAAAACTTAAAATAAATTAAATTAATATTTCAAAATCCTTACAGAAATCTACAAATACTTTTTACTAGTTAAACTTAACTACAAACAAAAAATATAAATTTATTATGTCATCCAAATTAAGACAAAAGTTAAACTCTGTTATAAAATCTTACACGTGCATACGTTTCGACCTGATGGAGGCCATTTAAGAAATCGAAACTTATGCAACTCAAGTTTACCTTTTTATTTTCAAAATTGCCAACAAACTGTTAAATATATTTTTAAATATTTACAGTCAAATCAACATCGATAAAACTAGATTACAAATTAAACTAAAACATTAAAGTTAAATATGATTTAGAATTTAAAATTGTATTCTTTTATTTATTTTACATATTAATGTATGTCTGTAAAAATTAAATTAAATTAAAAAAGAACTTTGCTCAAAATTTGCGTTTCATTCTTTTTATCTTCTCAAATAGAAACCTTAAGTTTGAAGAGGATTTATTTTTAAGAAAATTTCTGTTTAAAATATAATTTGTTAGTTTGTATTTTCTCTGATGAAAACCTTTGAAGTGTCCATATTTTTGTTTTTGTTTCATTTAGATTACCCGTAAGCCTTATTTTTTTTTTTAAATATTTTGAAAATAAATTTGATAAATAAAAATCATAAATATTTTTGTGTGTATATGATTTTTTTTTTTGTATTAAATTTTAAAACTTTAATTAAGAAATACTGCATGAATTTCTTTTACCGCCCAAACTGCGCTCTTGGATTCTTTGTAGGTGCTGAAGTTGTGCTGCCGATGGAACATGAGCTCCTGGTATTATAGGCGCACTACTTGGTGTACTGGGATGACCATTGTTGCCCATTTGATTTGGTGGCAGAGATTGCCTTCGACGACGTCTTAGAGCAGGACTGAGATTATAGGTGATCTTAGCTTGAGATAGAAGTTCTTTAAAAATCTGTGAAAAAAAAATATTAAAGTTGCATCAAACTATACTTTATGAAAATATTTTATTAAAAACTTACTTGTGTAATGTTTTCATTTTTACAAGCAGATGCTTCGACAAATCCGTTTTCCCAATCCACCATTACCACAGATTCAGTTGTTTCATTGTCAATCTGAAAGATTTAAATTTAAATTATCATTTATATTGTATTTGTATTTTATGTAACAAATTTTGTATTCATGTGGTTTTTTTGGGTGACTCGTAGCATGGTAGCACACACAGGTATTCGGGAGTACGCAATTTGGTTCATTGTGATAGCTTACAGTGGGTACCTGTCCTACATATTTTTCTAAATTTAAAGAAATCTTTTCGTTTTTCAAAAATAAACTGTTCGTCAAGTTTTAAAAATTGCCAAAAAACTCCTTTAAGTCAAAGCTAGCAGCTAGCTTGGAAAATCCAAAAAATTGGTTCTTAAATGTACCTTCATTGTAGTTAAAATGATTTAGACAATTATAGCTGAAAAAAACTTCAATTTCATCATTATCGAATTCAAGAACCCAGAGTTTTGCTGTTTCTAAAAAATCGAATAGAGTTCTTAGGTCACGTATTCTAGCTGTGAGCCGGTTAAACGATTTGCAGGAGAGAATATGATACGAGTTTCTAAAACTTTCCTCCGTAAGATGTAGGCTTCACATATGAGACTCATCAAGTACCCACCTAGAATTAAGAAAATCTTGAGAACCTTGTAATAAAATAACTGTCTCACAGGCAGAATTCTTTTACGGCTAAAAAAGTTACAAAACTTTTCTTATAGCTGCGCATTTTTACAGCACAACTAGCTGCTTCAAATATAGAATTAATATAAATTAAAAAAGTTTCGGACCAAGAACAGATCCATGAGGAACTCCAAGATATGCAACTTTGGAGTTACTCCTGTTCCTAAGATAAGATGCAAGCCACTGGAATATAAGTCCACAAAAGCCTGTGATCATCCAATTCCTTTTAAACAGAAGAGCAAACATCTAATAGAACATTCTCAGTTGAGAGCCCAGTCCTTAGTCCAAACTGTTCGGAACTAAGGAAATTTGTGTTTTTGAGGAACTTCAACATCCTACATTTGATTACTTCTTCAAAGACTTTGGAAATGGAAAGCAACAACAAAATTGGTCTGCAGTTTTTTGTCTATTTTACTCTCTTTTTAAAATAGAGGTATTACAATGGCACGTTTATGTTCAAAATATGCGCAATATTCAAAGAGATTTTCTTTAAGTCAATATTACAAATACCATCATTACCATACGATTTGGAGTTATTCAAAGGTTCAATATAAAAACTATTAGTGTGAAAGAAGTAATCTTGTTTTCTTTCGATTTTCTCATATACGGTTCAACTGATTTTAATCATATTTTTATGCCCCTAGAAAGTTTGAATATAGTATTGTGTTTTGGATTTAAACAAAAAATTCATATTTTTATTTGAAAATCTGATATTTTATTAATTTTTTGAAATTTATATTTCATTTGCAGAACAACGAAAACTTCAAATTGAATTGCCAAAATTTTTGCTAAGAAATATCATAAATTTAAATTTGTTTAAAAAATCACATGGCATTATTTTCTTAGCTCAAGTTACTTTAGGCAATACAAACCTCTTTCGAGGAAATAATAAATCTCTTTCATAGAAAGTGAAACGGTCCACTCCATTCCTTCTAATACGCAAATAGGAATGGTTAAAAGTTTAAGTCGCTTGACTTATGCTCTCTACGAGTCTATTGTAGTCTGTAAATAGTTTCTTCATTTTCATTATGCATACAAGCCCATTAAAATTGTCTGATGGTATTATTAAAAATGGAAAAGACCCAACGAATAAAAGGAAAACTCCTGAAATCAATGAAATTATAGCAGAAATGTTTGGTATTTATTTCTAATAAAAAACCTTCCTTATGCAGACTTTTTTCCCCAAACGAACTGTTATTTTCGAAGTCCGAAAGTAGCTACTAATGATGGACAAGAACGTTTAACTTACCGAACTTCAATTTCAGCCACAGTAATATGAGTTTTGTCCAGTTTTTTTTTTTTTTTTGTTCAAGAACAATTTAAAATTATTTCTTCCAAGAACTATTGGGAATTTGATAGTCACATTCAAAAACATTTCAATATATCTCCCCTGCATTCTACATTTTTCGTGAGAAAATTTTTTCTAGAAGCGTATACATATTTGTAAGGCTCCAGTTATAGCTTTCATTGAAATGCATCATTGGAACAAATCAGTGGAATGCTGACTTTATTTTTTTGACAAGCCAGTTGTAGCAATCATTGACAAATTCGTTTCAGTAAAAGATCCTGTCAGTGGCTGAATGCAACCAATTCCATGCATTTGAGGTTAGAGTGGATCATTGAAAGGAAAACTGGCATTTGAAAATAGAAAGAGAAGCGAACACATTCAGTGGAACGATTGTATTCCATATTAAAGAAACGAAAATCAGCTGTTCTTTGAAATTGATTTCTATCAGTGGAATAATGAAAGTGGATTTAAAAGAAAGTTTAAATCAGAATTTTGTAATTTATAGAGTAAAAAAATTCTACTTCTTATTACCTTCATTTTGGTACCAATTAAAGCCATTACTTGTTTATTCGTCTTAAAAATGTGAATGGAAATTTCCAATGTTGAATTTCAATAATATCTATAACTGGCCCCTAAGAGCCTTAAATATATTTTTTTTGTGTCTTTAGCTTATCTTTGTCTTAGAAAAGATGTTATCTTTGAAAGTAACAAAATATAAAACATTATTATTCATAGAAATATGTAAAGGCTTTCGAATTGAAATTCACCATCATGTCCTATTACAGGTTATTTAAATTTACTTTTCTTTCATTTACGTTTTTCTGATTTGCTTTTATAATACGAGTAATACATATGTTCATATGTTAGGGTGTATCGTAAAAATCAAAATTTATATTTTGAATGTTTATTCTGAAAACGCTCGATTGAAAACGTTCATAAACTTCAAACGTTTTACATATTATTAGCTACAATATGTTCTGGATCTTAAACTACATTGAGTTCGTTCTCCAAAACCCTCGGCGGTACCCTTTGTCCATTTCGACGTTTTCACAGAAAGCGAGTGATAAAAAATGAGAAAGTTCAGAAATTTCTGAAAATGTTTGCATCCAAGCAAGTTGATAACACTGAAAACAGGGTACAAGAATTCACATGTAATTTGTAATTGAATTAGTACGATGCTAAAGCTGTTTTAGTATGAAAATAGGTTAAAACAACAAATTTTAATCGAATATAGCATCATACTTTCTCTACCCTTTTATTAAGGTTAAAATCATCGAACACCTATTTTATTTTTTTAGTATCGTGCTAGCTTCATATGACTCTTTGATATTTGCAAACATCAAAAAAGGTTCGTGTACTTACTTTTTTACATGAAATGTCATTGCTTTAGGTGTGTTCAGAAGCAATTTATAAAGAAAAATCTTTTAATACGACACTAGTTAGAAAATGTTTAAAATTAAGAATGAGTTAGTAAACTACTATAAAGTAAGAAAATTTTTAAGTAGTATCATACTAATATTTTAATAATAGGCTGTTTAAAATTTTGCGCCAATGGTTTTAGTAAGTTACCACCTTGCTGTTTTTTTTTTTTTATTGAAACATAAAAATTCTGCGAATGATTTACACGAGTGCCATGTGACAAAAAAATTCCAAAACGCCACTGAACCTTTATAATATTGAATTATAGTGAATTATTTGATCGATACTACAACAATTTGCTCTTTTAAGCTGTTTACTAACTTTTTATCAATTTTAAACATTTTATAATTAGTAAAGGGCTGAGACTATTTTTTTAATAACTTGGTTTTGAACACACCTAAAATAATTCCAGTTCCTGAAAGAACTTGCTGAACGCACCTTTTTTTTGAAATTTATAAATGTCAAAGAGGCATATCAAGTAAGCACGGTGTAAACAAGGTATTTAATGATTTCAACTTTAATCAAATGTAAAAGAAAGTGTTATTCGATTACCTCTTACCATCGATTTATTTCTTAGTGTTTAGTTTATTAATAATAAATAGTCGAAAGTGTGTTAAATCTTAGGAATATGCTGGCTTAGGGAGCAGTTCGTAACAATTCTCATGCAGTATTGCAATTTCTTTGCGGAAAAGAACTTTTTTCTTCGCCAAATACTCCCGTTTTAACTTTAAATTGGCTTCAAATCGTTCCAACAGCTCTTCGTAATATGCGCTGTTGACTGTTTTTCCCTTTTCAAGTCAATCGATCTTAATATCACCACGAGCATGCCAAAATGCCTCCATGATCTCGTTTGCTGACAAACGATTCACTAGGCTAAGTCCATTATTTCGACTGGTTCTTGATCTCTGGTGTGTCATGGGGAATCGATGTTTTATCCACGGTGACGAAAAAGCGCAAAAGTTGAGAGGAATTTTCCTCAAACGTTTCCAAACACTTCCTTAAAGTTCTCAAACGATCTGATAAAAGCTTCTGAATAACAGGCAATATGACATTCTTAGCAATCGTTCCACTGGTAATCTGATGCCATATCTCACCGAAGAGTGAAACAGATCTTTACAATGTTTTGGAGAAAGTTAGATTATTGCGCTGGATATTTGTATGGCATTTGATGGAGTTCGGTACCAGCTACTTTTAAATCATTGTGGCCTTTTTATCTTCTCTATGTTAGTTCCAGGTTTGATCAATATTTCGAATTCGTTTTATTGGGGAATGTTTAAGTTATCGTTTGATAACTTAATATTAGAGTATATGACAGTTATGTATATGTGTTAATTCTAAATAATTATAATTACTTAAAAAAAATGTTTACTTTTTAATAGGGACTTAGGGTTAGTTAAAATATTATCTGCTCTCCCAAAAATTTGATATTTGCAATTTTAAATTATTAATCCTTCTAAATTAACTTCGGTTTTCAAAAGGGAGCTCTACACTACAGTCACCTTTCTTATAGAATTGGCTGAAAATTTTATTGATTTATTCAAAAGATTGTGTCTTCACTGCCCTTCGTAAGATATTCGATAAGCTCTCACGTTGAAAATTAAAACTAAGAAAAGTACGGCTTAGCGACCATTTTGTTGTATGGCTTCAATCTTATTTATGCAATAGATCATACTCGGTACTTTCCCATGACCATACCTCCAAAACTTTTAACGTTTACTCTAGATTACCACAAGGCAGGCATTTAGGCCCTTTACTTTTTATTTTATTCATAAATCACTTACCGCCTGTGTTGAAGCATTCAAAGTGTCTCATTTATGGAGAAAATGTAAAAATCATATCATATCATAATCACGTGTTATGTAGCTATATTTCTGAACTTAGTGTCATCTGATGACAAGCTTGAACTTCTACAACACATCAAATCCAAAAATAATAAAGCCAATTCAATTCTTGGTTGGATAAAGAGAGAGAGTCAAGGCAATTTTAAGATAATTTTGTCACAAAGCGGCATTTCGGGAGTAGACATTCTTATTTATGTATGTTCTGTCTTCACTGTTAAATTAATAAATACTAAAATAGCCTCTCGTATTTACTTTAAAATTGCCTTAAGAAACTAGAAGAATTTGCCTGAATGCGTACCTATTTAAACTATTGGCCTAAGTAAGAATGTTTAAATATGTCTTCAAACAAATTTCATTGACAATATTAAATTAAATTGTTCACAGAAGACCATAAAACAACAAACGAAAAGAATTAACCACCCTCATTTATAGGTACGAAAAAAAAGCAAGTACTTCTATTCAGTTGTTTATAGTCAAAATATACATATACAAACATTGTTACCAGGAGAAAGAAAAACGTGCAAAGCCTATTCAAAATACTCGTATGTTCCACATGGAATGAATTCTAACAGATTTCATTCACATTTAGATTGAAATGTCAAAATTTACATAGGACATCAGCCCCTGAAGGTTTATACATGCATGCAAATTTTCGGTGCTGAGATTATATCCGATAAAAAATAGGGAAAAGGAAGTTTATTGATCACTTGTGTGCGGCAATGTGGAAAAAAAACTTTGAAGTTTTCGTCCTAGTTTCAACTACTTCCTTGTTATTTTATTGAAAACATTCGAAACATTTTAATGGCCATAAATTTAAATCAGTGATCCATTGGTCGAGGGTTGGCTTAGGATTGAGTAAATATTTACGGTTTTCAAAAGAGATGGATAAATAAATTGAGAAGTTATAAGGTGGAAAAAGGAATCAAATTAGGTATGAGTGATTTTGAAACTTTTTTTGCGGAAAAAAACCTACATCATCCCATATATTTTGAAAATTGTATACAAATAAATTCTTTTTCATAATTCTTAAAACCATAGTTACCAGGCTAACGATTATAATTGAAGTAAAATTATAAAATTTTGGAAGTTTTCAATCCTTATATGTATTTATAAGAGCAAGAAAAATTATTATTTGTCGATATTTCTTACATAAGCTCTATTTAAATTATCCCAAAAAGTCCGAAATAACGGGTGATTCTTTAAGAGCTTGAGAACTTTTTTAAAAAAAAAAACGCATAAAATTTGCAAAATCTCATCGATTCTTTATTTGAAACGTTAGATTGGTCCATGACATTTACTTTTTGAAGATAATTTCATTTAAATGTTGACCGCGGCTGCGTCTTAGGTGGTCCATTCGGAAAGTCCAATTTTGGGTAACTTTTTCGAGCATTTCGGCCGGAATAGCCCGAATTTCTTCGGAAATGTTGTCTTCCAAAGCTGGAATAGTTGCTGGCTTATTTGTGTAGACTTTAGACTTGACGTAGCCCCACAAAAAATAGTCTAAAGGCGTCAAATCGCATGATCTTGGTGGCCAACTTACCGGTCCATTCCTTGAGATGAATTGTTCTCCGAAGTTTTCCCTCAAAATGGCCATAGAATCGCGAGCTGTGTGGCATGTAGCGCCATCTTGTTGAAACCACATGTCAACCAAGTTCAGTTCTTCCATTTTTGGCAACAAAAAGTTTGTTAGCATTGAACGATAGCGATCGCCATTCACGTAACGTTGCGTCCAACAGCATCTTTGAAAAAATACGGTCCAATGATTCCACCAGCGTACAAACTACACCAAACAGTGCATTTTTCGGGATGCATGGGCAGTTCTTGAACGGCTTCTGGTTGCTCTTCACTCCAAATGCGGCAATTTTGCTTATTTACGTAGCCATTCAACCAGAAATGAGCCTCATCGCTGAACAAAATTTGTCGATAAAAAAGCGGATTTTCTGCCAACTTTTCTAGGGCCCATTCACTGAAAATTCGACGTTGTGGCAGATCGTTCGGCTTCAGTTCTTGCACGAGCTGTATTTTATACGGTTTTACACCAAGATCTTTGCGTAAAATCTTCCATGTGGTTGAATAACACAAACCCAATTGCTGCGAACGGCGACGAATCGACATTTCACGGTCTTCAGCAACACTCTCAGAAACAGACGCAATATTCTCTTCTGTACGCACTGTACGCATTCGTGTGGTTGGTTTAATGTCCAATAAAGTAAACTGAGTGCGAAACTTGGTCACAATCGCATTAATTGTTTGCTCACTTGGTCGATTATGTAGACCATAAATCGGACGTAAAGCGCGAAACACATTTCGAACCGAACACTGATTTTGGTAATAAAATTCAATGATTTGCAAGCGTTGCTCGTTAGTAAGTCTATTCATGATGAAATGTCAAAGCATACTGAGCATCTTTCTCTTTGACACCATGTCTGAAATCCCGCGTGATCTGTCAAATACTAATGCATGAAAATCCTAACCTCAAAAAAATCACCCTTTAAAAGAGTCTATATAAAACGTAAATAAAATGCACGACGGGAACTTGCTCTTATGTTAACGACTAAGAATTTTAAAAATGAATGTTATTAGAGAATAACTGTTCATAGATTTTTTTTTTTTTTTCAAAATTCAAAAAATATTTTTTTTTAAGTTTTGAAATGCATTTTTTTTAAAAACTTTTTAGAAGCTTTTCTATAAAAATTTAATTAAAATCCGTTTTTCCGATAGTAAGAAATTCAAAATTTGAAAAAATGGTTCTATGGTAGATACAGTCAGTAATATCTTGATTTCAATTTTGTTTTTATTAAATTATAGATCGTAAAAATTAATCAAAAGAAAAAATTTTTAGTAAAATTCTCGGAACTATTTAAGAGAAAAATACGATTTTCGAAAACCATTTTTTAACATTTGTATGGAGGGTACCGTAATTTTTAGGTAAAATAAAAATCGAGTATTGGGTTTTTGCAATATTGAGTTTGAGAAAAAATGAATTTTTTTTTAAAAACCCAAAAAAGAATTTTTGGAAAATTTGAAAACACAATAATATTCTAACTGCTGGGGACCTTTAATTTTCAAAATCACTTGTACAATTTTGAGAAAATCAAAAACCCAAAAAATGGTTCCAAGGGGAGTACCAAAAATAACCATTTTTTGGGATTTTTTTCAACCATTTCTTAACTTTAACTAAATAATTTTTTTTTAATTTTTTGTTTTTTAATCTGTGGGCCAGTTTTTGAGAAAAAAATTTTTATAGAATTTCGAAAAAAAAAATTGTAAGGCAGGTACCGTTATTTTAGGTCTTAAAAAAAAAAGAAAAAAAACGTGTGAGAGGAAAAATTAAAAATACTATATACCAAGTTTAAAGGAAATTGGCTGAGCCATTTAGGCTGTAGTTGAAAAGACAGACAGATAGACAGAATTGCGAGGCCCACTTTTTTAGTCCTCGCCATCTTCGTAATCAAAATCTCGAATTCGATTTTTTACACGAATGCATAACTTGCCTTATAGTACCTATAAGTCGCAATTAAAAATGACTTTTCTCAAAAAAAAAAAAAATCCAACCACGACCTTGCCTACGGCAAAAACACCATCTCGAATGATTTTGGTTTCAAAATTGTTTAGACCACAAGTCAACATAGAAAACCCCCTCACTTTATTATAATTTATAGCTTTCATGTTTGTTTCAACTTTTTTTTTATTTTCCTCTCAAGCCAACTTCATCTTTTGTATACCTACCTCTTGAACTTTCGCTAAACTTTTCTTCCTCAAGAAAACCACTTAAGGCATACAAAATTGTGACACACGATATATCCCCAGTCTTACCTCCCTCAGCTCACTATTCTCCTCCACCAAATCGATTTTATTACCAACTACGACAATCGGTACTGCACTCGTTCCTTTCGTCTCATGAATTTGATCTCTTATCGTTCGAACCTCATCGAACGTACTCGAGTCGGTGACATCGTACACTAAAATAAATGCATCCGCTGATGAAATGGATAAAGCACGCATTGCTGGAAACTGCAATAAAAAATAAAATTGAATTAAAATAAATTTAACATTTTTTTATTTATCGACAGAATAATAAATTAAAGAAATGTGTTGCATACTTTTTCGCTTGATGCAATTTTTCATTTTGGCACATTCCAAAATGACAGCATTGATATGTGGGTTTATCAATTTTTCAAACGTTCTCGTAGTTGAAACTTTGTTTAAAAATAGAAAACTCATTAATGGCATAAGTTTGTTAGAGGTGCATCAGTAGCTCAAATGGGGAAAGATAAAATTGATGGCACTTATGAGGAAGACAGCACTTTCCCAAACCAACAACATGTTTGTTGTGTCATTATCCTGTCATTTAAAATATATATCCTTCCTTCAGACATTTTATCTCTACGGAAGTTTCAACCGAACTTTAATGCATGACATCTCCCTTCCAGTCCATGGCGCGATGGAAAATTTTATAAATGCATAGCTCTTAAGCACGAAAATTCCCACACCACATTGGATAATTTTTCACAGAGGAAAAACATAGAAACGATGAAAATGATAAAAATAAAAACATTAATCGCTCTTGCAATTCATAAAGGGGTTTTATTTTTGTCTCGCGCCCCAAACACCCTGTGGAAGGAAAAAGGATGTGGATGTGAATGGTGTGTCAAGATTATGATTGTACTTTATTGCTTTATTCTTTTTTGTGATTGCAGTTTTTTTTTCGTGAGAACTTTTTTCAGTTCGAAGACCTCGAAGCTCGAACTCACCTTCCCCGATGACGCAGGCAAGATTTTTTTTTTTATTGAAGCATCTCATAGATACATGTGAAAGGTGGAAAAATGAAGGATGCTTTTTGTGTTTTTATCTTTCCAGCTGTCGGGATGAGAAATTACTTTTATTTTGACAATGAATAAGAGTTGTGGGGAATATTTTTTCTAAACGGTTTTCTTTGATTTGGGATTTTAGTTTTCCTTGTAAAAAGTATGTATGAATGTGTAGGAGTCTACAATCCAACCGCCTGTTATCTCAAATATTCAAATTTAAAATCCAAATAAATAATCCAGAGCATCACAGACCAACCGCAAGAGTGCGACACTAACCCATCTACAATCAACCTATCATTTTACATATTTTGGTTTATATAATGCTATTCGTCTTTGTGCTTTAGCCAGTCAAGTTCTTTCTTTTATAAGAAATAGTATCAAACTTAAATATTTATTAAAGTGATGTATTTTATACATAAATTTGAGTAGCGTTTTTTAAACTAAATTAAATTTGTCGACACGCTCCTAAATTGGTGACCCCGACGCACGTGACTAAAAGCTACTTAATCTACATTAATTCTTGTGAATTCTTTTTTGTTCAACAAAGAAAATGCCCGGAACTAATGACCAACTACCTGGTGTAGCCGCTAAAGCAGATGTTCCGCAAGACAACTCATTAGAAGCGCAATTAAATCAATTGCAAGAACTTCAGCAACAACTTCTTTCCCAGCAGTCACAAGCACAAGCAGTGAGAGGTGCGGAAATTGAATCAAGCCATGCTCAAGTGCGACCACCACCATTTTGGAGAGAAAATGTAAAGCTGTGGTTTGCCCAACTTGAAGCGCAGTTTACGCTGGTGAATTTGCGATCTGATGCCCGAAAGTTTAACATCGTCATTGCACATCTGGATCAGGCCACAGCCACGGAAGTACAAGACGTCATAATCAATCCGCCACAAGGTAATGCATATGTTGAATTAAAAGAAGAACTTATATCTCGTTTGGCCCCATCTAGAGACAAACAGATCAAGCAAATGCTAGACCGAGAGCAGCTAGGCGACAGGAAACCGTCTCAGTTTCTTCGTCGATTGAAGGATTTAGCTGGAGGAACAATGACCGACGATGCTTTAAAGGCAATTTGGATTGATAGATTGCCCGTCCAAACTCAGTCAATATTAGCTGCACATCCTCCTGGCACAGCCGAGAATCCAACAATTCTTGAAAACCTTGGTCTGATCGCAGACAGAATCAACGACGTCATCCCACAACAACAAGTTGCCAGCACATCTAGCCACCCAGAATCCGCATTTTCGTGTCTCACGCAAAAAGTAGAACAACTGGCTAAGCAAGTTGATGCCTTGTACATGAATCGTGGAAACCAAAATCGCAGGCTGACTAGATCGAGGTCACGCTCTCGTGGAAGGCAACATAAAAATCCAACACTGACTTCAGACGAGAAGAAAAACAACATTTACAACAACAATCAAACCGGTTTTTGCTATTTCCATCGTCACTGGGGATCCAAAGCAAGAAATTGCCGCCCACCATGTGATTTCAGGCAGCAGGTGGGAAACGAGAACGGATGTCATTGATGACGGTGAATGACAGCCAAACTTCCAGCCGTCTTTTCATCACGGACAAAACGTCAAAACTGCAGTTTTTGGTAGACACGGGATCGGACGTTTCAGTGTTTCCACACATCGGTTCACGTCACAAGTCAAAGCCATCCGACTATACTCTCTTCGCTGCAAATGGAACTCCAATTCCAACCTACGGTTTTCGCACTTTGCAGGTGAACCTGGGACTGCGTCGAGACTTTACATGGCGTTTTGTGGTAGCAGAAGTTAGCAAACCCATCATAGGTGCGGACTTTCTAGCTTTCTATCAACTTCTTGTGGACCTATCGCACAGCAGATTGCTAGATGGAATTACTGGACTTTCCGCATTGGGTTGCCGAGCATTCGAGATTTCATCACATGTCAAATCAGTTTCCGGAAATTCAAAGTACATCGAGCTACTTAAACAGTATCCCAGTTTGACTCGACCAGATGGAAGCTTCAAGGAAATTCGTCATTCCACCGTTCATCACATAAATACGAAATCAGGTCCTCCGGTTAGCTGCAAAGCACGACGTTTGGCACCTGACAAGATGAGAATTGCAAAAAGTGAATTCGAAACAATGCTTAAAATGGGAATAGCTCGCCGTTCGGAAAGCTGCTGGTCATCGCCACTTCATCTCGTCGCCAAAAAGTCAGGTGATTGGCGTCCGTGTGGAGATTACCGCTCCTTAAACGACCGCACGATTCCAGACAACTACCCTCCACGAAATTTACAGGATTGTTCAGCTAATCTCGCAGGCAAGAAAATTTTTTCCAAGATTGACTTGGTAAGAGCGTTCAACCAGATCCCCATTGCACCAAAAGACATCAAGAAAACCGCTATTGTTACACCATTTGGACTCTTTGAGTTTATGTTCATGACGTTTGGACTCCGAAATGCCGCCCAGACTTTTCAGAGGTTCATCGACGAGGTCACGAATGGTCTGGATTTCTGTTTTCCCTACGTAGATGATATTTTGGTGGCATCGGACGACGAAATGCAACATTTTCATCATCTCCAAACTCTATTCGAACGACTCAACTCATTTGGCGTTGTTGTTAATGTTGCAAAATGTGAGTTTGGTAAGTCTAAAGTAACATTTTTAGGTTATTTAATCTCAAGCGATGGCATAGAACCGCCCGAAGAACGTATCCAGGCAATCATTGATTGCAAACCTCCAACTACAGTTAAGCAACTAAGAAGATTCCTGGGTTCCATAAACTTCTATAGGCGTTTCGTAAAAAATGCAGCCAGCCGACAAGCTCCACTGAACGAGTGTCTGAAAGGACCGAACATCAAAAGCAATAAATCCATTACTTGGACAAAACCACTTTTGCAAGCTTTCGCTGCTTGTAAAGAGGGACTAATTAAAGCGGCCTTGCTCGCACATCCTGATCCGACATTGGAGTGGGGACTTTTCACTGACGCATCAGACTGTGCCATGGGTGCAGTTTTGCAACAGAAAACACCAATTGGTTGGCAGCCACTGTCATACTTTGCCAAGAATTTTAACAAGTCTCAACGTAAATACAGCACGTATGACAGGGAACTTTTAGCTATCTACTCAGCTGTTAAGTATTTCAAGTTTATGTTGGAAGCCAGAAATTTTACCATTTTCACGGACCACAAACCTTTGATGTTTGCCTTTAAACAAAAGCCCGAAAAAGCATCACCTCGGCAGTTTAGATGCCTTGATCTTATCGGTCAATTTTCAACCGACATTCAACACGTTGCTGGAACAGAAAACGTAGTAGCAGATACGTTGTCTCGCGTCGAAGCTATTAGCAAGCCAGTGAACTTCGAAGAACTAGCAGCGTCTCAAAAAGGTGATATAGAACTTGAAAACATTATTAAATCTGCTTCTGCATTACAGGTTGTAAGAGTTCCGCTTCCAAACTCTCAATTGCAAATATTTTGTGATGTGTCAAAGGGCGTTGCTAGACCATTTGTAACAAAACCTTTCCGACATCAAGTATTCGAATCTCTACATAGCTTAAGCCATCCTGGAACGAACGCTTCAGTTCAACTGGTTTCATCAAAATTTGTCTGGCCTTCAATCCGCAAAGACTGCAGAGCGTGGGCAAAGTCATGCATTCCGTGCCAACGATCGAAGATAACTCGTCATACGTCATCTCCGATTGGAAACTTCGAACAACCATCATCGAGGTTCGAGCATATACATGTGGACTTCGTGGGACCACTTCCATACTCACGAGGATTTAGATTTTGCCTCACTGTTGTCGACAGGTATTCCCGCTGGCCTGAAGCTTACCCTTTAGAAGATTCCACCGCTGAGACACTTGCAAGAACTCTCTTCGCTAATTGGATAGCACGTTTTGGAGTTCCACTTAAGGTAACATCTGACCGTGGCAGACAATTTTTGTCCGATCTCTTCCAGGCTTTGACAAAATTGTTTAGCATAAATCATCTGACGACAACTGCTTACCACCCCGCTGCGAACGGCATGGTCGAAAGGTTCCATCGTCAACTGAAAGCCGCTATAGAGTGCCATGAATCACCAGCATGGGCCGATGAACTTCCTGTTGTACTCCTTGGACTCAGAGCAACATACAAAGAAGACCTACAATCTACAGTAGCCGAAATGTTGTATGGAGAGTCCATCAGACTTCCCGGTGAATTTTTGTCACCACGAAGAGATACTATTAGTGATCCGACTACCTTTGTAAATCAACTCCGACTTCATTTTGAACATCTAACACCAGTTCCAGCTTCTCGTCATGGCTCAAGAGGAATCTTTGTGTTCAAAGAATTATCTACCGCATCCCACGTTTTCATCAGAAGAGATGCAGTCAGAACCGGACTACAACAACCGTATGAAGGTCCATTTCCCGTCGTGAAGAGATCAGATAAATTCTTTGTTCTGAAGATTCGAGGAAAAGAAGTAACAGTTTCAATCGATCGTTTAAAACCCGCTTTTCTACTTTCAGCCAAAGAGGACAATAATAATCCCAGATCAGATCAAACATCACCTTTGCCCGTCTTTCCACAAACTTCTGATGACATCAATAACAGAAAAACTAGATCAGGGAGATCCGTTCGGATTCCAGAGAGACTTGGGATGAATAAGGACTAACTTTTATCCCATCGTAACAAAGTCACTGGAAGGGGAGTGCTGTAGGAGTCTACAATCCAACTGCCTGTTATCTCAAATATTCAAATTTAAAATCCAAATAAATAATCCAGAGCATCACAGACCAACCGCAAGAGTGCGACACTAACCCATCTACAATCAACCTATCATTTTACATATTTTGGTTTATATAATGCTATTCGTCTTTGTGCCTTCAGCCAGTCAAGTTCTTTCTTTTATAAGAAATAGTATCAAACTTAAATATTTATTAAAGTGATGTATTTTATACATAAATTTGAGTAGCGTTTTTTAAACTAAATTAAATTTGTCGACACGCTCCTAAAAATGCTTGTGAAGTAAATTACACTTTGCGACTAGAAAAAGGTCTGAAGGTCTTGAAGAACTGTAAAACTAAGAAAAATTGTGAAGAATCATTACCAATTTCTTTTCATCTATACACTTGTATTTTGTTTTTTAATTTTGTACTCACTAAAGGGAACGCGACTACCCATAAAATGATTGAGCACAGTTGGCGTGGTTAGGAAAATTGGAGAGGATTTAAAAGAAGATACCGACGCACATTGGGTTTGAATACGAGTATCTGAATAACGCAATGTGTGGGAAATAGTGATCCGGGTAAAGCATATCACATTCGTGAAGTTCGGATATGGAAGTTGGACTCAAGGGCAAACTAATGTTCATTCCCGGAAGCACAAGTATTATGGTTAAAAAGTTTAAGTGGAGGAATAGATGGAATCCGTTTTAGTGAATAAATGTGAATGACGTTTGAAAAATATTGTCATCTTAGCAATTTTTCAGGCCTAAGACAGAGAAACTGTTGAGATCAAGTTGTAAATGAGTGGCACCACGTGTGGAAGAAATGGTCTTAAAAAACTTTGAATCGTCAGTGCAGGGTTAAATATGGGAATATTTAATGATATCGTTAAAAGTAAGAATAAAGAAGAGAGGTCCTAAGCGGCTACCTTGTGGGACCCCGGAGATAGCCAAGAAATCATCAGAGAAAGTAGATCTAAATCGAACTTTGTGGTAATGAGTTTTCAGGTAAGAAGATAGGTTCAAGACCAAGGGTGGACAGTTTGAATAGAATGAGCTTATGTGAGTTTGTGTCAAATGTCTTACTGAAATCGGTTGAGGCAACGTCGACTTCCTTTCTAATCTCTAAGGCTGGGTGGCTTAAGGGTGCGAATTCAACAAGGTTAGTCTTTGTGGACCTACCCTTAACAAGGAAGTGTTGTCTAGGGGAAATGTGAGACCTATACCGATAACTTAAAATGTCGAACAAAATGTTTTCAAAGATTTTTGGAATATGTGAAAGTTTAGCAATTGGAAGATAATTGTTATAACTTGACACTTTGGGCCGTCTTTATGTATTCGGTCTATGAAGGAGGTCTGCCATAACTAAGGGATTTCTTTTTGAGATAAGGATAAACTGAAGATTTCTGAGCAAGTGGAAGAGCATTTTTTAAGAAATATGGCGGGGGTACCATCTAGGCCGGGAATATACTCATCATTGAAACAAGGTTTTGAAATCCTAATTATATGTAACCCATTGGATTTTGGTTTTATTTTCTCCTTAAGGTCTATAAAAATTTGTAAAATTTTGACACATCTCACTCCCAGGGTTTCTTTCATTTTGAGCACTACAATATTTGAAATTGATTTACAGTCAAAGTCGGTTATAACGACTTCGGTTATTGCGAAATAATCTCCAAGTCCCGATCAAGGTTCATGCTAATTGTTCTAACCAAATATCGGTTTTAACGATATTGCCTATAATGAACAGTTTTAAATTGAAAATTAAAAAATTTATCGTATAACGAATATTAAAAAAAAAATAAGTAGACATTGGATATTTTGTGCTTTTTAAATAATTAATTATGGAGATTTCCTTTTTTCTGTTTTTTTTTTTGTTTATACGCGAATTTCGCATTCTGTTTCTGAGAGGAACTGGGATAGACATATTTTATATAAAGAAAGGTTAAGTGTGTTAGTTTTTTTTTTTTCAAAATGAGTTCAAAACGTAGTTTTTACGATTGAAGAAAAATCTGCAATAATTTCAAGCCTGGAAGCTGGTGATTCCAATAAAAGTTTGGCAGCAGAGTTTTCTATATCGGCTTCAACAATCTACCATTAACAAAGACCGAGATAAAATTTAGAAGAATTTCGAAGAATCCAACTTAAAAATAAAAAAAGTTCGACGCAGTCACTATCCCGACAAAGATGATGCTTTGCTCAAGTGGTTCAAAGCCCAAACGAAACACCGAATATAACGAACAAATTCTTCAGTCCTGTCGAGTTCGTTATAACCGATTTTGACTGTATTTCAATTCATAATTTTCGGAGAAAAAAAGGTTGTAGTGAATTAATTTAAAACCAATTCTAGAAGCCAATCCATCCACACAGAGTGACAGTTTTGTTTGAATTGTGAAGTGGTGGCATCATTGGACTATTTTGCTTCGAAAATGAGGGTGAGAACAACGTGCTGGTCAACGGTGGGCGTTACAGAGCCATGGTAACCGACTTTTTTTTGTTACTGAAATTGAGCCATTGATGCGGCAATTTTGTTTGTTAACGTAGCCGCCGAGATGAAAGTGTGGCCTCGTCAGAAAAGATGATTATTCCCACAAAATCGTCGTATAATTTAAGCTGCTCTACGGTCCAAGCTGCGAAACGATAACGAAGCGGATGGTCGTGCGCCAATCGATTTTTGAATATCTTTACCTTTGGTATTAGGTATGCTAGTGTGACTAGTATATGGGACACGAATCGAATATAAACATCCCTAAATTTGACAATGAGTAATAACAGGAAAACTTTAATTCCTATCCTGCAAATCTCTTGTATACATATAAATGATTTCCCATGTTTTATTTGATATCTACAAATATCCAAGGCTCTTTTCTAGCAAATATCAAAACATTAAAAATAATTGATTTTTGTTCAGTCGTCAACACTTGGGGCATTGTTTCCTAATCTTACTAGATATGCAAATATATCGTGAGCTCATATTATTTCATTTGACAGAATAAAAAAAAGAAAAACTATCTTCTTAATTAATTCTTCCATAATTGATTGAAATCTGTTTTATTAAATGTAAAAAACATCACAAACTTACTCACGCAATTTCACAGAACACGCTTTAAAAAATACAAATTCATTTTGTTCACTCAAATCCTAGTGGAAGCAGCATCTTTCTAAAAATAACCATAAAGTAATTAAATACTGGCTACACAGAAATTCTCTTCCTTGAAAGAGATTTTCCAAGTATCACAACTCTATTAACCGAACAAAATTCCATTAGCCATATAGCTGTGCTGCGATAAAGTCCATAGTAGAAGTTTTTTCCCTTATGAAACTTTTGACACCTCATCGGTCAGAAGATTGAGTTATGAAGCAAGTTTGAGTTTCCCTTAGGTTTCACACACAATTAGAAGGAAAGTGCACTTGGATGGATGTAGGTTTTATGGTCACTGGACAATTTATATAGTATCTTCTGGGATAAATGCATTTTTGCAGTCACTCTCTTTTTTCTGATTAGAGGATATGGAAAATTTTGTTTTTTTTTAAATACCATTTCAAATCTTTAGTAATGTGTGTGAAGTTTTTTTTTCACATTTCGTTAACGAATATGATATTTCAAAAAATCGCCAAAAGCATAAAAATATCAATAGGCCAATGTTGTGAGACGATGGACACAATGACAAATTATTCAATAATCAGTAAATATACTTATGACTCTTTCAAAAGTTTTGAGTAAGTATTCTTGTGGACTCAATATGAAACGTATTGCAATATAGAATTTAAAAACTAATTTATAAAGTAAAATATAATATAATATAAATAAAATAAAATTTGAAGGTTATTTGGAAAAAATATTTTGACGACACATTTTATATCCTCAACAAAAATGATGTTTATACATTTCTCAGTCATTTGTTTATTATTATTAAAATTATTTTAATTTCTACACTTAAATTTTCTTCGAATTACAATTTTAACGAATTCTATACAATGGCAAAAGTCGTTGATCAGATTGATCTTTTTAGTGATTGCAAAGTTATAAATAAATTTTAATCATTATTTACCAAATTTTTAATGTATAAGAATTTAAACTTTAAGGAAATTTAATGATTTGCAAACATAAAATAAGATTTTTATATTAATTACTTAATTATAATTATTGTTGTGCGATTTTTTTTTAATGATTTTCTCTTTTTTTCAATATCACTTAAAATGCACATCGTGTAGTTTGTTGGAAAGCAGTTATTTTCTCGCCTTGATGATGGTTCCTATTGGATCAAAAAGGTTTTTCTTGTTGAACTTCTTCTTATTCTTTATATCCCCATATCTGACACGCACAGCACACAACGGACATCTCGGTTGCTTCATAAGGCTTATATATTTAATTGAATGGAACATCTTTTTGGTTAAGTATACATTTTTCCATGAGCAGCTCAGAGCTATGTCACTTGGTAGGCTCATGAGAAGGTCATCCAAAAAGCGACAAAAGAAAAGAGGAATTAGCTGGCAACATTGTTAACCTCCTGACTGAGTACTTAACCACTGAGACGTTGAATTTACATTCCAAACCACTTATTGGTTACTCGAGTACATACACTTCAAAAACCGAAGCATTTTGTAGGACATCTCTTTGTTACTTTTTTTTCAGAAAAAGTGCTCTCCGATTCATCGAGTCGAAAGCTGCACAAAAATCGATAAAAAATTGATATAATTTTTGTCCGTTTTGTAAATATAACTTTCCAAGATTCTTGAGTACAAAAATATTGTCAGCGGTTGAGAAGTTGACCCTAAGGGCCTTACCAATAAACTACTCGTAATTTAGAGATGATTTTAATATTTGAGAGAAATGAACCATTATTTGATGGAATCTATATTTATTTATTTATTTAATTCATCAAGCAGATTAACATTGGAAATATATAATCTTAAAAACTACTGAATAAATTTTAAGCAACATAGGATACTTTACAAATTTGAATAAATACCTTAAATTATTCTAAAATAATATAACACCTAACCACCAGAGTTTAAAACAGATAATAAATTAATGATATGACTTTTAAAGATATCACGACTAACATTGGTATGAAAATCTATAACAAAAGCAATTGAGTTGGCACCTAGTTATTCGGTAATTTTTTGCAATGGAATACCATCAATGTTATAAACATAGTTTATAGGCGACACATTTCGGCGAAAAGATAGAAAATCACATTTGGAAACATTTAAAAACAACTGATTAGAGTTACACCAATCAACTAAGTTCTTTAGGTCATTCTGAAGGATAAGGCAATCTTCTATGGATTAAACGCATCGGAATATTTTTATGTCATCAGCGAACATAAGACATTGAGAAGAATTTATATAATCGGGAATATCGTTAATAAGGAGCAAATAAAGAAGTGGGCCTAAATGACTTCCTTGAGGTACTCCAGAAGTCACAAATATAATATCAGATAATATTATGTTATTAATACGCACATATTGAGTACAACCTCTCTTAAATAAGATTCGAACCATCTCAATATATTGGAGTGGAAACCAAGGGCAAAAAGCTTCTCAACTAAGACTGTGGGATAAACCCTATCTAACGCCTTTGAAAAATCAGTATAACGTTATTTATTAAATCATTGGATAAAATTGTTAAATTTGTGGTAGTTGACCTACCAGAAACAAAACCATGTTGAGCAGGGGAAATAAGTTCCCTAACAATTAAGGATAACTTTTCGTCAACTAATTTTTCAAATAATTAAGGGATTGTTGAAAGTTTGCTTATTGGACGATAATTTGAAATAATTAGCTTAGAACCTGATTTATGAATCGGGATAATAAAAGATTCCTTCCAGTCGAGTTAACGGATCTTAAAGGGAGACTTCAGAAAATTTTAAAATTAAAGGAGGAATACCATCAGGACCTGGTTGTTTGTCCTGGTTTAACTCAGATATAGCTTTTGCGACATCAGTGCAATTTAAATGTAGGGAGCTGATATTATATTACGCAAATTAAAATTAAATTAAAAAATTTGAGAACGTATTGCATACCGTCATCAGATGATTTGATATTGTCCCTGAATATTGCTACAATTTGGAATACCATTGGAACATTTCTTAATTTTGAGGAAATTCTAAAAACACTTGCTATTCTGCTTCAAATTTGATTCTGTGTGATATAGGTAATCTTTTGAAGTCGTTCGTAATTACTTAGCAAAATATTTTTAGACTTTCGGAAAAGTTTATATGCTTTATTTTTACTTGCGACTTATAGGTACTATAAGGCAAGTTATGCATTCGTAAAAAAAATCGAAATCGAGATTTTGATCAAAGTTGACATTACGATGATAGCGAAGACTAAAAAAGTGGGTCTCGCAATTCTGTCTGTCTGTCTGTCTGTCTGTTCGACTACAGGCTAAACGACTCGGCCGATTTTCTTTAAACTTGGTACATATTATTTTTAATTTTTTCCCCCCACACGTTTTTTTCTTTTTTTTTTTAAGACCAAAAATAACGGTACCCCCCATACGAATTTTTTTCGAAATTTTATAAACATTTTTTTTTCTCAAAAACTGTTCAACAGATTTTAAAAATAAAGATACAGAAAAATTTCATTTAATTAAATCTAGGTATTGGTTGAAAAAAATTTTCCGAAAAATGGTTATTGAGGGTACCCCCCATGGAACCATTTTTTTTGTTTTTGATTTTCTCAAAAACGGTTCAACCGATTTTGATAATTTTTTTTTTTGCTAAAGCTCCCCAAAAACATAAATAGAATTGCGTACTCAAATTTTCAAAAAATTTTTTTTTGGATTTTTAAAAAAAACTTCAAAAATTTTTTTTCAAAACTCAATATTTTGAAAACCCCATGCTCGATTTTTCTTAAACTTGATAAATAAAAGTTTCTCAATATGATCTACAAAATGTGAAACAAAATTTTTTATTTTACCTAAAAATAAAGGTACCTACCATACAAATGCTAAAAAATTAAAAAAAATGGTTTTCAAAAATCGTATTTTTCTCGAAAACGGTGCCTAGAATTTTGATAAAATTTTTTTTCTTTCAATTAATTTTTACAATCTTTAATTTAAAAAAAAAAATTTTGAAATTAAGATATTACAGCTTGTACCTACCATAAAACCGTTTTTTCGAATTTTGAATTTCTCATTATCCACATAACGGATCTTAATGAAAATTTTTATAGAGAAGCTTCTAAAAAGTCTAAAACACATTGCGTTTCATAACTTTAAAATAAATATTTTTTGAATTTTTGAAAAAAAATTTTTTTTTTTTTTTTTTGAAAATTCGATATCTCCGAAACGGGTCAATATTTCTTTTCGTAAATTTAATTTTTATTCGAACAATAATAAAAACTTTTAATTTGCGTACCAAAATTTTTCCTTAAAAAGCTTTTAAAAAGTTTGTATATAAAAGCTTCTTTTAAAGAAACCACTACAAGGACTTATAATTTTTGTTCTTGCATAAATTCATATTTGCATAGCATTCTGTTACTACTAAAAGAATTTAAAAATTAATTTTATCCTTATGAACAATTTTCTCTAATAACATTCGTTTTTAAAATTCCCAGTCGATTACAAGTCGATCGCAAGTTCGTGCGATCCAGTCGTGAATTTTATTATAATGACAATTCATAATAAAAATATTTACAGACATGTACCTACATATTCAGCCTTATCATCGTATCCGTTCGGAGAAACCTACGATCGGAGAGATCTCACAATCGTAAAGTTTATTTCCTTCATGGTATCTGTTCGTAACGGAAAAACCGACGTTTAGGAACGCGTGCATTTGACGTAAACGCCAATAAATTAATTAAGTGTTGATTCGTGTCAAATAAGCAAAAAAAGAACCATGGATAGTGCAACAATGTTTTTGGAAGCGGAAAGAAACAAAAAACATTAAATAAAGAAAAAATAAGATTCTTAAGAAATATCAAATATTTTCCAACTGAGCGTCCATTTCGTTTTTTTTTTTTCGGAAAATTTTCCACTTATAATTTGCTGTCGGAGAAATCGGAGATCAAATATTTTCATGCATCGCATGAATTCACGATGCGTTACTGCTATTTTGACATTTCATCAGCATGTAACGCAAGGATTTGACATTTTCAACGCACACAAACTTTATTTTCGTAGACTTGTCCGATTGCCCTACCGGAACGGCTACAATGATACAAAATTCGTACATTTCGAAGAAATCGGAGAAAATTACGTTCCGATCGGGTACGATGATAGGGCTGATTCTTTGGAACAAATTCCAATGAAACGAAAACATTGTCAAAAAAAAAAACACTTGTTGCTATGTAGCTCAAAAAAATGGACTAGAAAAACTTTGGCTGGACGAATCTTAATTTTTTGTTTCTAAACCATCTACAGAGTCACTTTTTATTAAAAAGAAAAATTATAAAATTCCATCAAGCCGGATTCTAGATATAAGTTAACACACAAGATTTTATTCTTTTTATATACCTAGCATGCCTCAATTTTTTTTTTAGTTTTGGCTGACTCGTGTCCCTATATACAAATACCCTTCCCTTCGTTAATAGTTTTAAACCACTTAAGAAACAATATAATGATTGTTTTTTGTACAAAAGTCTATAATGAGGGATAAATAAAAGGATAGTTAATATTTTTAGTCGAATTAGTACGATGTTAAAACTATTTTAGTATAATTCTAGGTTAAAAAGACGATTTTGTTAACTTTAATCAAATTTAGCATCATGCTATCTCTAACATTTTACTAAAGTTAAAATCGTCGAATAGTTATTTTATCTTTTTAGTATCGTGCTAACTTGTCCCAATTGAAATCCCTTGAGACAGCAATATTGTCTCAATTTTGGGGTTCTATACTCAAGCAATTCAATATTGTATCAAAAAAAAAATTCAAGGTGTTGATACAGACGTTGAAATTGTGTCCAGGCTCTACGAGGCACTCATATCGTTTGTGAGAGAAAAACGAGAATGCTTTTATGTTTTTGAAGAGATGGGAAAAAGAAAACCTCTGAAAATTAAAAAATGGACGAAAAAAGAATCATCAACGAGATGATGAGTGTCGCGAAGGTTCTTTTTTGTGGTCGTGAAAATTTGAAAATAAATACGAGTACATTAAATCCTGTGAAGTAATAACAAATGGTTGTATTTTTTTATCTAAGCTTGATCACATGAGTGAAGAAGCAATTCGAAAAAATGCAACCACTCTTCAGAAATTATACCCGGTTGATCTTGGGGAAGATTTTCAAGAAGTGTGTGTCTTACTTAAACAATTTCTGGACCAAAACAGCACTGAAAATATGAGTTAAAGGCAGCTTAACCTTCATATAGGAGAAAAAGAATTGAGGGAAGCATTTCTATATGCTGAGGTTGCTTTAAGAATGTACTTGTGCACTGCAGTGACAAATTGTAGTGTAGAAAGATCGTTTTCCGTATTGAAACGAAAAAAAACCTTTTAAGGTATCGCATTAGCGAAGGACGCCTTACTAATTTAGCTTTAATAAATATAGAAGCTGAACTGACAAAAAATTTAGATAACCAATCTTTTGTTAATGAATTTTGTAATCAATATACACACAGAAAAAAAAAATGAAAACATCAATTACTAGGCATTTTGTGTTTTCTTATTATTATTTTTTATTACTTTATTTTCATTGTTTTAAGGGGCGGTAAAGTTTCTCAGCCCGGGGCGCCAAATCCTTAAATACGTCTTTGTAATACATGCTACATTTTTGCTACATTTTCAATGGTTCATAATTTAGAGTCCACTTAAATATTAAATATTAAGTTCATAACATGTATGGCTAACTATATAGAGCTCATTACATAATGGTTCATTTCACTCAAATATTAAAGTCGTCTCTCAATTTAATTATTGGTAAGGCCCTAAGCCTTGCTGGTATTTTCATTTAATTTCACCAAATTTAAGTTAAGCGGACTAATAGTATGCTGGTGACTAATAGATCCAGCAGCTTTCCATTCGTATTTAAAATATCATTTAGTTTGTGAGTTCAAAGTGAAGTTAAATCATCAAATAGTTTTGAATCATCCCATCTAAGGTTGGAATCATTCAATTTATATCATGGCACCGCAACCATTCAATGTTGGGAAGTTTAAAGTCACCCAAACTAATAATTTCATCCTAATATTCTAATAAATCGCTGGTGTAGCTTAAGTATTCGAAAACTGAATACACATTTTGTGGGCTTCCAGAAACAATATATATGATGTTGCAACAAATGTTTTAATGATAATTTCATGCAGAGAATTTCATTCTCAAGTGCCTTGTTAAAAATAATAACCATATAATTAGCTAATTTTTAATTAATTTTACGTCAAATTTTATCTGAGTGTACTTTTTTCCTTAAAGACATTTAAAACAAATGTTTAATACTTTAAAAACTGCGTCTCCGGAATATAGCTACTAAAAATACTCATAATGGAAATAAATTGTTACTCAACAAGCCATTATTGTTATCATAAGACCATAAAAACTATGGTAGGTATTTTGTATACATGCGAAATCACATAAGTCTATAAAACACTTGAACTTTTCTTTACTTTCTTATCAATAAATACCCTTCTAAGTGAAAACAAGTAAGTACTAATGCACAAATTCTCGTGAAACATTTTCCTGACGCTAGCTCTGTTTTTAACATTTTAAGGGTATTCAAAACCCCTTTCAGTCCGCGCACATTTTACAATAAAAAAATAACTTCAAGTTTACTTTGCCAAAAAGGCACTTCAAAGTGTCTAACTTCTATACGCTTTCCCTGTATACATTTTGCTGAGTAACCATATTTACAAAAAAAAAAAAAACTTTCTTGAAACAAATAAAAAGAAAAATCGCATCGGAAAAGGTGATGGAATTTCAATTTTCCACTTCCACCACTTTTCCCTGGTTCCAAACATACAAGAAGACGTAGGGACTTAAGCTTTTCGTCAACTTAGAACATTGCTTCGTGTGTTTTCATCGCTAAATACTTCCTCATACCTGAGTAAGAAATGTCTGCTTATTTGCAAATACTTTAGTGTTTTTTTATTCTTTCGAGTTTACAAAACGTTTTAGGCGAATTGAAAAATAATGGCGGCAGGACTAAGTGGTTTTGCTTAATTTTGGCTCGAAAGGTCTTTTATTTTTTTTGCTGTTGAGGAAAGGAACACAGCAGAAAGTTTAGAGTCTGTACCTGTCCTTTGGCTATAGGTTCGGTCTGAAGAATAATTAATATCAGTTGGCTTAAAATACGTGGGTCATTAATGTTATTTATTCATGCACATTTTCTGTTGTTTTTTTTTTTTAAAGAAAATTTAGGGACTCAATGTCTTAAGTTTGGTTGAAAAAGATACAAATTAATTCTTCCGGTTTTAAGAACTTTTAAGTTTGACCGCAAAATGGGGAAATTAAAAAGAAAATGATAATGAAGAATAAAGAAATGAATAAGAAATTTTCGTTGGGATTAAAATAACGTTTATACAAAAAAATAATCGTTTAACTTATAGATTTCATTTGAAATCAGTTTTCTTTCTTCTATAAAGAAGGTCAGGTGTATACATATGTATATACAATTTTGATGATAATGGTTGGATATACCGGAATTAGGAGATATATGAAATTATCCGTGGAGAGAATAATTCAGTATTGTTAATACATGAGTTATAAAAACGAATAAAATTGGACTGGTTCAAAATTTTCTTACTGAGATTTCAAAAAATCCTTTTTTACTAGAAAATAAAATTGGTACATTTGAAACCCGTATCCTTGGTTAAATACGGTTTGTCAAAGCCCAAAAGTCATTGTTATAGAGTATTTAAGATCGGGAAAAGAAGGGCAGTAAAATCAAACGGATTTGTAAACGATCAATTAATTTTAATTTCCAACCCCTGAAAAAACCCCTGTCCGCTAAGATACTTAACACGCTGAACTTTAACCAGGCAAAGCGCTTCGCAACAGGTTTCTGCGATAGTCAGGTCGTTTGACTAAAAGTAATGTCTTTCATATCACCTCGAATCTAGGGGCTGAAGTTCTCGTTGGAATTATAATGTGTCTACTCTGACTTTCGCAACGTCTAAGATACTGCCTTTAAAACTTCTCCATTTGGCAATGAGCCTGATGATCATACCTTCCCTTCCATTCGCAGTCCTAAAATAAGAGACTTAATAATAACCGAAGAATTTTTCCGTCCAACAAGTCCAGTACCAGGTCCCTATAAAGCAGAACTGCAAGTATCAGGGTTTTATTTAGACACTTACTTTCGTCTTTGACTAAATATTCGTAGTTTAAATTTTATTACTTATGCCAAACTAAAGTAGAAACTCTTCATAAGAGAAATTTTTCGAAGGACGGACCTCCACTTGGTGTCTTTAACGAAGCTTATTTTCGCAACCAGGTAAATTAATTCCTAAACTAGCTCGAAGTAGCTGTAGCTGTAATTAATAAATTTATGTTGTCCTAGGTGGTGGTGGACATACATAATGTTCTTTACTCGCCGTTCTGACTTGCAGTTCTTCTCATCGTTTACTTCAAATTCACCTCTCTTTCAGTTGCTGTTAATGACTCGTCCGTTTTTCTTACTAGCTGCTATCAGAACAAAATTGAAGAAAAAAACATGATATCAAACCTCCTTACCTCGAGGTGAGCATTCAACTTATTTTTCATCATAACTCTTGATGGATCAAGGCGGTCCGATAAGTACTTAGCCTCACCGCCCGATGGTGTCAGTGTCGCAAGGGAGATTTACTATCATCTAGTACATTCTCTTAGAGGGCTGCTGTCAAAATTTCAGCCGAATAGGGCATGTAATTTTGTCTTGACCACCTGTGGAAGAAAGCTTGTCCGCAAATTTTAGAAAAATGGAAAAAGAGCAATCAATATCGGTCGGTGATTCGATTCTTGTTTTTGGAAGAGAAATCGCGCAGCGAAATCAAAGAGCGCTTGGATGCTGTATACGGTGACTCTTCTCCTTCAATGGCGATCGTCGAAAATTGGTTGCACATCGATTTTTGGTGAGCCCTGCCCAGGTGCCCCGAAAATGGCGAAAAATAACGTGTAAAAAATCCACGACCTTGTATTGGCAGACCGCGCGCCGATTGAAGGTGCGCGAGATAACGCAGTAGGCATATCAAAAGAGAGCGCGGGTCATATACTCCATGAAATTTTGGGCATGAGAAAGCTGTCAGCGTGAAGGCGTTTACTCCCTCCGGACAACAAGCGCAACCATGAGACCACTTCAGAGCCACGACCAATTTGGTCAAATTGCACTACGAACTGCTGCCCCATCCACCGTTTTCTCCAGATTTGGCCCCGTGTAACGCTTTTTTGTTGGCAAACTTGAAAAAATCACTCACCGGGCAGAAATTCAAGTCAAATGAGGAGGTCATCGCCGCGCCGCCACGGTAGCCTACTTTACAGACCTCGAGAAAACCTATTTTTCGAAGAATTGGGAGCATCGCTGGATCAAGTGTATCGAGCTAAAAGGAGTCTATATTGAGAAATAACTCAGCACTTTTGCAAAATTTTTGTTCTTCTTTTTTAGGCTAAGTACTTATCGTAAGTTCTCCCGGCACCCCCTATTAGAACAATGCCATATAGAAGTCCTGTTGGTATAGGCATTCATAAACGGCTTTGAAGTAAATGAAAAGTTGGTGAGTCTCGACAAAAAAATCGTTATTTCCTTACTCAAGTCATTGGACCAATTACCCCTTGTGAGCATAGAGCCTTCACTTGAGATGTATCTCGGTTCTCTCCAACTCTTCTCCAGATATACTTATTCCTCTTCGACCATTCTTCGACAAATAGTTCTCTGTCAGCCTATTCGTCTGCCTGTCTTTGTTACCGGGTTCCATATATCGCCTTACTCGGAATGCACTGGTTTCCTTTTCGAAGCATTTGCGGAAGTTCTGTTCGATAGAGTCTGACATGTTCTCGATTGAAGTTAATGATTTGAGATAAAGTTAGGTCAGAAAATCCCACAAGATGTTTCGCAGATTTCTTGCGATAGAGCAATTATTATCATATTTTCAAAATGCAGCTCAGCCACGGTTTCCCAGGATCTTAACACCCCCTTTGGGTCATCTGTACGTTGATCCACCTATAGGGTATGTTCAGTCACCCAAAACAGTTTTGGGAGTTAAAATCCTGTGAATCCGCGAATCAAGGTACTTTTTGCAAAGAAAAATGGTTATATAGTCGCCTGCCTGTCGACTTACGAGTATCATACTTTTAGCGGACCAATGGTGTTGCGTGAGCTTTACAGATGAACCAAAGAGGTGTTAAAATCCTGGGTGTGATTTGTACCTTTGGTTGGTACCTTCCACAGTACCATCTGCCTGAAAACTGAAAATACCCTTAGGGAAGCAATGGATTTGCGTAAGCAGTAAAAGGGACCCGAAAGGAGAGTTAAAAGCCTGAGAACTTGGCCAAAAAAAAACTTTTATTATAGGGCTTAGTGTATCCAAAACGGAGATAAAATCCTAAGATATTCGCGTCTGTCTGGCATTTGAATATACTAAGCAACATTTTACCATGAATCAGAAAAAATGAAAAATAGCCTCAATATTTTGTATTTTCATATAAAAATATAGTTTGGGCTATTTGTCATTTATTTAAGCGATGATTCCATCTTCAAATTGAAAACTCTCTACCATCCTTAGCAGTTGTTCAGAAATATTCACTTTGATGGATAAAAAAGTTCCAAAGCTGATCGTTTTTGTGTTGCCGTATTGTACTCTGGCTTCAAGATTTCATCTTCTCTCTTTCCCCTTGTTGTCATTCAATGAAGATTCATGTTCCTTTGAGAGAGTAAGTATACGCTCATCACCTTAGTCCAGATGTTTGAGTTACTCAGGGTAGAATAAATTCCTCCATTTTTGCTTGATAAAGCTTTGTGGAGTTCATCACTTATTACCAACAGGAACAGTATTGGTGATAGTATACAGCCTTGTCAGACCCCTTTTCTTTAGATTTTAAATTCCTCTGACAACCTTTCCTACAGAGAGAGTACCATTTGGATCAATCGCATGAAGCCTCATTTATAGCGATTAATTTTACATGTGCAAAGCAAGCCAAACAAATTCTCTATTGACTCTATCAAATGCCTTTTCAAAATCGATTATCAGTAGATAAAGTGCTGATCGATACTAAGGAGACCGTCCGATAATGATCTACAAGGAAGATCGGTGTCGAGTGTTGATGATTTGTTGATCTTTTTTAATATCTAAACTATACGACATGCAAAATATCAGCTAAATCTGGAAAAAGTTGACGGAAAAGTTACACTAACAACTTATTTTCCGTTTGAAAATCTTTAAGTCGAGAATATTTGAACAAAACATTGCATACAAAAAATTCGCTGATTGGTATAAATTAGTCTACGGGACACACACCTTATAAAAGACCTCATATTCTTTATTCAATTTAATACATTTGTAATCAAGAAAGTACTAGGATCGCGAAATTGCAATCAATCTACTTCCTTTCTGTCAAAAAATAGAATTATTTCAATTCCTATCGCAGATAAACCCTCTGCTTTTCATCATAGATTGTTATAGATTTATGTAATGTTCCGGTGGAAGATCCGTTTTGGTAATAAAATCACACCACGTTTAAACTTATCAATTTTCCTTACCTGTTTCTAATGGATTTTTCTCTTTCATTCTCCAAAATCACGTTTCATTGAATGAAAATTTATTTTTTTTTCACACCCATGAACGTGACAACCGAGCAGCTCAGCCATTTATTATATTCCACATCTATGTAACTTCCGTTAAAATTTTTCCAATTCACAACCCCCCCAACGTCAACTACTTCTACTGACTTCGACACACGTCTTAGGTTATAAACTTTCCTAATTAATAATAATTGTTTATTTCTTTCAGTCTTGATCATAACTTACACCCCATACAATTTAAGTCTTTGCTTTATTAGAACCATAGAACGGTAAGGAAAATGATTCAAATTATCCAAAACAATAGTAATTTAATTCCATGAGCAAATACTAAATGAAGGTAATAAGGGAAGTACTTCTAACTGTGACATTGTTGTTGTTAGAAAAAGGACCCTTCAATCACATTTCTATGGTTTATGAATTTCCTAAGAGAACCAACAATAATTGAAGTAATTTCAGGAGGAAAGCCTGACAATTGAGTTGAAATCGTGCGATTTATGTGTAAAAGGTATAAAAAAGAAATATTTACTTTAAGTGGGGCATTATTTTCCAAGGAAATACTCTCCAGCTTGTGAGCAGCATTTCTAGAAACCATTACTTAAGGCTATAGGTATTTTATTTCTTTAAGGAACTAAATGGAGAGGTGGAGTGCGATGAACAAATTACATTATTTCTTAAGGTTTAAAAGGATTTGAATTGGGGATAATACTAAGGCAGTTAAATTTACAACTTTGACGATTTAAAACGTTAGCTTTCGGTATGACTTATAAAAACAACTGAAGAACACAACCAAAAGTGAACATGAAATCACTTGAATGAAATAAAAGTTTTTATTGAAAAGATTGGTCTTTTTTAACGCCAAAGCCTTTCGGTGTTTTGTGAACACAAAGTAAACTTAAATGGAGTTAACTTTGAATTAACTGATTTATGAAAATGAAATTACTGAAATGCATGAACTTGTTATTATAGCTAAAATGTTTAAGAATTTTATATTTGATACATACGAAATAGTAGTGAGATAATTTTAATCAAAGTCTTTATAAGCTAAAAGACCCTAAGCCCCTCAAAGAACTAAATCTTAGAGGGGACTTCGATCAAGAACTAAGACATTCCTTTAGCGCCATGCATCTGAATTTGATGTGATAGTACTAACGAAGACAATAATTATGTCAAGGTTGCTCTTAGAAATAAGTTCCGTTTTTATTCTTAATGCTTACAAGCCTCCCAAGGAGCTAAGAAGCTCGTTGGAAATATATAAAATTGTTTCAAATGCCATTAACTATGTTTCTGATAAATGCGAGATCATTGACAATGTCCTTCTCGCACGCCATTTCAATCTTTCAGATTTGAAATGGGCACACAAAATTAGCTACATGGCTACCAACGTTTCTTTTCCTAATGAATCTTTATTTAATATTTGTCGACAAAGTAATATTATGTGACTTACAACAAGTTAGTTAGAATTGATATATTTTAGAAGTTATTTAGAACCAAACTCTTTAATGTCGTGAAAGGTTTGAGGCAATGTGACGAGTTATCATGAAACCTCTTTAACATCGTTTTTGAAACAATTGTCTAGTCAAAAACAAAAAGATATAATTTTTCAAATGAAGTCCGTCCAACTTCTTGTATATGCAAATGATATTGACATCATTTGGAGAACGCTGTTGCTTTGCAAGTTTCGAATCAGAAGTGGTGAAAATGGGTTCGGCTGTTTAAGAAGACAAGGCCAAGTATATGCTTTCATCGAGAAAGGAATCTCAACATCGTTGACTTGGGCAAAACGTCACAACTTCGAATTCATCAGAACTCTGTCTACCTGGGCTCCACTATTACCTCGAAAAATGACATCAGTGAAGAGATCAAACGAAGAATCACTCTAACCAAATGCTGTTTCTTTGGGATAAGAAGGCATTTGAGTAATAAATCCCTCTCTCGAAGAACCAAATAGACCTTATATAAGACATTAATCATCCCGGTCAAAATATAATCAAAATCGTATAAGAATATGCTTGTGTGCTTTGAAAGGAAGATTCTTCGGGTAAGTTTGAAATCAATTCAGGAATCCCACAGGGTAGTCATTAAGGCCCTTTTCTTTTTATTTTATTTATAAACAACTTAAAATCTATGTTAAAATACTCCAAGTGTCTCATTTACGCCGACGCAACGATGTAACAATCTTCAAAACTATTTCAAATACTCGTGATTGTGAAGAATTGCAATAGGCGTTTTTCTTTTTTAGGGCCTAAATGAAGTTTCTATCATTAGTACCAACAGCGCAACTACCGTTAACATGGCTTAAGGTACACCAATATATGCCTTTTTTAAATCCCCGAAAAAATTGGAGCTAAGCCTTTTCTGTAAAACGTATGTAATATGTAATATGTAATATGTTATATGTAATATGTAATATGTAATATGTAATATGTAATATGTAATATGTAATATGTAATATGTAATATGTAATATGTAATATGTAATATGTAATATGTAATATGTAATATGTAATATGTAATATGTAATATGTAATATGTAATATGTAATATGTAATATGTAATATGTAATATGTAATATGTAATATGTAATATGTAATATGTAATATGTAATATGTAATATGTAATATGTAATATGTAATATGTAATATGTAATATGTAATATGTAATATGTAATATGTAATATGTAATATGTAATATGTAATATGTAATATGTAATATGTAATATGTAATATGTAATATGTAATATGTAATATGTAATATGTAATATGTAATATGTAATATGTAATACGTAATATGTAATATGTAATATGTAATATGTAATATGTAATATGTAATATGTAATATGTAATATGTAATATGTAATATGTAATATGTAATATGTAATATGTAATATGTAATATGTAATATGTAATATGTAATATGTAATATGTAATGGTATGAACGGGTACTTCGATAAGTTAAATTGTCGGATTCGGGGCGGTGCCAATCCAAATGAAGTCAACCTAGTGGTAATGGATCCGCACAGAAAGTCAGTGTTTAGTGTGGATTGTAAATAGTACTTCTGGATCCCTTCTTCTTCGAAAATGCCAATGTAATTGTCATCACCATCAATTAATTTGTATTGACTAAATATGGATGCTTAGGATGTGAATGACATGTGGATCTAACAAGATGGCGGCGGTGGTGTTGCGTTGTGTTGTGGTTGGCTATTTCACTCAGAGGCAACATGAGCTGGCAACTGCGCCACTGCGGTTATGTATTATTCACATGAGAGCGGCCAACAACCAACGAATGAACCAGTGTTCGTCTATTTTGACAATTTTGACAATTCCTTTACAAAACAATTTTTATTTGTCGCGAATTGCAACTAAAACAAACAAAGCAAACTTAAACAAGGTCTGTCGCTCATGAACAATTTATTTGTTGCTGTGTGGATGGTTATGGTATGTGAAATAGTTTTTTTTTTTTTAGCAATTAAAGCACAAATTTTAATATTTTTCAATAAGTTTTCAACCATTTTGTTAAGCTTTTGGGCAAAATGTAGGCTTATAATTTGTATATAATTTGTTTTTTTTATTCGTCATGTGAAAAGTCCCTTATCGTTAATGTCATTGAGCGGTGCCCTCTTCTTTGCGCCAAAGTCAAAACTCTGGAGCCATTTGGTCATTTGAACAATGACATGTCTCCACACAATGTCATTAAAAGGCTTTTCATATAAAATATATAAACTGATTTTTGTTATAATAAATGTAAAATTTCGCGTGATAAAATCAGTTATGTCACTCACTCTGCTTCTCATCTACCTACTAAATTATCTTGTTCTTCTTTTTGTACAAACAGAGCGTTTAACGAACCTGTCAAAAGTCTTGTAGGATGTATTATCACATAATCTGTCTGTTCCCATGGTACACACACGTTGTTTATGAACCTTTCAAAAAGATCAAAGTGACAAACTTTCAATTCTCTTCTTATTTTATAAACAGGTATTGTGTGCTTTTGGTCTTTTGTGAAAAAGTCTGCTTAGATTGAATTTATTATTTTCAAACTAAGTGGGTACCTTTTCCTTAGAAGTTTATTTATAAAAACATTTTCAAGCTTAAGTTTGCCTGAAACTCCTAATCCCACCATCAGGCTTTTTTTAAAAATTCTCCTTTCTTTCACTTCAGTGATTTTACATCACAATTTAAATCCAACCTCCAAGGCATTTTGAATATTTAAAAATAAATAAAAATTCATAAAGGAAATAATAACGTGTGGAAGAATATTTTAAATTCAAAACAATTAAAACTATGCCTTAGCCAAAGTCGTTTTTGTTTTCGTACCTTCACTTTCTTTAACTGTGAGTGAATTGTCCTTAAAATCACATGGGTGAGGAAATTTTTAACTGGGAATAAGGACAAAAAATAACCTACACAATCTACACTAGCACAGTTTTGTGTAAATGTATACATACCTGCATACCTTTGGGCGAAATCTCAATATTTTTCAAAAAGACGTGTGCATACTTTTTAACAATCTCTGTTTTCTTATATACATTGTAGATCATTTGATAAAGGCTTATTGTTTTTTTTTTAAATCATGCGAACGAGACTGTTTAGATGATAAATGTTAAAGAACTTAAGTTCTATTTTCTCTTTCGCAAATTATTTTAAATACAATCACCGAAAACAAATGATAATATCCTGCACTATCTAGGATAGGAACGCTTAACAAACTATTCGAAATCCTTTTGTTTATATAGCTAATCGTATTAGTTGATTTCTGAACTTTGTATTTAACGATGTCGAAGGGAAATATTTTATTTCCCACACAAAATTTCATTCGATGCGGAGTGTCTGCTACGAGTAAAAACACCGTCTAAAGTTATTTAAACAAAAATGCCTCACTGCCGTGAAGTTTTGACTGAGTACGTGTGTTTGTACTTACAAAAACCTTATCCCAGCATAAATAACTTCCCTCGAGAAATAAAAATAAAAATCTGTGTCCTCGAGGTGAAAAAGTAATATTTTGTTTTCTTTTTCTTATCGCCTGAATATGAAAAAAAAACTAGTTGGCACTCCTGGTGAAAGAATCTTTGTTTTCCCTTCACAAAAAAAAACATAAAAAAAGTAAAAAAGGAACTCACCTCATAGGATCCAGCCGTATCAAGAATATCCAACGTTAGACTGACTCCAGCTATTGAGAAATTCCCTTGGTGCATCTCCTCGATTGTTCTTTTGTATTTGGTGGAAAATGAGTTGTAGAGAAACTGGTTGATGATGGAGGTTTTTCCCACTTTTGCCGAACCCATGACAACAATTTTATGTCGGGCATTTGACGGGCTCACACTGTCATCTACTGCATTATGTCGTCCAACTCTGTGAAAAGAAAATTAAATGAATGAAAAATTGCTGTGTTATGGTAGGAGGGGTGCTTGAGTGTCTTTGTCAAGAATTCACATTTTATGAGAGTTAAGATCGTTGAAAGTAGTATCTATCTGTGAAAACAAAACAACAAGGAAGTCGCTTCAAATACTTACAAGTTTTTTTGGATCTTGTCATTTTGCTTTCGCGTCTGTCTGTGCATCTGTATGTTCACTGTCAAGCTAGACTTTAAGCGGGTAGACTAATTTCTTTAAATTCGGTACATAGCATTTTTATGTGGCTCCCTAAAGCAGAAGTTCTATTTATTATTACAAATTGTTTTCAAAAACATTTCAAAATTGACAAAAAATGGTTAGTATTTTAAGATAAACATTTTTTGACACTATACTTTTCTTTCTGGTCAAATAAACACATGTCTTATGAAATAAATGTTGCTTTTTCATACCTGAAAGAGGACTATTAAAAAAGTCTAAATTTTTAGTTTTTGGAACTCCGTGGCATTACCCAGACTAAACCCCCAGTTTTAGAAACGAGAAAGCTGTTGCCAGTAAATTGTCTTTTTTCGCTCCCTGGGAAATATTAGAATCGATCAATAATTAAGTCGTTAAAATTATTACAGGTAACAATTTTCAAGAAATCATTAATTTTCTAAGAACCTTTACATTACTCCAATTGATTGATTCGAAAATGTTAAAACAAAATTTTGAACTGAATAACCTCGAAAATATTGGCTACAAGTTTTGGCTTGAGTATCTTCTCTTCTCCGTGCTAAAGCCTTAACGACTGCACCATTACGCTTCGAAAAGAAGAAATAGGAATATTTTCTTTCAAGCTCATCCGGAACCATACCATCTAAGCAAAAATCTTGTAAAAAATAAAATGTTCTAAAAAATAAATCTATAACAATTTTGGGTAAGCTGTGTATAAATAGTATTAAAAACCATTGCGATGAAATGTTTGCGTTTCAGGTTGTCAGTAATGAATGCACTAAACTGAAATAAGCGTTAAGGTTATTTAAGAATATCGTCTAATTTGCGTGTTGTTCATGTTAACGGTTCAATCAATTTTACTCCAATTTAGTTCATGTGTACCTACTATTAAGCAGTACAAATTATACTTAAAAATTACAAAATTTTGTATAAAGAATACATTTTTTTAGTAGTAGGGGCCAAAAGCAGCACTTTTTGCCTTACTACTAAATCTGTGGGGTAAGTTGTAGGGAAATGTATAAAAGCTCTTATGAAAATAGTAAATATATTGAGATTAAGAGTTCCGATTTCCTTTGAAGATCTATCTGGTTGTAGTCTATAAGCCCTTCGTTCATCTAAGTAGTAAAATTTCCATATTTGGACAGGTGCTCCAATTACCCACTTGAGCCTCTTGGAAAGAATCCAATATAGAACTTAAGAAGTTAAAACTATATATGTATTTCGAAAATCAAATGCTGTATACGAACGAACGTACGAACGTACGAACGTACGTACACACACACACACAGACATTTCTCTAAAAATGATTGATATAGCCTCTAGGGACCATGAAACGTCGAGAAATGTTAAAAATTCCAATTTGACAAATCGGACCGATTACAATAACTCCCTATGGGAAGTTAAAAATTATCAAATTTTCTTTTGAAAATTGGCTATTTCAAAAACGGGTCAGTATTTTTTTTAAATTTAATTTAATAATCTTGGTACACAGCACAACATTTGCTCTGTTGGGTTCCTGGTCACAGGAGTGTCCCAGGTAATAAATAAGGTTCTGAAGAGCTGGCAAGAATAGGATCAACACTTGATCTTATCAGGCAGACAGAACAGTTCAATTCCCACCCTGTAATTTTGAACAGGTAATCCAGGGCCGTCATCGCGTAATTTTTAAGACGATCGTCGTCCAAACGATTGTCGAGCACGACGTCGTCAAAAGTTTGCTTCGTGTAAAGTTTTAATCGCATCGTTCGGTCGTGTCGTCCATCGTCCACAGTTTGAGTACATTAAGAAGCAATAAAATGTCATTTGGGCTGTCTGGTTGTAATCAAACTAAAGTTTTCGTTGGAAGTGAGAGAGGGTGCGATGCATTCCTTATGTTGATTTCCTTTACACATGAGAAATCAATTTCTGTATGAAGATTTCGATTAATCGACAGATTTTACGTTCCTTCACACATTTTTTTTTACAGAGATCAAAATCTTCGAATCCTTATTTGAAGATGGATACGAAATACGAAATACGCACACCAAAAGAAAACAAATTATCCGGGATCGAAATCCCTAGTGTTAAATAAAGGAAATCGAAATTAGTGTCCTTCGCATTCGCATTTATTCGATAGTTTCGCTTTCATTTAATTCGCTTTCATTATCATCGAAAAATAACAAATTGTAATGTATTAACATTTTTTTTAATTAATTTAAATTAAAAAAAAAACTTTCAAAAAATCCACAAAATGTATGAGACGATTGTAAAATAGCAATCGTTCAATGGCAATCGTTCAGTCGACCATATTTGACAGTTCAACAAGTTACATGAAGCTAAATTTGAATCGTCTTAACGACATCGTCCAGACGATTCAAGTTTGTATGTGTTACACGAAGCAGTTCAATCGTTCAAACGACGTCGTCAAACTATCGTCGTCTTACGCGATGAAGGCCCAGAACAAAGTTCTAGTTATAACAAAGAAGAGATGAAACGTGCTCGATTTCTGTCTTATAACCAGAAAACTCTGTCCCAGTTTCAGTAACCAAAAGATCGACGTTATCCAATTGAGCATCATCACCGGTCACAACCAACTGGGTTACCACAAGAAAAAGATGAAACTCTGTATGAATTACTTATGATTATCAATACCTGTGTCAATGAACTAAGCTATATCATCTGAGAAATAGGCACCTAGGGAGACACTTCTTCAACGACTTGGAGGAGCTCTCAGACATTCCAAGCTTAATCATATTGAAAATTATTAACGATATCAAATGGCTTGAAAATTCCCAAACTCTGAAAATCGCATTCAACCATTTCAATCTTCTGGTTAAAGACGATAGTGATAGTACGAACGAAAACGACTTAACGATGCAGGTGTTTCCTGCAGGAGTAGCATGGGCACTTCGCCTTTATACCAGCTTATAAGTGCGTCAGTGTGTTGATGAGGCCAACTCTCCCTAAGATTAGTAAAATTCTATTGAGAAAAGGAACAGCCCCTTAGACTTATGTAATTAGCAACACTGACCAAAGAAACAAACATATACACCAAACACTGACATATCAAATTCATCTACCAGACGTTGCAACGAGCCACATGTTCCTACGGGTCTAGTGGAGGAATGATTTCTCAAGTGTTCGTAAAGGAAAGGAACACGCCCTTAGAAGGCGCATACCTCTCCTGAACAAGGTGATTATTTAACGACAGTCTTAGAAGTACCCTCCTATATTTCAGGCTATAGCTTGCTAAAACTCATCAACACCCTTAATGGGCTTGAATGACATAAATATCATAGGTTTCAATACATGGGAATCACAACCCCTATAGGGTATCACAAAGAATCTAGATTGATCTTAGTGTGATGGTAACAAGATAAACTGTCAGCTCATTAACCTAACCTCACCTTTTGATCCAAGTGGCCATTACGATTCTTTTTAACTTGCAACTCATAGTTACTCTAAGACGAATTATGCATTCGTAAAAAAAATCGAACTAGAGATTTGTTTTTATGTTAAGGCTCCCCAAAAGTGTAAATGGGTGATTCTACAAACGATGGAATTTTCGGCGGCCCAAGAAATATTTTAAAATCCGTTCAATTATTTAATCTGATTTTTTTTTATAAAATTAAATCTTGTTGATATCAACCTGGCCTAACAATATTATTAGGGTGACCTTATTTTATCTTGCTCAAAAAATTCTTCAAAGTGTCCGATTCTCAGTCCCCTGACGTGTCCCCAGTGCGTTTTCGCAAAGAAAAATTATTACCGTTCTCTTATTTCAGGTCTCATACTTAGATGAATTGCATCAAAGTTACGGAAAATAACACATCTTTGCTACGAAATAGATAAATATTTTTTAGTAATTTATTTTATTACAAAAAAACGTAATTAAACTTTGTCCCCCGCTTTTTGTATCAGTCCCCTGGCATATTGAAACAGTCGAAAAAATCATTAACTAGGATATCGATCGAATTTCCAGCACTGGCAATTTGAAGTCCCAAATCTCCTTACAATAAAATTGGGGTGCAAATCGATTCTGTTTCTTATGTTAGTATTGTGAAAAAGACATTTGTGCAAGAAGTCGTGGATTGTCCCTTTAAATTATCAGTCCTCTGGTGAGGTTTTACAAAACAAATTTGTATGTAAGAAGGCATATTTGTTAGAAGTATAGCATAGGTTTAATAAAACTGTAATATTATATATATATATTTATTTTTTAAAGTAAAACCTTAATACCTTTTTTGTGCAAAAACCATGAAAAACCTCAGTCCCCTGGTCTCAGTCCCCTGGTTAATAAATGAGCAAATGATATTTTATTCAGAAACCTGAGAAATTTTTAGTTATATTGAACTTCGAACTTCATTGCGAAATATTCTTAAAATTTTTAAAAAGAATATAATTTATTTTAAATTGATTCTTAGAAAAAAAAATATTTATTTATAATATATTATATTTTCTTAATAAAATGCTAAATAATATTTATTTACCATGAATTTTTATGTTTATGAAGAATAATTAAATTTAATTTCTATATTTCAATGTGTACCCAAGAGAAAATAAGAAAAAAAATAAATATTTATTTAGTTCCCTTAAAAAAAAACTCAGCACCCTGAACATCCTTTTTCAAAAAATGTCCTTAAAATCGCCATTTTTTAATTTTTTAACTGGCCGCTTTCAACAACGCAAAGGGACGTTCTAATGATCATCTAGACCAACTCTTACGACTTTTGGAATCCAAAAATGACGTGCCGAAATTTGTATCATTTTATTCCATTGTTTGTAGAATCACCCAAATAGTATTGTGTATTAAAATTTTCCAAAACATTTTTTTTTTTTATTTTTGAAAAAGTTTTTTCAAATTTTTTAATACTTAATATTTCGAAAAACCCATGCTCGATTTTTTTAAAATTTGACGAATAAAAGTTTCTTATTATAATCTACAAGATGTAAGAAAAAAAATAATTTTTTTAAAAATAATGGTACCCACCATACAAATGTTAGAAAATGGCTTACAGAAATCGTATTTTTCTCGAAAGCGACGCCTAGTATTTTCAATAACCTTAGCCAAAAAAGACATATTAAACCGAATAACGTGGAAACATATAACTGTAAGAAAAAGTGGAATTAACAAATTGCAAACGCTTCTTTAGCAGTGCCGATGCTGATCGCCAAAGAAGCGTTTGAAAATGTTTACTATCTATGTATAAGGGACTTTTAATGGAGAAGCTACTAAAAACTTTGAAAAACATTGCATCTGGAAACTTTGAGTATCTCCAAAACGGCTCAGTATTTTTTCTAATTTAATTTTTATTCATACGAAAATAAAAAATTAAGGTCTGCGTATCAAAATTTAATTTAACATTTAGGCCGAAGTAGGGCTCAAGGGTACACTGCTGGGCACTCCATGAAGCACGAGTATTACCATACAATTATTTAAGGGGTGGAATGCAACTGGCTATTTCACTGGAACAAACTTTCTTCAAACTTTGAATTTAGGGTTCTTCAGTGATTCTTTAGAGGAGAAACTAAAGTTTTTTAGGTCCAAAAGAAACGTCACCTTATCTTATATATCTCGAAAACGGCTCTAACGATTTTGATTCAAGATTATGTGTATGTGTGCTATTGTTTGCATAAAATACATTTGGTTAAACAGAAATTTAAGAAAAAATGTTATTAACGATAGGTACGTGTCAGAAAACTATTTTTGATTTTCGATTTTCTTATTAACGGCTCTAAAACGATTTTCATCAGAACGTTCATAAAAGCTGCTATGAATTTGAAATGATATTTATTGTTCATAAGAACAATTGAAAATTTTTGGAGTTTTTATTTTTTTTTTTTTGAAAAATCGATGTCTTGAAAACGAAAATTGTTTTTAGAAATTATTTCATTAAATATATATTGTTAAATACTTAAAATTGGCATACCAATTTATTTTTAGAAATTTTTAAAGAAATTTCTTATATATCTCATATAGGAAATTTTATTAATAAAATAAACCGACTTTTTTAACATTTTTCGACTTTCTCAGTTCAAACAATATCTTGAAAACGTGTGAAATTATTTTCTAGGTTCAATATTACTAATACTTAAAATTGGCATACTAATTTTTCGCTTGTAAAATTTTAAGGAAATTTATTATATAAAAAACTAATTTAATAATAAAACGATTTTTAAACTTTGTTTGCAAATGTATGCTTTTCTAGAAATCAGAGGGTAATTTCATGTATTGGAAAAAAATTATTTCATTGAAACCATGTTTTATATTTATTTATAAGCAATTTTAAAATTCGAAAGTACTTCATATAAGAAGAAGTTCCTTTGACCGAGTCATGCATTATATTTTTGTTTAAAAAAAAAAATGCAATATTCAGAATGTCTCAAATTGTGAATGAAATCTTCGTAATATTTTACTCAATCCTCAATTTTACTAGTGGTGTTATGTTTTTTGAAAGATTTAAGAAATTAATAAATTTTAAAACTCAAATATAAAACTTAAAGTGAATACAACAATTTAAGGTAATCCCAGTGATTATAAAGGGAATTTAAATAATGCAAATAAAGATAATTTAAGGCAGTGATTTCAACATAGAATGTCATTGAATTTATCGTTTTCACCAATTTTGAAATAAAAAAAGAGTTCATACAAAAGTGAGTATAAGCAGGTTTGGGTACGAAATTCCGCATCACAAAATCATGGTTCACAAAATCCCGAATCACGAAATCCCACCATTTCAATACTAAATTGACAGCAGAGTATGGATTTTCATTTCCATAGTAATGTTGACTGGAATCAATGAGAAGCAACGAGAACGAAGTTGCCTACTATTGTATTGGAATATTCAATACGAAGAAGACCGCTCTGCTTTCGTTAATTTTTAACGAGCTCTGATTGGCTTAAAGCTGAAGACAAGTCAAAAAAAAGTATAAGTGTGAAGTCTTGAAAGTATCTTGAGTCAAAAAAATAAAATAAAAAATTACAAAAAAATGTCCAAAAAAGTTTTCAAAAAAAACTAAGATGCCTAGTTTAGCCAAAAATCATGTTTGAAAATGTCAACTTTGGGGGTCTACGAAGCTCCGTTTAGCCACAAATCGTGTTTAAAGATAAAAATTTGTTTTTCGTTTCATGCGATACGTGGATTGAAAGGTGACACTCTCTAGAGCACGGATATTAATTTTTGGATTCTCTAAGATGCTTGGTTTAGCCACATTAAAAAAAAAGATGTCAACTTTGATAGGTCTACGGCACTTAGTTTGCCAGAAAATCAACTTTAGAGATATAAAAATTTGTTTTTCTTATAATATATTTATGTTTAATAAACAAACAGTACTTTGGGTGGCCCGCTCCGCGGCACTTAAGGGTTTTAACTCCTTTTTTCGGGGACACACCCGCTCACGCAACTCCGTGGCTCCGCTTAGGGTCGCTCTTGGCTGGCGTCAATTTAAACAGTTTTTTTGATTAAAAGTACCTCGTGTGGCAAATTTTTGTCAAAAAATATTTTTGAAAAAAAATGTCCAGAAAAAATGTATGAAAAATCAAAATTTCTACAAGAAAAAATTGTTGAAAAAAAAGTTTGTTAACAAAATATTTTAGACAAAATGTCCAAAAATATTTCCAAAAATATCTGTCGGCGGGATTTTTATTTTTATTTTCGGCGGGATTTCGTGATTCGGGATTTTGTGCGGCGGGATTTCGTTACTCTCCCGTATAAGCATTATATTCCCATTCAATTGCTTCGCTGGTTATAAGCTTCACCAAGGCACGCCTAATATTAATTAATTGGATCTGCGAAAACTACTTTTCTTAATTCTTCATCACTTAACAAAGATTACATCAAAATACTAAGAAAAACTAATCAAAAACAAATATTTATTATCAAAGCTAGAAAAGCGTGACATCTTGCCTTATGAGAAATAAGAGGAATTCCTTGCTCATAATCCCACAAAGCAATCCTTAGAACCTAATGATTTAATACCGAAGTTCGGAACACTTCTGGACTTTGGCAGAATTCTTTTGAAGTAAATTAACTATTTGTCGTGGAGAGAAAAAAAAATATTATAATAATCCCGAAATCGGATACGGCAGTAAATTACACCCAAGCTATGTTAATACCAAAAATATCGTAACTATGATAAGTTTAATCTGCAGGTTAATTACAAAAGCTAACACCCACATTAAATACTATGTATACAGTAGATCATTTTTGTCTCCGAGGTAATTTGAGCCTTCGAAAAGATAATCTACTTATTTCAATTTATCTCTCTGATAATAATGTGTCTGTGGCTTTTATGTATCATTTAACCTTAAGAATGTGTTAATATCCTTATAACTTACTTATCTCGTTTTTGTTTATCTTCATTGTCGTCCTTATTCATAAACGAGGGCTGCAGACTGAATCGCCTCCTTAAATGTCTTCCTTTCATATTTGTGTCTTATTTATGATGGACTTTGGGGCCTCAAAGTTGGTGAGGTTAGTAGATGAAATATAAGCCTTAAGATGAGTGGACGTCCTTGAAATCAAGATATGTATTTGTTTGTTTTAGTTGATGAAGATTTTGAAAGACAAGATTCCGTTGGATTTTTTTATTTTTATTCGTAGATATTGAAGATTAATTAATATTCGATTGAAATCTGAAAAGAAAAAAATATATTTGAATACTTTTTGCAATTGTAAGATATTTTTTTTTGTTAAAGTTTGTATCAAAAATAATTTATTTATATTGAATTGCTTATAAAATGCGAATTTTATTTTCTCAATTAAATTTTATTTCGAAAAGACCTTTCGTAGACAAATAAGGACCTTTTTGAAATTGTTTGTTTTTCATTTAGAAATTCAAGCAATTAAAAGTATTTTTATAGTCATTGGTTTGGGATTTCAATTTTTTTCCTGTGTATCCAATTCTATGTTTCATGTCCTTCTCTTCTTAAAAGTGTATTCGTTTCTGATATCTGATTGATATCAACAATCTGTTTTACTGCAAACAATATCATTGTTAGATACTTTTCAGTGGCATCTTCTTTCTTCCCAATTAACAGGAAACAACAAATTAAAACACCTCACCCCAAATCAACTTCAGATTGTATTCGGAAAAAATCATTAAGTAAACAGAAAAAAATAAAACTCTCAAGATAAGGTTTCAGCAATATCGGGAGGTACAGAAATAAACTGTATTCTATTTCTCTTCATTATTGAGATGAACTTAAGAACGTGAAAGTACGGTCGAATCCACTTAAATGGAAAAGTAATTTTGAGCAATATTTTTTTTGCTAAACGGAATTTCGTGTTTAAAGAAGCTTAAATAAAGTCCAGTACCACAGTTAATGAAGAGTTATGTATATGGATATTAAATCCAGTGCAAATGAACATAAGCACCTTTGTTAGCCCCCCCTATTTCTTTTTCACCAACCAACCTTAATAGATGTGCTGATGTTTGCGTGTATACCTGTTCTTTGAATTCTTCTATATTATTCACAAAAAATATATAAAGCTGCAACTTAATATTGCTTCCGACGATATAAAAATTATCACTTTGTTTCCTCTTTGTGGGATATACAGGGTGTGGCTACAATCAAAATGCAATAAAATACATTTCATGAAACATTAATTAGGGTATGCATGTAAGAACATACATGTAGATGTCTTAAAATTTGTTTCACATAGTTTTGAAAATCATATCAGAGGAGTGACGCCTCCCCTTACTTCTGGATACACCGATACCAGAATAGTAGGGGGTATAATGGCAGTTTCGGCCTCAAAATTGGCCTTCAGGTGTTGTAGGGTCTTTGGTCGGTTTACATAAGCGTAGAATTTCAAAAACTAGACAAACCAAATCAAAAGGGGGCTGGCTGCACTCTCCAAATCGGCCCATATGGAGATTTTGTGTTCCGGCACGTATTCCCTAAATACAGAAATTAATTCTTTTGAAGGGTGAGTCGTGGCTCCACCCTATTGAACCCATAAAGTTCATAAGTCCAATTCATTAGTTCAATCATCGAATGTTAAAGGGTAAATGTATGTTTGCGAGCAGAACGCCCTGCGTGGAATGGAAATTGCCACATTAAGACTCTCACTGTCCCAAGGTTCTATCTTGATCTGATATACATCTCGACTGAAAAGGTAAAGTATCTTAAGTCGACTTAAGATATTTCGCGTTTTTTTGTTGATCCTTAGTGCCATTCTAAAAGGCTTCAGTTCTGTGTTATCGGCTTCCTTCTATCTCACTCCTGTGCTTTTTTATAGACAAAAACAACTTCATCTTATGTTCAAAAGACACATCTCTACACGCGGTAAAATATCTTAAGTCCACATAAGATTGTGTGTTCTGCTTAATTTTAAAACCTTAAATAGACTTAAGATTATATTGGCTTAAGACTTTTTTATTATTGTGAAATCGTAAATCATATTAAGTTGAATTAAGATATTTTCGCGCGTGCAAACAGGAACAAAAGTCATCCTTAAGTCGACATAAGATAAAATCCTTAAAAAAATTCCAAAAAAGTGTGAAAACGCAAATCATCTTATGTGCACATAAGATGAATTTTTAAATTTAAAACTGAAATTTTTCGCTCCCTAAGTAATCATAGGATATTGTACCGTTTGCAAACCTAAAACAATTTCCGTAATAACAAGGACATAAGATATTTTTAAGCGAATTTTGTTTCTAGATTGCCTTTTGTGCGACCGTTTTTCTTATTTTTTCATTTATTTTTTCAGACAGTTTTGTTTCATACGCGATTGAAAAATTATTACAAATGAAACACATACGTATACAACAAAAAGAGTTGAATTGCACGAATTTGGAATTAAAAATACATTTTATAAAAATAAAACATGGATTTAATGAGATAAAGAAGTTCAAATGTATGAAATTGCCGTGTGATTTCCAGAAAACTAAGAATTTATTCACACAAAGCTCAAAAATAGTTAAATATTAAAAGAATTTTTATGCTAGAAATTTCTTCAAAGTTTTTCAAGAATACAATTTGGGATATCAATTTTAAGTAATTACGTAGTAGTATTGGCCAATAGTTCTAAAAAGACTGGCGCAAAATGTCAAATAAACTATTATTTTCAATTTCTTTGTATGATACTACTTAACAATTTGCTAACTTTAAAGTAGTTTAGTTTCTTAGTTTAAAACATTTTCCAACTAGTATCGTACTAAAGGAATTCTTAATAAATTGCTTCTGAACACACCGAAAACATTGACAGTTCGTGCAAAAAACAAAGTAAACAAACCTTTTGTGGCGTTTCTGAAAGCACGATATTCTTACGATGATTTTAACTTTAATAAAAGCGAAGATATAGATATAGTATGATGCTATATTCAAATAAAATTTGCTAAATCGTTGATTTAACTTAGTTCCGTATTAAATCAGCTTTAACGTCGGTCGTTACTAATTCAATTAAAATTTTGTGCCATTGATTTTAGGAAATAATTTCACAAAATAATCGTTTCACTTGTTTTGAAGGTATTGATTTTTCAAAAAACAAAATTAATTTTTTTATTTCAAAAGATCCAAAAAATATTTTTGCAAATGTTCTTATATAAAATATTATTTTAAGCTTCGGGGATTCCTGCTAAAAAAAATGGTTTAAATCGTTAGAACCGTTAATGAGAAAGTGGAAAATAAAAAGAAAACGGTTGTGTGTACTGACGTACGCGCGGTAGAAGTAAAACTTCCTTACATGTCGCTGTCTTTGACTGATAGCGTGTCGTTTTGACACGTCACTGACAGCTGCATAGACATTTGTTTACCCCCAACGCCGGAAAAGAAGTTTTACTTAAAAAAAAAAAAACGGTTCTATGACAGGTACCGTTAATGACATGTTATTCAGCCGTTTTCGAGATAAATAAAATCTTACACTACGGGTGCGATACCGTTAGTTTCGGAGGTAAAAACAATTTTCAATTTCTCCTATCTCCCCTTGGGTCCCTTAGGTAAATTTTTTCCAATAGTTTTTTATTATTAGATATTAATTTGACTTTTAAAAATATGTTATCATGTAACATTTTTTACAATTATCAATGATTTTTTTGAAATAATTTAATAATTTATTTTATATTTTATTTTAATATTTTTTAAATAAGTTATCTGAATAAAACTAAACTGTTTCTATTCTGTGAACCAAATGTGATTTTATAGCCTTTTTTTTAAAGAAATTCAAATCTTTATTAGTTATTATTTTTTTTTATTATTAAAGTTTTTATTTAAGTCGTATATGAAAAAGTCAACAAATGTGACTTTTTCATATACGACTTAAATAAAAACCACCAAATATCATCTTAAATCTCTTTTTTTCCACTTTTGCACACACAACTCATCTTAAATGGACATAAGAATTGAAAACGTCCTTCGAAAACGCAAGGCAAAATATCCTATCTCAACTTAAGATTTTGGAAATTAATATAAAATTCAATTTTTAGAAAAGCCAAACTATCTTAAGTCATATTTTTCCTCATAACGGCCAAAATATTAAAAATATCTTTTCAAAAATAATTTAAAAAAAAAGATCATAAAATTTTACATATAAATGCTTTGTTGAATAAAGTCTATATTTGAAAGATTTTTTGGGATACAGCTTTGAAGTGTTTTTTTGCTCTCCTGAAAAATCATCAAAATTGACTTAAGATACTTTACCTTTTCAGTCGAGACATATATCGAAAAACTCAAGTTCTTTATATTAGGCGTTTTTCTTTTTCAGTTCCGAGCAGAGTTTAAGTTTTCAAAAAATAAATTGTGTTTCTTTTTTAGTTTAGAGTGTTCAGAGCTTTGAATAAGTGTTTGTTATTCTGAGCATGTTCAAAGTGCGCTCTATGAGCTCAGAATAAAATAACTGAGAAGACAGAGCTAAATGCTTAACACAAGCATTTGACACGTGGATATATAAAAATAGATGGTGACAGCTAAGTATTCAGATGTGTTTCAAAAACAACTCAGAGCACTCAGAGCACGCTTGGTTCAGAGAATGTTCAAAACATGTTCGACAGGCTCGGGCTCTGTTCAGACCTCTATTCTGAACTAAAAAAGAAAAAAGCCTTTTGTCACACTTTTGGCTTGTCTGAACGTAGTGAATCATATTCAAATTAATTTGAAAAGGGGTCAATAAGTTAAACTGAAGTACTTTCGAAAACGCGCTGATTGATTCTGTACGGAAACCAATCTTTATCCATTTATACCGTACAGTCTGCATAAAGCATAATTCAAATAAAATGCACGACTTTCTCACACGAACCTGCTATTTTGTCAAAGAGACTTAGAATTTTAAAAATGTTCTTTATAAAAACATGGATTTTTTTAGAGAAAATGCTCAGAAGCATAAAATTCATTTTTACTTGCGATATGTACGAGTACTATATAGGAATTTTTGTATTCATAAAAAACTCGAAGTTGAAATTTTGAACAGACTTGACTATGATACGAAAGACCAAAAGTTCAGTTCTTGAAATTCTGTCTGTCTGTACGACTATACATCTTAAATGACTCAGCCGATTTTCTTTAAAATTGGTAGACATAATTTTTAAAGTTAAAATTTAATATTTAAAAGTATTGAATAGGTATTGTAGTCGAAACTTGTAAAATTATAAGAAAAATATTACTTTCTTAACTAAACTACAAATAATAAAAAACTTGACAAAGAATATAAAAATTTACTTTTAACAAATTAAGACGAATTTCTATTAAATCAATTTAAAACGTATATGTATTATTTTATCATTTTTTAATTTTTCATCATCTTACAATTTTATTTAGAAATTTTAGAAAATGTTTTTTTTTTTTTAAACTAAACTACTGTTACGGTAAAATTTTCCGTAACAAGAATCATTCTTTCGGTCCCAATCCTTATTCCTTTTTTTAATAACCTTTTTCAAACAGGTGTTTCTTTCAACTTACTGAGAGAGAAAGGAACAGCCATGGTCCATCAGCCATCGGTTCACTCGCTCAGTAACTTGAAGAAACAAAATATCAGCGTATTCAATTTTGAAACTAAAAACTAATGGAAAACAGACAGGCGGTTTGTTCAAGTCCTTTTTGCTAGTGACAGTTGGTCACAGAGACAGACGGGCGGTCTGTGTAAGCTTGCACAAAAAGTAACATTGGCGAAATTTTGTTCCCAAATGTTGAAGTTACTCCTTGTGAGAATGGCTGCGTGCCCAACCTAAAATATATTTTTATGTATGTAAAAGATGGAACGTTAACGGCTTGTCCCTCTACATTCCCCAAATCTGCGCAAAAACCCAACGAATCAAGTAAATTCGCGATGTAGAGAATTACCACCAACTTCCTCTAAATAGTAGTTTATAAATTATAGCAACTTTCTTTACACAGGTTTTCTAGTGTTTCTTACCGGGTTTTATGTTATAGAAAAATTAAGTTCCTTTTTTTTTTGGTTTTCAGAATATTTTGTTTAAAAACTTGTATGGGGATGTTAGGTGGCTGAATGCACCCATTGAATTGCCCGCCACTGGAAGTCATACCGGAGCCGGAGGTCGGCGAATTCAATGATGATGAATGTGCATAAGGCTGGGTGTAAAGTGCGAGTACGAGAAGGCTGATGGGTTCCAACTGCGTTGGCGCACTCTCGCCAATGTGCTGAGTGTTGCTGACAAATGACGCGATCGAAGCCCACGTCACTGATTGGCGGAAAGCACTGGGTTTTAAAAAGAGAAGAGGTCTTCCAGGCAAGGTGAAAGCCTGGAAGGACACTTCTTTACGGAGATTCAAGCTAGCAAGAGCAAATAAAATTATAAGGAAAAATTTTTTTGAAAACTAAAAGGAAAAGGAATTTCATTTTCGAAGCAAGAAAGGGAGATATTATAGCATTTTAATTGGAGAAACGCAGGAAAATTTGGACGAAGAATTTACAGAGAAAAGTTAAAGTTGAACTCGAGAACAAGAGAGGAATTTGGTGGAAATTAAAGATAAGTATAGTGGTTTTAAAATCAGAATTGTAATTTAAAATTTTCGTTGTTGGGTCGATAATTTCGTTTAAAAATACGTTAGTCATATTCGTTTGGTTTTTGTCATCGAAAAATTCCGATATTACGGAACGCGCGACCTGTTTTCTTGACACCGTTTGTGCTTTCGGGACCGAGTGTTAACGGTCCATCTTAATAACATCATTTTTAACTGTGTTCTAATTATTTAAAAGATCTTGGGTTTTATCCCAACTTAATTGCAAGGTTTCCCAAGCAATTGAATAAAACTTTAAAATTCCCATTCGGAATCATAAACTTAAATCTTTTATTTAAAAATATCTTTCACCGTGTCGGTTCCGCTCCAAAGGTTTGTGATTTCCTTATAAAACAAAAATCACTGGCGCTCATTTGCATTTTTCAACTACGCATCTGCGTTAATTGAAAATTTATCATCGCTTTTGATTATCTTCAATAAATAATCACAATCAAAATAATAATTCGTGAGCCCACCCCCTTACTGAGCCTAGTCGTGGTGGTAGCATACATTGCTGCTACTAGTTACAATTTTTTTTTTTTCGCTGAACTAATCTGTTTGTACGGGTGGCAAACCAATTGTGCTACAATAAGAAATTCAAATAACTTTTTTTTTAATCAATGTATTTCATTTATTTTTTTTTTTATTGGTTAGAAAATTAAATTTTATTTTAAATAGTTAGTTGTTTTTAAAGATTATTGACCGCAAATGACCTCCACGCTGTCCCACGCATATGCGGCACCTGGTCAAAAAATTATTCATTGCGGCCTGAAGAGTTGAAGTTGGGATCGCCTCAATTATTGTCGTTATGGACTGCTTTAGTTCAGTTAAATTCCTGGGCTTCGTTTTATACACCTCTTGCTCAGGGCCGCCGCTACCATATGTGCAAAATGTGCGGCGCACAAGGGCGCCAACGTCTAGGGGCGGAAAATTAAGAGATCGATCTAATTCTACATATATGTATAGCATACTCCAAAAGTTTTCCTTAAGTTATTGGAACCTGTTTGCATTTGACCGTTCACTACGTAGTGCTCACACACAATCTACTACCAATCTTTATTCATATTTTGTTTGTGACTGTCGCACCTCACAACAAATAACCTCTTCGATTGCAGTCGTAGTCTAAACTGCTTAACGCCATGTCGCCATAGATTAACACTTGGCAAATAGCTTTCCGCGCAACCTACATCTCAGACCTATAAACTCGAAAAGGATATTGATATTTTTTTTAATTTACAGCCCATGTACGAGTATTTCCCATAAAATAAAACGAAAACAGTGTCTAGAAAACATTAATTTTACTATTTACTCGTATTTTTGTATAAATGGGTATCAATATTCTAATTGCAATGATAGCTAAATATCTTAAATCTAAGTTGGGAACTTTAGAACAAAATTAATAGAAGATGATTTAAAACATTGCAAACAAATGTAAGCAAACCACCTTTACAACGGTAAAAAAAACAACGACAGGGTCTTAGGTAAAAGGAAATAAAAGTTTTGTGTCTCTAAATATTTATGTTTGTTTTTAAATAATGATTTAGGAATAGTTTTTCATGATTTTAGAATTGAATTAATAAAAAACTTAAATTTCAACGGATTGAACAAAATCAGAATAACCCAGAAATTTAACGTTTCATTGGTCGTTCGAATTTGAGCTTTCAATTGACATTCAGAGTTCAGACTCTATTTATATCAAAATATAGTTCGCACACAAATTACAAAATGTCAAATTCCATTAAAGAATACCTAAGATGTCAAGGAATTATATATAATACTTCCAGATCCGGAAGCAAATGATTAAGGCTGATACAGAACATAAACACTTATGTTCCACATAAACTCTTATGTAGTAAAACATAAGCACTTAGGTTCAACATACATATATGTAAATAATTAAGTTTCGTTTCAGCAAATGGCCCTAAGTGTCTTAAAAAGAGTGGTGAAAACAAAAACTTTTAAAAATATCAAAAACCACCTTGTCTTATTTCTGTCAAGCTATAAAACTATTGATTTTTACCAAAGGATTGATTTGACATACATACATAAATTTAAAACTGTGTTAGGAAAATTAATCGCAATCGCCATATTTTGTGTTTCCTCTTAAAATAAAATGCACGACTAAGTCGCACGCACCTGCTTTTATGTAAAAGACTTCAAAAATTAATAAGATTAGAAAAAAAAAACTGTTCATAAACATAAAGTTCATCAATTAAATAACTAAAACAAATCTTAGTAGTAGCTGGAGCTAAGATTACAATGCCATGTGATGCAAGCTAATATTAGTTTATGAAAAAATCTAATATAAAAAATAATCTATTAAAATCCGTTCAGCCGGTAATGAGAAATTAAAAAATCGAGAAAATGGTTCTATGGTCGGTACAGTCAGTAATATATTGATTTAAATTTTTTTTTAATTATAGAAAGTAAAAATTTATCATAAGAAAAAAAATTTATCAAGACGTTTTCGAGAAAAATAGCATTTTCGGAAACCATTTTTTAACATTAGTAGAGTAGGTATCGTTATTATTAGGTAATACATTTTTTTCTCTAAGAAACTTTTATTTATCAAGTTTTTAAAAAATCTACCAAATCTAAACTAATTTTTTTTTGAAAATTTCAATGCAGAGGAATATTTAAAATTTTGGGGCACTTTATCATAAAACAAATTATCAAAATCGGTTGTACCGATTCTTTAATTTTTTTGATTTTTGTTTAAATCTATTGGACATTGTTTAATTTTTTTTTTAATTTCGCTAAAAAATCGTATGGCAGGAACCGTTATTTTTGGTCTTAAAAAAAAAGAAAAAAAAAACGTGTAGAAACAAAATTTCGAGACCCACTTTTTTCGTCTTCGCTATCATCGTAATGTCAACTTTGATCAATATATACGAATGCATAACTTGCCTTATATATGTACATAGTAGTACCTATAAGTCTCAAGTAAAAAAGAGTAAATAATCTTAAAAGGATGCAAATATTATATAAATGCTATAACAGAAACTCTCATACTCATTTACAGGAGAGACCGCCTTAATCCTAGTCTGACTACGTTCGTTGTATAAGACTTTGATGTAGATTGGAACGCGACAACAACAATACACGCTTGCTTAAATTTTTCAACTGCGAAATAGACAATAAATAAAACTTCCACTTATTCAACGTATATACCCGGCACCCAAGATATAGGGCGGCAATTTAAGGTTCTTGCACAAGGGCGCACGAACAACCAGCGGCGGCACTGCTCTTGCTTGACATAACCCCATAAAAAGAAGTCTGGTGCAGTCAGGTCAGGTGACCTTGGGGGCCAGCGAAGAGTGGAGTTCCTAGAAATTAATTTGTTTGCGAATTTTTTGTTTAGCTCCGCCATAACTGGTCTGGCTATATGTGCAGTTGCTCCATCTTGCTGAAACCAAACGCTGTTGAATGGTATACGTCTTCGGCGCAGTTCTGGGTAAAAAAACTCCTTCAACATCTTTAAATAACGGTCCCCATTGACAGTAACGGTTACACCGTTTTCTTCAAAGAAGTACGGTCCGACAATACACCTTGATGAAACTGCGCACCACACAGTGACTCGTTCTGGGTGCAGTTCCGTCTCATGGAGCATTTCTGGATTAGACTCATTCCATATACGGCAATTTTGCTTGTTTACATTGCCGTTAAGATCAAAATGGGCCTCATCAGACATGAACAAACAATTGATCAATGTGTTGTCTTCTTCGGCCATTGATATCATTTTTTGGCAAAATTCCAGGCGAACAGGCAAATCCTGAGGGTTTAACTTGCTAGTAATTTGGACTTTGTACGGAAACAAGTTTAAATCGTCATGAAGTATCCGTTGTAATGACCGTCTACTAATTCCAATTTGCCCCGATAAGTTTCGGGTCGAAACGCTCGGATTGGCCTGTATTGCAGATGCTACTGCTGCGATTGTATCCTGAACCCGAACATTGGCATCTCGATGGTACGGCCTTCGTGCGATGCTTCCAGATTCGGCAAACATGTTTACAAACCTCATAATGGTCCATCTACTCGGGGGATTACCGTCAAACTCCCGCCTAAATTCCCTTTGGACGGAAATGACGGACTGCAAAGCATGGTACCGTTGCACTATCCAAATTCTTTTCTCCGTATCCCAAGCATCCATTTTTATAAATCTAAATAGTTAGTTAGTTTTTAGTTTTAATGACTTTTTATTAAACTGTATAAAAACACAATAATACAATATTTTCACAATATTATTTTGGCACAAAGTCTTAAGGTTTGGCAATAAGCCGTCTACCAGATTGACATTTTTGTATTGTTAAACACAATTTTAAATAAGATTAATTATAATTCAATAAAAATTTATAAAAGTAAAATGCATTATGTAAATAAAAAATTTCTCAATGTATATCTTAAAAATCTTCTTCTCTAATTCTTTTCCTATACTGAAGAGCACTTGAAGTATATCTATACACAGCATTCCAGCCACGATCACCATTTAAAATACCCAGCAGTTCCTCTTTCCCAAGTGTTCTAGCTCCAAAGTACATCAAACGAAATTCATTTAAAACAGGACACACAGCAATAAAATGATAGACATCTTCCCTCTCATTACGGTTGCAGAGATCACAGAAAATTGGTAGCTCGGGTCGGTGCGGCATGTAGTTTAGGTTTGTTAATTCGCCTCTTAACATAAAAATAGTTCTAATCATCTCAGTCTTATTTCTATCCAAAAAGTATGTATTATTTTGGAGATTATACTTGATGGTGCTGTAATACGTCCTGTGTACCGACGATTTAGCTTCGTCTACATATTTGTTGTATAAAAACGATCCCGATTTTTCCATAATACATTCAAATTTTCTTCTCAGAGTGGTGCTTCCGTCACTAGGGTGAAAGCTGATGGCACATCCATAATGACTAGCAAGTTCTTCCCATTCTTTGACACAATGATCGCTTCTTTCTAGCATATATTTCAGAACAATTTTCGGTAGGCGTTCCTCCTCCATTTCCATGACTTTTATTACATAGTCAAAGTGCATTTTTAACGTTTCCAAGATAAGGGGTGAGCAACCTGTTTCTAGGTGTATCATATAATTAGGGGTATTATTAGGCAACCTAAAAATACGTTTTATACAATACCGCTGATATTTTTCTACAGAGTCAGAGATTCTATATCCCCATACCTGTGCAGCATACAAGAGAATTGTCTGGGCTGTCGCACGGATAATTTTTTGTTTTGCGCTGTGTTACAAATTTACTTTGGATGCAAGTACTCCAGACTGAATTTATAGCACGTTTTGCTTCCGCTAATTTTATTTTTAAATGTTTTTCTATGTTAAGATTAGATGTTATCAGAACACCAAGATACTTGTAATCTCTTACCACTTCAACAGGCTCCGTTTGGTAATTCCACTTTTCATTTCTCGAGAATCGACCACCACCATTTCTAAACACGAGGATTTTAGTTTTTTCTAGATTGACCGATAAATTCCATGTTTTGCAGTATCTTTCGAGTCTGTTAATTTTTAGTTGCATTCCATTAATTGTATCGCATAAGAAGACAATATCGTCAGCATACATTAACCCCGGAATCATTACTTGGTTAACTTGCACCCCACCTCCAATATCATCTGTGATGTCATTGATAAAAAGGATGAATAATAGCGTACTCAACATACACCCCTGCTTAACACCCATAGTCGTTTCAAACTCCTCAGACAAAAAATTACCATCCCATACCATTGCTATATTGTTCTCGTACAGAGCTCTTATGATTTTGACTATTTTACTGCTCATACCGATTCTATATAACTTGTAAAACAGTGCTTCACGGGGAATAGAATCGAAAGCTGATTTGAAGTCTACAAACAGAGCGTATAGTTTTTTATGTTTTTGCTTGTATATATGCGCAATATTTAACAAGGTGAAAATTTGATCTATTGTAGAATAATTTTCTCTAAAGCCCGCTTGGAACTCATGAAGGATATTCTTATTTCGAATCCATTTTGTAAGTCTTTTAAAAATAAGAGCAGTAAATAATTTGGCGGCAGTGTTCAGGAAGGATATTCCTCTGTAGTTTTCAGGGTTCGAATAGGATCCTTTTTTATGAAGTGGGTATATAATTGATTTTTTAAAACTCTGTGGAAAATCAGTGCTTTCAAACAGTCTATTAAATTCATCGGTAAGGGCTTGAGCAAATTCTATGGTACAATTTTTGTAGAATTCGAAGGGAATTCCGTCTTCTCCTGGGGCTTTGTTGTTTTTTGTGTTCTTTATCACCTCCAGAACATCCGCAAGGCCAAACGGTTCATCTAGACATGCATCAATTATTTGAGGTTCTGCATATTGAATTCTGAGCGATGTCTGCGAAGTGTTTAAAAGAGCTCTGAAGTGTGCATATAAATCTTGTGCTTGGAGACCTGCTGCAATACAATTTTTTCTTCCATTTACAAGTTTGACTGCTTTCCAGAAGTCTGATGAAGTTCGTGAACTGTTTAACTTGACAATATTCTGATGCTCGTACTCGAATTTCTTTGCGTTGCAGATACTTTTGAATTCTCTGATTGCTTTAGCATAGAGGTTTTTAAAAATATTATTGTTGTATTTTCGTACCAATTTAAGAAAAGCAAACGACTTGATTCTTGCCTTCATGCAATCTTTATCGAACCACTTCTGCTTACTTTTTCCTTTTTTTCCTCTAACTTGTGACGAATTTGTGGCAGCTTTTTTGATAATGTCTGTAAGTTTATCAATACCCGGAGTAGTCTCGACGTTGTATAGATGAAGAAGTTCAGCATTTAAATTAATTTGGTAAGCACGTGACATTTTTTCATTCCAGAATAATTTTGGCAAGGGATTAAGCTCGTTCGTACTAATCATATTCACATTAACTTCAATTTCGAATGTTATCTCTAGAGGCATATGATCTGAAAAAATCTGTTCTCCTATTCGAAAGTCTGAAAGTAGGTCGTGCCAACCTCCAGCTGCAAAGCAGTAATCGATTACCGAACACGATGTTCCTCTTATGAAAGTATATTCACCACCCAAATCTCCATTACAGCTTCCATTCAAAACTTGACAGTCGAAAGCATCCATTAGTTCGAGTATTTTGCAACCTTTGGTATCACATAACTTATCTTTGGATTGACGATGGGTATTCAACAGTACAGAGTTTGTACCGGAAACGTAATTATTTTGAGAACACCCTATTCGGCCGTTGAAGTCACCAACAAGAACCAGGTTTGTTGTATTCAAATTATATAGAAGATCGCTCATGGTATCAAAGTCACGTTGCCAATTATTACAGTTGAGATAGATAGGTAATATAAAGTATTTTTTCATATTAATTTCTAGTTTCACGATGTGAGAATCACCTATCTTTTCAAACTCCAATTTTGCACCCCCAAGGTTCTTCCGGTACGCTAAAAGCTCTCCACCACTTGCTCTTCCAAAGATATTTCTTTTAACAGCAGGTATCCATTTTAGTTCATAATTTATAAATACATTTTTAAATCTATTTTCTTCTAAATTCAGTAAATGTGTTTCAAATAATAAAAGTATGTGAAATTCATTTAAATAGTTAAAAAAATCAACAATGTGTAGTTTATTTTTCAATCCAGCAATATTATAACTTAAAATTTTAAAAGAAATATTTTCGTTTTTCGGGTAGACGGCTACTTCTCAACAAATTGGCCCATCAGAAACTCTAGTAATTTGTACAGCGGTTGTTCTGTTTTTTTGATTACCTCCTACCATATCTGAGCTTGAAGCTATGTTTGACAGTTCTTGCAACTTGTTTTCATTCATTAAATCGCTTATAGTATTTTTCACACTTGTTGATAATTTACCTAGAATTTCATTTAAAACTTGAATTCCATTTAATTTTCCACATTTTAAACCTTCAGAAGTATCCCAAGTGAACACTTTATCTTCGACGTGCAATCGGTCATCTCTCAAAACTATTTTTCTCTTCGGATTATCCAAGCGCAATGACTTCATTAATGTGAACAATTTTGACCTTCTTTTGCGGACATTGAATGGGAGGTCTTTATTAATAGAGATACCTGTAGCTTTAAGTTTTCCAGAGTTACGCAGTACATTTGAAGCTATGCTTTGTGATTTCATTTGCACCATTATTGTTGCTTTGCTAGTATCTCTAGTTTGAACATTGTAAGCGTTTTCGATTTCGTTGCTTATCTCAAGGTTGAGCAGACCTGCACAAATTGATTTTGCCTTTTCAGTCATGTCAACATTGTTCTCCATAGGTAAGCGTACAATGAGATTTTTTTCGGAATTCTTTTGCATAATTTTGTCGATTTGCGATTGCAGTTGTTTGTTTTTTTCTTCCAGTTCAACAACTTTGGCTGAAATTTTGTCGTGGTTGCTTTTCAATGTTGTTATTTCCATAAAAAGTTGCTGGAAATCACTTTTAGAAGGGAGTTCTTTTACAAGTTCGGCGTTATTTTCCCGGAGGATTTCCTTCAAGAGATCTTTATTGAGATACAAATTGTCGTTGGCCATTGCAAGGTAGTATCTAGAGACTCTTTTTTCAGTGTCGTACGTTTCTGGAGAGGTTTCTGACAATACCCTCTTGTTCATTTGTTGAGGTTATATTAATGCAGTTTTTTTTTTTACGATTTTGCGCCTTATTATCTATAACTTACTCAGAATTTCTGTATTTTCGTTGAGTAGAGGTTATAAATTATCACTTTAAATAAAAAAATAAATTTAAAGAAGAGTTTTTATATCACTTTTTCAATTTTTTCGACGAGCTCTTATTTTCACGACTTTTTGACAGCTAAACAAACGTCAATCTAAATCTAAATAGTAACCTACAAAATAAAAAAAAAATAAGCCGATTACTCACACAGAAAAAAAGTTATTACGTTTTATTTTTGTACCACAATTGGTGCGCCACCCTGTAGTTTGACATCGGTTTCTTTCAGTTCCATTTTACTAGTTGTTGTTCGGTCGCGTCGTGATTATTTGTCGTCATTTTCTTTGGTTATTTAATTGCAATAATCAAAATAAAAGTTCGCGAATTAAAATTGTAACACTACAGATGTAAAAAAAATCCAAAAATTTCATTTCGTAAATGTCTCAAAAAATGTTTAATAATGCTTATCTTATCCTCCAATAGAACTCTTGATTTTGGTTTTCGATTTTCTCAAAAACTGTAAAACGGATTTTGGTCAACTTTTTTATTCTAAAGCATCTTAAAAGTTAAATTTTTTGAAAACTCAATGTTGCGAAAAACACGTGCTCGATGTTTTTGAAAACAGTTTTTCGACACTTCTAAAAGATGTAGTAATTTCTTTTATTCTTTCTAAAAATTACAGTATAGAAACTGGCGCAAGCTAGCGATCGTAGCGCCACATGGACAGCCACTGACGAGTGAAAGTATAGTAAAGTACCTTAGCATTTGGTTGGATCAATATTTGTATTCGTATACACAAATTTAAGAAATAGGTTTTGAAATTCGTATTTTTCTCGAAAACAGCTCCTAGAATGTTGATAAAAAAAATTTATATCTCGCTTAATTTTTACGATCTTTAATTCAATAAAAGAAAGTTTCAAATTGTACAGTACCCTTTTTTTTATTATTTTTGACCTTCTCAACGGCTTGAGATTGAATTCTTTGTACAGAAACTTCTAAAAAGTTTAAATAACATGAATATCAAAAAATTAATTTTTTTTTTTTGATTTTAAAAAATGTGTTCTAAATATTTTTGATACTTATTTTCCAGAAATAAAAATATTATTTTGCAATTCAATTTTTTAACATATTTTAGATAATTTTAAGGATCAACTTTCCTTTAAGGTAGAACGAATTTTCACACGCGGATAGTTTTGTTCGGTACATTAGCACGTTTTAATAGCAAATATCACAGTCTTAAAGTGAGGAAACATTTATATGTAACTATTTTTAATTAATTTTTTAAGTTCTTCAATTTCCATACAGAATTTACTTTTTTTTTGTTTATTTTGACATTTCCCTTTTCTGAACCCACAGAACTTTTGTTCGCACAGCACGCCTGATTGGTGACTTTACATGCTCTAGAGGTACTGAAAAATAAAACATTTGTTTATAGTTTAACGATGTTTCCTCACTTTAATATTTTAAATCTTTTCTATTGAGACCACTAGATAACTGTTAAAAAAATTAATACTATACGCGTGCTACCTTGAAGTTTAGTCGCCCCAAATTTAAAAACAGTTATCAAGTTACAAAAAAATCAAGCGTTTGGTTTTCGAAATAAACTTTTAGTTCCTAATAAATAAATTCAAAATTTGTTTTAATAATTCAATAGTTTTTTTTTAATTTTAAAGCAAAATAACATTAAAATTTCTTAGAATTTATTGATATGTATAAATCGTAAGCTATCTTTGACTATAAGAATTTTTTTGATTTGTTTTTAATCTGTGGAATAGTTTTAGAAAGAAAAAAAATATTTTCTTAAATTTCGAAAAACTTGTACGGCAGGTAGCTATCGTTGTGTGTTGGAGAATAATTAAAAAATGGTATCTATCAAGTTAAAAAAAAAACAAAAGTCTTTAGTGTAACAGACAAACAGAAATTCAAAACCTTCGTATTTCGTCTTTCCTATAATCGCAATTTCAAGTTTAATCAAAATCTCGAATTCGAGTATCTACCTTCATATCGCAAATAAAAGCAAGTTATATTTTAGTCTCCATTTAGACAGCAACATTTTTGTGCAAATACAGCAGAACAATCTCGGAAAGTTCATTTATTTGTAAAAAAAAAAAAACAAATAAAAGTCACAAAGAGGGATGAAATAATGAAAGAGACAATAACAAAGCTAAATTTTTATATTTTCACGCACAATTAATCCTTCGGATAGTAAATTCTGTGCGAAATAGAAATCTCTAATTTTTGTTTTCTGAAAATGAATTCTGTGGCAAAAAGGATTGGTGGCTCCTCGAATATCATAAATCGAGAACAATTCGTTGATTTGATATTGAACATTTTTTTCTTTGTTTTGGTTTATCTTTATACGACGATAAGTAAATAAGATAAGATGAAATGAAATGACTCCGAAAAATAAATATAAGGCTCCTCGGGAAAAGATTACTATTTATCGAATCCACTCGACTAAATGCGTAATTTGAAAAAAAAATTTCTCTGTCATCCTTGTATGTAATTTTTGGTTTCACATCAGCTACGATTATTATTAGTACAGAGATTGCTTAGACAAATTAAACAAACTGTTACAATTACTTGTCAGCATGCACCTTATGCAACTCAAAATCGAATGGCGCAGCACTTTATCGAACAAGAAAAAGCGAATTTGCTTGAAGCACAGTTTGCTTTTAATTCGACGCTGTCAGAAAGTGTCATGACTTCTACTGTACTTGAGAGCGTAAACTATTTTATGGGACAAATCTTCTTTCGCAATCGTTTTGTTGCAAGAATACTGAAAAATTTCGATATACATACACAAATCCGTTGGTCCGGATAATATATTTCCCATTGTCCTGAAGATGTGTTCTTCGACACTGGTAAGACCTTTGCGTAAGCTTTTTCATCTGTCCTACTCTACTGGTCTCGTTTTCGAGTGGATAAAAACAGCATTTGTCCAGCATGTCCCTAAAAAAGGCGAATCCTCCTGCCACTCTAACTATCGTCCTATTGCACTTACGCCCCTTCTATCCAAGGTCATGGAAACGCTGATAAATTACGAGTATCAAGTGTTGTACATAGAGCCTTTATTTTTCCGAAACTCAAGTGCAATTGTCATGTTTAATTTTTTTTATCAAAATCGTTAGAGCCGTTTTCGAGATAAATAAGATTTTGCATTACGGGTGTATGGGGGTTAGTTTTAGAGCTAAAAAAAAATTTCAATTTCTCCTCTAGGGAATCTCCGAAGACCCTTAACTACCGAGTTTGAAGAAAATACCTCCGGTAGTTTAGGCTGTAGTTCGAGGTACAGACATACAGACATACAGACAGACAGACGGAATTGTCGGATCCACTTTTTTCGACTTCGCTATCATCGTAATGTCAACTTTGATCAAAATCTCGAGTTCGATTTTTTTTCCAAATGCAGTACTTGCCCTATAGTACCTATATCGCAAGTAAAAATTATAAGTCGTTGTAGCGGTTTCTTAAAAACATAAACTTTTATATACAAATTCTTTAAAACATTTTTAAGAAAAAATTTGGCACGCCAACTTAAGGTTTTTATTATTGTACGAATAAAAATTAAATTTCCAAAACAAATACTGAGCCGTTTTTGAGATCTCGAATTTTCCAAAAAAAAAATATTTTTTTTTTAAATTCGAAAAATATTTTTTTTTTAAGTTTTGAAATGCAATATTTTTCAAACTTTTAAGGAGCTTCTCTATAAAGAATGTAAATAATGATATCACAGTCAGTAATATCTTGATTTCAATTTTTTTTACTAAATTAGAGATCGTAAAAATTAATTGAAACAAAATAAAATGCACGACTGGGTCGCACGAACATGCTCCTATGTAATAGACTAAGAATTTCAAAAATGAATGTTATTAGAGAAAAACTGTTCATAAGCATAAAAATTATTTTTTTAAACGACTAAAACAACTTCTTTAGTAGTTGGAGGTAAAAATAGAATGCCATGTGATTCAAGCAAATATATGTTCATGCAAGAACAAAAATTATAAGTCTTTGTAGTGGTTTCTTAAAAAATAAGCTTTTATATACAAATTTTTTAAAACATTTTTAAGAAAAAATATTGGTAACCCAATTTAAAGTTTTTATTATTGTTTGAATAAAAATTAAATTTACAAAAAAAATATTGAGCCGTTTTCGAGATATTGAATTTTCAAAAAAAAAAAAACGATTTTTTTTCAAAATTCAAAAAAATATTTTTCTTTAAGTTTTGAAATGCAATGTTTTTTAAACTATTTAGAAGCTTCTCTCTAAGAAATTTCATTAAGATCCGTTATGCCGATAATGAGAAATTCAAAATTTTAAAAAATCGCTCTATGGTAGGTACAGTCAGTAATGTTGTTTTCAAAATTTTTTTTATTAAATTATAGATCTTAAAAATTAATTGAAAGAAAAAAAATTAAGTAAAATTCTCGGAACCATTTTCGAGAAAAATACGATTTTCGAAAACCATTTTTTAACATTTGTATGGACGGCACCGTTATTTTTAGGTAAAACAATTTTTTTTCTTAAATCTTATAACTTATATTAAAAAACTTTTATTTATCAAGTTTTGAAAAAATCGAGCATGGGGTTTTCGAAATATGTACTGAGTTTTCAAAAAAAAAATTTTTAATTTTTTTTAAAAATCCAAAAAAAAATTTTTTTGAAAATTTGAATATGCAATAATATTGAAACTGCTGGGGAACCTTAACATAAAAAAAAATGATCAAAGTCGGTGGTACCGTTTAGAGAAAATGAAGAACAAAGAAAATGGTTCCTAGGGGAGTACCAAAAATAACCATTTTTTGGAAAAATTTTTTCAACCATTACTTAGGTTTAACTAAAAGAAATTTTATGAATTTGTTTTTTAAAAAATCTGTGGGAAAGTTTTTGAGAAAAAAAAATTTTTATAAAATTTCAAAAAAAATTCGCATGGCAGGTACCGTTATTTTTGGTCTTAAAAAATCAAATAAAAAAAAATCTGGGTGGAAAAAATTAAAACCCATATCTACCAAGTTTGAAGAAAATCGGCCGAGCCGTTTAGCTGCAATCGAACGGACAGACAGACAGACAGAATTGCGAGACCCCTTTTTTGATCTTCGCTATCATCGTAATGTCAACTTTGATCAAAATTTCAGTTCGATTTTTTTTCCGAATGCATAACTTGCCTTACAGTACCTATAAGTCGCAAGTAAAAAAATTTAGCAAAATTCTCGGAACCGTTTTCGAGAAAAATACGATTTTCGAAAACTATTTTTTAACATTTGTAATTGTTAGGTTAAATAATTTTTTTTTCACATCTTGTAACTTATATGAAGAAACTTTTATTTGATAAGTTTTAACAAAATCGAGCATGGGATTTTTGAAATATTGAGTTTAAAAAAAATATTTGAAAATTTTTTTAAAAATCCCAAAAAAATTGTTTGAAAATTTTAATGCACAAAAGTAATTAAACTGCTGGGGAGCTTAAGCACAAAAAAATGATCAAAATCGGTTGCACCGTTTTTGAGAAAAAAAAAAATATTTATAAGATTTCGAAAAAAAATCGTATGTCGAGTACCGTTATTTTTGATCTTGAAAAAAAAAGGAAAAAAACGTGTGGGGGAAAAAAATTTAAAGTGATATCTATCAAGCTTAAAGAAAATCGGCCGAGCCGTTTAGGCTGTAGTCGAAAAGACAGACAGACAGACAGAATTGCGAGACCCACTTTTTTAGTAAAATCAACTTTGATAAAAATCTCGTGCTCAATTTTATTCCGAATGCATAACTTGCCATATATGTAGTAGCTATAAATTGCAAGTAAAAAAAGAAAAAGCGTTTTGCTATTTGGTTAAATAAATTTACGAATGGTATAAGTATATACATCATTTTTTTTTTTAAACTTACGTAAAAAATCTTCATTACAGGTAGCAGATTATTCTTGGCTCTGGTCGAAAAATTCTCTTAGTACATCACTGTTAACAGTCAAAACGTCTATCACCTAAGAATTAAGATGGACTTCCAATTGTGATTTTGAAAATTTTGTTTCCAAAACTTAATTAACCGATTGGTCAGTTATGTTGTAATTAAAACCTCAAAATTCTGCTTCTTTCAGTATACCTATGTTAGGTGCGGTAAAAATAGTCACCAATGCGAAGACCTTTAAACATGTAATATCCATAAATGGAGGAAGTAACCTACTGCTAAAATCAATTCTCAACCCAGAGCTTCTGTTAAGGAATCAATGCAAAACTTCAATATTTCAGCTTCAATATAAGTACTTCAGTCTGAAAGTTGAATCTGTTAAAATGATTGTTATTTAAAAGTAAAATTAGAAAATTGTTCAACATATTATCTTATTGAATTATTGATGAATGAAACTTAACGAAGCACCTACTTACAATAGAACATAGATTGTTCATAGAAATAAGGCAATATTCTAAGTCTCAATGTTGATTGAGATATCTAATTTACACGAACACGGTTCAGTAACCAAATTGATATTAATTAATGACGTGATTCGAATATTAATCAATTTCGAAACAATCGAATTGTTGTCCCTCAAATAATGAGTAATTGAATTTCGAGCTTTTGGTATGGAAATGTTATATTAAAATGATGGATATCTGAATGAAAATGCGTGATATTCATTATAAAACATGAATTGGGCAAAATTAAAGATTAATGAAGCAATAACATAACACTAATAACATATTTGTAGATATGTATATTTTTTTGTAAGTAAGACAAACATTTCACATGACCTGGTAAAATCAATCAAAATAACCACTTAACACGTAATTCCAAGTTCCAAATAACACTCTGCTAAAATGGTATTGTAGATACTATCAACAAGAAAATCCACTTAGGTTCTTTTTTGCCAATCTTTAAAGATATCTATAATGCTTAGGTAAATACCAGATCAAATACTATAAGTGATTAGTCGAGTTACTGAACTTAGACACGAACATAATACATCTAATAGACTTTGGCAAGAAAGGACATTCTTTCTCGTGATTTTTTTTTTCCTGCATTTGAATTCATGATTACAGCTCATCAATCAACACAGATAATTTTCTCCAAACATGAAAAAGGAAGAATCTTACATGAAATGAAGCTAATTGCCAATCAAGAAAACCTAATCGCAGCAATTTATTCCATTAGAAAATCCTTACACTTACACAAATAAGATATGGGTTATTAGCGAGTATGTGAACATGCACACATTAACGTATACCTTACTTATAGAAAATTTGAAGCTTATTCGGAAGTTGGATCGGTGTGGTGACAAATATCACTGTTTCTTGAAATTCACACAAAGATAAAAAAAATATCCATTTCTTCATGATTGGGCTTCCTGAGACGCAAATGACAAAGCCTAATTTTCTACTCTTATGTACTTTAAGGCATAAGTAGCAACAACTGGAAGAAGCACAAAGACAAATGCTGTGTGTAGAGATTTTTTTTAAAAAGTTATGAATTTTGCTGGCAAATATTTACGGGAAAACTCTTCACGCAACGGAAGTGAAATGAAGTAAAAAAAATACCAATTTCACCAATTTTTTATTTTTACTGATTAAAAGGGGAGATTTATGTTTATTAGTCAAACCACTGAAGCAATAAGGAAAAAGATGATTTTCTGTCGACTGATATCTTTTGTTGAGAAAAACTTTTCCCAAAAGACGAGATCTAAAAACTTAACTGAAAACTTAAAAAACAGAATGAGAAGGAATACGTGGAACGTTTAAGTTTTTAAGGTGAACTAATGAAGTTATCAACTCCAACAAAGCTGACGGCCTTTCTACGAACTGTTCAATGCGGCAGGTGATGGTTCGGTTGGGAGAATGTACCAGCTCATCTGGAAAATATAGTCGGAAGATTGCATGTCCGATCAATGGAACCTCAACATTGTCAGCACGATCCTTAAGAAAGGAGATTCTCTGAACTGCGCCAACTACAGAGGCATAAGTCTGCTGATCATCACATACAAGTTAATTTCTGTCGTATTATGTGAACGTCTGAAATATTTCGTCAACAACCTGATAGGCTTTATACCAGGAAAGTCCACCATCGATCAAATATTCACATTACGACAGATTTTACAAAAACCCAGGAACTTCAAGTCGACACCTACAGCTTTTCATAGATTTCAAAGCCGCGTATGATAGCATCTAAAGGAATGAACTATATATAATGTCTAATTTTGGAGTCGCTGACTTGTCCGTTTGTGCAGGATGACGATGGAGAATGCAGGCGGTTTCATCAAGGTCGGAAAAGATCTCACCGATGCAAAGTGCAAAACTCACGTGTCAACACTATAGGCACAATCTTTTAAATACGTCCAATTACTCGGCAAACAGCATTGACATAATTGGAAGAACAAAGCGGAACCGAAAAAGATGGGTCTAGCGGTCAATGTGAGCAAGATCAAGTATATCCTGCTATCAAGATAGGACACGCAACACCAACGTCTTGGACAGAAGGTCATCATAGACAGCTATAATTTTGAGTTAGTTAAGGACTCCTTGGCATAATGGTTAGTGCGTTGGACTATCATGCGGAAGGTCTCGAGTTCGATTAACAGCCACTCCAAGAAATTTTTTTTCAGGGGTGTACTGCCTCTTGCAAGGAATTGACACATTCTCAAAGAGTTTCTTTTGTCATGGAAAGTGCTGCTCATTAGCCGTTCGGAATCGGCAGAAAATCCACTCCGTTCCTGGTAACACGCACACAGTAATGGTTGGGAGTTATAAGTCACTTGGTCCTGGTTCACTTCGAGCTGTTGCACTCGGTTCTTGTGTATGGTGCATCGACATGAACCTTGTCGAAAGTGGATGAGAATGCTTTAGGAATTTTCAAGAGGAAAATTCTCCGTGCTTTGGCCTTTCTGCATAGACGGGGAGTGGAGGAGAAGATATGACCAAGAACTATAGGGGCTGTACAGCGAAACCGACCTTGTCAAATGAGTAAAAGTCCAACGACTAAGATGTCTAGGTTATGTAGAGCAAATGGACCCAAATGCTCCGGCCCGGAATTCAACCCGGAAAGACGGCTCACTAGAGGAAGACTGTGACTCAGGTGACATACACAAGTGGGAGAGGACCTCAACCAACTTGATTTGCGAAACTAGAGACGGGAACAAGCTATCTGGAGAAGCTTGTTATTTGAAGGCCTGGTCCACCCTGGACTATAGCGCAATTATAAGTACATAAGTAAGTATGTAAAGTGAAAGGATGAGGAATGTTGCTAATTTTCTAAATTAAAATATTTGGTGTGTAAAATCTTGGAATGATAAAAATACCCCTAATTTTGTTCACTAATCCTATCTATCCTATCCTTATCCTTTGGTAAACTTCGATGAAGTTGACTGAATTACGGCTAGTGCACGTGCATCTAAATTTCGTGCAAAAGAATACAGGACAGGAAACGATTATTATAGCCAAATTTGGAGCTAATGCGAGATGAGTATTACTAGAATAAAAATTACCTACGCCTGTATGTACAGGGTGCGTACTTTGTTCGGTCGATGTTTTTTTAAATAACTTTCAAATGGAATACAATTTTGAATTTATATTTTATTGATTGATTATATTACCTTTAACATGAAGTATGATAATGGTCAAGTGAGCGGCTCTGGCAGTGGCACAAAGGCAAGCTCTTTTAGGCACATTTTGCATAACAATTTCGCTGATTTCTGTTGTTATTTCAGCAATGTACAACTTTTCCTTGAAGTACCCACATAAAAAGAAACCGCGAGGTATCAAATCAGGGGATCCAATTCGGACGCAAGAAAGTTTTCCAAAATGTTTCGATAGCGGTTTTTTTTTACAAAAAATTGCGGTTGAATTATGTTTTGGAAGAAATTATATTTCACATACACCTGGCCTATATTTCTCTAAGCTATATTCTGTGCTGTTCTCAAACTTTCGTATATGAAAACTAATTGTTACAGCAACCCACACTTTTGCGTACAATTTTCAAAATTCTCCAATTTTCGAAATATAGAGTTTTCACATAAAATAAAAATAATAATAGTATTAAAAATAAAATGCACGACTGGGTCGCACGAACTTGCTCCTATGTAATAGACTAGGAATTTAAAAAACGAATGTTATTAGAGAAAACTGTACATACGGATAAAATTAATTGTTTAAATTCTTTTAGTAATAAGAGACAATAACAGAATTCTATGCAAACATGAATTTATTCAAGAACAAAAATTATAAGTCGTTGTAGTGGTTTCTTAATAAAATAAGGTTTTATACACAAAATTTTTAAAACATTTTTAAGAAAAAAATTTGGAACGTGAACTTTGAATTTTAATTATTATACAAATGAAAATTAAATTTCCAAGAAAAATATTGACCCATTTTTGAGATATCGAATTTTCGAAAAAAAAAATGATTTTTTTTTCTCAAAAATTTAAAAAATATTTTTTTTTAAAGTTTTGAAACTCTTTAGAAGCGTCTCCATAGTAAATTTCATTAAAATCCCTTATTTAGATAATGAGTACTTCAAAATTTGAAAAAATGGTTCTATGGTATAGGTACAAGCTATAATATCTTAATTTCAAATTTTTTTTTTATTAAATTTTATCAAAAAAAAATTCTAGGCACCGTTTTCGATAAAAGTACGATTTTTGAAAACCATTTTTTAACATTATTTTTTTCTCACATCTTGTAGATTATATTAAAAAACTTTTATTTATCAAGTTTAAAAAATTTAGCATGTCGTTGTCGAAATATTGCGTTTTGAAAAAAAAAATTGAATTTTTTTTAAATCAAAAAAAAACTTGAAAATTTGAATACACAATTCTATTCAAGTTCTTGGGGAGCTCTAGCAAAAAAAATAATCAAACTCGGTGCTACCGTTTTCGAGAAAATCAAAAACAAAAAAAATGGTTCCAAGGGGGATACCAAAATTAACCATTTTTTGGAAAAAAAATTTCAACCAATACCTAGCTATAACTAAATGAATTTGTTTTGTATTTTAATTTTTACTTGCGACTTATAGGTACTATAAGGCAAGTTATGCATTCGTAAAAAAAATCGAACTCGAGATTTTGATCAAAGTTGACATTACGATGATAGCAAAGACCAAAAAAGTGGGTCTCGCAATTCTGTCTGTCTGTCTGTCTATCGGTTCGACTACAGCCTAAACAGCTCGGCCGATAAACTTGGTAGGTATGGGTTTTAATTTCCCCCCCCCCCCCCCCACCGGAAGTTTGTTTCTGTTTTTTTTAAAGACCCAAAATAACGGTACCTGCCATACGATTTTTTTTCGAAATTTTATAAATATTTTTTTTCCCAAAAACTGTCCCACAGAATTTTTAAAAAAAAAATTGAAAAATTTCATTTGGTTAAAACTAGATAATGGTTGAACAAAATTTTACAAAAAATTGTTATTTTTGGTAGCCCCCCTGGGTTAATTTTTTTTGTTTTTGATTTTCTCGAAAACGGTACAGCCGATTTAAGTAATTTTTTTTATGCCAAAGGTCCTCCAAAGTTTGCATATTATTACATATTCAAATTTTCAATTTTTAATTTTTTGGATTTTTAAAAAAAAATTCAAAATTTTTTTTTGGAAACTCAATATTTCGAAAACCCCATGCTCGATTTTGGCAAATAAAAGTTTCTTAACATAATCTACAAGATTTGAAAAAAAAAATTTGTGTGATCTAAAACTAACGGTAGATTCCATACAAATTTTAAAAAATGGTTTTCGAAAATCGCATTTTTGTCGAAAACGGTTCCGAAAATTTTGCTAAATTTTTTTTCTTTTGATTAATCTTTACGATTTATAATTTAATAAAAAAAATTAAATCTAGATATTACTGACTGTACCTACGATAGAACTATTTTTTCGAATTTTGAATTTCTCATTATCGACATAACGGATTTTAATGAAATTTTTTATAAAAAAGCTCTTAAAAAGTTTAAAAAACATTGCATTTAAAAACTTAAGAAAAAATATTTTTTCAATTTTTAGAAAAAAAAAGTCTTTTTTTTTTGAAAAATTCGATATCTCAAGAACAGCTAAGTATTTTTTTTTTGGAAATTAGACTTTTATTCGAACCATAATAAAAACTTAAAGTTGGCGTACCAAATTTTTTTCTTAAGAATCTTTGAAAAATTTTGTATATAGAAGCTTTTTTTTTTAAGAAACCACTTCAACGACTTATAATTATTGTTCTTGCATAAATTCATATTTGCATAGCATTCTGTTTTCATCTCTTACTATCTACTTAAGGAATTTAAAAAACTCATTTTATCCTTATGAACAGTTTTCTCTAATAACATTCGTTTTTAAAATTCCTAGTCTATTACATAGGAGCAAGTTCGTGCGACCCAGTCGTGCATTTTATTTTAATCTGTCGAACAGTTTTTGAGAAAACAAAATATTTATAAAATTTCGAAAAAAAAATCGTTTGTTCGGTACCGTTATTTTTGGTCTTAAAAAAAAAAAGAAAAAAACGTGTGGTGGGAACAAATTAAAACCCATACCTACCAAGTTTGAAGAAAGTCGGCAGAGCCGTTCAGGCTGTAGTCGAACAGACCGACAGACAGAATTGCGAGACCCACTTTTTTAGTCTTCGCTATCATCGTAATGTCAACTTTGATCAAAATCTCGAGTTCGATTTTTTTACGAATGCATAACTTGCCTTATAGTACCTATGTATATAATTATGTAAGTCGCAAGTAAAAATAAAAAAAAATGATAAAATCTTTGCTACAGTTTTTGAGAAAATCGATTTTTGCAACGGATTTTAATGAAATATCTGTTTCTCTGATTTTAATAGGGCACACAAAGTTGCGTAAGACCACCACTTAAAATGTGATACAGAAGGTTCAAAAGAATAATATTATGTATAAAAGGATTTTCTTGGAAAGTGCTTGTATGATTTTTTAAATTGAACCACAGTTCCTTCTTGATCTTCAAAAATGTCAAAAGTCAAATGAAGTTAATATAACATTATACTCGTAACGTACAGTACAACAAGAATAACAGTATTAATTTTACACAGTATGGAAGCAGTGGGTGATATAAAGGGCAAATGGGAACGAAGTTAATAATTGTATCAAACCAAACAAGAATAAAGTGCTTACGTGAATATATGCACTGTAATTTATTTTGTCTCTTCCTTAAAAAATCAAAAAGGTCAACACCATCAGTCCTCCGAAGAATCTTTGAGTAAATAAAAATCAAACCAAGATTAATTTTCTCCAAATGAATTGGTGTTCATTTTATTAGAAGCACTTAAAATTTATTTATTATTAAAGCAAGCATATTTTCATCAACAGTCCAATAAAAGTGTCAGTCTTCATAGGTGGGGAATACATTTTTAAGTTGTCTCATCTCACACCTCCAGACCGCAATAAACGTAATTACTTTCAATCGAAAAAATCAGCACCGCAATAAATTCGAATGAATTCAAATCATTCGCTTCAATCACTTTGCAAACGATGAGACCTAGCTGCCTTTGCCATCGAGGGGCTATTGTAAATATTTTCTCGATCTCACCGTCACATGCGAGTGTAGACCACCGGGGACGTGCCTTGCAACCCAAATTGACAGGGCAGAACCTGACACATTAAACTCAAGACTTGAATGATGAATCTGTTACGACTTGCTTCGAGAGCAGAGCAGCCCACAGATATATTATGTACATGGCTGGGTGAGAAAGTTGTGTGTGAGTGAACTCAAGAAAAGGAACCGACTTCTTCTGAGAAGCTCACAAGGAGGACGGTGATGGGATGATGCGGTTGTCCCTTTTGGCAGAATACGATACATCTTCTCATTCCCTTCGGTTGTCTGTTAGTTCATTGTTCATTGCGAAATAGACTGCTGGGAATTATCCTCGCGAGGCCGCTTTTTTCGTGTTGTTAAGTTGTTTCTTTCCGAACACGTAAATGCGGATGAAAGTCTCAACTCCCGAAACACCCTCAACGGATCCATGGCTTTACAATGTGAGTTCTAGGATCCATCTTGACATAATCCGTAAGAAGGTTCCTTTTTCATGTTTTGAATCAGTCGGTTCTGCATTCAACGTTCCTTGTCTTCGCCCTGACATTGTAAATGATGGAGCATCGTGCAGCATATAATTTGTATAAGGACTCCCCCTGCCAGGATTCGTGATCGGAATTATAAAATATTGTGTTGCGTTTGCTTTGCGGGTTATAGAATATTCGTTTTCCATTCAAAATGGATGCATTGTACAAAAAGGGGCTTTAGGGTGAGAATGGAACCTCCGAATAAGGTGTTCGCTTCGGGGATTAGTTGTGGCTCTTCTTCGAGTGATTTTGTAAAAAGATACTGTGTGTGACAGATGTTGGCTTAAGGTCGTTGAATGTGAAAGGGCTTAGCCCTAAATAAAAACTAACATCATCAATATGGCAAAGAGGGAAAGTAGGAAATTCAAAAAATTTGGTTATATGGCTTATAAATTATAGATGTAGATCCAATTGATTTACGAGAAAAGGTCCTTAATTGAATCCTGAGTTGCGGTGTTTCCCGTTGTTTTTCGTTGGAGGAGACTATAATAAATTCAGAGATTAGCTGAATGGATTGGAGGCAGTTAGACGTTGAATTAACATTCTCAAGGATGATGGAATTCGTGTTCAATTTGGCTTTTATATAAAGTTGGGAGCTCTTATTGATTTACTATTTTAATTAGAGAATGTTTAAGGGAAATTCAATAAAATGCACGAATGGATCGAACGACTTCCTCTTTTAATTGGTTGAGACTACAAATTTCAATTGTGTTTCAGCACTAAAGATGTAAGGTGTTGATTTATTAATGAAATAGCTATATATGTAGGTTAGAAAAAATCGTGACAAAGCTTAAAGTACCTACAGAATTTATTTTTATCAAACAAAATAAAATGCTCGACTGGGTCGCACATAATTGCTCATCTATTTATATTATAAGAAAAAAACACAAAAATTAAAAATCGTTATGGCGCTTTTTCTTGAGTTTTTTTTAGATCAATAAGCATTTTAAAGCAAGAATGTTGGGCCAATTTTAAGTTATTTTCATTGCGCAAAATTAAATTAAATTTCAAAATAAATCAGTAACCCTTTTTTATGCGATATACAATTTTCAAAAAAAAAACCCTTTAGATCAAAAATCAAAAAATAAATATTTTTTTAAGATTCTGATTTGCAATGTTTTTTTTTAAATTTCTTAGAAGCTTCTCTTCAAATATTTCCGTTATGCTGATAATGAGAATGTCAAGAACCGAAAAAAATGGTTTCATTTAATGTCTTGGTTTCCATCAAATGTTTTTACTGAATTATAAAGGGTTTTCCAATAAGGGCGGGTAAGCTCAACTTCTAGAATTAAACAAGCTATGTGCGAGGTATTAACAAAATTCACTTTTATTTGAAAGGTCCATTTAGCCATGATGTAGAGACTATAACATCGTTCAATTGCCCACCTCGGATTCACCACGGATCCAAAATGTTGAACTTTCAATGGCTCTTCTGCATTGATCCGACTGAATTTGAGCGATGGTTTGTGTTATGTTCATCTTAAGGGCATCGGTCCATTGTGGTTTATTTGCATAGACCTGCGTCTTCCGGACACCTTATACAAGAAAACGTCTATCGTGGTAAGATCGCATGTTCTTGTTGGCCGATTCACGTCACCTTTGCGAAAGATAACTTTACCCTCAAATTTTTTATGCAGAATGTCAATCGTGGCGTCCTCTTGGTGGCGCCACCCTGTTGAAATCACATGTGGTCTCGAGCCATATGGTTCAATATGGGCCGCAAAAAATTGGTTATCATTAATTTGTAGCGCTAGCCAATAACGGTTACCTCTTCACAAACGTCGTTTCCGAAAAAGTACGGACACATAACGCCAACGGCACAAAATCCACACCAAATGATTATATTTTGAGGTTCACCTTGTGTGGGTTGATATCGTCCCATGGTAATTTAGTTTGCTAACACGCCTCGTCGCTAAAGATAATTTTTCGGTCAAAATTGAGGTGTTTCAAATGATCCAAAGCGAACAAACGGCGTTGTCTATAGACATAAGCTTTAAGCTCCTGGGTCAGTAATTTTTGACCATGGAAATTTAAGATTTTGCACTCATCCCTATAAAACATGAAAATCAATCACCACCAAAATATGATATAAAAGATTTCTGTTTTTAGAGAAAGAAAACTTTAATTGAACATTCTGGAGACATACTTTCTTTAATCTGGTCCACATTCTTCTATACTATGGAGAGAATCCAATAAATGTTCCCCAGTAAGCCCGAAAGATTTCAGACCTCTTAGTGTATAAGCATTCCTTCTAAGAAACGCTTGAAAAATTGATTGATATCCATTAAGGCGCAAGCATCGATACGAGACTTTGGTCAACGTCTCTACATGCTTATTGCAAAGAAAGGTCCGTAGATACCAATTAACATTCTCTAGTAGGTACAAACTGTCGAATATTCTCTCCACCATAAAGAGTACACTATGGTTACTTTCCTAGATAAAGAAGGCGCTTTTAACAATGTCGACACATGTGCAATCGCATCTGCCATATCTGCAGGTAGATGAATCATTTGGTAAACTGATTAACCAAATGATGACAAGCGGGGTTATTGTTTCGAAACTCGGCGGCTTTTCTGCTAGAAGATCCGTCATTATAAGTAGACCACAAGGTGGTATTCTTTCTCCTTTTCTCTGGAATTTGGTAGTAAATGAACGACTGTGGGATTGCTTATGCAGACAATAATGCTATAACCGTATCAGGAAAGTATGCTAATATCTTAAAAGAGCTACAAAAAGCTTTAAGTAAGCTAACAAACTGTGAAGAGATATGTGGCGTGGGATTCAAACGTCACAAGACGGAACTAGGAAATATAACATTCCTCACGGAAATCCTCTTTCTATCAAAGGTATTCCAATAGCAATAACTGGAAACTAATATCCAAGAAAGAGTCAAAAAGTCCAAAGTTACACTCTTTTCATGCAAAAACACTATTGGAAACCAAAACGGCCTCCAACTATTTACTAACTGCCTATATACTTCGGAAAGGGTTGGGTACGATAACCCGCCTTTTATAATCCCATTTAAAAAAACTTTAAAAAAACGGTATTATAGAGGACGGTTTACAAAGAATACACCATGGCAGCATTTTTGGACATCGAAGGAGCGTTTAACAACGTAAAAACGGAGTCCATTAAATCTGCTCTAGAAGAAGTTGGCGTTGAATCTGCTGCTGTGGACTGGATTTATACCATGCTCAATGGTAGAATCATTAGCTCGCAACTGGGATCGCAACGGGGATAGCAAAGAAGAGAAATCGGTTACAAGAGGCACTCCACAAGGAGGAGTAATTTCACCTCTTCTCTGGATCCTGGTTGTTAACAAAATTCTCACAAGATTTAAGAATCAGGGCATTAAAATAGTAGCTTATGCGGACGACATAGTAATTCTGATATCGGGTAAATATCTTACCACCATCAAGGATATTATGGAATCTTCACTTAAAGAACTATCTTCTTGGACAGCACAAAACGGTCTCGGAGTTAACCCTTCTAAAACAGAACTAGTCCTGTTTACGAAGAAAAGGAAATTGGAGGATTTTACCCCCCCCCCCCAAAACTTAACGACATTCCTTTGAAACTTTCCAACGAGGCTAAATATCTTGGAGTAATTCTTGATTCCAAGCTAACATGAAAACATAACACAGAGGAAAGAATAAAAAAAGCACTATGCGCTCTCTACACATGCATAAAAACCTCCGGTACACGGTCGGGCATGCGACCGTAGGTCATCCAGTGGATTTACACGGCGATAGTTCGTCCCATACTTACCTATGGGTCGATCGTGTGGTGGACGGCTGTAGAAAAAAGAAGCTATCTCAAAAACCTGAATAAGGTACAGAGACTAGCCTGTTTAGGAATAACGGGGGCACAGAGTTCTACGCCACAGGCGGGGCTGGAAATTATTTTAAATCTTCCAGTCCTGGACGAGCACATAAAACGCACAGCAGCCAACAGCGCAATTCGGCTTAAAGAAATGGGCTCTTGGAAGCACAGCAGTCATGGTCATGGGTCTATCCTGCAAAGGTATGACAAAGTGGCAGGGCTTAATGTGACAACGGACTACTTACCACCCAGAATAGATTTCAACAGACACTTCTCCACTACTATACCCGAAAGACAGGAATGGGAATCCAATTCACTAATTAGTAAACAAAGTATTTCATTCTACACCGATGGGTCAAAAATGGAAGAAGGAACAGGAGCTGGGGTGTTCTGTGAATCTCCCAATATAAAAGAATCATTCAAACTCCCAGATGAGTGTAGTGTGTTTCAGGCTGAGATCTACGCTATTGAAAAGGCGGCAGAATTGGTACACACGAAAGAATTGAACTCGTCGGAGATCACATTTTTCGTGGACAGCCAAGCTGCCATCAAAGCTTTAGCCAGTGAGACTATAAGATCCAAAACAGTAACAAAATGCCGAACAATATTTGCAACACCAACCAAGTCAATCTCTGCTGGGTTCCTGGGCATAGTAATATACAAGGGAATGAAATAGCAGATGAACTGGCAAGGAAAGGGTCAAAATCAAATAAAAACAGCAGTAGCCATTTAAATTTGGGACCAAAAATCCCGATTGGCGTGATTAAAAGGAAAATAGACCTAATAACGAAAGAGCGAATCAATAACTCCTGGTCCTCCAGGGACGACTGCGTTATCTCTAGAAGTTTATGGCCTAGAATTAATGAAAAGGAAACTCGATATATCTTATCGCTCAGTAAAAAGAACATCAGAATCCTGATAGGTGTACTAACGGGTCACTGCACCATTGGCACAATGGCCACAAGAATGGGTGTATTTGCACCAGATTTCTGTAGGAGCTGTCAGGATGTCGAGGAGATTGAAACCATTAAACACCTGCTCTGTGACTGTCCGAACCTCCAAACAAATCGCCTCCGCTACTTTGGAAACAGGTTTGTTGGAGAACTAGACAATCTAACGCAGGTCTCAATGGCAAATATGAGAAAATTCATTGTAAGCACAGGCTGGTTCGAAAATGAACCAGTCTACATAAGACATTAGTTAGGAGCATCTCTGCTTTTATTAATAGGGGATCACAATGGACCACACAGCCCCCGTGTACGCAACAGCCTTGTGCTATGCACACCCCTCCTGACCTAACCTAACCTAACCTAGAGGACGATATTTTAAAACTTTTTTGCGTGTTTAAAAAAAAAACGGGATTATAAAAAGTGGGATTCCGTTACGCTCCCCTTGAAATAAGACCGATCATTACTCTTATCGTGTACCAATATGGTGCACCGCTCTAGAAAAGGTTGTACATTTTGACAAGCTTAGCAAAGTCCAACTAGCATCTCTCCTGTGCATTAGCGGAGCACTACGAAGGCCCCCTTTGTAGCACTAGACGTTCTGTTACATCTGTAACCCCTCGATATTTTCAGCTAACAGGCGGCGGCGATCAGATCCGTCCGCATAAAAGTTTCTTCACGATCAATAAGGAAATTAGGCAATCCATCATTGTGAACTCATTCGGATCACTTAGTAAAATTGATTGCAAGATCCTAAAACTACTGTTCGGAAAAATCTTCCAACTCACCACTCTTTCAAGATTTTTCTGGGAGGAAATGAGTTTCTTGAAAGATAATTCTATCCATTTTCATACCGACAGATCGAATGTGTACTCAAATAGACTAAAATTAAGTCTCTTTTTCCGTTTTCTTAATTACTGTAGCGGGTGGACGATTATTGAAGTCCTGTCTTGCAACGCAAAAACTACTGATATCCGCATCTTCTCGAATAATCAAGCGGCAATTGAATCTCTAGCCTAAATCTCTACTAACTCTTAGACAGAGCAGTAGTTCAATATTCATCTTTGTTAGATATCTGAGCATAAAGAAATTGTAAGGCTGATGAATCAACCAAAAGTGGAACAACATTATCTTTATTACCTGATAAGGCTAACATAGGCTTACTCATCAATACATGTAAGCTTATGCTGAAACAAAGGTGCTATAGAGAGGACAAAACTAAGATGGACAAATTTAACCACCTCCCTGACGACAAACCAAATCTTACCAATGCTTGATCTGAAACGTTCTAAAGGTTTGGTATCGTAAAGTAGATTTAAAGCACGCAACGAGGCTTAGCGTTTATTCAAACGATTTTGGCAGAAACTGTATGGACGAGGAAGAGGTAGAATCAATTCCTCATCTTCTTTGTACAAATGATCTGCTCTATCCCACAGACTTAGGCTCCATCTTAAAGAGTTCTTCATCGATGAATCTAGTCATCCAATCGTTATGGATATTTGTAGTCTCTCAGGAGCTCCAAATGGTTCAACGAGTTTGCAGAAAATCTCTAGATGTATGTGGTATCACAATGGGCCAACTCTGCTTTAAGTGTGTTTTCTGCGACACTGGCAGCCCCTTCAACCAAACCTAACTTAATTGAAAATTTCTCATATAAGGTAAATATTTTAAACTTCTTTATCTCGATTCTTAGATTTCTTCGAGGTTTGTGATATCCATGACTTTCTTCCCCACGTTGGGCACCAAACAAAAACAAATAAGAAAAAACATTAAGAAAAAATACTGATAGAAATTAAAATACGGGAAACCCTGCAAAGTGTTAAAAGCTGAAAATTTGGATTTTAGCTTCTGACAAGGTACTTTTCCGATGGGAAATAAAAAAATTCTTCCCTAATGAAAAATACATATTAAATTCTCATAGGAAACCTGACTAATTATATTGAGCTCCTGATGTTAGAGAACAACTTCTGTGCTCACAAAATGCTAATTCTAATGAACAGATGACCAAAACATTAAGTCAATTTATATACAGAACATGTATAAAACCTAGTTGTATTTCCCTAATGTATTTGCTCCTGGAACATCCTCGAAACATGGCAAATGAATGTTCGAGAAAAACCTTTTTGAATAAATAATTTTGTGTGTTAACTTCTCTGTTCTCTTGCTGTAATTTGGTGAACTTCAAATATTTTATACATTCACAGGACAGTATCAAGCAATCAAATTTCTGTTACATCATATTTCTTTTACATTAGGACCTTTTCTCAGAAATACATCACAGTTTTAGTTTAGAAACATGGAAAAATTTTAAAATGAGATATAAGATCGAGACATATAAAATCAGTATGTTTTACCTTTTTTGCAAATTTAATCCCTTTGATTTAATCCCTTGCGCTTCATGCAAGATTTTGTTATGTAAAAAAAGGATGCATAAATGTGTACATCCCTTTCAAGGATTTATCCTTTGCCATTAATCCCATTTTCTTCTGCAAGCTCAGTCAAATCAGAGCCAGAAATTTTCAAACAAAAAAAAGGGGGATCCTCTCAGGAATTGGATTTAATTATTAGGGACATTTTAATTCCTGTGCTGTCAAAGGGTGGTCTCTAAAAATAGAATTTTGATATAAGAGCAGAGAAAACAGCAAAAGGCACTCCATCTTAGTCATTATCCTTCTGCTGCAAATGTAATGAACACTGAATATATATACTTTGCTTTTCTTTTATAACGATGAACAACTTTTTATTTTTCCCTTCAGCTCCTTGTACTTAATATCAGATGCTTAGAGATAAACAAGACTCCATGATGATTCATACACACATAAGCAATTCTATATACGATTTGAGCATAAATTTCCCATCAACCCTATTAAGAAGACGGGCTAAAGTTATTTTGTATTGCTATTGCGGGTGCATTGAATACCGTTTGGCTATAATACGGGTACTCGTTGGATCCTAGAGATTATGTCCTTCGGTGGTGGTGGAACACTAGATAATGCTCTAAACTGAGACGGCGGCGATGGAGGGCTAAAGCTCTTTTCCTTGGGTAAGATTTATGATTACAGCTATTTTATTTTAACGAACCAATAAAAGACCCATTTGGCATTGTCTTTTGGCATACCGAAGCAAATTGTAAACGAAATGGCTGCATAGAAGGGATTTTATTTCTTGTTTAATGCTGATGGTGGAAATAAGGACACTCTTGAGAAAATTATTTACAAATTTGCTATATCCATAAATGAAACACATTTTCCGAAACCCTATCTAAGGAATCGATAAAATGCAAAAACAAATCTAATAAAGAGAGGGGTGTGATTCATAGGGAAGTATAATTCTTTTTTATCATAAACCCAATACTTATATTCGATTCGGAAAACTTCCGGCTTTTCATATGAAATGATATATTTGCTCTTTATCATTTTTATCAGCGCACAAAAACAAACACTAAATGTCTACTATACTTTTATCCAATAAGACCTTATCGCCTAGAATTAAACCTGATAAGGATATATTTTGTCAATGGGTTTAATCGATTTTTCTATCGAACTGTCAGTTGAATTCTCAAGTACTTTTTATATAAAGCTAGCTATTGGCTAAAGTAAAATGTCATACAGAAAAGATAGAACTATGAATTAAGTGTTTTGTCTAATCGAATCTGCAAATAGAAATTCGCCTTAATTGCACCTGACACAAATTAAGCAAGTAGAAAAGGTACGTCCATTCTCCTTGCGATATAAATAAATGTATGTATGTAATTACATAAGAACTATTTGACAAGTTATTCTTTCTTAAAAAATACCGAAATCGAAATACTCGTATTCACCAAACTTGACATTCCGACAAGAAAAAACATTTTTCGACAAAAAATTCTGTCTCGCAAATTGTTCGACTAAAGCCTAAATAGTTCGGCTACTTTTCTTTAAAATTAGTGATAACAGTCTTAAATTTCCCCCCCTCCATTATTTTTTATTTTTTAAAACTAAAAATAACGCAATGCATTTTTTTCTAAAAGTTAGAAAAAAATATCTTTTTCAAAAACTGTTTCACAGAATAAAAAAAATCAAATTTCTTTTAATCAAAGATAGCTTAGGCTTAAGAAAATTCAAGAAATGGTTAATAACAACTCTCTATACTTTGAACTTTCTATACCAGAAAATTTTTTCTTTTTGTTCTCGATATTTTTTTCAAAAACAGTACCTACAGCTGATTTTGATAATTTCATTTATGGTAGAACTCATAAAAAGTTTGAATAGTATTATGCATTCCCATTAAAAATTTTGTATTTTTAAAAAAACTTTTTTTTTTTTGCATTATTCAATATTTCGAAAGCCACATTATTGAAACTTGACAACTATAAATATATAAAATTGGTAGTGCAACAGCTTCTAGAGGACATACAATTGTCAACCATTCATGTGTGCGAGTTACTAGGAATGGAGGGGACCTACAATTTTCTGACAAAAATACTTACAAACGTAAGAAATTCGTTTTTAAATCGTATAATCTTCAAACCGGCTCCAAGAATTTAATTGCTTTATGACTTAGTTTTTACGATCTACTAATTATTAATGAAATGGAATTTAGTAACAGTACCTAACGTTTCCGCAATATCGGAACAGCGAATTAAAATACTTTTTCTTATATTTAAGCTTCTAAAAAGTTTTTAAAACATTGCATATCAAAGGTTTAAAAATCAATATTTTTTTTGATTTAAGAAAAATCCAAATTTTTGTTTTAAAAATTCGATATTTCAAAAACGGGTCAATGATTTTTTTGAAAATTTTATTTTCATTTTCCCAGTAAAATAAAAAAAAACTTGCTCTTATTTAATAGACTAAAAGAATTTTAAAAATGAATCTTATTAGAGAAAATTGTTCATAAGATTCATTTTTAAAACAGTTTAAGTATAGTGAGAGATAAAAACAGAATGCCATGTGATTTATTAAGCAAATATGAATTTATGCAAGAACAAAAATTATAAGTCGTTGTAGTGGTTTCTTAATAAAATAAGGTTTTACATATAAAATTTTTAAAATATTTAAAAAAAAAAACTTGGTACGTCAGCTTTAGGTTTTCATTATTGTACGAATGTACGAATTTTTTTTTTAAATTCAAAAAATATTTTTTTTTAAAGTTTTGAAATTCAATGTTTCTTAAAGTTTTTAGAAGCATCTCTATAAAAAAATTTAATTAAAATCCGTTATGTCGATAGTGAGAAATGCAAAATTTTAAAAAATCGTTCTATGGTAGGTACAGTCAGTAATGTCTTGTTTTCAAAATTTATATTATATTAAATTATAGATCTTAAAAATTAATCGAAAGACTAAAAATTGAAGCAAAATTCTCGGAACTGCTTTCGAGTAAAATACGAATTTCGAAAATCATTTTTTAACATTTGTATGGAGGGTACCAATATTTTTAGGTAAAATAATTTTCTTTTTCTCATATCTTGTAGATTATTTTAAGAAACTTTTATTTTCAAGTTTTAAAAAAATCGAGCATGGGATTTTCAAAATATTGAGTTTTCAAAAAAAAAAAAATGAACATTTTTTTAAAAATTCAAAATTTTTTTTTTTTGAAAATTTGAATAGACAATAATATTGAAACTGCTGGGGAGCCTAAACATAAAAAAAATGATCAAAATCGGTTTTACCGTTTTTGAGAAAATCAAAAACAAAAAAAATGGTTCCAAGGGGGGTACCAAAAATAATAATTTTTTGGAAATTTTTTTTATTCCTTACCTAGGTTTAACTAAATGAAATTTTATGAAGTTTTTTTTTAAATCTGTGGGACAGTTTTTGAAAAAAAAAATATTTAAAAAATTTCGACAAAAAAATCGTATGGCAGGTACCGTTATTTTTGGTAATAAAAAATCAAATCAAAAAACATCCGGGGGAAAAAAATAAAACCCATATCTACCAAGTAAAGAAAATCGGACAAGCCGTTTAGCTGTAGTGGAACAGACAGACAGAATTGCGAGACCCACTATTATCGTAATGTCAACTTTGATCAAAATCTTGAGTTCGTTTTTTTTACGAGTGCAAAACTTGTAGTACCTATAAGTCGCAAGTAAAAACTTAAAATTAAAGAAATTTGTTCATAAAATTGACACTAATATAACAGCGAAGTCTGACAGCAAATCTGACAGTTGATAATTGGGTTAATGAACAGAAACACAACCAGAATTATTTTTCAGTCGACACAACTTTGTTGATTTCTACTCATTTGAATCACGGTTCGTACGAATTAACAAAAGTTTGTTGGTGCACGATCAGCACCTTCTCACTTACAGAAATCAACACAATGTGGACGCTGCTGAATAATATGAATATTTGTATATGAAAAAGAAATTTCATTTTTAACTGCTGCAACAATTTTTAAAATTTATTTTTTTATATTGAATTTACTTAGTAATTTTAATTCTAATTTTATTTTATTAATTTGGGTGTCAAAATGGGACATTTTGACTTTTACATCAGCTGTCAAAATATTTGCTAGCAAACTCTTTATATACATAAATGTACACATGTTAATTCATATTAATTTTTGTCGATTAACTGTCAAACTATAAACTGTAAATTACATCTAGAACATTTTGAACTTTTTATGTATTGATTCGCAAAAATAATAATTTGTTGAACAATTTTTATTCAAACTTAAGCTATTAGTTAACAAGAAACATTTTCAAAATTAAACAAAAGAAAGTAATAATTTCCTTAAAAATACCAACTGCAATAAGCCTATAATAATAAAACAAAAATATTAAATATTATTAAAAAATATTAAATATTAAACTAAAAATGCATATTTAACCTAACTACAATAAAATCATTATCAAACAAATGCTTAAAAGTGGACTATACCAAAAATCAAGAGTGAAAAAATTTACGTGTAGACATATAAATGTTCTCAATTTAGATGACGATTCTTGATTAACTGTTTTAAATATTCTCTGTTACTTAATGCTTGATGATAAAAGAAAAATTTGATATAGTTATTTAATCAAAACAATTTTTTCTATTATCATTTTACAGAATTTTGAAAACCGAATTTCGGCACATATAAATTTGTGACCCCAACCCAAAAAAGATTCTATTCAATTCTAAATAGCTTGTCCTAGAACTCAACTCAGAAACTGTCAAATTCCATCAAACATTTTAAAATTGACATAATATATGTATATTCATTTGACTCTTGAAATGTGTTCCTTATGTAAAGAAATCCGTCTAATGTCCTGCGTTTTTGATGCCCACCTCAGAACTGAATCCGAACTAAGAACGATTGTTACAATGTGACGTATTTCCAAAAAACACATTACGGAATCCGTAGTTAATAATCTTTTCAAATATGTGCTTCTGTCCTTCAAACTTTTGTAAAAATTTTTATGCAAACAGGGCACGACAAATTATTTTATAATATAATCGTATTTTATTCAAAGACGTCTTACGACAGTCTTTTACGACAAATTTACGACAATTATTAACACTGTGTCTTTTCATTTTTTAAGTTGATGTTAGCCTATCTTGAGGGGTGGTAGTGCTTACTGGACTGTCAAGTTAGCATTTACCAGCATTTTTAAAGAATCAATACTCTCCTTTTTCGTTTTCAAAGTTATTATAGCCTATTTTGAGGAATGGTGGTGCTTAAAAAAAAAAACGACAATTTTTTTTGTTTCACCACAAAATCATGAGAATTATTACATTTTTTAAATTTTGAAGTGGTAATTCTAACTTGACGGACATCTTTTTTGTGTGCCTATCAGAGCTAGACACGAGACGAAAAGTACGTAAATAATAATAATCAAATATAAATACTAAAAATGTTTGTTGCACTCGAAACGAGGATAATTAAGGTCTTATTTCGGTTTTCCGAAACGATACCAAGGATAATACTCTCAAAGATTCTGAGACGAAATAGTTACGAGTATTTTTTGATTAAAATTTAACGGTCCCCTTAGTCTGTTTCGGAAGAAAAAAATAAAAATGTCAATATAAACCCAGCTCCTATAAGATACTTGAAACAGAAACAGATACCAAGACAATATGTTTTGAAATATGTGAATTCCAATTTTTACTTGCGATATACATAGGTACTATAGGGCAAGTTCTGCATTTGGAAAAAAAATCGAACTCGAGATTTTGATCAAAGTTGACATTACGATGAAAGCGAAGACGAATAAAGTGGGTCCGGCAATTCCGTCTGTCTGTCTGTATGTCTGTCTGCCTGTATGTCTTCATGTCTGTACCTCGATCTAGAGCCTAAGCCACTGAACCTATTTTCTTCAAAATCGGTAGTTAAGGGTCTTCGGTGATTCCCTAGAGGGGAAATTGAATTTTTTTTTTTAGCTCTAAAACTAACGGTACCCCCCATACACCCGTAATGCAAAATCTTATTTATCTCGAAAACGGCTCTAACGATTTTGATAAAAAAAATTAGGTGTGATATTATGGACATGGACTACGTTTTGGTAAAAAAAAAATTTGGGGCAAAATGTTATTAACGGTACCTGTCATAGAACCGTTTTTTTGATTTTCGACTTTCTCATTAACGGCTCTAACGATTTTAACCAAAAATTTTCAGCTGGAGCCCCTCTTAGTTTAAAATAATATTGTATATAAAAATATTCGAAAAATTTCTTTTTTGGGTTTTTTCGAAAATATTTTTTTTTGAAAAATCTATATTTTCAAAACTTATGAACGATTATTTTTTGAAATTATTTCCTAAAATCAATATTATTTAATACTTAAAATTCGCATCCCACATTTTTTTCTTGAAAAATTTTAAAGAAATTTCTTATATAAAAAATTTATTTATTTAATAATAAAACGATTTTTTAAAGTTTGTTTGCATAAATTCATACTTTTCTAGAAATCAGACGGCAATTTCATTTTAAATTCATGTTTTATATAATTTAAAAAATGTATCTTAAATTACAAAGTACTTTTACATAAGAGCAAGTTCGTGCGATCCAGTCGTGCATTTTATTTTACTTAAATGGCTAGCGACTATAGGTGTGTTTTATTCAGAGCCAGCGCAGCATTTACGTGCGAATAAAACGATCGAACTCACTCCATATGTTAATTTAAATTTATATTTCAATGTTGGCCATCATTATAGAAAATGTCAAAATCTGATATCAAAACATGTATGCTTTTGGCAAACAAGAAGTGACTTCCTGCTGACTTCAAACCCACGTTGTCGAGAGGTGTAAAAATGCAGCAACGCCTTTGTTTCTTTTTGGCTCCATTGAAAATTTGAAATACTCAAAAAATTAACTCATTTTTTTTATTTATTTACCTTTTCTCTATTTTTGAATAATTTATAGACGATGCTCCTAATGCCAAATTCAAATGTGAAATGTCATTTAACTTTCAAATATGAGCAATTGCCAACATTCGCGAAAAAAAATAATTCTAAAATTGACTGCATAGCGCCATTTTGATTTGAATAATTTGAAGTTCTATCACCAGCACAGCTGCCATTTTGTTACTGACTTCTTTTTCGCCAGCAATCAAATTGTTGTTGTTTTCCGAGGGAAATTTTGCTGCGCTATAGCTATGCAGCTGTTAATAAAACACACCTTATTATTATCTTCCATAAACTCATACTCATAGCAAAAAAAGGTTATTATACTCGTAGATGGAGCAATTCTAATTTTCGATTCGAATTAAAGGCCTCAAAAACCTCCGTAAAAGTATAGCAGAGATTATGAATGACAATTTGTGAATGATAAACCCCTGAAGTATAGACTGTTTTCAGATGTTTAAAGTGTGTTGAGTATGTCTGATAAGGTCTCAAAGGGAATAATAGAAATTTAAAAATATATAATTTTTAAAAAATGTTAAGTTTTCCATTTATGCCACCCGAAACCGTGCACTATCAGGAAAACTATCATTATTAGTGTTTCTCGTGACATATTTACTGACAATAATTTTTAGCAATTTGTGCGCTAAAAATGTCATGCAAACACTGCATATTTTTCGTTTCGCTGGGAGACATTTATAAATTTTAAATTTTAATATTTCAATCACTCATTTTTGTTTTTGTCTGAATAAAGTCGAATTTTCATCTGATTTAAATCATTTGAACTCGCAAAATATACACAACTTTCTACCACCGATTTGGGTAATTACATTATATAGGTTGCCCCCACCTAATTGTTATTGAACAAACAACAGCACATTCGTACTCGTAGCTATTTCAAGCTCATTTGGAAATCTAAATATGAATAACGGTATGCTCTGGCTGGATAGAATAATGCTAAATACGTGCGATAAGCGAAGCTTATTTGGGCTAACCTAACCTCAAATGGTTATTAAGAGATAAAAATGCCATTCGTGTCTGGTGTAATATGCTGTCTGTGTGTGTGTGGTTGGTTGGTTGGTGTCTTTGAAGTGGGGGGTTAGTGGGTGTAGAATGGAGAATTGAGGGTGCAAAAGACTCATTGTGTATTTAAACCTATTGAGGCCAACAGCACACTTTGCAATGCAAATTTAATTTCTGTTTTTTTTTATTTGGTTTTGCAAAAAAGGGGTTCAATTGACATACGAGTTGTTGAATGGTGTGATATGATTGTAAACTTATCTACCAGAAGTTGTGCATTCTGTGAGGTTTTTGTTTTTTTTTTTTTTTGAATAAATAGGAGGTGATTTGTAATTAAATTTGTAATCAATATGAAATATAAACTGTTGAGAAATGCATTTGAACTGCGGAGATATTTGCATAATATTTTATTTTTGATAAAATTGAATTTCAATCGAATGATAAATAACGAAAATGAGCTAATTAGATAATTATTTTATTTGAATAAATAATTATTATATTTTGAAATTGTATCACTGAATTTTTTATGAGTCAGTTTACTTCATCAGAGTGCATTGTTAATTTTTGATATTTTTTTAATGGCTCACGAGTTGGTTTATTAGTACCTAAAGTAATTTCTATGTAATTGGTTTGGTATTTAACATTTTGTATGGTATGAACACTGAACAGCGTAAGTGCTACTTATGTTCAATTAAGTATTTTGGTTGATTTTTAATACGAAGTGATACAATTTCACGTTTGAAATATAATTAATGGAGGAAAACTAACATAATGTATAGGTACTTAATATTAGTACAATATTGTAGATTAGTGATTATATTATTGAATAACTTTAATTATACCTATACTATGCCTTAAATTGTGCTTGATTGTTGCTGGAACAAGAATATTGCGAAAGGTTTAATAAATATTAAATTTTGTAAATACATATTCCACAATTTATTACGCTTCGTAAGAACTCAGAAACAGTATACAAAACTGCTAAGTATACATTATGTACTTAATATTGTTTTCAATACTTGTTTAATTTTTATTATTTTCAAAAACAAATATAAAGATTTATGTAACGAGTGATTTTTTAAGAGCAATCGGAAATTAAAAAAAAATACATACAATTCAGTAAAATGCATGAAATCTTTATTTGAATCGATATTATTTAATGTTTGAAGATTATTTCATGCAAATGTTGGCCACGGCTGCGCCTCAAATGGTCCATCCGCTTAGTCCAATTTTGGCATACTCTTTCTAACATTTCGTCCGGTATCTCACGAATAATTGCTTCAATGTTGGCTTACAGTGCGTCAATCGAAGCGGACTTGTTGCGATTGGCATCATCTTTGAAGAAATATGGCCCAATGATTCCGGCAGCCCATAATCCGTATTAAACAGTGACTTTTTATGGATGCATTGGTAGGTGTTACAATGCTTCTGGCTGCTCTTTACTCCAAATACGGTAGGTTTGCATTCAACTGGCATTCAACCAGAAATGAGCTTCTTCGCTGAACACAATTTTTCGATAAAAAAGTGCATCTTCGGCCAACTTTCAATTCTTGCACCAGCTGTATTTTGAAAGGCTTCACGCCTAAATCCTTCCGCAAAATTTTTCACGTAGTGGAGTAACAGAGGCCTAATTGCTGCGAAAGGTGCCGAATCGTCACCACTAACACTGGCCAATACAGCTGCGATATTTTCCTCGGTTAGCACTCTACGAAAGTGTGTTGGTGGTTTAATGTCCAACAATGTAAATTTAGTGAGAAATTTAGTCACAATAGCCCGAGTAGTGTCCTCAGTAGGTCGATTAAACTGACCATAAAATGGAAGAAGCGCGCGATGAACTTTCTTAACAGAGCACGCATTTTGATATTAAAATTCAATAATTTTCAAGCTTTCTTCGTTTGTAAGACGATTCATGGTTAAATTATAGACCAAACTGAAGATGTTTGACAGTGACACAAAACACGAAACGTACGTGAGCTATCAAAACCAGTGTTCCCAAAAAGAAAATAGCAAAAAAATCACCCATTACATCTAAATGTCTGTACAATCTTTCGACATGACGTTAGCAGCAGTCATTTATGAAATCGGGAATTGCTTTCTGTATTGAATCACTATCATCATGAAAGAAATGAGAAATTCCAATATCTCGATAAACAAATCCTACACAAAATTTGTAAAAAATCAGAAAGTAGAACAACATCAATAAACTAGAATCTAATTGCCTATTTCTAAAAAACACAACAGCCAACAAACTATTAAAATTAAGCAATTGAAAAATAATAATAATTTTGACAAAAATATGTATTATATTAACAAAAGAATTCTAAGGAGTGTTTTGTAACATGAGCTCTATTTTTTTTTTTTGCAAATTATCACAATTTGCTGTCAAAATTCATACGAAAAAATTACAAGTTTGCGTCACTTGGTGAAAATTTCAAGTTACCAAACAGAATATTAACTATTGTAGATTTTTTTACGGAATTTTCAGTAAACGTGACTTTTTTTTAATTGATGGAAAATTTTAACCCGTAGCTTAACTCTTATTGCATGATTTATTAAAATCGTACAATAATTCTGGAATGAGAGATTTTTTTTTATTAATAGAGCTCCTAGAAATTATCTACCGAGTTAAAATGAATCCTTAATAGCAATTCAAGTTTGGCTAAGTATCAACTTCTGTGAAGAAATAACTTGATATTGGGTTGAGTACTAATTTAAGAACTAGTACGTGTACTATCGTACAATAAGGACTCTGTAAAGAAATTGGGCGCTGCAAATATTTTTCAAGGGTCTCCTTCCTTTTGCAAGAATGTGGCAAATTCACTAAGAGTATTTCTTATCATGAAAAGTGCTGCTTATTACCCGTAGGAATCGTCAGAAAATTCTAGGTACTCTCAATTTCTGATAACACGCATATAGGAAAGATTGAGAGTTGTAAGTTACAAGATTTAGGCTTAATGTGAGCTTTAATGACTTGACTTCTAATAACACTGGTCAACAAATTTGTCATTTTTTTTTTGTCACATGAAAACTTTTATCAAATTTTGAATATACTAGGGCCACCAAACAATAATATATCAATGAAAAAAAATTTACACATCAGGTTTTCTTGTGACATCAAAACATATATTTTCGTAAAAAGTACACAAATCAGCCACACTTACAGAATTATTTCCTAATATCTTATAAATACTTATTATTTTCTTGAATATTTGGCTGTAGGTAGGTCCCTTTTAAGTATCCAACAACAGTCTGCTAGCATTTCTGGACTCCTTTTCCCTTTATAGCGCTTCTCCATTAAGGAAATGTCCTGACGGTACCTCTCACCTTGTTCGTCACTCATGGCACCCAAATTTGCGGGAAAGGAATCCAGATGAGAGTCCAGCACAATGTATTTTTAAGGACATATTACACCCCAAAGCTTTATATGATATCATAAGTTCATTTATTGAATCTTTGTATTTTTCCGCTTTATGGTTACCTAGAAACTTTTGAACAACATTCAGAAAACATTTCCAATCGAGTCTTTCCTGATCATTTAGTTTTTCTTCAAAGCTCTGATCCTTCATGAATTGCCGTATTTGTGGACCTACAAATATTCCCTCTTTGATTTTCGCCTCGCTGAGTTTGGGGAATTTCTCTTCTTGTTTCGTCCAACCTAATTGGAGCCTCACACACGTTACACAACACAGTGGTGCAATCGGCTAATGTGATACATAGTTGATTGTGATTGTCATTTTGACTAAAGCTGTCTTCCTCATATCAATAAAGAAATATAGAGAGATCGATTGTCAAAATGACAATCACAACCAACTATCACCTTAGCCGATTCCACCCCAGGGTTTGTCTTGATTCCTTACAGGAAAACCAAAATAGTCTTAATAGCACTGTTCAATTAGTGATGTGAAATTTCGACGCTGAGATGTAAAAGTTAATTCTCCACACACATACGAGTAACAAAAACTGTCCGAGTTGCCACTCTCGTGGCATATTTACGATCTAACTAACGTAAATAATATGTAATTTCGCAATCACAATAGTTACACAGTCGACTAAATGCAGTTTTTTAAACAAAGAAACTTATATAAGGTCAGAAACGAATATGTAACGTCACAAGAAAACTGGATGTGATAGAAACAAAACTGTTATATATTTTTAATTAGGGGACATCAACATAAACAAAAATCATAACAAAGTTCGTGTGACAAAAACAGTGTTTACCAGTGTAATTTGTTTATTTTTTTGTATTATGCTATATTTCAAGAAATTGGCTGTAAGAACTTTTAAACTTTCAAAAATTCAATGCACTGAATAGCATATATGTAACTTGTTGGAAGCTGGCACATTTGATCTTCTCACGATCTTTCGTAGCGAATTCAAAGAATTCAATTATAAAATTCAGGAGAATGCATCGATTCTCAAGAGATTTCATTCAATTGATTGCAATCTTATTAATGCTAAATGAATTCTGATTACAGAATTTGAAATCAAAGTCAGAAACTAAAGGCAATTAGTAGTATCTTTTAATTGAAATCATTAAAGAAAGCATTCTTTTACAACCCTGAATATATGTAGGTCATGGAAATAAGAACGAAGATGACAAAATGATAAATAGTGAAACAACTGCAGAAATAAAGTAGTTAGTGAGGGACATCCTCAAGTTAGCAGACCAAAGTCAGAAGAACGAAATTTGTGTGATGCATATTTTATTAATATGAATGTTAAGCGCTAATTAAGTACCCAAAAATTAAATTAAGTGCTATAGTCCTTTTGGTAAAAATTGATGTAACTTGATTTCAAGTTAGCAGAGCAATTGCAGAAAATGCTTAAAACGTTAGATAAAATAAAATGCACGACTGGGTCGCACGAACTTGCTTTTATGTAAAAGACTAAGAATTTCAAAAATGAATGTTATTTTTTAAATGAATAAAACAACTCCTTTAGTAGTTGGTGCTAAATATAGGGTGCCATATATACAAAATTTTTAAAACATTTTTGAACAAAAATGTTGGTACGTCAACTAAAAATTTTAATTATTATTCGAATAAGAAATACATTTCCAAAAAAAATATTGAGCCGTGTTTGAGATATCGAATTTTCCAAAAAAAAAATAGATTTCTTTTTTTTCAAAAATTCAAAAAATATTTTTTTTAAAGTCTTGAAATGCAAAGTTTTTTAAACTTTTTAGAAGATTCTTTATAAAAAATTACATTAAAATCCGTAATGCTAATAATGAAAAATTCAAAATTCGAAAAAATGGTTCTATGATAGGTACAGTCAATAATACATATTACTTACCTACTTCAAAATTTATTTTACTAAATTGAAGGGTTGTAACTTGTAAGTCTAAAGGGTCTAAGTGCCATTTTTATAATTTAGAGACAGTGCTGCCGTTTTAGTGACTTTGTCACTATATTTAGCAGAATTTTCCAAAGCTTAGCGACAAAAAATTATTTTTTGTCACTAGATACTTTTCTAGTGAATTTTTGCAAGAACATATTTTTTGTAAATATAACGCCCCTGGTGATGTTACATCCCTGGTATTTGAGTTTAGCACTCATGAAATGACATTCGATTGACTATTTTTTTACCACGACCACTGAACTGAATTTGAAACTTCACCACACAAAAGAAGACCGAAACGAGTGTGATTGCAAGTGAGCGGGTACCTACATATATGTTTTAGAAACTAGACTACCTAGTCATTTCGTTTCTATGATTTATTTTATGTACAATTTTAACTGTAATTGTTTTTGTATGGTTTTGTCGAGTCGGCCACAGTGGAGATTTCGGAAGTAAACTTAACTTTTTTTGTAAAGTATTTATATACCTACTTGTTTTCAAAAAATTACTTCAATAATGCTTTAGATATTGAAGTCAATGATATTTATGAAGATGTTGTAATGGCTATAATTATTTATGATTTATTATTTTTATAATAGGTATTTGAAGTTATTATTGAAACTTCTTTACTTTTTATTTAAAAATGAAAAATAGTAATATTTTCTAAACTTAATTTGTTTTTGTTTTTTCTTAAGATTTTTATGTTAACTTAATGCTTTTAAGTTTTTCTTTACTATACAAAATAATTTTTTTTGATATAATTGAATGTGTTTTTTTTTATATGTGTACCTACTGAAAATTTTTTCTAGTGACTTTTTTCAAAATTTTAACATACATATCTACGGATTTTCAAGGTCTTTTTTTTGCTTGCGGCAACACTGTTTAGAGATAGGTATACGAGAAAAACATAATAAAAACAACACATGGTACTTAGGCTACGCGTACAGTAGTGCGACAAAGCGATGCGATGCGAGAAGCGATGCGACAAGCGATTCGAGATGCGAGAATTAGATGCGAGACAGTGCGCACAGTAGAAGCGATTTTGTGCAGTTGTGTTGTTAATTCCTTTATAATTATTGCCACTAAAATTATTAAAAAGTTGCACCCAACAACACAAGCACTGAAATAACAAAATTTTACTCGTTTGATTTTTTTCTTTGAACGTGAAAACCAACAAAAAATTAACCTTCTCGCACAAACTCGCTTGAAAAAGTGGTCAGAACAGTTTATGTGCGAGATCCTTGCGATAGGCATGCGAGCAACTCGCAACACTCGCATCAAATATCGCTTCACTGTGCGCACGTATAGACTCTACCTCAACTTTATTTGTGTGTGTGTGTGTACAGTTTTAAAAGAAATAAGCACTTGAATCCATTTTGATATTATGAGGCTTGGCACTTGTCATTTATTATTATCATTTAGATTGTATTTTGATAAAAATATTGACTTTTGATTTTTTGGCACTTAGACCCTTTAGACTTACAAGTTACAACCCTTCAATTACAGCTAGAACCTAAAAATTAAACGAAAGAAAAACAAATTAATCAAAATTCTCGCAACCGGTTTCGAAAAAAATCGATTTTTGAAAACCAAAAACGACAGCTTTTGAAAAAAAAAAAATATTTGTTAAATTTCGAAAAAAAATCATATGGCAGGAAACGTTTTGGTCTCAAAAAAAAAAGAAATTACGAATACATAACTTGCCTTATAGCACCTATAAGTCGCAAGTAAAAAACTTGTGGGGGGGAAATTTAAAAACGAAAATCGGTTGAGCCGTTTAGGCTAGCCGCCCACTAGCAATTTTTAGTTGCGAAACTGCTTGGTTCGAGCAACTAAAAAGTTTGTGTTTTGACACAAACTAAACGATTGCCTAAAATAAGTTCGCCATTTTATTGAACATATAGATACCTAATTATCTGCAAATTCACCGACATTCAACCAAACAGTTCATCTGTTTTCTATAAGTAACCAAACAGTTTCGCAACTAAAAATTGCTAGTGCGCGGCTAGCCTTAGGCTGTAGTCGAACAGACAGACAGATAAAATTTCGAGACCCACTATTTTTGTCGTCGCTATAATCGTAATGTCAAGTTTGATCAAAATTTCGAGTTCGATTTTTTTACGAATTTATAATTTGCCAGATATAGGTACATAATGTACATTATACATACATACTACCAGTAAGTTGCCAGTAAGAAATTAAGCAAATAGCAGTAATGAATTCTTCTTATTTTTAATAACCCTTTGACACTTTTCTGAGAACAATAAGTTTTGTTTAAATGTTAAAAAATGTATAAGGCTCGGACCGTTATTCTCAACACCGGTCTAATTAAATAGTGCTAAGTGTTCTACTTGGCTGAATAATTTCAGTAGCATATCAAATTTGTATAATACAAAAACCTTCGTCGAAAAATTTCGATTTTTTTTCTAAATTTCATGAAAATCGACCCATATGCGTTAGGTGACATTTGAAAACAAACATACCTACATACCTACATAATATCAAGATGAATCAAAATCTATTTACAAATTTATAACTTTCCATAAATATACTTTGCATTTGCTTATTGTTTGAAGTTTTTGATGTTAGAAACAAAATTAAATATTTATTAATACAATTAAAATTTTGAACTGCGGAATTCATTTATTTGATTGTTCTTATAAAACAATTTCCTCAATGTGAAAAATGTGTAAAATATTTTTTTTTTTTTTTGCAAATCATAAGTCCCATATTCTCTTCGAAATCTCAACTTCCAGTACGTATTATATATATTGCCCATGACGAAAATATCTTCTACATATCACATTCTATTCACTGTCAGATAACATTCAAAGAATCAATTCCTAACAAAGATTTGAATATCCTATCTTGAACGAATATCCTTTTCAACAAGACACCATTTCATGCCCCATATCACCTATAGGTACTCGTATATCAAATAAATACAAAAGAAGTCTATTCATAAAAAACAAATACCCATTTCCTCTCAATTTTATTCCTATAAAAGAAACGTCAATCAAATATTTATGCAAACCATACAAGTTAAACATGATGTTTTTTGGTAAATAAAAAATCTCAAATTGAAATTCATGCTAGACAATCAAAAAACCCCAACAAACAAAATCCCCACTTTTCCATACTTTTTTAAATTAAATATCTATTTCCATAGGGCACAATTCAAACATCTATACATTCTACGCCAGTAACACAGTTTCTGACACCATGATACATTAGCTATTTTTTTCCAGACGGGAGAACATACCTACATACATCTACTTCATCTACCACCAGTTGCTCCAGGTAGATAAACCTACACAGATGCAATTTCAAGAAAAAACACAGCCTTAACTCCCTGAAATTGCTCCATTAAATCTTTTTTACTTGTTTTCTATAATAAAAGTATGAACATAAACTCCTGCCTGTTGCTCAAGGATAAGAAACTGCAGAAGCAAACAAAATAGAAAAATAAATAAAAATAATATACAAAATCCAGAACTCACGTGAATATTGAAATCCTTGATAAATCCTTGATTAATTTTTGTCTGCTTTTATTCCATAACACAAAAAAAAACTGATGTCAGGAAATCACTCGAATTTCACTAAAAATTTATTTATACCTATTTATTTTAATTTTCTCAAAAATCACAATATTTTTTTTTTAGAATTCACTCAACATATTTTTTTCTTACACCTGTAGGTACATACATATGAATTTTTGAAATTAAATTTGATTTAAGACATTCTTCCAGAAGCACATACAAAAATCACTGCCACACGAAAATGTTATTGCTACTTAGCTAGACGACCAATTCGCTTCGAGTTCCCGGGGAAAACTGTTGAGGGAGCCATAACAAAAAACGGGATTCGAAAAATTTTAGTGCCGTTGGGAGAGGAAAAGCTTATTTCATTTGAAAAATCCAGAAAATAACGGGGAATAAAGCTTTCCGGTGGAGAAGCTTGAGCAGGTAGGGGCTCCCTTCAAACTCTAAGCTGAATATGGCGAATTCAGAATAGATGAGAATCGAAAGGAACAGCTTTGAATGTATTGGTTTTTGGAAAAGCTCTTTTATAACGATACCATCTGCCCGGTGGCACGGCAGTTAAATCATTTTTTTGGTAGAACAATTAATTAAAGCTGAAGGGTCTCACGTCCATAGCTCTCTATACACCCTCTAGGCTTAATCAGCTTATTGTCCCGCTGTGTGTTGATGTCGTCTGGGCTTTATTCAGCCATACCAGATACCTACCGCTACCACATGTTGATGAATTCACTAGTTGACTATTTGACGGTCTTCCGTTTGAAAATAGATTACAACTTGTGTGTCAAGAGCCTTGAATCAATTTACATATATTTTGTCGACAGAAAAAAAAATAAAGAAGACAGAACTTCGACCTTTTTAGATGATTTCAATTTCAGCTAAATTATAATCTTCGTTAGCGTGTTGACTAAGGACTGTAATCTTTGGGCTTGTTGTTGTTGTTGTTGTTGTTGTTGTTGGTTTCTCTCAAAATAAGTACCAAAGGGCAAGGATATTTTGTTTTTGTTTTATGTTCCTTAGGGATTGCTCATGAGTTGTAATTAGTATTCTCAACCGGATGTGAGGATTTTTAATGAGTGTGTGTAGAATTTTGCTAATGAATAGCCGTAGGTTATAGGGTTTGAATTATTTAAGCCACTCGAACTCTATAGGTATAGGCTATAGGAAGTCTGATGCTTTTAACATATCAGAGCTTAATTAATATGAGTTTTAATGAAGACATTGCCTATCAACTCTATAGAAGAGTAGGTATAGAGAGTAGTTTTCTTGATTCGGGAATAGGGAGTCAAGGGCCTTGTGTGAAATTGAATAAGCGAGGTTTGTTATTTATTCGAGGATTGGTCAGTAAGTTCGAGAGATCTTTAATTGTGAATTGCAAACTAGGTATGTCGTATGTGCAATGTCCAAGTTATAATTTTGTTTTGATTTTTGTTTTCTCATTAAAGTTATGGCTTATGTGAATAACGAGTTATTTGAGTAGGAAAAACGTATGGAAATTTACACTACACTATAATCACGTATAAATTGGATAGATAAAAATTACACGAAAGTACCTAGGTAGATACTTTATAACTTATAGAGCAAATAAAAATGAATTGCGTTGTTGAAATAATAATGTCTAGGTACCTTATTCACAACTAGATGAAAACTGTGACTCTTAACTTATAAAAAGTTCACTCAAAAAATTACCGACATCTTAAACATACCTACTTCTTTTATTAGTTAGGTTAAAAGTCTATTGGTAAAATATAGATATGTTTGCTAAGGCTGATTTACAAAGTTTTTGAAAGTAAATAAATTTCATGCTTTTAAAAGAACAAATTTTTCTGATGATGAAAAAGTTTGGTGTTTAATATTACAAAAATGTGGACAACTTTCTTATATTTTTTAATTATCCTTTAGAACCTCAAGATACATAGGTAGATTAAAAGCCAAATTTTTTTTATAATTCACTCGCGCTCAAGGGTTTGTTCAGAGATCTTTATAATGTTAAACACAGCACGGGCGATAGGGAAATTAGGAGGGGAGAGAAAGGTGGTGTCGATTAAAAAAAAGTGGTTTTGAATGTTTGCAAATTGAAATGACAAGGGAAAACTGTGCCGGGTAAGTTATTCCATAATCGTGTTGTGCGACTAAAAAAAGAAATTCTATATTTGACGGTACAACCAAAGTTAGGGTCAAGACTCAAGGGTGAACTGATGAGCATTCCTATAGCGAAGCGGGTATCACGGGTGAATTGATAAAGGGGAGAAATGCAACTGGCTATTTCGAGTGAGCATTGCTTGTGAAAGAAGTGATAAAACAGGAAAATACATGAAACATTCCGACCGTGTTCAAGAGTTGGGAATGAATCCACGATAGCTCTGTTTCCTATCAGTTTTAACGCTCTGTTCTGGATTATATCGCATAAATGGAGAGAAGATTGTGCTGCGCCTGTCCAAAGGTGTGAGTTATGTATATTCGAGTTTTGGACGTATAAACGCCTTATAGATTGTAGCTAGATCAGAAGGGGTGAACAATTTCTTACATCGATATAGAAATCCTAAGCATTTAGTAGCATTCTTGGCGGTCTCGAGAATGTGATCATTCTAACGAAGATCTTCGTTAACACACATACCGAGTACTGAGAGCTTTTCGGTTTCTTCGACGCAAGTGCCATTCAGCGTCAATGGCATAAGAGGGACATTTTGTTTCAACGACAATAGACAGCATTGAGTTTTCGAAGCATTAAACTCCACACGGCATTTTATACCCCATTTAACAATGCTGTAAACATCGGAGTTTAATGAGATTATCATACGATACCTATACAATTCCACTTTCGAAGGAGAAGGACGTGAATTTGGGAACGAGTATGAAAAGTTGAGAGTAGAGTCGTCGGCAAAACAATGAAGTGGATTAGAAGTTTCAGACAAGAGATCATTTATAAAAATGAGGAAGAGAGTCGGAGACAAAACGGTGCCCTGGGGAACACCAGCGTTTATTAATTGAAGATCAGACTTAAAACCGTCCAATACAATATGTATTGAACGATCTAGAAGGTAATTTTTAATCCAACGAATAAGGGTTTAGTTGGTGCCAAACGCACGCATTTTCGATAAGAGACCCTGGTGCCAAACTCTATCAAATGCCTTAGAAATATCAATATCGTTCAATCTGTATAACGTATAAGTTAAAAAAAAAACACTTTTTCACTTCCATCAATAATTTTGGAAGACTTGTCATTTCTTTACAAGGGGCAGTATTTTTGGGGAAAAAAATCACCAAAACGCTATAAAGCTTATGTCCATTTTTCCCTGAAGACATGAAATACATTTTTATTACAGTCATTCCGGGTGAGCTTATACGGACTTAAAATTTTGAATCATTTTATGCATTTTATTATGTTTTTAGATTTCTTCATCGTTTTATTATTATATTTGATTAAAACTTCGAAATTATTTGCATCCACGAAATCAGTACTTACCTTTAAGCATCGAAAACCGCTATTTTTTGTAAGCCAACGTGTTATCTAGCACACGGATATAGAACTTGGTCGTTTGATCACTTTTCGTATTGACTATTGTTTGTTTTATCTTCTCTTACTATTCCTAATCTTTGTTTGACAGAGCTTCACCTTGCTGTAAAAATGAAGAAAGTACGATTGTCAAACTCCAACTGACAAATTTTATTCACAAAAATCCAAATAGAATCGACAAAACGCACCCTGTACAAAACTAATAAGCGAGAGTACATGAAAATACTTCACTTTTTTGAAAGACATATGACTTTGACTTTTACAAACGTCGAAAAAGGTCTGTTTTCTTAATTTTTAGAACAAACTATCATTGTTTTAGTTGTGTTCAGAAGCATTTTAATAAGCAAATTGCTTTAGTACGATACTAAGTTAGAAAATGTTCAAGATTAGGAATGAGTTAGTGAACTACTTTAAACTTAGCAAATTGTTAATTAGTATCATACTAATACCTTAATAATAGACTGTTTAAAATTTTGCGACTTTGATTATAAAAGTGATGGTCTAAGCGTGGGTTGTATGGTTTTTTAGATTGTGATTAAGTGGCATCTGCTATTTCAGATTGTGATTTAAGGAGTTGATTAAACGACATTTTCCACGAATTTTTATTAAATGACCACTTGTTTCTAGAAAAATATTTAATTTTTGATCGTGAATTAGTAACGTGCGATTTGTTAACAAACATTTATAACTAAGGCCTTAAAGTTAACAAATTTTAGATTGTATTAATTATAGGGTGTAAATATTGTTTCTTATATTATTTGTAGGAAGTGAACTTAGGTGTCATTTACATAGAAAAGCATAGACCTGTTTGTTTTTCCATACATTTCTGATCTTTTTGTAGTAGAAGTTAAAGACCACATAGACACAAGATAGATCCATTATTAAACTAAAGTGTGTCCCATAATTCAGGCAAAAATCAATTGGTGATCCTATACACTCTAGGTGTCCTGTCATAAGTCGTTCAACAGAAAGGATCGAAGCAGTTAGTGAGAGTATTGCTAACAATCCAGCAACATCAATTTGGCACCGTAGTCAAGAATCGGTTATTTCGAGAATCTCTCTACAGCGAACTCTCACGAAATACTTGAAACTTTATGCTAACAAAGTTCATTTAACTCAAGAACTGAAGACTTTTGATTATTCAGTGTGAAGAGAGTTTGTTGAATGGATTTTGGAATCTTCAGTGATAAAGATTATTTTCATTTTGATGTTCGTTAATCGTCAAAATTGTCGCATTTGAGTTTCCGAAAACCCATGAGTGATTGTTGCGAAACAAATGCATCCACAACGCGTGACTGTTTGGTGCCGATTCTGCTGGAGGCATTGTCGGACCATTCTTCTTCAGAAATGCGGCTGATCAGACAGTAACAATTAAGGATGTTCATTATCGTGACATGATAACTCAGCCTTAATTACAAGATATGGATGTGACCAACATATAGTTTCAACAAGACGGTGCCAACATGTCATACTGCCAGGGAAAAACTCACATTCTTCTATCTGGTTAAGTTTATTACATCTGATATATGGTCCGGTGTTTCATTATTAGCATTACATAATATGAACTTATCACCAGACCAAGACTACTGTGGTGCCTTTTCAGTTTGCTATCACCATTGAGGAAATCCCAGATTATTATAAGGTAAATTTTTCTTAATTCAATACGTGATGAAAAGGATGGCGTCTCTTTCTTTAATTCCTATGCATTTAACCCTCCCAGTAACTTCCCATGGCGAATCATAGGATGGCTTCCTTTTAATATCTGATAATGAAGAGAATAACCTCCAGTACTGCATTAGGATAAGATCTCGTTTCTCCAGTGATGCATATGCACGCAAGCCTTTGAACTTTTTCTAATGGAGTTACTAGTAATTCATAGTTGGATTCTTTTGTGCCACGCAACTGTACCATAGGTAATGATGTGTCTTACTATCAAAGTGTACATCTACCTTAGTGAGTTTGATTTGCAACTCCATAATTTCCATGCAAGTCTCTGGCATATCAAAAGTACAGAGATCCTTATTTTAGCCGTACTACACGAATGTGGACTGCTTTACCCGGCGCAACGTATCCCACTCATTGCTGTGTGCAGACATTCAAAACCAATGTCAATTGGTATCTCCTTTCATATACTATCCTACTTTCCTAGTTGCTCGCACTGCGTTTAACAATATAAGAGCATTCAAAACCACTTAAGTGCGCATATGATATAAAAAAAGAGGAGTCTGTTATCTAGCGTAATTCCTAAATACAATACCACCTTCTGGTTGTCCATTACTTTGCCAGCTAATCTAAAAGGTTCTATGTTGCCTTTGTGAGATTGATATTTAATCCTACTGAAATACACCATTTCCTAGTAGTTGATAAGCCCTTTTGAAATATATCACATAGAGTTTCTTCAAACTTTCCTACGGATATTATCAGCAAGACCGATATACCGTATGCCTTGAAAGATTCGATTTCTTAGCAGTTCAACCAGAACAAATCTCCACAGAAAGGGTGATAGTACCAAGCCTCTTGCTGTTAGGATTTTCTGAAAATTTTGTCCTGCGAATGCCCCTTACTCGTGAAATTTCTAATGTCAAAAATGTCAATTTACAAAATTCAATACAATACAGCTTTGGTATACATCTCCTTGCCAATTGAAAATCCTAAAGAAAGTCAAAGTCTTCTTCCATTTTCTATTTTTTTTAATATTGTAAGTTAAAGTTTTGAGTGAAACCCCTTAAAAGTAATTCATCTCGTTAATAAATTTATACAAACCATCCCCTCATGTATAGTGTATCATGCTATTGATGAATTGCAACAAAGCACTCTTCTTGCAAAAATTATCATTTTCAAATTCAAACTCAGCCACAAGTCTTCACAAAACAAAACCATCTCGAAATTCATTAAAGATTGACCCAACAAACTCTCAAATTGAATTGTATTTCATTTTCTTTGAAATCCAAAGTTACATTTTGTATCTCAACTAAAAGTTCTCCTGTTAACTCTAATTGAATTTGAAATAATTCACTAGGATCTGGAGGATCTGAAATTTCAAAATCAAGTCGCAAACGGAATAGGGATATAAAAGGTGCAGTAGTACACAGTAGCAGAGGTTTTGCGCTGTAAATTGAAACTTTCATCTGCAAAACTTTGTGTATCTATGAAATGCTATAAATTAGTGTGGTGTTGGTTTATGGTAGTTTTGAGTCTGTATATGTATTAAGGGTCTAAATCCTCTTATCTGTATATCTTATACTTTTGCAGAGAAGAAGGATTCTCGCATAACATTGAGTGCTTTGCTTTCTTGTTTATTTGTGTTTTATATCCTTGTTAGGTTTGGTTAACGCACATCTTAAGGTAACAAATTATGGCATCCCAAGAGAATTGACTCATAGTTGAGTCAGGACAGAGTTTTTCTTCTTTCAAGGAAGAAGAACACTTGCATCATTATGTATTTTAAAAACAACAACAGTAAGAACTTTTGAAAAAGGATCTACCCAGAAATAACATTCGCTTACGTGCTGGAGATTTTATACAATAAATAAAGTTGTAAATACTCTTTAGTGAAATATTGGAATAATAATTAAAGCATCTTATACCCGTCTTCTACATAAAAAAGGCATATTTAAAATACCTAGCTCATTAAACCACAAATAATTAATTCCTTACAAATGGCAAATCCCCGCAAGCAATTCATTTGTTTCAGCTTAATTAATCGTAAAGCCATCTTCTGCCCAAGAAGCATTAAATATCAAATGCTTCTTCGAAAAATAACCTTCGTTAAACCAAAATTCTTGCATAAGCTATTAGCAACCTTAAAGCTTTTCAATCGAGACTTTAATTGAATATTAAATTTCTCGTCAATGTCAAGTTGAACGATTAGAATACCATTTCCTGTTTTCTTCAATTCAAAATCCCCCAGTTTTGCTGCTTTATCTACATACCTTTGGGACACTCATCTACACCTCTTACAGAGCGTAGCAATCAACGTTGTGTAAACAAACGAAATGAGTACATCATTTTGTTGAACACCTCCCACTCGAGAACCAGAAGCAACCGACAAACCCACACCAATATGCGACAGGAAGTCATATCCTTTCGTCGCGGATGGAAATGAATTCGTAAAGTTTTCGTTGTCGTTTGCGTGATAAAACAAGGCAACCAGGGACATTTTGTTTACCTAGTGTTTTTTTTTTCTTTGAATAAAGGACCCGTTTTAAAGGCTTTCTTAAAGGGCGTAATATCGCTGAAAGTGGCGGGTGAAATTGAAAGTGGGAATACTTTTTTTTGTACACAAATATACGCATCTAGTTTTAGTTATGGATTTTGTATTTATGAGTTAAGAGATTTCATTTGAATTGATTCCGAAGCACATGCCAAAAAAGGTCCTTGCTCTTTGGATGAAGCATGTCCCTCTGAGTAAGTTTTTTATTTTTGTGAATTGTGGATCCTTTGAATACATAAATTTCGGTTTTATATTTTCTTGTATTTTTTTATTCATGCAGCAGTATGGAGATTGAACCTCCAGTTTTGCGCACCATCATAGACAACCGTAACAGGTCCTTTTGCATAAAGAATAGGGTCCTTTTTTACCCTGCAATTTTATGCAAAAAAAATCCGTCACGGTTAACCGCACAGAGTAAACCAATGTTTTTTATAATCGTATTTTTTTTTTTTTGTTCTTTTGTTTCATGTCTGCTAAGAAAACAGGACCTTATGTTTGCGAAAAACAAAGGACACTTATTATGAGAACCTTGTGGCAATGTACATATACAGATTGTCTATTATTTTGCGTAGTTTGGCAGCGAAATATTGCATTTTCATGGAATTTGAGGTTATTTTTTTTAGATTGTGTGTTTGTATTTTTATTCAATCCCAGATAAAATGTTATACCTCTATGTGGATTCTGGGTTTTTCAATTGAACAAACGAGACGACGACAACGACGACGGGGCTTCTAAGGCAATTAACAGAAAAACAATTTCATGTCGTAGCAGTGAATCCAAAAAAATAAAATGCACGACTGGATCGCACGAACTTGCTCTTATGCTTAAATAAATGTTATTAGAGAAAAACTATTCATAAGCATAAAATTAATTTTTTAAATGACTAAAACAACTCCTTTAGCAAATATTAGTTTATGCAAGAACAAAAATTATAAGTCTGTACTGGTTTCTTAAAAAAATAAGTTTTTATAAACAAATTTTTTAAAACATTTTTAAGAAAAAAAAATTAATACGCCAACTTAATGTTTTTATTATTGTATGAATAAAAATTAAAATTCAAAAAAAAAATATTTAGCAGTTTTTGGAATATCGAATTTTCCAAGAAAAAATAATTTTTTTTTTCAAAAATTCAAAACATATTTTTTTAAAGTCTTGAAATGCAATGTTTTTCAAACTTTTTTGGAGCTTCTCTATAAAAATTTGTTATCAAAATCCGTTTTGCAAACGATTAGAAATTCAAAATTCGAAAAATGTGTTCAATAGTAGGCACAGTCAGTAATATCTTCATTTCAATTTTTTTTTATTAAATTAGAGATCGTAAGAATTAATCAAAAGAAAAAAAAATTTAGCAAAATTCTCGGAACAGTTTTCTAAAACCATTTTTACCGTTATTTTTAGGTAAAATAATCTTTTTTTTTCACATCTTGTAACTTATATTAAGAAACTTTTATTTATCAAATTTTAAGAAAATCGAGCATGGGGTTTGTGAAATATTGAGTTTTGAAAAACAAAATTGAATTTTTTTTTAAATCCAAAAAATATATTTTTTTGAAAATTTGAATGCACAAAAGTATTCAAACTGCTGAGGAGCTTTAACACAAAAAATTACCAAAGTCGGTTTGTACCGTTTTTGAGAAAATGAAAAACCGAAAAAATGGTTCCAAACAATTTTTTGGAAATTTTTTTTCAACCATTTCTAAGCTTTAACTAAATGAAATGTTTTGAGTTTTTTTTTTAATCTGTGGAACAGTTTTTGAGAAAAAAAAATTATAAAATATCGAAAAATAAACGCAAGTACCGTTATTTTTGGTTTAAAAAAAAAGAAAAAAACGTGTTGGGGGAAAAAATAAAAATAGGCTGTAGTCGAAAAGACAGACAGACAGAATTGTGAGACCCAGTTTTTCGTAATGTCAACTTTGTAAAAATCTCGAGTTCGTTTTTTTTACGAATGCATAACTTTCCTTATAGTACCTATAAGTCGCAAGTAAAAAGGAACAAAACATTTTTGTTGAAATTTATGGAAATAAAAAGCTTCATTGCTTAGACAATAATTGGGTCAGTGGATGTGGGGCTTATTTAGTCAAATGCCTTATGGAGTTTTATTTCAAGATACATATGTACACAATGAGACATTAGGGATTTCATTTTAATTTTTGCTTTTCAATTTATTGCTTTTTTGTAGATGTTTTTTTTTTTGCAAATTATACAAGCTTAGCATAAATTCGTATATTATGCTTGTGGCTTTTGTATTTATTTTTGAAGTTTTCAGTTTATCTATAGAAATATTTTAAGCTCTCGGGTTGATATTTAGGTTTCGTTACATGCTCTTTTGTGGTTCTGATTTAGTATACAATCCTAAGTCTTTCATCTTCAAAGTAAAACGTTGGCTTCTGTTTTGAAAAAATAAGTATCGAGTGGCAAGATTGGAAACTTGTCCCAATAACTCACAGTCTTTATAGGTCAGTTATACATTTCGTGTTGAAAACATTTCGATTATAGAGAATTATAGAAAAGTGGTTTTGATCATATATTTCATCGGCGTATGTACATACGAGTATGTCCCTCGGTTTCTCCATCTGGTACACTCAGCTTGAGGCTAAGTGGAAGGACGGATATAATTTAAAATGCAATTTGTTATTTTAGCTCAGCTTGTATGAGTATATTTTTACTTGCAACTTATAGGTAGGTACTATAAGGCAAGTTATGCATTCGGAAAAAAATCGAACTCGAGATTTTGATCAAAGTTGACATTACGATAAGAGCGAAGACCAAAAAAGTGGGTCTCGCAATTCTACTCGGCCGATTTTCTTCAAATTTGGTAGATATGGGTTTTGATTTTTCCCCCCACACGTGTTTTTCTTTTTTTTAAGACCAAAAATAACGGTACCTACGAGTACCATACGGTTTTTTTCGGAATTTTATAAACATTTTTTTTTCTCAAAAACTGTCCCACAGAATTTTTTTTTAAATTTTGAAAAATTTCATGTAGTTAAAACTAGGTAATGGTTGAAAAAAAATTTCCAAAAAATTGTTATTTTTGGTAGCCCTCTGGGTTCATTATTTTTGTTTTTGATTTTTGTGAAAACGGTACAGCCGATTTAAACCATTTTTTTCATGCTAAAGCTCCTCTAAAGTTTAAATATTATTAGGTACATATTCAAATTTTCAGTTTTTTATTTTTTGGATTTAAAAAAAAAATCAAATTTTTTTTTGGAAACTCAATATTTCGAAAACCTCAAGATCGATTTTTTCAAACTTGACATTTCGATTTTCGTATATTTCTCCATAATTTTCTATTTGAAGACTCTCTCATTCCTTTGCTTGAGAACAAAAAAAAAGATCAATGCCATTCATAACTATTTCTTAACTTAAAATAATTAACCAAAATAATTTATATAATTTTTTTTTATCTTAGGACCAGTTGTTGTTTAAATATCAAATTAGTATGAGATAGTGCAGTTCATTCGATAAATGCAGAATGCAAAGGTCACTAAGTGAATGTGTGAATCGAATGTACGATTCAAGTGAATAAGAGGATAAGGCCGTGTAAGAATTTAGCTTTAAGTCTCCGTCTGTCATACCTAAGTGATGCACACTGAACCATTTTGAGTAGCCTACTCATTCAGCCAGTCATTTCTGACAGTTCTTTGTAGTGTTCCTAGGTAAGTTGCCAACTAATGTGCATTTCCAGCGTCGAATTAGCGAGTTTACGTTGCTGTCTATGGTCGTTCGAAAGAAATAACAAACCTTAACAACTATTTTGACAGCTGGTTGTTATTGTTAATATTGACAGCTGCTGAAAGATAACGATTGCAAAATCTGTCATACAACACCCAACCATTTTTCCTAATTAAGTTTAAATATTTCCTGGTAGATTTTTACGTCTCAAATGATTTTCTACTTTTCATTTCATTATAAAAATATGTCAGATGGAAACAATATAATCTTAAAGCATTACGTCATTTAAGACTTAAACACAAAGACCCTTAACCTATTAATTAAGTTCCACAAGAATTAACACCTCAAAATCCTATGAATATCTTCAATTACGTCAAAATTTATGTTACGACTTACGAGTACTTCGCATTTCCGTGGATGAATTCGAATTACGGATATTTAATTCCTGTTTGGGTTCTAAAGATCACCAGCTCAGTCTTTCAAACTAGAATCTGGGTAAATCTCTATGTATATTTAATCTTGATTTGATTCATAGGAATGTAAAACGCCTACCCGATATTATAAGACTCCTTTGAATCATCACCCATTCCAACAGAAACAGACTCTCTGTTTAATCACCACGAATGAATTTATAACGCTTTCATCACTTTTCTTAAAGACGAATTTAATACCTCAAAGAAAACTTACAATGTATGTACGAGTACATTCACACTGACATATATAAATGAACTTAGTTATTCGCTTGCCTCATAAATCAAAATCCAAGTAAAATGTAAATTGATGAAGGAAACAAAAAAAAAGGAAGAAGATTATACGAAAAAAAAAAAAAACAATAAATCGTTGGCCATTAGAGCGTGTAAAACGTTTTTATTGCTTTATATTCCTTCAGACGCTACTTTGGGCCGAAGGACTAATAAATTGAGGATAGGTTTAGATAGCTTTGTAGTGAAAATCAACAGGAATTCAGGGAAGCTAAAAAACATTAAACCATGAATTTGTTGTTTAAGAGATCCCTTTTAAGGGAACTCTTAGACATACTCAAAGACTATAAGAAAGAGGAAGAATAAGGATCTCTCATCTAAGGAGCTGTAGTCTTTTATTTTCGTCAGTTTTGTTTTTTTTTCGGTCTTTTGGGTTTTTGAAGTGAATTTTGATTTCTTTTGGTTCGCCCGAATTATATTATTTATGCTTCGGTAGTTAAGTAAGATACATCGCTGGGGTAAAGCACTTATTATTCAATACTCTTGATTGCATTACGCGATTAAAGCTAAGCTGGATTGGTGTATAGGGACTCATTTTTTGTATGGCGATTGAATTTGGAAAACGAAGAAGAATTTGCTTCGTTTTCGGTTATTTACTCAAGGATAAATATAGCTTAAGGGATTTCAAATGATGGTTGGTTTCGCTTTGTATCGTAAGTCAATTTAACTCGTAACCACAATCTTTCCAAGTAATTGGGTTTCAAAATGTATGACAAGGATCTTTGAATATAAAAATGTAACTATACAGGATTCGTTAAGCAGCTTTATATTGACAGTGTCTGCTAATGATACTGATGACAGTTGAATCGTATTTACTATAATTTTATTATTTTTTTTAACACAACTCTGAGCCTCTACAAGCAATTTAAATTTCTGTCCTTATGCCAGCAATTATTGCAGACATTTTTATTTCTGCTTTCAGTGGGCAAATTATTGCATGAAATCTGATTTGCAATAGGTCCACGGAACAAACAACATTCATTGTAGAAGTTATTGCAAAAGTTGTACGACGGTTACGACTACCCTTATATTGTTACGGTGTATGACAGTGCAAGTGTTAAGCAAAAGTAGAGAGTCGTCGAAAGCTTGTACATCAAAACGAGAAGGGAAAAGTATTCCACATTCCAGCAGTTTGGCTATAGAAATAACCTCTATTTGATAGTCTTTCCGAGTACGTTAGGCTCAAGTGAAGTGTTAGCTGATATACATTCATATTCAGACGAGTATTTAAATATTGTTGATAAAAAAGCGATAAAATAATGAAAGACAGGACAATTTTTGATGGTGTTCAAGAGAGTCAAAAGTTTCCGTAATTGATCTGCAATGGAGGCATAAGCCTAGATATGAGAGTTATACTCAACTTTTGGGCGGTTGTATGCTTTAAAGATCGTAGCCAGATCACAAAGGGAAACGAGTTCTTGTATCTTTTGAGAAAACCTAAGCATTTCACTGCGGTTTTGCCTACGTCGAATATATGATAATTCTACAAGAGATTGTCAGTATAATACTTACCAACCAGTAGAAAGCTTTCCGGTTTCTTTTATATTTACAAGTGCCATTCATGGATAAAATTAAGTATTAAATTCCACACAGTTTTTAATTCTCCATTGTGTAGTCCTGTCGAGATGAGAATCTAATGAGCGAAGCATACGCTGAATAGGCTTAGAGTGCTGTCATCAGCGAAACAACAGAATGGATCATTGATTAAAATAAGAAAGAGTATCTCTGACAAAACGGAGCCTTGGGGCGCACCAGCATTTACTTTTTGGCCATCAGACTTTAAACCGTCCAAAACAACTCGAATTGAACGGTGATAAAAGTAGTTTCTAATCCAAGAAAGGAAAGACTCATCGATAACAACCGCACGCATTTTCGATAAAAGAGCTTCATACCAAACTCTATCAAACGCTTTAGAAATATCAAGTGAAATCACTTTTGTTTGACCAAAATGATGTTAAGATTGGTTCAACTTTTCAGTGTGATATGCCATCAGATCACCAGTGAACCTATTGCTACAAATCCGTAATACCGGTCATTAAAGAGCTTTTGTTCTTTGAGATAGTTCCTGAGCTGATATGCTGACGTTTCCATGAGCTTGGAAAGAAGATATGTTTGAGGAAGTGGTCAGTAATTGGAGAGGGGCGGGTTAGATTCACCCTGTTTTGGGATCTGCTGAACAAATGCCGTTTTTTATTTACTCAAAAAGAGTCCCGAAAAGCGTAAAAGAATACTTCTTCAAAACTAAAGAATCTGACCAGCGGATTTATGTATTTTAAGATCTTTTGAGGACTCTAGCGACTGTACAAGTGCGAAGGAAGATTTGTTCCATAGATCCGTTTACACTCTCAAAGACACGAGGAGTTGTAACACTGTGTGGCAAAGTCGAATTAGCAGCAAGCTAGGTTGCAAGCAAATTTCCTTTTTTTGCGATCTGACAAAAGGAGTGTTACTGTGAACGAGTGTAGAAACCGACGACTTAGAAATTAAAAAAAAATTATACAAAAGACCGAAAGTTTTTACTGATGCCTTTGAGACTTTGTAGTACTGATGCGTTATTTCTTTTTATAAAGTTTATTTATTTATATATTAAATTCATTCTTATAAATAACTTAGTCTTTATAATAATTTAGTCTGTTCACATCATATAGATTTAAGTTTTAATATAATTGTAATATAAAAATATAGAGCCACGACCACAAGCCAGGACCGCCATCAATCAACTAACTCAGAAGCTACAGAGCTGCAGGAAGAGAATAATTATGTAGATAGGTTTGTGTGTGTCAGGTCGAGTATGTATGTAGTGACGGTTTCGTATCACGCAGTGACGCAGTCACTACACACTCTCCTTCCAGCGCGAGCGTCTTCTAATTAATTATTTTATTTTATTTGAATCTAACTTTTTTAATAATCGAACTATCGTTTGATCCCGAGGCTATCACGAATGCCGGTTTTAAACGATCAATGGAAATTGAGACATGTTTATCTTTTATTTTGACTACAAATTGCTTGCGTAATTTACGTATTACTTCATATGGACCCTCATATGGCGCAGTTAATCCTGGACGGACCCTGTCAACTCTCACAAACACAAAGTTTGATGTGTTAAGCGATTCAGGAACGTGTGTGTCTTTTTGTTTTGTTTTTCGGGTATCGGTTGGAGTACAAGATTGCATTGCCGTTCTAAGCTGATCAACAAGAACAGAGGTATTTTCTTTTAAATCACGAGCTGAATCTGTTGGGATGAAGAACTCTCCTGGTACCTTTAATGCTTGTCCGTAGACCAACTCCGCAGCTGAACATCCCAAGTCTTCCTTTACGGCCGTTCGAAGGCCCAATAAGACTAATGGAAGTTCATCGCTCCAATTTTTTGTATTCCCTCTCGCAATTATAGAGGCTTTAAGCTGACGATGGAGTCTTTCGACCATCCCATTCGCTTGGGGATGGTAAGCTGAAGTTCGTATACGGTGAATGCCTAGAAGATTTGTTACTTCTCGAAAAAGCTTTGACTCGAATTGAGTACCTTGGTCGGTGGTTACTTGCTCTGGAGTTCCGAATCGACATACATATTGTTGGACAAATACTTTTGCTATTGTAACAGCCGACATGTCGATTATTGGGTAGGCTTCTGCCCATCGCGTGAAGCGATCTACAATTGTGAGAACATATGAGTAACCATTTGAGATAGGCAGTGGCCCAACAATGTCCATATGAATATGCTCGAATCGGCCATGTGGTATTCTAAAAGATTCGAACTGAGATTTTGTATGTCTATGTACCTTTGACTTTTGGCAAGCTGTGCAGGCTTTTGCCCATTGACCACAGTCTTTATTCATTAAAGGCCAGAAGTATCTATTGGAAATTCTTTTGCGAGTTGCCCTTATGCCTTCATGAAGAAGGTTGTGTAAGGAGTCAAATACTGTTCTTCGCAGTTGCTGAGGAATATATGGACGTTGAATTTGAGTACTCGTCTCACACCAAATTTTCTCTTCAGTAAAGGGCATTTTTATTTGTTCCAACTTGACTTTGGTTGGTTTCTTTTCATTATTTGTTAAAATAGATTGAAGCTGCTCATCGTTGGCTTGCATTTGGCTAATAGTCTTTAGGTCAAACATTAATGCGCTTATTTCATCACTGGGTCGTGAAAGAAAATCGGCGACCACATTTTGTTTACCTTCAATATGTCGAATATCATTTGTAAATTGGGACACATAGTCAAGATGGCGCGACTGCCTTGGACTGCGTTCGGTTTTTGATGTAAGTGCATGGACCAAAGGCTTATGGTCTGTGTAGACGACGAAATCTCTACCTTCTGCGAAGGAGCGAAAATGCTTTATTGCCAAATAGATCGCTAAAAGTTCGCGGTCGAACGCTGAGAACTTACGTTCTCTGTCGGACAGTTTTTTTGAAAAAAATGCAAGTGGTTCCCAACCTTTATTGTATTGCTGTAAAACAGCACCAACCGCAGTGTTCGAGGCATCTGTTGTTATATTGAATGACGCGTTTTCAATCGGATGAGCTAATAATGCTATATTACACAGACTTTCTTTGGCTTTCGAAAAAGCACTGTTGCATTCTTCGGGCCAACTGAAATGATTTTTATTTTTCTTGATTTTCACAAGTTTGGCTACGTGAGAATGAATAGGTGATAGAATTTCGGCTAATCTGGGTATGAAGCGATTGTAAAAATTTATCATTCCCACAAATTGTTGTATCTGGCGGATGGATGTCGGAGGCGACAAGTTCATGATTGCTTCAACACGTTCCTTTGATGGTGCAATACCTTTTTCAGATATTGTGTGGCTCAAGAAATCTAGAATTTCAACGCCGAAGATACATTTTGTGGGTTTTAAACATAAACCGAAATCAGTAAGTCTTTGAAAAAGAAGTCTTAAGTGCGTGATGTGTTCTTCCTCGCTCTTACTTGCAATGAGTAGATCATCTATGTAAGAGAACACAAAATCAAACCCTTGAACTACTGCATTTATGAATCTCTGAAAAGTTTGGCTGGCATTTCTTAACCCGAAGGGCATTCTTACGAATTCAAATAACCCGAATGGCGTCGTGACGGCAGTTTTGTGAATGTCATCAGCGGCGACGGGTATTTGATGGTATGCCCTGATAAGGTCGATTCTTGAAAATATTTTGCACCCATTAAGCTGCATCGAAAAATCGTAGATATGGGGAATTGGATACCTGTCAGGTATTGTGACGGCATTCAGCCTCCTAAAATCCCCACAAGGTCTCCAATCCTCACTATTTTTCTTTTCTTCCATATGAAGAGGTGAAGATACCGAAGAGGAGGAGGGCCTACAGATACCCAGTTCAACCATGTGTTGAAATTCTGCACGAGCAGCTTTGTGTTTTTGTAAATTAAGTCTGCGGGGTTTCGAAAATGGTAACTGACCTTTAGTAAGAATGTGGTGTTGGACTGTATGTTTGACTGGAATATTAAAGTTTGGCGGAGTTGTTAACGAAGGAAAATCATCGAGAATTTTTGTATACTTATTGGTACTGGGTGGCTGCTTAGGAGACGGAGTGTCCACCAGTGCGTGCAGCGCGTTAATGCCAAGTTTGGTTGTTGAGTCAATTAGGCGACGATTCTTAATATCTACTAAAAGTGAAAACTTTTTTAAGAAGTCAGCCCCAATAATGGCATGATTAACAGATGCTATCGTAAAAGTGTGAATGAACGGTCTCCTTAGTCCTAAATTTACCCTTAAGAGCTTTGTGCCGTACGTGCTAATGGATGTTCCATTTGCTGCACAAAGTGAATTGTCGGATATATATTTGTGAGTTGGAAAATTCTGAATAGGTAATACTGACAGATCTGCGCCAGTATCTACGAGAAATGTTAGGTTGTTATCAGGATCGCGTACAAAGAGGCGGAGCTGAAGTGGTTCAGGCCAACCGTGCTCCGCTATCACAGTTGGTTTAATTAGTTTTTTTTGTCTTTTTCGTTCGAAACGCCACCTTTAAATTTACAAGGTTCCGTACACTTACGCGCATCCGAACCGTATCGCCTGTGATACCAGCACAACCCCTTCTTTTCGACTGATATATTTCGCGTCCTTGACCTACCTCTACTGTAATCGCGACGCGAGTCTTGCCTTTGTCTACATACGGTGTCTGTGAGCTTTTTAACCATCGCTTTGACTTCATTTAATTCGTTACGAAAGAGCGATGAGTCATGGACTACCTTTTTATCACTGTTTGTTTCTTTGAATCGTAATTCTGCTATGCCTGAGCAAGATGAGGCAGATGCTTCAAAGATTTTGTCAGCCAAGGTTGTAAGCTCCGATTCTGATTTCCCATCTTGCGAGATAAGAGCAATATTTATTACTTGCGGTAAGCGGCGAAGCCATAATTTCCGAACTAAATCCTCACTAAAAATGCCAGATGCTCCCGCTAATTGCCTGAGAGCTCTAAGAAATTCTGAGGGTTTCCTGTCACCTAACTGCTCACTAGACAAAACTTTTTCAATGCGACGTTCTTCACTAAGAGAGTGGCGTTCGATTAGGGTTTTCTTGAAATTGGAATAAATATCTACTTTTGGTGGAGATTCTATGAAATCAATTACCGTTTCAAGAACTTCTTGAGGTAAAGCTCCTAGAATATAATGATATCGTGTTATATCTTTAGTGATCTTGGCAATAGAAAACTGGGCCTCTGCTTGAATGCACCAAACGCTAGGAGACTTTGGCCAAAATGGCTGCAATTTAACCGCGTTAACGTAAGAACTAGATGTGACGCCAGCACTTTCAGAAGGGATCTGTTTTTGATCTGTTTTATCATTCACATTTTCGTCTATTTTTTCTGATTCTGAATCTGATTTACCCATTTTTGCCTATGATAGATCAACAGGCACTGACAAACACAAAATCAAAAGGAAGAAAAATTAAGAAAGTGCTAATTGAATGAAGCTCCGAATTATTGAATTGATGATGGTTCGTTTTATTTATGTACATAACCAGCAATTGCTAGAAAAAGAATATTTGTTTTTTTTTTAATAATATTATATACCTATTATAAGCTAGGCATGTACGAATCACTACAGGAATTAAAAATTATAATCACAGTATCTAATTACTAATAAATTCAATCAAATGTTGCTGTGGTGTGTTAGTATGAATTTACGTTAAATTTAATGAGTTGAACAAGAATTTTACTTCAATAAAATTTTGAGAAAAATAATAATTCAATGAAAGTTAAAGAGAAAAATTAGAATTGGATAAAAAAAAATATAGCTGCACAATTTAGAGATGCTCTGTCCTGTTTGTGTGTGATGTCATCGTGCTGGAACTGCTCTGCGTTTATAGGTTTGACTGTTGATTTTGTCTTATGTACAAATTTATGTTGATGTTGAGCGTCGAAAGATTTTGCGATTTGTGTAGAATGAGCGAATAGCCGTCTTTGCTAAATGCAATGGTGTTGGTGTGGCGGGGTGATATGTGGTTCAGCCAAGTGAGTGACGAACGATTAATGTGTGTGAGTGAACGTTTGGTATATAAATGCAGTTTTTTTTTTTTTTTTTTTGGGGTTTTGTTAGGTCTCGTGAGAGGTATTCCGTAAGTTGTGGGGTGATATGGGCTTTTGTTCTACCGTTATTGATATGGGCTTTTATTTTACCGTTTTTGTTATGGGTTTTGTTTCAACGTTTTTTTTTTTTTTTTTTTTGTTTAATTTAGGCAACTAAATTTGATAAAGTTCTTATATCGCCATCGCCACTGGAATTTTATTGAGACACTTTTTATTTATATTTATATTTTCACTTTTGTTAGGTAATTGTTCCTTAGTTTTAGGCAACGAACATTATATGTAAACCTATTCGTTTTGTACAGTCACGATGCCTTTATGCGTTTCACGTCACGTCACTTCTTTTTTATTTTCCTCGTCGGGGTCACCAATTGATGCGTTATTTCTTTTTATAAAGTTTATTTATTTATATATTAAATTCATTCTTATAAATAACTTAGTCTTTATAATAATTTAGTCTGTTCACATCATATAGATTTAAGTTTTAATATAATTGTAATATAAAAATATAGAGCCACGACCACAAGCCAGGACCGCCATCAATCAACTAACTCAGAAGCTACAGAGCTGCAGGAAGAGAATAATTATGTAGATAGGTTTGTGTGTGTCAGGTCGAGTATGTATGTAGTGACGGTTTCGTATCACGCAGTGACGCAGTCACTACAGTACTCGTATTTTTTCCCATAGATTTTGGGTATGCAACAATAACAATTTTGTTCTTCGAATGATACCATTTCATGTATTGCTGGCGTGAACGGAATTTCTCGGTTTTCCCCACTGTCTGGTAGCATGAGAAGCTTAACTTTTTTAACCTGATAACCTTTTTACAGCCGTAGGTGTACAAACTTACTCTTTTTTCCTGTTAGGGATAAAAGTTTTTTGACATCTGTAAGTTTAGTCTAATTGACATGTATTTTGTATCAGTTCACTTCACAAATGTCAAAATAGATTTGTCAATTTAATTTCCGCCATTTGCGAAATCTATAGCATCTTCCGATAGAAATCCAAATCAACTTCTCAACCTGATGCATGCAGGGTATCAACCATCAGAAATGTCAGCCGAACTTACAGCAAACGTCAAATTATTTCTTCATTTATGGTAAGAAAAAAATAATACTCCTATCGATTTTATTGAAATTTGTTTACTGCGTCTCCGATTTTATGAAATAATCTATTGCTTATTGAAATGAGGTAAGGGTAGGAATTGAAAAATGTATGTTATACCATTAGACATCACCCAAAAGATCATACCATAGTCCTTATTTTAGTTCAAATTTCAGACAAATTGTTGCTGATGTCAAACAAAACTTTAAACGAACCGCATAACTACGAGTAAAGCATCCGCTCATATCTACAAAACAAATACCCCCATGTGTTTAAATCCTCCATAATATAGGGTGCAGTTGCTGATGATATCTTGTTTCATGGCATGTATTGCATGTGAGTAGTTGCATTAGCCTCACTGGTCTTCTGCTAAGGATTGCATGATGGCATATTAATTTTATCTCTCTGCGTGAACTGTCTGCTATGGAGGGTTTGAAATTCGAAAAGATTTTTGCTCCGCAAACGCGATGTCATAATCGGTGTGGTGTGTGTCAGTTTGTGCGGTTACTTATAGGTGTGTGTCTGTTTCTGTTCTGCATGCAAAATATTTTGCAGTAAAACGTTGGGCTTTGTGTGCGTTTCGGAAATCGGTATAGGGTTTATTGTTCCATTAAATTTCCACGGGAAAGTATATAATTTTCAAAATATAAACAAATTACCAAAAGCTAAGTTCATATAGTTGAATTTGTGAAATTAAATTGATGTCAAGTCCCTATTACTAAAACTAGAGACTTCTATCCCAGTCGACGTCGTAAAACTTCTCATTTAATAGTTGAATATTTGCGTGCTGGTTTGCTTAGTACCATTCGGGAAATATACGTCAATATGCTTTGAATTGCATTTAAATATACATAGGTATTTTAAGAGTTCCAAAAACAATTGAAAAACGTAGTAAAATTTGAAAGCATGATTCAATTTTTATGACACAAGGCTTCCAATCATGATAAGTATTGGATGAAGTTGAAAGAGTTAACAGAGAGCACCTGAACTAGAGGCCATCCGCCTCAGTCAATATTGAATTCAACGAGATCCCTAGCGTAAACAACTCATACCTGGTTAACCAATTAATGAGGAATGTGTGAGATTTTATTTAGTAGGTGGGCAACTCTCATACACTGAAAGTGTTTCCATCGTACCAAAATTTCCTTTCCACTTTCCACCACTCTTTAAACTTGCATTCTCACCTTATCCGAGTGCCAAATTTTAATGATTCTTTCGCTTCGATCCGGCTTAATTTGAGTGATGGCCACTATGGCCAGTACCTTAAGGGCATTGGTTGATTGTGGTACATATGTTTAGACTTGTAACCTCAGGAATCCCCACATGAAAAGTCTAGTGGACTCAAATCGCATAAGCTTGGTGGGCAGGTCACGGCACCTCTGCTAGAGATTACTTAACCCCCAAATCGTTCATGCAGAAAGTCAATCGTGGCATCCACAGTGTAGAACGTGACTTTTCGGCCAAAATTGGAGACTTCTTACAAATACTCCGAAGACCAGTCATCGAACAAACTGCGTTATATGGCGATGACCTTTGAGCTTTTAGGTCATGTAATGTATGACCGAAGCCTTTTAATCGCCACTGTTGTTATGATCTTTCATCATCTTCTTTTGTGCTATGTTCTTATTTACTTGCGTACATACCTAGTAGTATGATCTATACTGCAGCTGTACATAACATGGCATGACATGGACAGTTGGATTGCAACCACCGTTGGCTCTACATTAATATCACATAATTACACTTTCCCTGTGAAAGACAATGTCTTATTAATCAATTTTGTTTCTGTAAAGTATATAAAGATATAACATTTGTTTAGCCAGGCCAATTCTAAGTCGGCAAATTCTTATAAAATATAATTGACTATGTTAAATAGAATTTAAGAATGTAAATTGTGTTGAAAAAGAAAATCTCAATAAATACTACTACTACTAATTACACTTTCCATACTTTTGCTATAATATAAATAAATGAACTATTATACACTATAATCGCATTCGACTATTTATTATAGGTCATTTGTATCTTGGGAAGGTATAGTATCTACCTATAGGTACTCTTTCACGGATCGCAAATTTTGCCACAAAACGTTGAAGAGTCGAATGTGATATTATTATAGAGAATCTAGGACTTAGATTCTGCATAAAATATTCTCTATAATAAATTTCAGAGGGCACCAATAATTCCCACATGTAAAATAGGTAAAATGGGATTAACATTTGCACTAATGAGCACTCGTTTTGAAAGTAAAGTTGTATCATTTGGACGAGCTATGGTGCTCAATCGTGTAACTGATTTGACATCAGTAACTAAATAATAAACGACAGATGTCACGAAAACACAATATGGCCGCCACAAGCCCCTAAAGTTTACCCGCGCCAATTGAAAAACCGTTATAAAATAAAATGCGCCACTGGGTCGCACGAACTTGCTCCTATATAATAGACTAGGAATTTTAAAAACAAAAGTTATTAAAGAAAACTGTACATAAGGATAAAATGATTTTTTTAAATTTATTTGGTAGTACGATTAAGAGATAAAAACAGAATGCTATGCAAATATGAATTTATGCAAGAACAAAAATCATAAGTCGTTGTAGTGGTTCCTTAAAAAATAAGCTTTTATGTATGTACAAAATTGTTAAAACATTTTTAAGAAAAAATTTTGGTACGCCAACTTTAAGTTTTTATTATTGTACGAATAAGAGTTAAATTTCCAAGAAAAATATTTAGCCGTTCTTGAGATATCGAATTTTCCAAGAAAAAAAAACGATTTTTTTTTTTAAATTGAAAAAATATTTTTATTTTTAGTTTTGAAATGCAATGTTTTTTAAATTTCTTAGGAGCTTCTTTATAAAAAATTTCATTTAAATCCGTTATGCCGATAATGAGAAATTCAAAATTCGAAAAAATCGTTCTATGGTAGGTACAGTCAGTAATATCTAGATTTAAATTTTTATTATTAAATTATAGATCGTAAAAATTAATCAAAAGAAAAAAAATTTTAGCAAAATTCTCGGAAACGTTTTCGAGAAAACTACGATTTTTGAAAACCATTTTTTAACATTTGTACCGTTAGTTTTAAATAAAACATTTTTTTTTTCTCAAATCTTGTAGATTATGTTAAGAAACTTTTATTTGTCAAGTTCAAAAAAAAATTGACCGTGGGGTTTTCGAAATATTGAGTTTCCAAAAAAAATTTCTGAATTTTTTTTTAAATCCAAAAAATAAAAAATTGAAAATTTGAATATGTAATAATTTTCAAACTTTGGAGGAGCTTTAGAATAAAAAAAATGATTTTAATCGGCTGTACTGTTTTCCAGAAAATCAAAAACAAAAAAAATAGACCCAGGGGGGCTAGCAAAAATAACAATTTTTTGGAAAATTTCTTTCAACCATTACCTAGTTTTAACTAAATGAAATTTTTCAATTTTTTTTTTAAATTCTGTGGGACAGTTTTTGAGAAAAAAACATATTTATAAAATTTTGAAAAAAATCGTATGGCAGGTACTGTTATTTTTGGTCTTAAAAAAAAATAAAAAAACGTGTCCCCACAACAAATCAAAACCCATTTCTACCAAGTTTGAAGAAAATTGGCCGAGCCGTTTAGGCTGTAGTAGAACCGTCAGGCAGACAGACAGAATTGCGAGACCCACTTTTTTGTTCTTCGCTATTATCGTAATGTCAACTTTGATCAAAATCTCGAGTTCGATTGTTTTTACGAATGCATAACTTGCCTTATAGTACCTATAAGTCGCAAGCAAAAATTAAAAAATAAATAGGAGGCCATAACGGCTCGTAGACCAATCTCAACCATTCCTGTATGCTTGTTACCAGAAATGGAGGGGTCCTACAATTTTCTGCTAATTTCGAGCAGCACTTTTCATAACAAGGGATACTCTTAGAAGATCTATCAATTCCTATCAAGATGCATTACACCGTTGAAAAACTTATTTGCATTGGCTGAGAATCGAACCTAAGAACTTCTGTATTATAGTCCAATGTATATGATGATGATCAGAATTCAGAAGCTAGACATACTTATCTATCCAAAATAAACATTCTAAGACGGACTTTTGGAACCTTCTGAAGAAGTAGGTTGAATGGATTAAGAGACACAACCGATATCTCAAAGAGCTTATATATGTAAGAGGGTTGTAAAAGAAACTGACTTTAATTAAACTATTGTATTCACCCAATTTTAGACTAGGCCTTTAAATTTCTAAAAGTGCGAACATTTGACATTAAAATGATTGCAATCATTTTCCACTCATTCAGCAATCAATTGAATGCAATCTTTGAGAATTCATGCCATTACATTCCCATACATTCTTATACTTTCTTATGCATTCTTTTTAAACGAATTTAAAAACTGTATGAATTCTCAAAAGATTGCATTCAATTAATTGCTGTAAAACATAGGAAAGTGATTCAAATTTTTTCAATTTTAAATAAATGGTGTTTGTGTTTGTATATTTTCAGTCACAGTCTCTAAATAATTTAATGAATGCAATATTTAAGTTGAAGTTAATTAATGATTTTTTCTCTTCCAACCCTGATGTTCTTCAAAATGACAATCCCAAACGATGATTTTAAAACTAATCCATTGTGGATAAATTGGATAAATTGGTAACAATTTCTTTTTCCTAGTCGTTCTCACAGCTTGAAAAATAATAAGAATTGTATTGACAACCCTTAAAATGTAAAACACAGTGCGACCGTCGGGAAAATAAGGTGACAGTTTAAGAAACATTGATATATATTCAAATTTGGGAGAGCAGAGGAAAAGCATTGTACATTCGTGTAGTGCAGCTAAAGAAAAACCTCTATTTCAAGTGAAAACAGAAGATCGAGTACTACGATTAAATTGTTTTAGAAGAGGAATATGTGTGGCTATTTCATTAGAACACTATTCTTAAAAATATCAAAAGAATGATGAAAGACATGAAAAATTGCCAAAGTTCTCAAGCGTTTAATTTATATCACCTACATCATTTTTTAGTTTTGATTTCATATTTTGTCCAAGAGATACGAGTCAGTTATATCAGCAACTGCCCAAATAAATCCAAAATTTCTTGCATAGTCGAAGAAAACCTTACCATTTATCAGCGTGTTTTGGTATCACATACATAGATACATAGGTCATTCCACAAAAAATCGTTTTGATCCATATTCCGATTACGAAAATGTGCTCAGCTTCTTCGATAAAAGTGCCACTCATGAGCAATGGCATTAAGGGTGGCTTCCACGTTCTTCAAATAATAAACTTTAAATCTTACTGAAACGATAGTTTAAAGTTTGAGTTAAACAATAGTAGGTACTTTTATGACAGTATTGATGATGGCCTGAAACGAAACTCCTCATTATGACATGAGATACTCTTCTTGGTTTGGGGGACTTGAAACTGCTTCGTGACTGTCTCGTATGGAGCTGTACGATTGAAAGAAATATTTTTTAAATTTTCTGGACTTGAATTCGAAAACAAAAGTCCAACGCACTAACCACTACGCCAAAGAGTATTACAAACCACAGTTTGCGCAAAAAAAATACAAAGGAATAATCATTTAAGTCCAACTAAAAAATTTGAGTTTCGTATCATTAAACAAGTCATTAATCCCTGACGAAGTAAACAATAAATGTCTTTAGAGTATTTACTGCATGATTTTCAAAAAATGGAACTTCCGTTGCAAAGACCCAACACTACGTTATTAATGTATTTTTCTTTGTGGATCATCAATCATCCGACAATAAGCTATACGACTTTTATTAAAATCCAAAATCATTTTCGTGTTATTAAGCTTCTCAGTCCTCAAGAATGCTAAATGATACTTTTTCATACATGTACTGCAAAATTGAAGTAAAAATCAGTACAAAAACTCGTTTGATGACATTTTGTAGAGGGACTCTATTGTTGACTTCAGATTACATCCATTATTCCATGGGTTCAGTATGGATTAGAAAAAGAATAAAATACTCTCCTTTCAAAAGCCCTTTTCCTGATAAGCGAGTTATGGATTCATAGACATAGGTTCTGTACTCTAGGGCATCATACTTGGGAATTGATTTTGATGCTGATGGTTTTTGTATGGGGCTAAGTGAGCGACGAAAGAAGCATAATGATCCTAATAAAGTGCGTGCCAATACCATAGCTAAAGGTCATAGAAATCATTTTTTATGATATAAATCCTGCTGTTTTGTGGGTGGGTTATATTCTTAAGGGATATGGGTTTCTTTTTCGAGTGTGCTTAGGTTGTTTTTTTTTCCTATTTCAGGATGAGTGTGTATGTAATAAAACAGGAGAAATAACAGAAACATGAGGGTTCACTCTCTTGAGGATATCTTAAGGTAGGGAACAAATTACCGAATTAATGAAAATTTCCTTAATTTATTTACTTTCCTCCGAAAGGTATGCTGGTTTTTGTGAATGTAAAATTTAATTGTAACTCAGAATATTGTCGTTTTTTTATAAATAGAATTAAAGTGAATTTATAATATACAACCTTGCAGAGTAACATGGAGGGTTTGAAGCAACAAATTCTACGCGGTTTTTGGTTCCCTAATTTACAACCTGAGTTTATCATATACTGCCGTTGGGTTGGAATCCGAAGAACAGGGATGTAAATCTAAACATGAACATGAAAAGCTGAAGGTATTGTCGTCAGCAAAACAATTTAATGGATTAGAAGTTTAAGACAAGGGATCATTAATGAAAATGAGGGAAAGGGTTGGTGTTTAACAATAGAAACTTGTTACAACTCAAATTCCAAATCGATGACTACCAGTACCTACCATAGTACTAATTTTTACTTCCATATACATACATATATGGGCAATAAAAAATAGTGAGTCTTTTGTCTTATCGACCACACTCTAAATAGTTCGGGTAGTTTTCTGTTTACATTTTTTTCTCAAAAAATGTTTTCTACAGATTTTTTCCTAAGAATTCTAAAAACTTCTTAATCAAAATCTAGCGTAAAATGGTAGCTCCCATAGAACCATTTCTTTTGTGTTCGAATTTCTCTGAAACGGTGCAACTGATGTTAATTTGGAGATCTGCATCGTGCCTGATCGCAAAACTATTGATTGTTCAGATATTAGTCTGAGTCAGTAGAGCAGTAGAGGCATTTTTCGCAACTGCAATCTCAACAAAACTGACATATTGCCTGGAAGACGAAGATTGGTTTCTAGAATTTGAAAACGTTTCTCAAAGGCGAAAGTGAAGTTTTTTTAGAATGCCAGATTCCTGCTTTAGAGAAAGAATCAAGCGACACAAGTTAGGAATCGTAGGGGTAAGTGAAGTTTGGTGGTTTGGATCGGATAAATATAGTAAGTCATCACATCGTAACACTGTACTTCTGTTTTCAAAAAACAGCAAAAGTTTAATTTCTTTGGAGTCTTTAGTTGATAGGATCCCGAAAGCGTGGTTTCGGACTAGAGTACATACAGTCACTTTTCACAGTGTTACGCCTCAAAAGAGCTCTCTTCTGACGAAGTAAGAAATATGTTTTTTTAAATAATGGTAAGGCAGAGACTTAAATGCCAAGGTCAGAAGTTGAGAAGTGACAATGGTTTACTTAGGCAAATTATGGAAAACATGTCGTTAGTAACCGAAATGACAATAGCGAAAAGTTTGTCGATTTTTTGCAACACTTACCGGAAAGACAACTTCCTATCAAATTTATCACATCGCAATCAGCCAGCATTTTAGAAGCACAACGATTGAGACCAATCTGAACCAGGGACCCGGCTCCTGCGAAAATCATTGGTGTGCTGTGCCAATGTATTAAGTATATGTCTTATTTTATAAATTGAGGATTGGAGTTAATTTGAAGAATGATTAAGAAGACGGAGATTTAAACAGAGTGAATAGAGTGAAGTTCTTCCAACGTATTCAAAGTCGGTTTCGATATGGAGGTAGAATCAAAGGGTTAGTCCAAGACAGACCATGAAGGGCGGAACGTAGGAAACGTATGACGTTGAATGCTGTAGATTCTGGATATATAAATTTTTGTATAAGGGGACCGTCCTGGACGGTATTCAAGAACATTTTTGGGCCATCGTTTCACAAAAGCCTTGTGCAGAGTTCGCTTTTAGAATAACCTCGTCAATATGTGTGAAAAAGTTGAGCTCTCTATCACATAAAACATCAAGGTCACGAATTGACCAAGCGGTGGATATGGGTTGAAGAGTTAGAGACGGAAAGGATATTGGATGCGTTTTAGTGAAAAAATGAGTAAATGAAATTTGGAAATATTTAGCTCGAAGCAAGTTCTTCAGGCACCAGACAGAGAAACTATCGAGATCAAGTTGAAAAAGAGTAATTACAAGCTAATTCTTAATCTAACTTAAGAACCAAGAAACTTATAGCTACGTTTTGTGGTTAGATGGAGGGTTGATTCAGTAGACGAAATTTTAGACAAGGGGTACTGAGGTTAAAGTCGAAGTAACTAGTGTTTGAGTTAACACTCCGGAGCATACAAGTGACTGGTTCATTAGAGCCATAAGACGTACGGTGGGTGGGTATATAAAAGAGAGGGGGATTTCGTATGGTACGGGGGTTGGTATTAAAGAAGATAGAGTTGCTAAGAGTAATGCAGTTAACTTTACCTGTAAATAGTCGATGAATGAAGAGGATTTCAAAAAATTTTTTTCGTTCTTCTAGTGAATTTAGGTTGTATAGTTTAAGGCGGTCTTGATAGGGAGATAGGAACAAGGTATTATCCCAGTACAGACCTAGGAGAGTAAAACGAAGGAATCTACGTTGAATACTCTCAATTCTGGCGATGTAAATTTGTTGGTAAGGGGACCATACTTGACAGGCGTATTCGAGAAGAGGACGAACAAAGGTTATATAGAGAGATCGGGTCACGTATGGGTTGGAGACAGCGGCGACGCGTGCCTAAAAAATGTAGTCGTTCAGTTTCAAAATTCTTATTTGCAATGCCAAGAAGTCATACAAGTCTTTTTTTATATAAGGGTACATTATATTGTTTTTATTTTTATGTTAATAATAAATAGGTATGTGTTGATTAAGTACCAGCTAGCCGTTTTCCTCATTTCCTTCATTCCACAGAAAAAAAAGCTTTCCTCGTTCAAAACTGATTTGAACGAAATCGTCCCTATGAACGACGCGCGTCTCATTTCTCATATTCGAAAAAATAAAAAAATAAAATATTGGAATATTGGAATATGTACCTAAATAAATAAATAAACTACTTACCTACGCCCTAGCTACCCGTTTTCCTCATTTCTATCGTTCTATATGTGACGTTAACAATCAAACAGAGGCTAAAAAAAAATGAACATGAAACCGAGCAAAAGGGCGGAAACCTACGAGTATAATTCCTAAAATATTTAAGATAATTCAATGCAGTAAATTTTGTAAAATTTGTAGAAGTCTTTTTTATTAGATTGACCAAAAAAAAAATATTAAAGGGACCTTTTATTTTCGTCCTTTAGTGAAATGTTTTTTTTTAGGCAGTTTTGTTTGTTAGAAATATATTTAGCGCGTTTTGAAAATATGTAAGTTTCTTAAATTTTGATTCTCAAATGCCTGTAAAATTAAAAAAGAAGAGAAAATTTAAGTAAGGAAAAGTTCTTTTTATTGGAATTCATTAAAACTTATTTAACAATGATAACAAAGAATACGATAGGTAAACTAAAGATCCTTTTATAAGGATAAACAATTTTAGCGCCCTTTTGAAAAACAATCCTATCTATTTGATTTCATTTAGAGAAAAATAGAGCTGTTTTGAAATTTACAAGCATTGTATGAAAAATAGCACACATTTGATTGGATTGTTAAAAAATAACAAATAGCCTCGTTTTTATCCTTAACTCAACATTAAAATAGTAATAACTTCTAAACCAGCCCGTTTTTAAATACAATTTTTCAACCATTATATAGCTCTCTTTGATACGCAAATTTTGGTATACCACACTCCATATTTTGAAAAAAGTGCCTTTAGCACCGTTTTGATTGTTAACTTCACATATATTAAAAAAAAAGCTCTACTCGTTCAAAACAGATTTGCACGAAATGCTACCTCAACGAGCGAATTGTTTTTTTTTTTTCTTGTATGCTTTCTATGGGTTCATTTCGTTGCCAAATCGTATGAACGACTTGGGTAGATACACATCGGTTGAGTGAAAACAAAACAGTAGCAGGTAGCTAGTTCGTTTTGTTTTATTAGGGTAGTTCACAGAAGGAATGCACGAGTTGGAAAATGGAAAATATGTACGTATACATTAGATATAACTATAAGGAATGAACGAACAGTATGAGTATGAGGTGTGGGTTAATTAGATAGAAATTAAAATAATGTCGCCTGTAAGCTAGTCGTTCATGCACGACTTGAACAATATGACGCCTCGCCACTGGTTGGAGAATTCCTTCGACCATCGTTTAACGAATTGCTGAATTGACCTTAAGAATAATATCGTCATAATGGGAGATGAAGTTAAATTCCTGCATCCTGATCACATAATATATCAAGGTTACGTATCGATTCGACGATAGATAGGGGCTGATCATTAAGAAGATAAGGACGGGGAGAAGATTTGAAACGTTTTAGTGAAAAAGTGATTGAGTGGCATTTGGCAATAGTTAAATCTAAGCTGTTTTTGTGATGAGAACAGAGTCCTGTATAGAAGAAATGATCTTAAAAAATTTGGTATCGTCGGCGTAGAGAGAAATATGAAAATATTTAGTGACTATTTCAATATCGTTAATAGCAAGAACAAAAAGGAGAGGGCCTAAGAAGTTGCCTTGAGGGACTCCGGACGTTGCTAAGAAAAGGCAAGATGATGTAAATCTAAAACGAACACTGTAGTACCAGTTTTTCAGATAAGAAGAGATCCATCTCAATAGAATGGGTTCAAAACCAAAGGTGAATAGTTTGGAAAGTATAAGTCTATGGGATATTTAATCGAAGGCGTTACTAAAAAGGCTGACAGGATGAAAGACAAAAATTCAACTAGATTAGTGATTGTAGATCTATACTTGAGAAAGCCTTGTTGTTTGGGAGAAATGAGGGATTTACAGTGAAAGCTCAAAAATTCATACAGTATGGTTTCGAAGAGTTTGGGTATACCTGACAGTTTAGCAATAGGACGATAATTGTTAACATCACCTTTCGGATCCTTTTTGTGTATTGGTATTATAATAATTTAAAAGTTTATTTAATAATTTTCATTTTATGATTTATTATTTTAATAATATTTTTAATTTTATTATAATTTATTTAAATAGCTCATAATAAGGGTATAACATTGAAAATGTTAAGGAGATTTATGAATCTTTAAATACTAATTAAAAAATTAATTTTAGTAATTTATAATTTCTTTTATTTTTACAATGAAAATATAATGTTTTATTAAACATATGTTGAAAAGATGGTCTTGAAAAACTTGATATCGTCGACGTAGAGTGAGTTATGGGAATATTTGATGACAATTCAATATCCTTAATATTAAGAATAAAAACGAGAGGTCCTAAGTGGCTGCCTTGTGGGACCCTGGAGGTAGATTAAATAAAATTTGGAATACCGTTTACATTGACAGAGGCATAAATCATTGAAAATATTCCTTTACAGAGATGGGAATGGAAGCAACATTATAGGATTTATCGTCAGATAAGGTCTATTTAAGATTAGGGATGTTAAGATCACCCCATAGTAAGATATCATCATGGGGGTCACATATAATTATTATACATATGTTAATTGCAATTATGGCAAGTTCACAGGATTCAATAGGTTGCGAAGTCACAAGCAGTGCCAACAGTGCACCTACTTATTGAGAGAACGGTTGGCAAAAAGAGAGCTTTGGATCTCGGCCACACATATAAAGACAGTAGAGTTGGTCAAGAGAGAAATTCTTGACAAAGAACGGTCGAAAAGTAATCCGAGTTGGAGAGGGCTGCGATACATCTATAGAAATCATACGTGTAGGAGTGAGGGATGAATACGCCCTGCAAGGTAACACGACTTTAGTAAGCAAGTAAATTTTCAAAAGGAAATTTTTGGCATTAAAATAAAACCAAAGTGTGTTTTTGAAAATTCGATAGTAAAGTAAGTACATCCAATTTACATACAATTTATTTTAAGCAATGTGAACTAGTTATCAGTTTAGTTAAATATTCCCTAGTTTAGGTTCACTGTTAAATCGTTATTAAAAAATTATGTAAGGAATTAAGCTTTTTATTTCATCTTCTAAGAAACATTAAATATATAATAGACCAAAGATTAACGTGTGAAAAACAAAAAACATTTTTTCGAAAAATTCTCCCATCAAGTCCCCTTGAATTCTCCTTTTTTACTATTTCTCATTCCCCGTTTATATTTAAATATTAATTTAATTTCTTTGGAATATTGACAACAAAAACGTTTTTATTTAGAATTATGTTTATCATTTTAGTTTGTAATTTTTAAGTTTCAATTATTTAAAAACTGAGCTCACCAGAATAAAATATATTCACTTTTCAAGAATTAAAAACATGAATATTAAAGTATAAAACTTTTGTTCTACATATCTACATACATATGACGAGACAAAACAGAAATGTTACACCGCCCTTAAATTCCTACCTAACCACGTGGAAAATTGAACAAAATCATTAAAACCCACATTACTCAGTCCTAGGAACGCACACATAATTCATGAAGCATGACAAATATTGTTCGTGAACAAAGCTCTGTTTTCCGGAATCTACAGCGGAATAAACCACCAAATGAAATTCATGAGTTATTTTAAACCCAGGATGTTGAGTTGCAAATGAAATATAAAATCGGTTCACAAAAAATGGTTGGCTAATTTGGTTCCGGTTCTAAAAGGATTTGCAATAGGGATTTTGCAACTTTGACAGGTGATTGCGGCCATATTGTTGAAATAAATTTTCCGCCTACCATATATATTTACTTACTTAAGGTGGTGCGAAAGTCCGTGGTGGACCAGGGCCTTAACTAACAAGCTTCTCCAGCTAACTCGGTTGATAGCTAGCTGTGTCCAGTTTCGCACGTTGATTAAGGTCCTCTTCCAGTTGGGTGCGCCACCTGAAGTCACGGTCTTCCTCTACTGCTCCGTCCCTGGGGGTTGGATTCGAAGACTTTCCGCCTAATTGGTTGTCATTTATTATGTCTGTCTTGCAAAATCCAGATTGGGAGTTTCAGCGTTCAACTGACCCAGGAGTTTAGAATTAACGACCATAGACAACGACTTACTAAGAAAATGGAAGTTGACCCCAATTTTTGTTGAAAATCATATTCAGGGATGAGGCTCATTTTTGAATGAATGTGCTCGTCAACAAGCTAAACTGTCGAATTTGGGTCGCTCAATGATGACCAGGGCCACACAGCCATTGGACGAGCTCAGCCCGATTTATGCACCAGAGCTGTGGAAAACGGGACATTTAGAATGCGCAACACCCAGCAAAGCAGCGAGGAATATTTGAACAATTGTATATATCATAAACAATGGCGTACATGGGCCTTTTAAATAAACAGAAAGTTTTAATAACATCTTACTCATTTTTTTTTCAAATTCAAAAGTAAAAAAACTCTAAATGGAAAACCCCTTAGTGTGGTCTTATACCTTTACCTTATTTTTCAACGTTGTAAATTGTGTAAATCGTTGGTTGACAAATTTCAACCTTTACTTCAATTTTTTGGTGATTAAATTTTCAATGTAAGGAGCGGGTTTAGTAAACGCTACTTCTCAGACTACAAGGGATCTGCTCATTTTATCAATTTGAAAATAATAACATTCTCTAAAATTTTGCTACTGTTTTGCACTACTACATTTTTATCTCCTACAACGGCAATTAAAGTGAACAACGACAAAAGGTATTGACACTCTTCCCACATGATCCCCCTTACCTAGTCGAATTAATGCTGGTGTAATTGAATTTCCTAACCATTAAAATGCAATAAATTTTAAATTAGATTATTTCAAACCACTAAGTTGCAAAAAATTGAATAACTTTCGTAGAACGAATTTAATTCATTCAAATATTGCTACTGATGGTTATAATGTGGGATGGCCAATTTTATCTTTTTAAATTTTAACCTAACTTAAAAAAAAGAAAACAATTTTCAAGGTCACGTTGTAATCTGTTTAAAGTGAACCTTGTGGAATTTGAAATACATACAATGGGGTTGGTCTTTTATGGAAGTCGTTTATCTCTTAATGGGTGATGAGAAAATCAATTTGCCGAAAGAAAGTTTAACTTTTAATGGGTCTACTTAATTAGCTTCAACGATAACATTATTTTAGGTTATGAAGTTAAAAATTCTGGACACGAGATTAAATTAATCTTACGAAGAAAAAAATTATATTCTTAGGCTGGGCAGCAAATTGAAACGATAAGAGTAGCTAGCCCTTATGAATTAAAAATTAAAAGGTAAATCGTTAAAGTATATTACCTAATAAAAAGAATTTTTTTAAAAAGCGAAAGTCTATACTTATATAATTTGTAGAACTTAAGCAGCAAAATTAACAATTTACATCTCTATTTTACGATTTTACTTGACCATTGAATAGGAGTTAAGTCCGTGCTTATACTTTTCAATACTCATAAAATAAGCGTAAAGTGACGTTAAGACTTTTTTTAATTAGCCGGATCTCAAAGGCTTATTACTATCCTTAAAATGATGATCACAGTACGAGCGTTAGGTAAACAAGGAACGGTTTAAAAAGAGATATCGATGCACATTAGTTTTAAATTTCTGAATATTACAATGGGAAGGAAAAATAGTAGTCCGGCTGAAAAAAGAATCTCTGTATTTCACAGTACGTCCGAAGTTGGTAAACTGATGAGCATTGCCAAAAGCGCAAGTATTACTGTTAAATTGTTTAAGGGGAGGAATGCAAATGGCTATTTTGCTAGAACACTGTTTATAGAGATAACGGTTATCGAGAGATGTAAATGTTTCTGTTATATTTCTTTCACCTATAGTTCTTAAAGCTTTTTTTTTTGGATTATATCCAAGAAACTTAAATGGGTTATTAGAGCACCTGCCGAAATATGGGAATTGTACCCAGGCTTTGAACGAATTTAGGCCTTACAGATAATATCGAGATCAGAAGGGGTGAAAAATTTCTTGCATTGCCAAATTCGCAATTTTGTTTAATTTTTTGATTAAAAAAAAAATTTACTTACCAATTTCTTAAGTGGTTTGGCTTTATTGCAGTTTATAAACGTCACTTAGCAGCAATTCTGTTTTATTAATGAAATTTTGCATTTAATCTAGGACTTAAAGATAAACCACCACTAAATCGTCCTTATTTAAAACCATAATTTTTCTAAAACAATGTTGGTGAGGCTGTCACCGTCAGTGCCAAGACCTATACGAAACGATGTTACCCAATTTTACATGGCCCAAATTTAACCATATGGACCTAGACGACATGATGTTCCAAAAGGAAGTACTGTACATTTTCTTGTCGAGTTTCCTGAAGTCACAAGTCAATGCGAATAAGCCCAGGCTTGCTTATTCAATACGAGTACTTTAATATAATGTCAGAGATAGACGGTGATCACACGGCGGCGACGCGGCGGTGAAAGGTTTTAAAACGCAGCTGTAGGCTTTTTCCTTTGAACTGTCAATTCGTGATGCGTACGTTATTACATGAAACTTTCCCTCATTTTTAAGTGTTTTGCGCACTTTGAGTGCTCTTTTTTATTTGCTCTTTTAAATTAGTTTTAATTTATTATAAATGAAAAATTTTGAATGAAAGGCGTGCAAAATGTATTGGATTCTGCAGCAATTACGACACTTCATTTCATAAATAAATTTAAACTCGCAAGTTAGTACCTTTTTCCATTTACATCAGAGTTATTATGAAATCATTAGGTTGCACCAGTGTGCGTTTCTTCAGTTTGTAGCCAAACTCATCGAGGTTTCAGCTCTTAATTTCTTAATATCTGATTTGTATTCATCAGCGGCCATATTGAATTGTGCTTCACAGATTTATAAAAAATGAAAATTTTATTTTGTCAAAGCTAGAGGTAATGGTTGAAAAAAATCTCCAAAAAATGATTATTTTTGGTTGCCTCCTTGACACCGTTTTTTTTTTTTTTTAAATTCTCTCAAAAACCATACATCCGATTTTGATAATTTTTTTATAATAAAGAGCGGCAAAAGTTTGAATATTATTGTGTGTCTAAATTTTCAAAATTTTTTTTTTCGAAACTCAATATTTCGATTCGAATTTTCGATTTTTTACAAACTTGACAAATAAAAGTTTCTTAATAGGTACTGTTTACAAGATGTGAGAAAAAATTTTCAATTTACCTAAAAATAAGGGTACCCACCATACGAATGTTAAGAAATGTTTTTCGAAAGTCGTATTTTTCTCGAAAACGGTTTAGAGAATTTTGATAGATTTTTTTATTCTTTCGCTTAATTTGTACGATCTATAATTTAATTAATAAAAATTTGAAACAAATATCCTGTTTTAAGCTCCAACTTGTAAAAGAGTTGTTTTAGTCATTTAAAAAATGAATTTTATGCTTGTGAACAGTTTTTATATAATAACATTCATTTTTGAAATTCTTCGTCGATTAAATACTCGTAAAAGCAAGTTCGTGCGACACAGTCGTGCATTTTATTTTTTAATGAATAATAAATCGTAAAAATACGAAATGGAAAATTTGTTATTAAAATTTTAGGTGCCCTTTCCAAATAAAACAAGATTTTCGAAAACCATTTTCTAACATTCGCATGATCAGTTTCGTTATTATCGGATGAAAGAATAATTTTTTTTACATGTTTTAGAAATTGAAAATTTGAAAAAAAATTACTATAGAAAACGTACAAATAATAACTTTTTTTTGATATTTTTTTAACTTAAAAAGCTTACTCATACTAAATGAAGGTTCTTAAATTAAAAAAAAAAAAAAACTGTGGAACAGGTTTTGTTAGAAAAAAATTATTTGGCAGGTACCGTTATTGTTGAATTATGAAAAAACTAGTATAGGAAACATTTAAAAAATGCTGTCTACATACACACAGGTAGAATTGCGAGACCCGCTTCTTTCACTGTAATGTCAATTTCGATAAAAAAATTTATTATATGGTTAGTTATGAATTCAGTACAAATCGGACTCAAAATTTTTATCGTAATTGACATACGTACATACAGCACCTTGCCATATTATTAGGCCCAAGCGAAAAAAAATAATTAAACGGAATCATAGCTCGATAAATCTTCTACATATTTACTTTATAGTTGAAATTATTATACTCTTTATTGTTAAGACTGTCTTTTAACTGTAAAATAAGTATCATGCTTTAAAGCTAAGACCAAATGCAACACGCCAGATTTCTTTCATGAAGGTCATTTTGTTGCCAAGTTTATAGAAAATTTAATAGAGTGATTTAATTTTTAAGTTATTTTATAGTACAATTTCTACAAATTTATGGTAAGTATGAGTGTTAAATATTTTGTACTTTATGTTTATTTAAATTTAAAACAAAAAAAACCTATTTCTTGTTTAAAGATGGGAAGATTGTCTGACCTCTCTCCAAAGATTGTTGGGCAACTAGCTGGACTTTTAAAGGCTACTAACCTATCCCAATATGAAATTGCGGTCACAGTCGGAGTTTCGAGAAGTTCTGTTAGAAATTATGAAAAAGAGATTGACCTAGGGATGACTTTAAGTCCCCGAAGAAAAGGTTGCTGTGGTCGACCACGACACACATCTCAAAGAACAGATCGCAAAATCAGGGTTGTTTGCCTTAAAAACAGAAAATTTACAGTGCGTTTGCTCACGAAAATAACCAAAGATGGAGGAGTCAAAATATCGCAACGCAAAGTTCAAAGGCGCTTGGCAGAAATGAAGTTAATGGGAATGAAACCTGCTCGAAAGCCAAGACTAACACCTGCAATGACTTAGAAGCAGCTGCAATGGGCTCATAAGAACAAACATTCAACTGTAGAAGATTGGAATTAGCTATTGTTATTAACCTTTTGTTTTGCTTCAAATAATACAACCAACAAAATCTATCAAAATGCATTTTTCCTATGTTTGCTTTTCAGATGAATCGTTTTTCCAAGTTTTGAATGAAAAGACAAAATTTGTGCGTAGAAGACCTGGCGAGCAGAACAAACCAGAGCACATTATTGTAACAATCAAACACCCTCTATCCATAATTGCTTGGTCTTTAATATCAGTGAAAGGAGTAGGTCTTCTTTATGTTGTGGAAAATACAATGAGGCAGGACCAGTACAAGAAAGTGCTTGAAACCCTTTTGTTGCCACAAATTCGGAAGTGGTTTTTGAGCCATTAAGGTCCAATATTCATGCACGACGGTGCTTCTTGCCATAAAGCCGCCAAGAGTGTTACGGCTTTTCTCAATAAAAAAAATAAAGTATTGGACTGGCCTGGATATTCTCCGGATATGAATCCCATAGAAAACGCTTGGGAGCTTCAGCTCAAGCTTAAGCTCAAAGCTGCAAAAACGCCTGTAGCAACCAACACTGAGCTTGTGGAAAAGCTTAATTCAGAAGTGGCAGAATAATAACAAGCTCAAAATTACAATTCAAGCGTGTATTAACAATATGCCCCGAAGAATAAAGGCCCTAATTTTAGCAAAAGGTCAACACACAAAATATTAAAATAAAGTAGGTTTCTCTTTAACTATGTTCCTTGTATCAAAAATTGTATTGATTTTTATTTTTATTTTATTTCAGCAATCATTAAACTTAAGAGGTCATTTTCTCGTTTTCGTCCCGTTTTCGAGTTATAACGGTTTTTATGGTTTTTCCCTTAACTGGCTTTATCTTTGCCAAACTACGTCCGATTCGTAAAATCTTTTTTATAACCAATCAAGAATTTATTACAGTTTTAGTTTGTCCAAAGACTTTTCTTTCTGCGGACAACCGTTTCTCCGCAATTTTGCATCAAACCCAATTTTTTCGTTTTTAAGTAGTTTTTTCACTTTGATATCATTTTATTCAAAAAAAAAACACGTTAATGAGTATTAATTTTTTTCACTTATTATTAAAGCCCAGTTAATTTACTTAAAAAATATTTGTTATAACTCGAAAACGGGACGAAAACGAGAAAATGACCTCTTAAGTTTTTCGACTTAAAATGACCTCAGGAATCCATGGTTTTCATTTGGGGCGGTGACTGTGGGACACCCTGTATATGTTAGTAATATGAATAAATAAATATGAGCAAAAAATGTAAGCTATTAAAAAAAAACATTAAAAATAAAACAAAGTAAACAAAAATTTTGCATTTATCGATTGGGCCTAATAATATGGCAAGGTACTGTAGGTATAAGCCACTGGTTGGTGGAAAAAATGCTAACAAAAATTGTTACCAGCGGTACCTGCGATAGCATAATTTTTTATGGTTTATTTTTGACTTTATTTCTAACGATTCCTTTAATGTTGGTCAAAATGTGTTACTTTATAGATCATTAAACTCTTTTCAATATTTAATATACCAATTTAAAGAAAAAACAATTTATGAAAATCTTCAACTTCTCGAAAACAGCCCGATGATTATTATTATACCCTTAAATGCATGTATGTAAAAGAATTCTCTTATACAAAAAACAATTAAAAATTTTTTATTCAAGAAATCGGCTGGTATTCAAATTTTTGAACTCAAACTCCTTTAGGAACTGTCTTAGCAGTTTTAAGAAAGAATTTCATGCTCTTAAAAATTCGTCCATATTCTTATGACTATAATTGCAAGCTGCTATAATATATAAGAGCAGGAACTTGCGATCCAGTCATGCATTATATTTTCAATTAACAAATTGGATGTGTTTATGAACCATATACATTTTGGTTCAGCGTAAATTGTAAATTTAATTTAATTTTTGAATAAACTTATTTTTTAGTTTTATGTATACGTTTTATATAATTAAATGAAAGTAGTGTGATGAGCAGTTGCCGATTTCAACCCAATAGTTTTCAATTCAAGGGCAGTTATCAGCTAGTAAGCTGCAGTTAATAAAAAAACCATTATTCCACCCATAATCACTTAGTTCAAAGAAAAATTGAAAATATTTAAAAATTAAACAAAAACAAATAACTTTTAGCACACATACTACACCAAAACAAATAATTAAAATTTAAATTGAAATTCACACGTAGGTAGATGAATTTCAGAGCTTTTCCGACTCCATGATTTTGAAATTTGTAAATAATGTGAAAGGACACATTAAATATCCCAACGAGACCAACATTCTTTCCGCTTCCGGCATTTTATACTGCCCATTGGTATTTACAAAAAAAAATACTTCGTCACGCAAAGTGTAAATGGATTGTGAATATTTTCGTTCAATTGATGAATTAATAAATATTAATCCGCGGAATTGAAATACGAACATTAATAACAGCATCATGTGCAAGCAATTTGTTTCAATTTTTCACTTATTAAGTTTTGTTCGTGAAATTGCTAGTCATTTAAAATTTAATTTCAACTCTTTCCATCGAAGTTATAAAATTTAAATTCCTTAACCCCCACATAAGTATCCAATTTCAGCATTTCCGCTGAAAAATAAAAATACCGCTCCATCTCTATTGCAACTGAAGAACTAACCAAACAAAAACTTTTATCCCAAATAATAATTCCGTATCCAAATAAAATGTGAATATCAACTTCAGTTGCATTCCTTGCCCCGCTCCTCGCTCCTCAGTACGAAATTGGAAATTTTCCATTTTCTTCACAGTATCACATATATTATGCACTTGCATAGTATACAGCCACACAATGCAAAAGCTCAAGTCGGCCAGGGCTACTCCCGGATGATGATGATATACCAATATATTTGGGAATACGTGAATCCTTCTCTCCATCTGCATGTTATCAAATTCAAACCAAACAATTGCACTTTGAGTGTCGAAATAAGAAACGGAAATCCAATGAAAGTCAATCATGGAATACGTTCATAGAGAGAGAGAGCGAGGAGCCAGCCACATTCACACATCGCTGTCGTCTTTGGAAAATGAGGTTATCCACATTGGATCGTGAAAAGAGGAAAATCTCCATGGGAAAATTAGTGTGTACTCGTATGTATAGAGTATGCGGATTTGTAGGATAATGTTATGCAGATTTGGCGGAACGATGTAGGATTGGATTAAAATTGTCTTTGCTTTTGAAGTCAAGGAATAATTGAAAGAGTCTCGGAGTCCTCAGCACACAAATAGGGTGTCCCAAGAAATTACAAAAAACCTTGGACTTTATAGTCTTATTTATTTATTTTTGGTCAATTTTGTTTGCGATATTATGAGAATACTCATGGTTAACTGTTTGGGAAGTTACGAATCCATACAAAAATTTGTGTCGAGATTTTCATCAAATTGAATATGATGATGAAAATGGTGGATCCCGCAATTCCGACCGCCAGCCTGTCTATCTGTTCGTCAGGTTCCTACCGTATTGGTCAAGTTTCTTTAAACTTGATACCTACTCGTATAAAGAGTTTTTTGGTATTTTTTAAATGTTCGGCTTTTTCGGTATCGACTGTGCTGATTTTGAAACAAAAAAAGTTTTTGTTAACAAATATCTAAATTCAAAATTTGAAATATGTGTTATTGATTTTCTTAATGAAGTTTTAAACACTTAAAAATTACCTGTAAAACTTATTTCTTAAAAATATAAAAAAAATGATCTTAAGGAATTTGAAGAAGAAAGAAAGGTTTTGGGCCGGTGGTGGCGTCATTGGTGTGTAGTTTTTTGAAAACGACGTTGGTGGGACGGTAATCGTCATTAACCAATTTCTTATGGCCCAAATTAGACAATATGGACCAAAACGACATGTGCTTCTAGCAGACCCTATGATTGACATTCTGCATGAATGTTTTGGGGGTAAGGTTATCTATCGTATAGGTGACGTGAATTGGCCAGGAAGATCATTTGATTTGACCCCACTAGACTCTTTGTGGAATTTCTTGAAGTTTCAGATAGATTCGAATAAACCATAATCGATCGATGGCTATGAGGTAAGCCTTACACAGATCATTGCTTAAAATCAATGCGGAAGAGTGGACAACTCGTATCCTTGCCACAGTACTGAATCGGGAATTTGAACGATGTCATATTCAATACATAATGGCATATATGGTCATCTTAAACAGTAAAAGAATTTTGTTAATAACTCACACATACATAGCTTATTTTATTCGATTTATACATCTACCCACTCTTATTGAATAACCCTTTATAACATAAGAACAAGTTTATTCAACCCACTAGTGAATTATCCAGTACCTACTAAACGGATTTAAATTAGTTTTTCTGTACAGAAACTTATTTAACCTACATATAAATAAAATTACATATCGAAATTAAAAAAAAAAAAAAAACTTGAATCAACTATCATCAAGTGTATAAAATAAGCTGGAATTGTTGCTATTTCAGGGGTGGCAAGCCGATCTTCAAACTTCCTTTTAGTGGTGCTTAGCCTTTATACTTTCAAGTTAAATCGAAAAACTTGTTGGCCCTGACTGCGATTTGAGCTCAGGCACAGAGTCATGGGAAGCCAATGCAGTTTTTTCGCGCTACCGAAAACACATGAGCAGTTTCATTCCAATGTAGGTTTTGTTATTTATCAATTATTATTACCTGAAGACTAGCATTTTTACTTGTCACACAAGTTTGTTGTTGTGTATTCTAAAAAGGAGTCTGATGATCGTCTTGGCACCCCTGAAATAGCTAAAACTTCAGCTTATACTATACAACATTTAGTGGTAGTTCATTCAAGTTGTTATTGTAATATTCAAACCTTCAATATTCATATAATCGTGCGAAAGCTTTGCACAAAAAAAAAACTTCCTTCGCGAAAAATAAAAACAAATTTAATAAGTTTTAAAAATGTTTGAATAAACTTTTAAATAAAAACTAAGTTAAAAAAAACTCCAATGATTTTGAGACAAACTCACATTTGTTGAAGAATTCTGAAGACCATTTTTGAAGTTATTTTATAGTATATTTAGAGAATGCCTTTCAGCAATTTAAAATAAAACGGGCGACTGGGTCACATGAACTCGCTGTTATGTTGAAAAGTCTTGGAATTTTAAGAATGAAAAAACAAAAATTGTAGATCGTTGAATCGGTTTTTGAGAAAAATAAGTACATAGCTAGTTATACAGGAAAATTTTACTTTCAATTGAAAAAAAATGATACATCAATTTTAAGTTTTAATTGTTGTGTGTATTGTTAACCTGTTTTTGGAAATATCGAATTTAAAAAAAAAAATGTTTTTAATTTTTGCCAAAAATGTAAAAACGGATTTTTCGATTAAACTTTATAAATAGAAGCATATATACAAAAGGTTTAATTTAAATCCGTTCTGCCGATAATGAGAAATTTAAAAATTAAGCCCTGCAATACATATCTTTTTCGTGAAAAATACCATTGAATGGTGGACGTCGTTATTTTTGGAATAAAAAACAATTTTTAATAATCAAGTATCAAATTATCGAAAAATTGATGAAAATCTGTTCTTGAGTTAATCGAAGAAGCAAAAAAGTTGTTTTATTGGAGATACTATTAATTGGATTGGATTTTCTTTTCGCTAAAAGTAAGTTTTGGCACTTTTATTTTAAAAAATCTATGAAACAATTCTTAAGAAAGAAAATATTTTTCAACAAAAAGGATGTACGACTGGATCACACGAACTTTATCTTGTCTTTAAGAAACTAGCAATTTTAAAAGTGGATGTTATTAGTGAAAAATGTTTAGAGGCATGGAATTAGATTTTTTTTTAAATGCTTACATCATTTTTTCAGAAGATGGAGCTACATATATGAAGAATAACATTTCTAAAATTTTTTGGTGCGCCACCTTTTATTACTCCGCAAAAATTAGATTTAAAAAAAATATTTAATATACCGATTTTTAAATATGGAATTTTCAAAACTTTTTTTTTAAGTTTAAATATTGCTTCTTGTACTTTGTATACGCTTTCAATGAAATCCGGTGTACCGATAATAAGAAAGCCCCAAATCAGAAAAATGGTTGTATGTAAAATATTTATTTGATAATAAAATTCCTACATTTTAAAGATAGTGTTCAAAATCTGTTATTAAGCCACTTTCAAAGAAAAGGAGCACGTGGTTTTTGAAATATTTCAAACCTTCTAGGAGCAATAGAATACAAAAAATGGTCGAAATCCTCTTTACAGTTTTTGAGAAAATCGAATACCAAAAAATGGTAAAAACCATTAATAACCATTTAAGAAAAATTTCAATTATTATCTAGCTTTTAGTAAATGAAATTTTTAGATATTTCTTAATCTCTAAGAAAAAAATTCTTTAAGATTTAAAAAAAAAATGTATTGCTGGCACAATTATTTTTGGTCTTAAACAAAAAATGTTTAGGGGATATATAAAAAGTTTAAAGAAAATCATACGAGCCGCTTAGGCTGTTGTCGAAGCGATAATTAGAATTTTGAGACCCTCTTTTTTCTTGCGATATAAGTACAGTTCTGGTTTTGGAAAAAAAATCGAAATCGAGATTTTGATCAAATTTGACATTACGATGTCAGAGAACACGAAAAAAGTAGGTCCGGCAATTACGTCTGTCTGTCTGTATGTCTGTACCTCGAGCTACGTCTAAACTACTGGACTTATTGTCTTCAAACTCGGTACTTAAGCGTCTTTGGTGCTTCCCTAGAGATTCCCCATAGAGCCGTAATACAATAATTTATCTCAAAAACGGCTCAAATGATTTTGATAAAAAAAATTGGGTGTATAAATATGGCCATGAACTACATTTTGATCAAAAAATCTAGAAAAAAATGTTATTAACGGTACCTGTCATAGAACGGCTTTTTTGATTTTCGACTTTCTCATTAACGGCGCTAACGATTTTGACCAACGTTTATTAACAGGAGCTTCTTTAAACTTAAAATAATATTATATATAAAAATATTCGAAAAAATATTTTTGGGTTTTTTTGAAAAAAAAAGAAAAACTATTTTTGGTTTTTTTTTTTTGAAAAATCAATATCTTCAAAACCTGTGAGCGATTATTTTTTAAATTATTTCCTAAAATCTGTATTACTTTATACTTAAAATTAGCATCCCAAATTTTTTTCTTGAAACATTTAATAATAAAACGATTTTTAAACTTTGTTTGCGTAGATTCATACTTTTCTAGAAATCAGAAGGCAATTTTATGCATTTGAACATTTATAAACGTTTTCTAAATTCCAAAGTACTTTTATATAAGAGCAAGTACATGCGATCCAGTTGTGCATTTCACAGCAATGTCAAATTTAATCAATATACCAAGTCAAATTTTTCTAAAGAATATAATATATTATATAACTACCTACACAGATCTATACATAATCTATCGGATGTAAAAATAAATTTAATTTTTCTGTAAATGTATTCTTTTCAAAATTCTAAGACTTTTGAAGAGCAGATACATCCGAATAAGTCGTGTCATTTATTTTGGATCTCCCCACACTATACATACCTTATTGTATTTTATTAACAAACAACCAATTTTTTTTTCAATTTCAATTTCAAAATCAGTGAATAGATAATCCTACATTCCTTTCCTTAGCATTGTTAGTAAAGAAGGTCCTGGCGGGGCAAGAAGGAAAGTGGTTTTTAATGAGTAATAATCTCACACTATTCTGTAAGCACACTTTTCCACCTACCTTCGAAGTAATCGAAAAACTTAAGGGCTGTGTCACAAAACCATAAACTTCAGCCTTATTTTATATTTTCTTAGTTACAATTTATAAGAAAATGACAAGCTTTTTAGACTAAAGTAAATATAAAGAAATAAATTCTTAACCATGTATTTAAAATTACCTCGTCCAGCAGACATCTTCTGTGTTTGTTCATGCAAATCATAGACTTTTTTCTGTAAAGAAGTATTTTTCCAGTCACTGGGTTGGGTAGTCAGTCCTCTAACAGCATTTTCAAAGCGATTTTGCAGTTTATATTTGCAATGCAGGTAGAAGTTTTGGATTTATAAAAAAAAAATTGTTTGAGAAAAAAGCTTTGAAATGATTTCATTAAAATTTGTGAGTATCTTCGAGGTTTTTGGAGATATACGTATGTATATGATTTTCTATTTTTGGTTTTTTTTAAGATTTTCTTTAAACTCGGTAGATATCATTTCTAATTTTTTCCCCCACACGGTTTTCTTTTTTTTAAGACCAAAAATAACGGTACCTGCCACACGATTTTTTTTTTTGAAATCTTATAAATATTTTTATTTTCTCAAAAACTGTCCCACAGAATTAAAAAAAAAATAATAAAATTTCATTTAGGTAAAGCTAGGTAATAGTTGAAAAAAACGTATAAAAAAGGGTTAGTTTTGTTAGACCCCTTGGACCCATTTTTTTTTGGTTTTGATTTTCTCGAAAACGGTACAGCCGATTTTAATATTGTTTGAATATTATTACGTATTCAAATTTCCAATTATTTTTTTTGGATTTTTAAAAACAGTTTCAAAATTTTTTTTTTGGAAATTCAATATTTTTTGTGAATCTTCAAATACATTTTCTAAAATTTGTATCCCTTTATGCCCATAACAGCAAGTTTTTGCGACTCACAAGTACACTTTGTTTATATTTCTCTGAAACGCTTAACTAATGTCTACGTTTTAAGTGGTCCTTTGCTATGAAAACCCTTCCCTACTTTTAAAAGAACTTCATTTTAATGCAGGGACAAGTTGAAACGATATCATGGTCATCTTCCTTCTTTTTTTTCCATTTTCATTTCTACATTTCTCTTTCGAAAGATAAAAACTTTGCCTGTTTTTTTTTTTCTTTTCCAAGTTTTTCTAAAACTTTTTTGTTTTTGTGTTGCAATATGTAACACAAAAGAATACATTGTTAGGTCAGGATAGTTTTCTTCCTTGAGTTTGTGGTTAAGTTCGGTGTTCAGCTATACCGTGAGCATGTGACTTCAGCTATAGCTTTGAATATTGTTTTTCTAAGGGAATGACAGGAAATTGAAGAAGTTTATTTTCACTTGCCAACAACCAATTTCCTTTTTTGGCTAACAAAAACTGATTCACTTAGTGAACAACATGCAACAATAAACAAAAAACAAATAAAATGAAATTTTTTTTTGAAAAGGTACATTTTTTTAAATCTTTACAATCTGTGGTAAAGTTGCAAGTTTTGAAATAAACAATACAATACAATTGTTTGTGTTTAGAAATTTTCTAAAATCAATTCGTTGTTGCTGAAATAGAATGTGTACGTGGTTTATTGTTAAAAATTAAACAATAGCTTACCGGATGAGAGATTGTGTGAAAGTTAAGCTATTTATATGAACTTGTAGAGTACATGAAGAATTTTTGGGTAAAGTTTGAAAAAAAAAAATAAGTAAAATAAACGAAACCTCTGCGAATGGAATTTAAACTTGAATAATAAATCAACGAAAAACAGCATACAGATATTGATATAATTTATTGTTATGAAGTAGTGCATTGAGGTTAGCATTAAATCGATTTGATTAGGGGTTGCATCTGAGTTATAATGTAGCATTACTACATTAATGTTATTTTAAAAGCATATCCATATCCGTATTAAAGAAGAAGACCGAGGTATAGATTAAGAAACGAAATCAAAGATGTCAAGTTTCATTCAAATTTTAAGTTTGACATCTTTTAAAATGAAAAATTTGTTCTGTAAGAAAAATCGGTCTTAGAATAGCAATAAATGGCAAAACTGGCTTAACAATATAATAGTAATCTGTACCAAAACATATGAACATCAGAAAACACTGAAATCTGCTTTGTATAAATATATTTAATTATGGATGAATTAGAAATTAATTGCATTAGAAATTCATTTAGCTAAAAAATAATTATGTACCCAATAAAATATTTTATAGATTCATCCATACAAAAATATGTAGCCAGTAAAATATTCTAAAAACTTTTACAAAAAAATATGTATCCATGAAAGATTAATTTAATTTAACCTAAATGTTAAATTATTTTAAAAGTGTTTGATAGAAAGTGTATACATTTGATACCGATGAATCTTTTCTTTACTGAATTAAAAATAACCTTTCAAATCGCTCATTACAAGTTGTATTGGATAACATTAAAATCTGATATTCATAAGATAAATGCTGGTGCCCTAAGGGCTCCATTTTGTTTCTGATACTCTATTGATCAGTGATCTACTAAATTTTTTTTACTGACGATAGAACGACGGCTGTTAAATTCTAACGGCAGGGTACAAATGATTATTTCATTAAATTCTGATCTTCACAGCATTATTCAATGGAGAATCAAAAACTTTATAGAATTTCATGCTTCAAGTCAATGCTATCTGCTGTCTGCGATTCAATACCAATGCGTATCAGTTTATCAAGTTCAATTTTTCTTTATTTTACCAACGCTCGCACTGTGTTGAATCATTTTAAGGTTATTTAACACTCTTTAAGGGGACGCTTATTGTAAAAAAAAAATATGTAGTGAGCGCATAGATACTGTATTTATCATAACTTATGTTAATAATTTTATGTTTAAGGCAAGTCTTCTTCTATTCACTTTAGATATTTATGAGTCATCTTTATGCTAACCTCTCTCACTTTTACATTACACATAGATTTTTTCAACTTGAATCCTTCCAGGCCCTCCCATGCACACACTACATTCGTAAAACAGAATTCTGACCTTAGAAATAAATGAGTTGCAACTTAAATCACTTTCTTGGAGAAAACAATTTCTTTAATCAAGTAGTGTAGTATAGGACGTTTAGCGGTCAAAGTTCCTGATAGCAGTCCTGCTAGAGATGACAACAACGGAAATAAAAAAACAAATTAAAATTGTTGTTTTTTATCTTATCAAGAAATTTGTATGTACAAAAATATTTATTTATGAAACTTCTGATAACATATTTTTTCAGCAAGCCAGACAATATTATAACTTTTGAAATCAAACTATTTAGGATTTGCTTAAGCAGTTTTAAAGATGAATTTCATTCAAAATTCTTGTTTCAATTCAATTCAATTTATTTCAATTACGTGCAACTAAGACTAAGTCTTTTATAAAACTTTTAAATATGGTTTCATTTTGCGATATAATCAAGTATAATAAAAGTATTTATTAACAAAATTTTAAACTAAACTTTATAAAAAATTTAAATTAAAAATATAAACAGGAAGAAGAAGCCTGTGTAATGCATTTTCTCTTTTCTTACCTTTGTCTTTTTTTTTTTAATAAAGTGATATTGCTTTCTAAAATTTTTTTGTAGCAATAATTTTCCTTTTTTTTTTTTTTTTTTTCAAGTTCAAGTTTAGTTTTATTTGCAGTTTGAAGCTTACATTATTTACATATTTACATAATTTAAGAGTTTTAGAATTTTATTTTTTACATCCTTAATATCTTTGATAAATTTATGACAAAAATTTTTAACATTTCAAAAGAAAATATAATATTTAAGGGAAAACACTACAAGAAAACAACCCTTATGTAATACTTAAAAACTAAAATTGCACAAAAACCCAAATTTACTCAAATAGTACAGGCTAAAGATTAAGTATAAGTTCATTTTCTGAATAAGAACATCTTTCAAAAAACTTTTCTTGTAGCTTATAAAGAACAAATTTAATTGGGCTGACATTTGCTCTATCGTGGAGCCTAATAGTCGAATAAAACAATGGCAAATTAAGCATTAATTTAAGGATTTTATTTTGGCTTACTTGAAGCTTTTTTATGTGTGATTCAGCACAGTCAAACCATACTGGGGCACCATAAGTTAACACCGGTTGAAAAACCGTTTTGTAGATTAAGATTTTATTATGCATGCTTAGTTTAGATTTTCTATTAATGAATGGGTATAAGATTTTAACTAACAGATTGATTTTATGGATTGTAATAGATATATGTTTTTCAAAAGTAAGTTTCTTATCAAATGTGACACCAAGGTTTTTACAATGTTCATCAACGGAGTTTATTTTAAGCATAGACTGGGGGAGAAAACTTTTTTTTCTACGTCGAGTAAACCACATAGCTTGACATTTTTCAGCATTAACTTTTATTTTCCACTTGTTAAAGAAATTTAAAAGGGTGTCAAGGGAAGTCTGTAAACTGTTTATTGCTTCTTGAGGGAGAATACTTGAGGCAAAAAGGGCAGTGTCATCTGCAAACATAGCAACTTCAGTATTGTTTTGAAAATGAGGTAGGTCAGACATAAAAATATTGAAAAGAATCGGTCCAAGTACTGAGCCTTGTGGAACTCCGTAACAAATTTCTTGCATGGAAGACTTCGCAATTCCAGTGGACACAAAAAATTTTTATTTTTTAAAAAGTTCCAAATAATTTTTATAAGATAGCTAGGAAAATTAAACAAAATTAGTTTGTAAATGAGTCCTTCATGCCATACTGTATCAAAGGCTTTTTCGATATCTAGGAATACTACACCAGTTGAATGTTTTGAGTTAAGGCTATTTTGAACATACTGCTTTATTCTTAAAATTTGATGATTAGTGGAGTGGCCAGCTCTGAAACCGTATTGCTCGATAGGGTATATATTAGCTTGTTCAAAGGCTTTAAGAGGCGATTCTTTAAGACTTTTTCAAAAATTTTACTCAAAGTGCTTAATAAGCTTATAGGCCTATAGCTACTTGGGTTATCTTTTGGCTTGCCAGGCTTACTGATTGGAACCATTTTCCTAATTGTTACGTTCTATAGCTTGGTTACATAAGTAATAAAGAGGGGCGAGGAATTTAAAAAGAAGAACAATGATATTATAAGATTGTGTATGTTCTGATATTTGTGTAAATTGAATTTTTCAATAAATAAAGGAGGGATTTCTACTTTTCTTGATAGTGTGCATTGTTGCATCAGCAAAGTACCAGTTAATGGTAATGTAATATGTCTCATGAAATGTTACAGAGAAGTTAAAGCTTACCGAGCCTGAAAGATATTTCTCTACTTCTTACAAATAGCGATCAGTTGGGGAATTTTTTGATTTGACATTTAAGCCATTCTTAATTGAGCATTCCAAGATAAGGAAAAGGTAATCATTTGTTCTTCAAATTAGATCCTCTTGTAAGCCAATTAGTTGAGAAAAATAAAATTGCACATCATCAGAATACAAGTTAATCGAAACATTTGAAGAAACATTTGATAGATCATTAATAAAAAGACAAAATAGAATAGGTCCCAAAAAAAAAGCCTTGTGGAACGCCAATCCACAGATTCAAAAATCATTTGATCAACCTTGTCTAGTACTACATGACAAAATAGTTAGTTTCTCGGCCTATCAGATATAATGTCTTGCGTTCGATTCTAAGCTTCTGCAAACATGTTTTTCATTGGTGTACTGCCTCTTGCGAGGAAGTGACAGTTCTGCCAAGAGTAAATATTGTCATGAAAAGTTCTGATTATTTAAGCTACTCAGATTTGGCTAAAAAATTATAGGCCCCTCTATTCCTAGTAACAATCACACAGGAATAGTTGATAGTTGTGAGTCAGTAGGCCATGGTTCTCTCTGAACTGTTGATACCCGAAATTTTTTTTTTCTTTAAGAAAAATAAATCAGACCAAAAACATAAATGTTAAAAAAGGAGCCAAGTTCTTCTATAAAAAAACCTTTGTGTAACAAGTCAGCCGTGAAAAGCACTGAGATCTAAAAGTACGCCAAGTTCTTACTTCATAAATGTTTAATACCGAATATTGAAAGTAGAATAATATTGAAACAGCTACAATGTAATAGAGAAATTTTATTATTTAATTATTACTGACTAAAATTTGATGGGCTTACTTGGCAACTTTTTTGTATGTCCAATTCGAAAGGTTTTAAAAACTTGACCAGTGAACCCATCAAATTTTAGTCAGTTATCATTAAATAATAAAATTTATCTATTACATTGTAGCTGTTTCAATATTGGTCTACTTTAAGTATTCATAACATAGAGTATCAAATCGAGCACTCTAGTTCTTGTATGCTATTTAAGCCCTACCACTCTACCAAATTTCATCGTTACAGTAGTCGGAAGTGCTCCATTCAACCAACACCAATTCACAGAAAGTGGGCGGATACCACGCCCACTGAATGGAAAACCTCAAATTTTCTATTTTTTCCTCTCCTTGCATGACAAGACCTACCGTTGTGCAAAATTACAAGATTCTACGATGTCGGGAAGTGCTCCATAATTTTGATGATCTGTCAGTCAGTCAGTCAGTTACGGTTTTTGGGATTTTTGAGGCCTTATATCTCAGGAACCGCTTAGGCTAGAAAATTGGTGAGGCGCCTGTGCCTAACTAGCATAGCAAATATTCGGAATTTTAAGTTTCTGACTTCATTGGTACTGAAGATAGGGAGGGTTCAAAAATCGCCTGAGTTTGTTCCTGTAAAAAGGGTGTAGTGCCAGAACTTGGCTGGGCACTACCTTGCCCTTTGATCAGACCCTCTATATTGAAAGCCAAAGTTGTGCTTTAATTTCAGGCAGATTATTTGATGACTTACTATATCAAGTGTATTTGAAAAATCTAGTAAACCGAGAGCGGTTCCTTTGTTTTAGTCATATTGAACGTTGAACCCAGATATTTTCAAAGACCTTTATTATTTCAGTTTGGCTACTGTGATAAACATGGAAATCAGATTGAACTGAAGACAGTAAATTAAACCTATCAAGATAACTAGAGATATGTGCTCCAATAAGTTTCTCAAAAGCCTTTGACCGGAAGCGTAAAGATACTAATATGTCAAAAGTAAGAAAAAGAACTTGGAGTTATATCAAAGGCAAGATGTTAGCTTACTTTCAGGATGATCATTTACAAAAATGTATTACAAAATATGACTTACAATCAAATTGATGAAACCTAGCCATCTCATACCTTGAAATACATACATGATCTACAGACCACCTCAAATATTAGTTCCGTTGCTTAAACGTTTCAATTTATTTAACTTAGGTCCGGAAGAGCATGAAATACTTCCATATTCTAAGATTCTTCCAAAGTCGAAGAGAACATTGGTTTGTGTTCAACTTTGGTGTACAAAATATTTATTGATCCTGCGAGCTTCTTGCTAAAGATTTCACAAGCTATATAAATTAATGGAAATTTAAATCATTAAAACTTTTATTATAGTTAAACTTAGAAGTAACGCAGCCTTATACAGGGAGCGTTTTATGTTTCAGGTCCAGAATCCAGATTATATTTGGTTGCCATTTTCGTGTGAATGAAATTTGTCAGTTGTCATTTGACAGTCGTATGGAGTGATCAATAAAAAACTATTATGGAACATCTAACGTGTTAAAATAATTAAAACATTTAATTAAAATAATTATACAATTGTTAATACGCGGAGAAAATTATGTGGCGTTTTATGTGTCAATCAAGAGCTGCCAAATTCAACCATTCAGCGTATAATTATTATTTTTGAAAATTTGCATACACTGATTGAACGCTTCCCAATTTCTTTTTATGGCGGTTCTTCAAGCTAAAGTCGTACCTTAACAAACAAACCAAAATGTTGATGCTTGTGGACAACATTATAAACAAAATTTTTTAAAATTACTATAGAAGACTGCGAAACTTGTAAGTCAAAATGAGCTTAAAAGAGTTCGCCTTTTCGACACTGCCAGAAATAATATTTTGTATACATGATATCAAAGACCATATTGTTACGGTAAAAATTCACCGCAACAATCTTCATTCTTTCTATTTCCTTTTCCTTGCGTCCTTCCAAATTTCCTTTAATTACACAGGTGTTCGTTTTGCGATAGTGCGAGAGAGCAGGGCGACCATGGTCCATCAGCCAGTGGTTCTCTCTCTCAGTATCGTAAAACAAACAAATCGTCAACGAGTACTGGCAGACGGGCGGTCTGTTTCATGGGTTTCAATTCGAAAACGTTGAAGACACTTGATCTTTAAACGTAGATGTCGCTCTTAGAGGAGAACGGCCGAGTGCCCAACCTAAAACTAAAAACTAAAAATTAACTAATTTGTAAAAGATGGAACGTTAAGTGAGTGTGAGTTCCCAAACTCCCCCTTGTCTGAGTTGAAAGCCAATCACGACCTATTGAGTAAATGTATGCAACTTGATCGATTCCTCTTTCTTTTGATTTCCTCTAAAATTATTATTATTGTTAGAAATCCGGTGGGGACGAATGTGCGCGAGTGCTTATTAATTCTACTTTGGGTTTTAAAGATTTTTTTTCTATCAGCGCAAAAACTGTGGGGATAATTGTGAACTAACCAAGGAAACGTCGTGACCTGGAAGGAAATTCCAGCGGGCGGCGAATTCCATGGAAAGTTCGAGAGAAATTGAAGGAAAGAGAATTTGTGAGTAAGCAGGATCGCCATATTTCGACACAAAAGGCTCTTCAGCAAACTTGCGGAGATTGGCTGTCGATGACGTGATCGAAATTCGCGATACCGAATTGGCTGAAAGCACGAGGGTATGGGGCGAAATTTTGAGCGGCTATCCAGGAGAAAAATCTTGGAAGCCACTCTAATCTTGATTTTGAAAGAAGTGAGAAGCTGTAAAAGAAAAATCTGAAAAACCAAAAGTGAAATTATAAGTGGAAAGAATATTAAGGAGTTTTGTTTGGAAAAGTAGAAATTGAAAGGATAGAAATAAAATAACAGTGGAAGTGGAAAAAAAATACGGAGGATAAAAATATTGAAAAGCTATTGGGAAAAATAAAGGAAGAGGAAAGGAAGGAAGAGGAAAACGAGGAAAATCAAACAGAAGGGATTTTGTCAAAAAAAAAAAGCTAAGTATCTTTTTTGTGCTGTCTTTATATAAATTTGATCTTTTGTTAATTTTGTCGTGATTGGGTTTTAACGGCGTTACGTTCTTTTCCGAAAATTGCGGAACTCGTGCCCCGTTAAATAATCTCCGTTGTGTTTCTGGGAACCAGACCTTAACGGTCCATCTTATTATTTCTAATCTTCTTTGTTATTTGCTTGAAAAGATCCTGGGTTTTAATCCTACAAGTAAGGTTTCCCAGGCAAATAAATCTTTAAAAATTCAAAAAAATATCTTTCATTTTCATTCAACTCATCATCGTTGTTTATTTTCGCTCCAAAGGTTTGCAATTTCCTTTTTCGTATTTCAGGAAAAAATTGCTGGCGCCCTTTTTATTACGCAGTAAGTACGCCACTGGGGCGACTAAACGTAATAAATTACAATTTTTATATCAATTTGATATTAATCATATCACCAACAAAAAAAAATCCCTATCAAATTTTCCAACCCCATTGTGAACCCACCCCAACTGCTCTAGCCGTGGTGGCAGCATCTTACTCGCTGTCAGCTACACTTGTTGTTTTGTCAATTATTGACACTTCGCCTTATTCTCAATTCGTGGTGGTTGTCGTCGCGCCGTCGCAAACTCGTTTCGTTGTTTTTCTTTTTTTTTTATCATATCAATAATAATATTTTAATTAATTACATTCGCGATCGGAAAATCAAGTGTAGCAATATGATCAATCAATAAAATATAAACTATATAATTTTATTTCATTTAAAAGTTATTGGAAAAAAAACGTGGACCTGGAAAATAAAACGCACCCTGTATAAAAATAATGCTACATATTCCTAATCGTAAAAATTTCTCACTTCTATATTTTCTACATACATAGATTTTTTTTAATATTTCTCACGCGGAAGGGTATGTTATTAGACCCTTATAATGTTAAACACAGCACGGGCGATATAATAACTATTGCACATTAGCACTGATATTGATTTTTATATGAAAAAAATGAAGTAGTTTTCTTTTTAACAATATATTAGAATAAAATATCATTAAAGCTTGAGCGTAAACGTACTTTTTATACTCATTACATAACTTGATGTCCTGAATTGTTATATTTACAAAGAGTGTGGGTTTCAATTAATTATGTACTCATTGCATATTTTAGTGCAGCTGGTCTGTGGTTATGTATTGAGCACATATGGTATGTTTTCTCTATAAAAGTTTGAGTATATGAGGAATGTACTGAATCCACATAAATTGTGTATATTGAGATATATTGAGTAGCCAGATTTCATTTGGTACGTAAATTGAAATGTAACCAATACAATTTAACAGTATTCATCTCATATCATTGCAATCCTTTACAAACTTCCGTACATATGTAAGTAGTCTCACATAAAAGTATTTGTACTGACAAAATAATATCATTTGTATGGTAAAATAAAACTAAATAACATAAAACTATTTCACATAAAAAGAAACACACCTTAATCCTAATAATCAAACCAGACATTGGTATTGGAATTTTAATTTATTATCATGCCATTTTACGAGTAGGTATATATCCTTGAGGAAAATTCAAACATTACAGGTATTCCACACTCAGACTGACTACTTTTACTGAAAACATAAAACCTTAACAAACAAGTCGAAAGAAGCATAAACTTGAAAGAGCTATAAATAAAACCAAATTACGAGTTATTCGAAATAACTTTTACGGTGCAAGTTATCACGTCGTTAAATATAAAAATAAATTAATTACAATTCAGGATGCGGAACGCAAACAGATCCATTAATTTGCCTATACAAGGGAAGGTGTAATAATAAAGTTTGTGTTTAACTTTGCACTTAATCGAAATTTTAAGATTTTCCATTTCTTACGAAGCAAGGAAATTATATGTATAAAATTTAATTTCCATACTTAATAAAAATTCTCTAACCGTGGGGTGTTTGCAGGCGAAAAGGATACATATTCTTGAGAAAAGCAAAGCATGTTGCTGAGCAATATTGATTTAATTTATTAGAATAAAATATTGCATATTTCATATTTTTCTCCTACTGCTGGCCATTGATGCTGCTGACAGGACGAATAAATAAAAACGACTCGTCTATGTTTGTAAGATTGTCTGCTTATTTCTGTGTTAATAGGATGAATAATTCATAAAAAAGCGTTCTTCAATTTTAAAATTCAATCAAATGGAGTTTTCAATTTCCAATTCACATTTGCTGAGTGTGAAATGGAAAATTGATTTCCTGCCGATGATGATGATGCCAAGAGTAGACGAAGGGCACAAATAAAATCATCCTTTTAAAAATAAATACTCCACCCACAAACAACATACATATATTATATAGCCTGTCAAACCATGTTAACAGTTATAGGATGATGTTGATGCTGATACCGTTTGCGAAGGTTCTAGCCCTATTCCCGTGACAACATCCATGATGCTGCTACTGGTGCTGTTAGAAAATATTGTAACATGTCCTGTTTTTTTTGTTTTGTTTATTTGTTGCTACACTTCAACCGACAACCGATAAAGGACTTTCGAAAATGTTTTGATTGTTTTGTGTTAACTAAAGGATGTGTTCATTTATGTATGTGTGGAGAAAAAAAGCAGCGAAAAACACACGTCCATAAGTGAGGAGATTGGATGCAATACACAATAGCAGGAGTTGAGGGGATTGCTAAATATTTTCAAATCTCTCTAACAAACAGAAGCTGTGCTCTTAATGGACTTGTAAATGAAAATGTTTTTAATCTGGAATAATTGATTTTTGTAATTTTTGTTTTAATAAAGTCAATGTTCACTGAGAGGAATGAGGAGCGTGTACCTTTTGCTCTTTGTACTTTGTGTATGTTTTGAATGTTTTTGTCTTGTCTTTTTTTTCTTTCAGAAAATGATTTTGATAAGAGTTTTTAGTGTTTCTCGTTACATAAAGGACCTGGTGCAAACAATTTTCGTGCTTTTCGTGATGAATGGGTTTTGATTTGGAACTTCATTAGGCACCAATAAGTAATTATTTACATGAAATCAGAACATCACAGCTACAATTTTACTCAATTCTAGGAAATGTTTATATATTTAATCTGCTAGCAAAAATCAGTTTCGTTTGGCGTTCAGTAAAAATTTCATTAATCCTTTTTTATATTGAGATATTTTAGTATTTGTTATGGATTTTTTTTTTGACAAGAATTTGAAAATATTTACATGGCTTTGCCGTCTGCCTGATTGACATAAAAATTGCATGAATAGTTATTTTTTGTCTGGATAGAAATATCTGCCAATCTGTGAATTAGAACATACCATTAGGAAGGCAGTAAGCTTAGTGAAATAAAATGTACGTCTGGGTCGCACGAACTTACTCCTATGTAATAGACTAGGAATTTTAAAAACAAATGTTATTATAGAAAACTGTTCATAAGGATAAAATTAATTTTTTAAATTCGTTAGTAGTTAGAGATAGAAACAGAATGCTATGCCAATATGAATGTATGCAAGAACAAAAATTATAAGTCGTTGTAGCGTAGCCGTTACTTTAAAAAACTGAGCTTTTATATAAAAAAATTTTTAAAACATTTTTAAGAAAAAAATTTCGTACGTCAACTTTAAGTTTTTATTGTTATACAAATGAAAATTAAATTTCAAAAAAAAAAAATATTGAGCCGGTTTTTTGAAATATCGAATTTTCCAAAAAAAAAATTTCCTTTTTTTTTAATTCAAAAAATATTTTTTCTTAAGTTTTAAGATGCAATATTTTTTGAACTTTTTAGAAGCATCTCTATAAATTTTTACTTGCGACTTATAGGTACTATAAGGCAAGTTATGCATTCGTAAAAAAAATCGAACTCGAGATTTTGATCAAAGTTGCCATTACGATGATAGCGAAGACCAAAAAAGTGGGTCTCGCAATTCTGTCTGTCTGTCTGTCTGTCGGTTCGACTACAGCCTAAACGGCTCGGCCGATTTTCTTCAAACTTGGTAGATATGGGTTTTAATTTTTTCCCCCCGGACGTTTTCTTCTGTTTTTTTTAAGACCAAAAATAACGGTACCTGCCATACGATTTTTTTTCGAAATTTTATAAATATTTTTTTTTCTCAAAAACTGTCCCACAGAATTTTTTTAAAAAAATTTAAAAAATTTCATTTGGATAAAACTAGCTAATGGTTGAAAAAAATTTTCCAAAAAATTGTTATTTTTGGTATCCCCCCTGGGTCCATTTTTTTTGTTTTTGATTTTATCGAAAACGGTACAGCCGATTTAAACCATTTTTTTTATGCTAAAGCTGCTCCAAAGTTTGAATATTATTACATATTCAAATTTTCAATTTTTTATTTTTTGGATTTTAAAAAAAAATTCAAATTTTTTTTTCGGAAACTCAATATTTCGAAAACCCCATGCTCGATTTTTTTCAAACTTGACAAATAAAAGTTTCTTAACATAATCTACAAGACTTGAGAAAAAAAATTTTGTTTTATCTAAAACTAACGGTACCTTCCATACAAATTTTAAAAAATGGTTTTCGAAAATCGTATTTTGCTCGAAAACGGTTCCGAGAATTTTGCTAAAAAATTTTTTTTTTTTGATTAATCTTTACGATCTATATTTTAATAAAAAAAATTTAAATCTAGATATTACTGACTGTACCTACCATAGGACGATTTTTTCGAATTTTGAATTTCTCATTATCGGCATAACGGATTTTAACGAAATTTTTTATAAAGAAGCTCCTAAAAAGTTAAAAAAAAACATTGCATTTAAAAACTTAGGAAAAAATATTTTTTTCAATTTTTAGAAAAAAAAGTATTTTTTTTTTGAAATTAGACTTTTATTCGTACAATAATAAAAACTTAAGGTTGGCGTACCAAACTTTTTTCTTAAAAATGTTTTAAAAAATTTGTACATAAAATCTTATTTTTTTAAGGAACCACTACAAGGACTTATAATTTTTGTTCCTGAATAAATTCATACTCTGCATTCTGTTTTTATCTCTTACTTCTAAAAGAATTTAAAAAATTCATTTTATCCTTATGAACAGTTTTCCTTAATAACGTCCGTTTTTAAAATTCCTACTCTATTACATAGGAGCAAGTTCGTGCGACCCAGTCGTGCATTTTATTTTTATTAAAAATCCGTTATGTCGATAGCGAGAAATTCGAAATAAGACAAAATGGTTCTATGGTAGTTACAAGCTGTAATACCTTAATTTCATAATTTTTTTATTTAATTACAGATCATTAAAAATAATTGAAAGAAAAAAAAAATATCGAAATTCTAGGCGCCGCTTTCGAGAAAAATATGATTTTTGAAAACCATTTTTTAACATTTGTATGGTGGGTACACATATTTTTAGGTAAAATACAATTTGTTTTCTCACACCTTGTAGATTATATTGAAAAACTTTTATTTATCAAGTTTAATTGAAAATCTAGCATGGTGTTTCCGAAATACTGATTCTTAAAAAAAAAGAATTTGTAATTTTTTTAAAAAATCCAAAAAAAAAATTTTGAAAATCTACAATACTATTCAAATTTTTGGGGAGCCGTAGCAAAAAAAAATGATCAAAATCGGAGGTCCCGTTTTTTAAAATTTGTTCTGTTTAACTTAAATTTACCGATCTATAATTCAACGTTAATGTTTATTTAATGTTTATCAATTTCAAATTGATAAATTGATAATTGTAATAAGCGTATAAGACATCACCCACAGTATGCAAATACCAAAAAACCTTTTTTCATTTTTGACTGTCTGATTTTTGGGCTAATGAATTTATGTATACACAAATTTTATACATATAGAAAAATCTTAAGTTTAAGAAACATTGTATATCAAAACTTTAGAGAAAAATTATGTCTTATAAAATTCGATATCTCAAAGTCGGCTTAGTTGGCGCGTTGTTGGCGTACCAACATGTTTCCTTTAAAATTTATTCAAAATCTCATAAATAAAAATTAATTTTTTTTTAAATCCGCTACAACGATTTATATATTTTCGTAAGACATGTGATGTGATGATGACACGACATTTTTCTTAGCTCAAGGTTTTGTTTAAGCCATTTAAAAATGTATTTGATTCTTCTAATATTAATCAATTTTTAAATTATAGGTCTCTTAAACAAAAGTCAAGTACGTGCGATCTTATCGTCCATTCTATTTCTTTTCAAATAATTAAAATAATAGTTACCCTTTAAGATTGAAAAATGTTTATAATATTGATTCTTTCTATTTTCAAACAATTAAACAAAGCTGGTCTAGTTGAATATTTTTTTTTACAAATCGTAAAGTATTTTCAATTAATTTCCTAAAAATAGTCTTGAGTTCTTCAAAAAAGAGCAGTGTTGACTACCCAACGTGACCAAAACACTTTTTTTTTTGTTCTTCTTCTTTTTAAGGACTTTTTTTCCCAAGTACTTTGTTGGGCAAATGTTTGACGTTAAATTTTACGACTAAAGTTTTGGTTCAAGTTTAAATTAAAAAAAAATTCTTACCCCTAGCCCTGTCGCCAAATGAGGAGATTCTTTCTGTTTCAAAAGCCACTCAATGAAGGCTAAATTTGAATTTTCCACTCTTTACTCTATTTGCATTTTATCTAACTTTTGTTCGAATAAATCTAATAAAACCAAAACTGAATCAATTTCTTCGAAAATGTTTTGTCATTCTTCGTTTTCTTTTTTTCAAACAGATTTCCATAGATTAACATAATCATTCCTTGAAATTATTTGCAAAAAAACAACAAAAGAATGAAAGAAATAAGACAAAAATAAACATAGATATAGATAATCCTTATTTGGAGACAAATTGTTTCTGGCAAGGATAATAGATATTATAGGGGTATAGGAATGGAATGGGCACAACCACATCTAATTGAAATAAAAGGATAAAAAGTATTGGAAGTATCAGAATATCATCATCTCTTCCTATATATGTATGTATATTATACGGTTTATGGGTGCGTTTGTATATTTTCAACTCTTGTTTTTGTTGATATTCTTTTTATTTTTTTATTTGCTTTAAATGAGAGTTTGGGAAAATTAGAATTGAATGATATTACTGAAGACTAAAATGTAGTTATTGATTGAGTTTCTTCAGGATTCTTTTTGGGTCTTTGGAGGATATGGGACCGATGTCCTTTTTTAAACTTGATAAATAGAACGAAGAACGATTTAATAATTGAAATGTTCTCACTTTGTTCGGTTATAACATGAAAATTATGATAACACTCCCATACAATTTTTAGATGTGTCATATATTGTTTTTTTTTATTATTCAAATTATTGTCATGTTTATCAATGGAAAAATAAGATTTTTCTTAAGATTCAAGATTTAATATTTATTTTTTTTTATTAACATTACATTTGAAATAAGTATAGCCGCGGCGAGAAAAATATTGGAGAAATCAAATGTGAAATGATAAAATTATTACAAAAATATTTTATAAAGAAACTTTGAGAAATTTGAAAGATTTTGAATCAGAAGAAAAAGGTTTTTGAGACATATGATATTCATTAAGCAAGTAATGAACGTTGGATTGAGTAACTTTTTGAATTAAATATTTTGCACCTGATCTTAACAATAGACAGATTCCAAGCTTTTTAAGATTTTGTTAAGTGCAAGTCTATTGGTTATATCTGTTTGAAGTTAGTTGTAGATATGCGGTGCTATATAAGTTGCAAATCGTCTAAACTGTTCTGTTCTAGCTTAGTATTAGAGTCTAATAATGAATGGGTTCCTAGTTCATTTTTTAAAACCACCTTCCACCTGTCTTAGTGGCAATACCTTAATAGATTTAAGCAATGAAAATGATGGCTCCTTTTTAGGCTTGAAAAGCATTGTTCTGACTATTTTTTCTACACTATGCTAATAGGTTTCAGATAACGATTGAATGTACAACTCCAAGAAGAGATCCCATATTCAAAACGGGAATTGATCAAAGCATAATAAATTGATTTAATTAAGTTTGGTTGAACTAGCCCACGTAAATGAAATATTCTATTTAGTGCATAGTAAATACTTTGTTTCTCAGTTTTATATGTGATTTTCAATTCAGTTTACTGTCTTCAGTAACTCGTAGGTACTTTAATTCAGAAACAGTTTCAAGCTGCGAGCAAGAGACATTGCAGCTATGATAATCACAATTTAAGTCATATAGATCAACTCCTTGGATAAAATACTTTTTGGTTAGAGAGAAGCACAATACTTTATAACGATACTTAAGCCCGAATGCTAGGACAGTTAGGTCAGCATTTATTAAGACCTTTATTTCCTCAGAAAGAGGTGCAGAATAATTTAAAGCCAAATCATCAGCAAATGCCTTATCATGTTGACATTTATTTAAGCTTAAAAATTGAGTATAAATTAATAAGAAAGAACAATGGTCCGATGACTGAGCCTTGAGGAACCCCCACATTCGAACAAAAGATCAAATCACTCATTGAAGCATTAGCATGAAAAAGTTTCTTTTTATTCTGGTAGAAATTAGGATGAGAATCAGTTCAAAATGTTGTCTCTGAACCCATATTTGTAAAGTATCTTTAATAACAGATTGTGATCAACTAAGTTAAAAGACTTTGTTATATCTAAGAATACAGCAGATGTTTTTTTAGCTTTATCTATTTCCAGATCTATATGTTCTTAGACAGACAATATAGCTTCTTCAGTACACTTTCCCTTTACGGTGCTAAATTGCAAAATTTACTAACCCCCAGTTTCACTGGAGTTTAAATTTGAAGTTCAACTCGTCCGGTTTCACAGTCTTATCTTTACTTCAGTTGAATTGAACGTAGTTTAAGTAAATTGTTTTCTCATTCTATTTGAGTCAAAGAAAGAACAATCAGGGAAAGTTTCCTTTTTTTTAGTTCTGACCTGTGACAGGAAAAAAATTAAAAAATTAAAATAAATTCTATTTTCAAATGTTTGAAGGGGTTGTTGAATTGAGGTTTAAACGGCAAAATAGTGTCGTTTCACTTAAATTACAGAATGAACTCTGTTTACAGTTTAAATGAAACTGAGAAACCAAATTTGTTGTCGAACAAAAAGTGGAGTTTAAACTCCCACTGTGAAACTGGGGTTAAGAATTTTATATTTATCAAAAAATTTCATCATTCTTTTAGCAATTAGTTTTTTAAAAAAAATTGGAAAATATGGAAAGTAAGGAAATTGGTCTGCAGTGTTTTGGATCGCATTTGTGTCTTTTTTTATTTATCTTTGATGACTTGCACCACCGGCAACGTCTCACGTAAATTTTTGTTCTCAAAAAGAGGAATATCACGCAGTTCAATATAATTTGAGTGATTCACACATTCAACCTTTTCAGGCCTCTCTGTGGTTACTCTAAGCTCCAGTTTTATATGTTCATTTTCCTTTCTTACTTCAGACAAAATTTCTGTTGTCTTCACTAGGTGAATGCTCTCTAGCGTTATCTCGAACTGAGACATTGCTTATAGATGATTATGACATAACAAGTTTAAGCGAGTTGTTCCTTTTTTGTTTAACGAAAGAGTTGCAGATTTAGGGGTTTTTTGATTTTAATTCGTGACACTTAAAAGATCACACTCCGCATGCATCTGAAGCTTACAATCACTGCATCTTATCATATCTTCTGAAATTACTTAACACGTTCCGGATCCCAGAAGGTTTCTGTCTGAGTTACGACTCTCCAATGTCGACAATTCCAAGCAAGCTGCTTCCAGTTATCCAGACTTAGTTCCGTTTACTTCTTCGTGTTGAAACTGGTTGCTAGAATTCGAATACTCTGTTAGTTGGAATAATGTAAGAGTCCAAAGTTCAGCTCTGACTTCCCATTCTATTGTCTAACGCTGTTAAGTGAATGTAGCAGTGTAAGCGTTTTCTATAACGTGCACTTTTCCATACGTGTTAAGAACTTTGAACCCATAAGTTTCACCAAACAAAAATGTATCAGTGGTTTTCTAAAGTAATTAGCCTTTTTTGGATCTTTACCAAGGCGTCGCTCTTAGAGTTCATTTATACTCCAAGCTAGATGAATTCCTTAACTCGTTCGAAATGTTTGCCATAAACTTTAAGATTAAGAAGTTTTGTCTGTTCTTCTATGAAGGATTCTACTATGGAACGTTAGGATTAGCCGAAGATGTCATGAGGTTTTTTGAAAAAAGTATACCCAGTGCTATCACTTAACCTGATATTTTTCAAGTCCCTTGTTGCACAATGAACCGAAGAATTTTTTTCAATATCACATGATGCAACAAAATCAAGCACTGGTACCTGCTAATTATGGTTTTTTTAGAACAAATCAAGATGCAAAATTTAGCAGAAATAAAGAAAGATCCTGTGGCCTTGTTGTTTGCAGACTCTTCGATCTTCTTTAGCCGGATAGTAGACTCTGTAGATTCTGGCAACTACTGGTTTATGAAGGTGTTTAGCGTCGATTTTCTTCCCCGGCGGTTCACAATTGTTTTGTTTGACAGCCGAGTTATAAATTGTACCTAAAATTCAAGTCGAGGTTTTGGTTTCAAAATGGATCCATGTTTAATAATATTTTGGATAAATGTGCCTTGTGTTAATAAACAGATGGTTGATTTGGTTAGTGGCTCGACATTTGTATGATTCTTAAGCTTGGAAACCTATTGCTCCTGCTACTACGAGCTTCTGCAAAAGCTATATAGCATTATACTTTATCTAACCATTTATTAAAGGTAAAATCATCGAACACCTTCTTTATTTTGTTAGTATCATGCTAGCTTCATATGACTATTTGACATTTGCAAACATCAAAAAAGGTTCGTGTACTTAGTTTTTTACACAAAATGTCATTGTTTTAGGTGTGTTCAGAAGCTAATTAGAAAATGTTTAAAATTAAGAATGAGTTAGTAAACTACTTTAAAGTTAGCAAATTTTTAAGTAGTGTCATATGCCTCAATAAAAGACTGTTTAAAATTTTGCAACTATATCTTTATTTCTTTGCTATAACATGAATGTAGAAAGGTGTAAAATAGATGCTATGAGTTTCTTTCAAGTGTTCCTCATTTTGTCATAGTATGTTTTCGAATAAAAACTAATTTATATACCCTGAAAATTATGTCACCAGATACGAAATATCCAAATCCAAAAATGCCTATGGGCCGAGAATCTATATACCAAGTTCTTAGACAAAACAATCCAAAATTATTTTTGCTCATAAGGTTTTGTTTTTCATTCAGACATACAAATATGTCAATACTAATATTGAATATCACACGAAACCAAAAGAAAAATCCAAAAATTATCTTCGCAAAGATTCACATTCTATTTCTCTGATATTCAGAATATTACAGTTTATTAAACTTCGACATTCAAAAAGCAATATAGAAACACTTCCATTCTAGTCTTGAATGAATCCTTATAAGTCTTTTACAAATCAATACACATCGTTGTGAAATATATGAAGCAAACACTCACACGTTTCTGATAATGTCTTCCTGCAAAGCCATCATGACAACAGCAGAAACAACAACAATAACAAGTCTGCCAACCTCAAAATCAATCAAACCATCCATAATGAATTTATGAATTTATGGCTTGCGGCCATCCTTATGCCTTACCACATCATCATCATCATAATCATCGTCTTCATCATCAGCATCATCATCGTCATCGCACAAAAGATGTCTTCCTGTTGCTTTTGTATCGCTCCAAGAGTGTTCTTCTGCAGAATACTTCTTAAATAAAAATATCATAATTCAATGGAAGGAAGACCTCAAGAATAAGTGTAGCATCACCAGGCACTGAGGCTGACTGAAGTGCAATAGAAAGTCAAAAGTTTCTGAGAAGAAACTCATGCAAAGTTATAAGAAGAATTTGAAAAGTTCAATATTTAGTGTATTTTCAGGATAAAGGACACACAATTTATGTAAAGTATTAAACAAGCACTACAGTTTAAGTACAAATGCAAATATACTAAGGCTTTTTCTTTGATTTAAGATCTTTGTTGAAAATAGCTCAGAGCAATCAGTGACCAAATATTTTCCAACATAATAATTGTGTACACCTGTTCATCTTTTAGTGTGAGCAATAAACTACAGCTAAACGTACACAAGAGAAATCAAGAAACACAATACAAAATTTAAACACAAATATATTATAACCACAGCAATTTAAGGGGCGTGGCTCACTGACTTTCCATTCACTTTTAAGTTTGCTCTTATTAGTACTAAATTTTTGTTAAAATTTTATATTTTTTCGTTTGTGAAAATGAGAATCTAGCTATTAAGAATACATAAAAATACATCATCAATTAAATATGAAAAGAAGCGGTCTTAAGTAACTTCCTTGAGGAACTCCCGTTTTTGCAATGAAAAATATCTGGAAGGTTAAACTTAGGAAGCAGATATTTTAGAGATTGATCTACGTCGGATTTTTTTTTTTTTAAATCTTGGCCTAATATATGCTGACTTTCATATTCTTGAAAACTTATCAGAACTTGGAGATAATGATGTGAATAAGAGAAGAATCTCAAATTGATTTGAACTTATTCAAAATGTTGAAAGAAACTATTACTTTGTAAAGTAACCTTCATGAAGTTTGGAAAGTTAACATAAAATCCTGTCAATATCAAGATGGGTATTATTAAAGGTGGTATTTAGACAGTCATGTTCATATTGGAAGTAGAAATACCCCAACATTGTAGTACCAATGAATGATTGACGAAAGTTATTTACGAAAGCCTTGCGAATATTTGAAATATTTGAAAATATTGTTATTAAAACCAAAACCTTTTAAGCTCACGTTTAAGTGAGCTTTCCATAGAATACTCTTCAAAAAGAGAAATATATATCTCACGATCTTCACTTAAATGCTTATGTAACCTTTTTAAGCCCTGTTTTTTGTATTACGAAGAGAATAATCAGAAGCTTGGGGGCTCAGAAAAATCCGTCCTCTATACATTTTTCGAAATAGGATAAGAGAAAACAAGAAACTGTATCGGGAGCTTGGATCTCTTGGATCTTGATCGGATCTCTACTGAGGTGACATACGTGCATTTAATATTCTAAGATAGATGAACTCGTTAACTACTTGGAATATATGGCTTTTAATACTGACGCATTATCTTAGTCATTGAATAAATGTTTGTTTGGTTTTTGATAACATGTATTCTTTTTAAAATTAACTTGAAGCGCGACAAATTTTTACCTGATCTTGAATCAACATCCCATGTTCATGGGAAGCTTTTTGGAAAGTTAGGAATTGTCGATGATTTTTACATCGTTCGTTTACCACAACAGTTGGACAGATTAGTTGAATTAAGTACTATTAACACCAGCCCTACGTATTATTGGCTCCGAAATAAGATTGAAAAAGTGACACGATTTCGATACTTCTCTCCGGAATTCTGTGCATGTTTGGAATACTGCTTTTCACACAATGCTCCGCCTTTTAAATAATATCAAGCAACACAGATGGATCAATTTTTCTGATCTCCAGAGTTTGGCCATCGAGCTTTTGACGTTGAAGGGTGTCATATACGGCTTTAAAGGCGCTGAGAAGATGGTAGGTTTCGACATCAAATTCATCGGGGTTAACCTGGATTTTGCTCAATGTGGAGCTTTGCCCTATAGTGGATCACCAAGACTTGTACTTGCCGACTATAATGTTGTAAAACGACGTAAGATGCTTACACTCCACGTTGCAAGAAATCTTATATACGATCTAAGACCTATGCAACTAAACATAGCATGTAAAGTTGAAATCAATTTAATTTTTCTTTCAAAAATTCAATTTTGGGCGCACTAAGCAGATTATGACTATGCTTAAAATATTTAAGAACAGTCCGAATGCTTAGGAAAGCTGGAGAGGATTTAAAAGGAGATACCGATGCACATTGGTTTTTAATGGCTAAATTTCCCAATTGGAGGAAAATATTGAGTCGCGTAAGGCATTTCACATTCGTGTAGTGCAGCCAAAGAAATAACCTCTGAATTTAACAGTACGTCCGAACTTAAGCTCAATTTTAAGCTGATGGGCATTATGGTTGTGTCAATGAGGAACGATTCAATTTTTTTGATCCGATCATCGAAAAGTATTGATGATTGAAATCTCAAATTTTCATTCCAGTCGACCCCAATTTCAATCATCAAAATGGATTCTAGATTCTCGGTTTTCTTTTTAAATCTCAATAATTTCAATTAATCTCGATTCTCGATATTAGTTAACTCGATTAACCATGATTTACTTGATTCCATTTGTCCCAAATAAATCAATGTCGATTAAAAATGCCAAACAAACGGTGGACTGGAATTTTCGGGTTGAATTTATTCGTATTTTTGTCAGTTAAAGAATATTTGTTTCATTTAGCTTTGATTTTAAAACGAAACGAAATTAAGTTTTTAAAATTTGGATCAAATTCGAATAATTGAACTAGAATTGGTAAAAATTCGGAGATTGAATTTCATCGAAATCGAAATGAAAATCGAACCGAAACATTATTAAATCATTTGAGTGAAATTAGAATTGATTGAAATGATCGAATCGAATGTGCTAAAAAATGAATGATTCGATCATTTAAAATGAATGAATCTAAGATGATTTTCCTTGCAATATAGGTACTATAGGGCAAGTTCTGTATTTGGAAAAAAAATGGAACTCGAGATTTTGATCAAAGTCGAGAAAAGTGGGTCGGGAATATCTGTCTGTACCTCGATCTGCAGCCCAAACTACTGGAGGTATTTTCTTCAAAGTCGGTACATAAGGCAAGCCGTGCACTGCCAACTGTGATTGAAATCAAATAGTTTAATCACCAGTTGATACAGTACCGCGCACTAGGAACTCTTTACTCACGTTCACACTCTTTTCTCTCTTGCGCTTATAGAAAACAACTCAACTGTTGCGAATTAATTTTAGGCAATCGTTTAGTTCGTGTCAAAACACAAACTTTTTAGTTGCTCGAATCGAGTTGCTCTAAGTGCGCGGTGTCCAATATAATCCCATATGTTCCATTTTAGCAACTAAACAGTTGCGAAACTAAAAATTGAATGTGCGCGCCTGGCCTAAGAGTCTTCGGTGATTTCCTAGAGGGAATCTTCCATTCTAAGTTAACATTTCATTCCATTCTAAATTCACATCCGAAGGATAGGGATGTGAATCTGAAAGCGAAATAAGCTGAGAGCACTATATTTATTTAAAAATTACTATTTTAAAACAAAGTGTCTTTTGTAATACTTAGAATATGAAAGTTAAGATTGTGTTATTAAAGCAATTTTAAAGGAGAGTACTGTCGACAGAAAACCAATTTAATTGATCAGAAGTTTCAGACAAGAGATCATTGATGAATATAAGAAAGAGAACCGGAGACAAAACGGAGCCTTGTGGCACACCAGCATTTATTATACGAATTACAGACTTAAAAATATGTAATGTCCAAATAATAAAATTAAATCAAAAGTTTTAAATTAAAAAAAAAAAAAAAAAACAAAATAAGCATCGATATCACAAACATTTTTAAATAACCCAAATAGCTGCGAGTTTCCTTTTGAAATTGAATGAATTATAATCCAAAGGATTTTAAGCTGTAGAGTCATAATAATTTTTGATTCATTAATTTTCCTACTCATTTAATTCGGGCTCGCCAATTTCCTGCAATAATCCTGGAATCGGTGATGAACGAATGATTTTCAAAACGCAATTTATCTTTATAGTGAAAAAGGGACAATAGATTAAGAAAGGTATTGTTTCAAAAACCTGCTACGTATTAATGATTAATGAACGATTTATTATTTGATTTAATCCTTTCATCAAAAGGATTTATTCATAATGACTGTAAAAGGATACTTCCTTTCATATTAATGCTTATTTAATAATGCTTTTAGAAGGTTTTCCTTTACTTCCTGTGTAGGTGTATATATTTGTGCTTTTTGTTAGTTTATTTTGTAAAAGACGTTCAAATTTTATTTTTCTCTCATAAATTCTGAAGACATACATTATATTATGACTTTTAAAGATTTCTTTGGTTTTTCATTAAACTTAAAAACTTTTTTTTATAAGTTCATTATTTGTATAAGCCAAACAAAATCTTACTGCCTCAACTGTCTGAAAAAGATCCATTGGGTCATTGCGCTAAGTTTTCGCAGCCGCTGTTGCTATTTTCTAATATTATTTTTCTAATTTGTTTTTACTAATTTTTCTGACTAAATCACCAAGAGTAAAGTATATAAAACCTTACTCAGTATTCCTTCCATTTTTATACAATTTCAAAAACGTCATTTCCGAAGCTCTTAGTATACATGAGAGAAGAGAGTACTTAGAAAAATTGATATCACTTTGTGTATATACTTGGTGCTTAACTTAATAATTTGCATTTCACTATCTCCGTTGCCGTCAGCATCGTTTATCATAAAACAATGCTTGCTTTTCTACCTACAAAAATACCTTATGCATTTTACGTTGGCATAGTTTGTGCTTCATTAAACTTTTCTCATATATTTTTTTTTTCAGTTTTCTTGTTTGTATTCTAATCCTTGGGTTTATTACATTAAAAATGTTTCTTCTCCAGAGTTTTCTCATTACTTATGAAATGTGCCAGAGAAGAAAGGGTTTCCTTCTTTTATAGAATAAAATGTATTTTCAAGAGCATTAATGAAGAATGAGATGAAAGACAAAAAAAAAAACTACGTTACAGAAGAAAGTGTCACCTGGCTGGAAATTAATTAAAACTTTGGAAGTGTAATGTGTTTTTATTTGTAATATAAAAAATAACCTTTTTTAACAAAACAAAAAAATAATTAAATAAATTATTCTTAAACTTCTAAAACGAATTTTTATTTAAAACTTAAATTAACAAACAACATTTAGATGTAACTGAAAACAACAACAAAAAATTTCTTAGATAATGTTTTTTTTAAATTGAAGTAGATATTTCAAAATATATACTTGATGATTTCGGACTTAAGAAAGGAATAGATAGAAACATTATAGATTCTTGGAAATTTTTACACAATTAAGACCAAGAAAAATGCTCATGAAATGGATACTCATGTTCTACAAATCACAACTCATACTTTGCTAACTAACTTCAAAAATAGAAGCCATTACGGCTCGTAGAGAGCTTATACCTAGTGACTTACAACTCTCTACATTTCGGATTTCTCATAGGTTTGTTTTAATCTATCGATATTGTAGTAATCCTCTAATGAAATAAGACAGATGACAAATAAGCAATAAACTATGTTTTCACGTTAATCAAAGGGCACGGTAAAAGCCATCAAAGTTCGCGGGACTACGTCCTCCTTACAAGACCAAACTCAGGCGTTTATGGCCCCTTTTTAACTTAAGGATCAATGGATTCAGAAACAATATTTGCTGAGCTAATCAAACACAGGCGACTTAGCAAATTTCAACACTTTGGCGTAAGTGGTTCTTGAGATATAAGATTTCAAAAATTACTAAAAACGTAACCGACTAGCTTATGGCTCGACACTTCGACAGTATTTTGATGTATATAAAATACTTAAATAAAATAGTAAATTTATGAAAAATAAATAAATGACAGCTCGTTGAGATTCTAAACTTAATGACTTTAGTTGGTTGAGAACCATTCCTATACGCGTGTTGTCTGCATCTGCAAGTCTAAATGACTGAGAAGAGAAGCATTTTGAATCACAAGAGATACTCTTGGAAAATTTGTCACTTTCCCAGAAGAGGCAGTACCCCCGAAAAATATTTTTATTTTAAAATGGCGGTAACTGAAGAATGAACCTAGGCCCCTCACAGTCAAAATTTGTTACCAATTTGCCAAAGAATACTACTTTAAATTTACAAATAATTCTATGAAGTGCTTAAAATTAATACGGAGAGAATTTTCCTTTAATTTTCACTTATCCTTATTCAGATATTTATTGTCAGTGAATCTTATTTATGTCGGTATTGTCGGTAACATTGTGCGGTAATTCCTATTCACGTGAATGCATTCATTCCATACAATATGGATCGGCACATAAAAAGATTCGGATTTGTTATTCGTTGTATTGTCGCTCTACTTGGTTTCTAATTAATTTGTCATTAAATTTAAATAAAAAGCAAGTTTGATGGTAAATTTAAATATTTGTTTTACAATAGTGGATATTAATATTATTAGGGACATAAAAATAAATATCAACTTCACAGCTGTAGGAAACCTCTATACGAGTTAGCTTCTTTAAGTAAATTTAAAACAAAAAAAAATCACTCATACGCCCCAGTGAATTTTTAATTAAATTGAATTAAGTTGCCGTTAAATTTTGAAAAATATGGAACTTTAGGAAATTTCGACACGAATCATCTTGGTTAAAATCAATTTAGTAAATCATGGCTCCAATACAGACCCCTTAGAGTCAATCAAATGGAGAATGATCGATAGAATAGAAATTTAGAATTGTCTATCAATAATCCTCTTAATGAGATCTCTTTTGAACTCTTAAGAGTTGCAGCTATTCAGCTAATATAGTGCACGAGTCCGTCTTACACAAAAAAAGAGAATTAATTAACATCCACAGATGCGAGTGTGTGCGATGATGGAGGACTTCCGGTACCCTGTATCTCGGAGGATTTTGACTAAAAAGGTTTACAGATCTCACATTTATTATTAATAAATTCAAAAACAATTTTTGAAATACTAATTGTATATCTTTGGTCAAAGTCCTTCGATATATCAGAGGTCCCGGAAGTGTGCCATCATTGTGGATTGTGGAATTCACATTACCAAGGTCTTCGAATAGCGAGCTCGATTCTCTGTTCGGGCATTCTGATGTACGACTTCAAACACGACGGAAGACACGGACCGTTCCCGCGGAAGACCTCAAAAAAAAAAAAAACCGCGTGGTTCATAAAAACGAATACCTTTAAATTAAAATTTACAAGAAAAAGTCTAAATAACGAAAATAATCGATTTCGTGCAAAACTTAATTATATGCATCCTTCGGGAAAGAATACAAAAAATGAAGCTAAAATAACTAAAAAGTATCACACGTGTTGCCCTATTCTTTTATCCAGTCGTTTCGCAAGTGAATGTTGAAAAATATTAAAGTGTCGAATTTACTCGTACCTAGAAAAAAAACTAAAATCAAAGAGTAATCGAACAATCTCTTAAAATAAAATATAAAGCCATTTTTTTAAACCAAAAAAACAAAAAAACTATAATACCCCACTTGTTCAGTGTTCAGAGCGAAAAATCCCCAATCGTCTCATTAATGGTTTGGAAAAGCGAAAAAAGCCATTTTCCGTCTTGTAACTTTCGTCCAACATTCGTCTAAAATTTTAATTAAAAAGAAAAAAAAAGAGAGAACTAAAAATCTACAGTAAAATTCCCTACATACATGTACCTTGCCTATTCAAAGGAAAACAAAAAACGGGGGTACTTCAGTGACGTCATCATTTTATGTGTCGCTTTCCAACCTGTGTATTCTTCTTCAAATTTCGTCTTTGTCAAAACCCCGATGTGCAAGAACACCTTACGGTTAAACTCTGGTGAAAAAAACAAATTACCCGATACCTTTTCTTACGATAGTTGCAAAGAGAGCTTCTACCATCGGATTAAGCTGCTATCCGCTTTCGAAGGGCCATCCCATCTCGCTTTGTAAATGTTCATCATTTATCTGCAGCAGTTTTATTTAATTATTTTTTTGTGTATTTTTCTTAATATAAGTTTTTTTAGTTTCTTAATTTATTTTTAAGTTCAAAAGAATAAATAAAAAAAAAATTAATTGTTAAATTAATAAATAAGTGAAGTACCTAATAAATTACCTGCTCATTAAAGAGAAAAAAAAAGAAAATCAAAAATCAAAATGAAAGCATATTTACTCATAGATCAAAGTTCGTTCAATATATTTCCAAGTTAATTTTCTTTCAAAACAGGTGTAAATAAGGGATAACCTGGCCAAAATGCTGTGCGCACAACATCATGGATTATTGCAAGATAGTATTTTTTATTTATTTTAATTTGGTAAGTTTTATTATGACCAACTACATTTACATTTTGAACGAAATTTGGTTCCTATCTTGACTGGTTTAATTTTGAATTTCAGGCGATATACCTAACTTATATAACCTAATATATAAAAAAGAGCTTTAGCTATACAAAAACATAAAATAATAATAGTAATTACTATTACGATTGAGCTAGGTATAAAATCATTAAAATTAAATTAATTATCTTTTTTTGAAAGCTATTAAAATATCGTTTCTAAGTTTTCAATATACTCGTACTTTTTGCATTTTATTAATCGTATTAAATTTTTGTTTGCCTCAACTTTGTGAATTTTAACATTAATATAGTCTACTCATATGAATATTACATCCATCTCTTTTCGAATAAATATAGTTTAAATAATTTCTCCTGACGTAATGAATTTGCTGTTAGGTAAAAAGAGAGCGAACCCGATAATGTCAATTTATAATTTACAGTTCACCTATTTTGGGTTGTTTTGATTCATTTTTCTTCTATATGTCAATATTCCATTCTTTTTACATATTTAGTTAAGTCTTATTTAGATCATAAAGAGTTATTTTTTTTGAATATTAACTTGAAATAAAAACGATCTTTTAATCGAATAAATTGTTTGTTAGTATTTAAGGTTTATTTTGATTTCAATAAATAGTTCCATATGTATGAAAATTTAAATTTAGCGTTATTATTTAACATAGGTTTAGATGGTTGAGCGGGTATGTTTTGTTTTACTCTTGTTTTTCTTTGAGATTATCTTCTCGCCATCAATTATTGATATGGATTATTGCGTTTAAATAGCTTTTGTTGGTGGATGTGATAAATTACTCTTGCGATGACAGACAGCGATGGTATACGAAATTTTGTTTCGTGATGAAATTATTTATTACAGTGGATCATTTGGTAATAGTTTTCTGACCAATAAATTATGTGAATTAAAGTTTATGAAGTACCTAATTTTAATGGTTGTAATTTAATTTCGAAGAACAAACTTTTAGTTAGGGGTTATCACAACAGTATTCTAGGACGTGATAGCCATGGATGTACCTCACCGTTCCGGTGTAAGTATGTGGGTGGGTAAGTCCTCGGAGAGAAATAACACCAAATCTCCAACGCTCAATAAAATCAGGACTCGAATTCCATAAGCTTATGGAACAAATCAGGCCTCGCTTCTTTAAAATTAATAGGCATGAAAATGCGTAACGACCGTCTGGACTTAACAACAGCAAAGACCCCCCCTCCGACGAGCTACTACGTGCAGATGCAAGCATGCCTAGCGGTTGTGGTCTAGACACCCTTAGTCCTTGCCGCCAGGATGGGCGGAATGTACCTGTAAGCATTTTGTCTTTCTGGTGGGTCCACAGGGGATAAGGTTTCTTAGGAGATTTCTATTTTTGAGGATAGTCTGTGAGATTGTATGTATATATGGGACTTTCCAATTCTTTGTTCGGTTGTTCGGTTTCGGAGTTTGAGACCTAGAAAAACTCAAATAGAAGTTTTCTTTCCAATTTAACATCTTAGTTTCGTTACAGGTGGCGCCCAACGTGGGGCCAGATTTTGTTTCAATTTTTATAGCTTATTGGTGAATTAAGAAAAATTTTTTTCTCTTGCTGATATGATTGTAGGTATCAGTTAGTTTATTTCCATAGCATTTCCCCGTTCAAGTAATAATTTTAGAATCTTCAATTTTTTTTATTTGTTTATTCAGTATGAGATTAAAGATCAGATATCCAGTATTTGGGTTGACCTTAGACCCCATTTAGCCTGCTGTGTCAGATTTATTTTCATCTCTTATAATTTTTTTGTTCTCCTTGTTTTACAGTTTTAATTTTTTGAAAACAAAATTACAATTTTTGACAGTTTTATACATTCAGTAGTTTTGATAAAGTAAGGGTCAGGTATCCAGCAAATAGGTTGAACATTGTCCCCGCTTAGTCTGATGTGCCAACCTTATTTTATAGATGCAGCTGAATTCAGTTAATTTAGATTTGAGGTTTTGATATCCAGTATTTGGGTGGACCTTAGACCCCATTTAGCCTGATGTTTCGGCCTTAAATTTAATATACGCATTTTTGTATTTTTTTTTTAAATTCGGAACAGATATCCAGTTTGTGAGTCGATCAGTTGTCCTTGCAACTGTTGTATTTCCGAAATGCAATATATTTTTTTTTCTTTTCAATACAATCTTACCGAAAATCATTCAGCTACTATGAGAGACAGGAAAAAACAATCTGAAACGTGTGTTTAATACTCAATTCGTTATTTATGAGCCTGATTTTAGAGAGGGTTGCAATTATTTTTTTTCCTTCGTAGTTATTTTATTTATACCATTATCTAGCTGTTATCGAGGAGCAGTGAGTCACATCCACCAAACATCATGAATAGAAAGAAATATAACATATAACAGATATTTTGTTGACTATAAGTAGAGTTTACGATTTTTTTTTTACCTCTAACTTATTTAGTTTCGTTAAGTTCTACAGTTTTTCTTAGCAATAAAACATAATATCACGATACATTGAATTATTTTTTTTTTGGAAATAAGTTATTGAAATTTTTAAAAGGAGTTTAGTTAATTTTCCTGGTTAACTTAAGGAAATAATTTTTTTTCCTTCGTTTTTAAGTTTTGTTAAGTTCTTCAATTTCAGAATTGGTTATGCCCTTGCGCAAACATAAGTCTTCATTTACCAGTACAAGGAAAAGGGGAGCTGGTCGCTCAACTGTTCCTATTCCTAGGAGAGGTAGAAGTAGGAAAACTGCTGAGAGTATGTCCAGTTCTAGTGATGAAATTGTGCCATCGAGAGTTTCAGACCCCCCGCCTATGAGTAACTTACCAGTTACTACAGGGGCTGGTAATCCAGTTCAGGGTGAAGATACAGTGCATTTAGCAAATATCCATTCCGAAAATGGTACCAAAGCTCAATCTAGTCATAGACTTGAAAATCATAATAAGACAAATAATAATAATAATAAAACAAATGACAATAGTAATAGTGATCTGTTACAACATATTCAAGAAATTGTGAAAGCAACAGTAGGTATTAGTAGAACGGAAGAAAGACAAATAATGCAGAAGGAATTGGAACTTAGTCAGGCAAGGTTGAAAAAAATGGTTGAGGACTTGCTTCGAGAAAAACTTTCTCAATCAAATTCAACACCTCAAGTAGGCTATGATGTTCGAAGACGTTACACGGAAACAAATCCTGTAAATTCATTAACTTCAGCCATACCACAAAATTTTACCATACCACCCAATTCTTCTATTCCACCAAACTTTTTCGTACCACAAAATTCGTCCGTACCACAAAATTCTTCCATACCACAAAATCCGTCTGTACTTTACAATTCAGGAATACCACAGAATTCAGCCCACCATCAAAACTCAGCCATACCACCAAACAATACTACTCACAATACTGCAGATGAGTTCCTTGCTCAGTTTCACAGCTTAAATCTTAGTGATCAACCACCAAGAGCCTCCAGGGATCTATCTAGTCAACAAGGAACTTCTCAGCTACGTCCTAGTTACAAAACTCATACTTTCCACAAGTGGGGATTAAAATTTGATGGTACGAATATGAGTGTAGACGATTTCATTTTTCGTTTAGAACGTTTAAAAGATTGCTATAAGGCTACATGGGAAGAAATAGTATTAAACTTCCACCAGTTCGTAGCAGGTCAAGTAGAATCTTGGTTTTGGGTAATTGTTAAATTCCGTCCAGAGATTGATTGGTTGAGTCTTCGTTTGGCTTTGCTGGAACAGTTTCGTAGTTTGGAGACAGATACGGAACTCTCCAGGAAATTGTTCGATCGACGTCAAGGCCCTGCCGAGTCGTTCGACGACTTTTATATGGCAATTCAGAAAATGAATACCAGATTATTAATCCCAAAGCCTGATTTCGAGCTAATTACCCTCATAAAAGAAAATGTTCAGAGCAGATTAGGAGAGTTGTTAGTTACCTTTCGTACATCTAGTTTGCAGGAGTTATGTTATGTCTGTCGCAAAACAGAAAAGTACATCGCGGACCATGACGCATTAAAAGCCAAAGCTCAAGTGCAATCTCAATTTAAAAGACACGTAAATGAAATTGTACAAAACGACTATACAACCCCCATAAACACTGTTGAGGCATTTCAGGCTAAGAAAGATGCTAGTAATTATGTCTGTTGGAACTGTCGGAAAACAGGTCATAGTTATAGAGAATGTTCTATTCCGCAAACTTTCTTCTTCTGCTTTAAATGTGGAAAAGAGGGTACTACCACACCCCAATGCCCGAAGTGTTCGAAAAACTTCCAGCGGAGCATACCGACTTCCGGGGCGGCTTGCTCAACGAACCAAACACCGGAACTCAAGCCGAATCAACAATTTTAAATGCAAATTCTTTGCAACCAAATACTACCCAGCCTATAACCATTTTGAAAAATCTTGATAGGGCTCTAAACACTAAACCGAAACCTTGTGATCGCAAAGGCCAAGTGGATGCTCATTTTAAAACATTACATGAACGTCTTCTTGCGTATTACAAGGCTAGGGATAGGATCTTTGGTAATTCAAAAGCACCAGTTTCACCTAAAATTACACGTATTCGACAGTTAGCTAAACAGAAAAAAATTATTCATCGAAATATCGAAGCAACAACCTTATATTCTGGAGATGATCCACGACCTTATGCCAACGTTAAACTGCTAGGAACGAATATGTTGGGGCTGCTTGATAGCGGTGCCAGCATAAGTTGTTTAGGTTCTAAAGGGCTCGAATTTTTAGACACAAATAAAATCCCTTACCCTAGTTTTTCGTCAGTTGTTAGAACGGCAGATGGTCAAAAACAAGTTATAAAAGGAAAATTAGAAGTTGAAGTCACATACCAAGGAGTGACAAAGAAAATCGATTTGTTTGTTGTTCCTTCCTTGAATCAACAATTATATTTAGGTGTCAACTTTTGGAAAGCTTTTAATATTGCCCCGCAAATCATTTCAGAAGTTTCTTTAATTTCGGAACCAAAAGAGAATAATTGCGTAAAAGCTCATGATTTGACAGCAGAACAATCCAGTATACTTAAGGCAGCCATAAGCACCTTTCCATCCTTCGCCACTTTTGGTTTAGGAAGAACAACGCTTGAGGAACACGTAATCGATACGGGAGATGCTGAACCGATAAAACAACGGCACTACCCCATTTCTCCAGCGGTGCAGAAACTTGTATACGAGGAATTGGATCGTATGATTGCAATGGGATTAATAGAGGAAAGCAATAGCGCGTGGAGCTCTCCTGTAGTTCTGGTACAAAAACCCGGCAAAAACCGGTTGTGCCTGGACTACAGGAAAGTGAACGCTAAGACCAAAAAGAGTGCGTATCCACTTCCTCAATTACAAGCAGTGCTAAGTCGTCTCGAAAATACATACTTCATTTCAAGTGTGGATTTAAAAGACGCCTTTTGGCAGATCCCGCTGGAGGAATCTTCAAGGGAAAAGACCGCATTTACGGTTCCAGGCAGACCTCTCTACCAATTCAAGGTTATGCCCTTTGGCCTTTGCAATGCTCCGCAACGCATGTGCAAACTAATGGACAAAGTGGTACCCAATGAATTAAGAACAAATGTTTTTGTCTATCTGGATGATCTGCTGATCATTTCAAGTACTTTTGAGGAACATGTCCGATATTTAAAGCTAGTTGCGAAGCGTTTAAAAGAAGCCGGATTAACAATCAATGTAGAAAAATCCAAATTTTGCTATAAGGAACTGAACTATCTAGGTTACATTGTCAGTGACGGGTGTATTAAAACCGATCCTAAAAAAATAGCCGCTATACGTGAATTTCCTGTACCCAAAACAGTTCGTCAAGTAAGAAGATTTCTGGGAATGTCCGGATGGTACAGACGTTTCATTCGTAATTATTCGACACTTGCTACTCCAATCACAAATACGCTTAAGAAGGGTAAAAAGTTCGATTTTGATATGGAGGCAATAGATGCTTTTAATAAAATAAAGGATATTTTAACAACAGATATTGTTCTCGTACATCCCGACTTCAGTAAGCCCTTCATTATCTTATGCGACGCTTCAGCAAGTGGCATCGGTGCTGTCCTATGTCAGAAAGATGATGAAGGAGTTGAACGTCCAATTTGTTATTTTTCTCATAAGTTGAATTCTGCACAGTGTAACTACAGTGTAACAGAACGTGAATGTTTGGCTGCAGTTTTAGGGATACAAAAGTTTCGCGAATACGTTGAAGGATATAAATTCACAGTTATAACGGATCATGCGAGCTTGAAGTGGCTGATGAGTCAGAGGGACCTCAGTGGACGATTGGCTCGATGGAGTTTAAAGCTTCAAGGGTATGATTTTGATATAGAGCATCGAAAAGGTTCTCAACATGTTGTGGCAGATACTCTATCCAGGGTATATGCGGCAGATGCTATGGGCCTTGATGCCTTACCAGAAGAATGCTCTCCCGATCTGTTGCAAATAGATCTGACAGACCCCAGCTTCAAATCTGAGGAATATGTCAAGATAATTGACAGCATCGAAAATCATAAAAATCAGCTGCCTGACCTGGTTGTTTCGGAAAGTTTCGTATACAAAAAGGTCAACCACAGCACAGGCAATCCTCTTGAGGAGGATTTAATTTGGAAGCTTTGGATTCCATCAGCATTAACCGATCAATTGATTACTCTGGCTCACCGGCCACCTAAAGCCTCGCATGGTGGAATAGCCAAGACCCTTTACAGACTTCGGCAACGTTTCTTTTGGCCAAATATGGCTGCCCAGGTCAGGGATTACGTAGGGAATTGCGATGTTTGCAAAATGTCAAAGGCATCAAATCAGATTTTGCGACACCCTATGGGGAAACCATTCTTAGTAGAACGCCCATATCAACACTTGTATATTGATTTTTTAGGGCCGTACCCTCGTTCCAAAAGAGGAAATATATACATTATAATTTGCCTTGACCAACTTACTAAATTTACAGTTATTCAATCTCTCAGAACGGCAACTTCAGAAACTGCGATCAGATTTCTCCATGAACAAATTTTCTGTATGTTTGGCGTACCAGAAACACTCATGTCAGATAATGGTAAGCAGTTTACCAGTTCTATGTTTGAAAAATTTTTGCTCTCATACGGTGTTCAACATATTAAAACCGCATCCTACGCTCCTCAGGCTAACGCCAGTGAGAGGGTCAATCGATCCATACTGGCAGCCGTGAGATCTTACATCAAACACGATCAGAGAGATTGGGATCTTCACCTACCATCAATCGGATGTGCCTTACGAACGACGATCCATTCCGTAATAGGTATGTCGCCTTACGAGGCTTTATTTGGACACAGAATGATGGAGCACGGATCCGATTTTAAGCTTCTTCGGAAATTAAATGCCGTTAACAGTTCAGACCTCGAATTGATTCCAAAAAAATCAAAAATGAATATTCTGCATACTAGTCTAAAAGAGTCTTTGCAAAAAGCCCATGCTTCAAACGAACACTCTTACAATACCCGCAGTAAAGCAGTCAAACATCAGATCGGTGATTTCGTTTTCAAAAAAAATTTCATTTTGAGTAATAAATCCAAACGTGTAAACGCCAAATTATGCCCCAAATTCACCAAGGCAAAGGTAATTTCCATTGTGGGAACCAATCTCTATGAATTAGAGGATGAGAAGGGTACACGATTAGGAATTTTCCATTCAAAGGATATCAAAAAGTAAATATTTCATGACAGCCAGCTTCTCAGTGTGAACATGAGACAGATTCTCAGGCGTGGGTCTAGTCTCAAATATCAACCCAATTAAAATCCAACGTTAGTTTTAGGTTTTGTTTTCTTTTTCATTTCACGCGCCGTGTCTTGTAAAAAGAAAAAGTTTTGTAGGAAACCTCTATACGAGTTAGCTTCTTTAAGTAAATTTAAAACAAAAAAAAATCACTCATACGCCCCAGTGAATTTTTAATTAAATTGAATTAAGTTGCCGTTAAATTTTGAAAAATATGGAACTTTAGGAAATTTCGACACGAATCATCTTGGTTAAAATCAATTTAGTAAATCATGGCTCCAATACAGACCCCTTAGAGTCAATCAAATGGAGAATGATCGATAGAATAGAAATTTAGAATTGTCTATCAATAATCCTCTTAATGAGATCTCTTTTGAACTCTTAAGAGTTGCAGCTATTCAGCTAATATAGTGCACGAGTCCGTCTTACACAAAAAAAGAGAATTAATTAACATCCACAGATGCGAGTGTGTGCGATGATGGAGGACTTCCGGTACCCTGTATCTCGGAGGATTTTGACTAAAAAGGTTTACAGATCTCACATTTATTATTAATAAATTCAAAAACAATTTTTGAAATACTAATTGTATATCTTTGGTCAAAGTCCTTCGATATATCAGAGGTCCCGGAAGTGTGCCATCATTGTGGATTGTGGAATTCACATTACCAAGGTCTTCGAATAGCGAGCTCGATTCTCTGTTCGGGCATTCTGATGTACGACTTCAAACACGACGGAAGACACGGACCGTTCCCGCGGAAGACCTCAAAAAAAAAAAAAACCGCGTGGTTCATAAAAACGAATACCTTTAAATTAAAATTTACAAGAAAAAGTCTAAATAACGAAAATAATCGATTTCGTGCAAAACTTAATTATATGCATCCTTCGGGAAAGAATACAAAAAATGAAGCTAAAATAACTAAAAAGTATCACACGTGTTGCCCTATTCTTTTATCCAGTCGTTTCGCAAGTGAATGTTGAAAAATATTAAAGTGTCGAATTTACTCGTACCTAGAAAAAAAACTAAAATCAAAGAGTAATCGAACAATCTCTTAAAATAAAATATAAAGCCATTTTTTTAAACCAAAAAAACAAAAAAACTATAATACCCCACTTGTTCAGTGTTCAGAGCGAAAAATCCCCAATCGTCTCATTAATGGTTTGGAAAAGCGAAAAAAGCCATTTTCCGTCTTGTAACTTTCGTCCAACATTCGTCTAAAATTTTAATTAAAAAGAAAAAAAAAGAGAGAACTAAAAATCTACAGTAAAATTCCCTACATACATGTACCTTGCCTATTCAAAGGAAAACAAAAAACGGGGGTACTTCAGTGACGTCATCATTTTATGTGTCGCTTTCCAACCTGTGTATTCTTCTTCAAATTTCGTCTTTGTCAAAACCCCGATGTGCAAGAACACCTTACGGTTAAACTCTGGTGAAAAAAACAAATTACCCGATACCTTTTCTTACGATAGTTGCAAAGAGAGCTTCTACCATCGGATTAAGCTGCTATCCGCTTTCGAAGGGCCATCCCATCTCGCTTTGTAAATGTTCATCATTTATCTGCAGCAGTTTTATTTAATTATTTTTTTGTGTATTTTTCTTAATATAAGTTTTTTTAGTTTCTTAATTTATTTTTAAGTTCAAAAGAATAAATAAAAAAAAAATTAATTGTTAAATTAATAAATAAGTGAAGTACCTAATAAATTACCTGCTCATTAAAGAGAAAAAAAAAGAAAATCAAAAATCAAAATGAAAGCATATTTACTCATAGATCAAAGTTCGTTCAATATATTTCCAAGTTAATTTTCTTTCAAAACAGGTGTAAATAAGGGATAACCTGGCCAAAATGCTGTGCGCACAACATCATGGATTATTGCAAGATAGTATTTTTTATTTATTTTAATTTGGTAAGTTTTATTATGACCAACTACATTTACATTTTGAACGAAATTTGGTTCCTATCTTGACTGGTTTAATTTTGAATTTCAGGCGATATACCTAACTTATATAACCTAATATATAAAAAAGAGCTTTAGCTATACAAAAACATAAAATAATAATAGTAATTACTATTACGATTGAGCTAGGTATAAAATCATTAAAATTAAATTAATTATCTTTTTTTGAAAGCTATTAAAATATCGTTTCTAAGTTTTCAATATACTCGTACTTTTTGCATTTTATTAATCGTATTAAATTTTTGTTTGCCTCAACTTTGTGAATTTTAACATTAATATAGTCTACTCATATGAATATTACATCCATCTCTTTTCGAATAAATATAGTTTAAATAATTTCTCCTGACGTAATGAATTTGCTGTTAGGTAAAAAGAGAGCGAACCCGATAATGTCAATTTATAATTTACAGTTCACCTATTTTGGGTTGTTTTGATTCATTTTTCTTCTATATGTCAATATTCCATTCTTTTTACATATTTAGTTAAGTCTTATTTAGATCATAAAGAGTTATTTTTTTTGAATATTAACTTGAAATAAAAACGATCTTTTAATCGAATAAATTGTTTGTTAGTATTTAAGGTTTATTTTGATTTCAATAAATAGTTCCATATGTATGAAAATTTAAATTTAGCGTTATTATTTAACATAGGTTTAGATGGTTGAGCGGGTATGTTTTGTTTTACTCTTGTTTTTCTTTGAGATTATCTTCTCGCCATCAATTATTGATATGGATTATTGCGTTTAAATAGCTTTTGTTGGTGGATGTGATAAATTACTCTTGCGATGACAGACAGCGATGGTATACGAAATTTTGTTTCGTGATGAAATTATTTATTACAGTGGATCATTTGGTAATAGTTTTCTGACCAATAAATTATGTGAATTAAAGTTTATGAAGTACCTAATTTTAATGGTTGTAATTTAATTTCGAAGAACAAACTTTTAGTTAGGGGTTATCACAACAGTATTCTAGGACGTGATAGCCATGGATGTACCTCACCGTTCCGGTGTAAGTATGTGGGTGGGTAAGTCCTCGGAGAGAAATAACACCAAATCTCCAACGCTCAATAAAATCAGGACTCGAATTCCATAAGCTTATGGAACAAATCAGGCCTCGCTTCTTTAAAATTAATAGGCATGAAAATGCGTAACGACCGTCTGGACTTAACAACAGCAAAGACCCCCCCTCCGACGAGCTACTACGTGCAGATGCAAGCATGCCTAGCGGTTGTGGTCTAGACACCCTTAGTCCTTGCCGCCAGGATGGGCGGAATGTACCTGTAAGCATTTTGTCTTTCTGGTGGGTCCACAGGGGATAAGGTTTCTTAGGAGATTTCTATTTTTGAGGATAGTCTGTGAGATTGTATGTATATATGGGACTTTCCAATTCTTTGTTCGGTTGTTCGGTTTCGGAGTTTGAGACCTAGAAAAACTCAAATAGAAGTTTTCTTTCCAATTTAACATCTTAGTTTCGTTACACAGCATCTTTTTATATTATATTTTATATGTTCGTAATTCTATATGAACAAACTCCAATTATATCGGCACTTATTGCTATTATTTAACTAAAAAATATTCAGCAAAAACAATTTATCCAAGCTTTGAAAGATATTCCCTTGAATAGCGCATTTCACAAAAGACAAAGGTAGAGTGAAAGCGAATCGAATTTGTAAATAGAATGTAAAATTCAAGTAAATAGCAGAATAGGGGCAATAATTTACAACTGAGAGCTTGACTAAAAATTGAAACATACGCATCTAAGACAAATCTGTGGGCTGTATAAATGCAAACGGTTACAGACACTCTCATGATTGGGTGATTAGATTGTATTTCCCTTCCTTAATAAGAACTACAAACTAGTACTAATTTATTAATTATTAATATTATTATCATAGCTTTTTAGCGTGAGCACCCCGTGACATAAGGCTTAGTACATACATGTTTGACTGTCAAGCCGAAAGTCTGGTATTGATTTCCAGCCACTACGTTGTGTTGGTACCGATACAGCTTCGATACAATAAACTACCCTTCTACTTAACAGTACATTCAAACCATCGATTACGGATGCATTCCTGACCCTCCTATTATTTCTTGTATACAAATATGTACTACCCAACAGGGTTGTAAAAGAATGCAATCTTTTGTGAATGTTTAGAAATAATTCATTGAATTCAATTAAAAGATCGCATTCATTGATTTCACTCCATGCTCTTTTTCCCCATTCATTATATATATAAATCAATTTTATGCCATCTTCTGGTAATTAATGCATTCTTTTACATTCTTTTTTTTATCATTTGTTGTCTTTGCATTCATTTGGTAGTGAGAGCGAACTTAGAAATAGTGAATTCTTCTTGATGGCTTCCTGCATTAAGCAAAGCTTGGCTTGGTGTTTCATTCTGTTAATATGTACATCAAAATGTAGTCATATAGTAGTAAAGAGAACTATCAAATCAGAACTATCAACTTATTTGATAGTAGCTAAATGCTTATTTATTCGATAGAACAAGTCATTCAATAACAAATTTTTGTTTTAACTTTTTTCTTCAATTACTTTTCCACTCGATGTTAGCTTTGAACGTGTTAAGTATACTTTTTTTGTTCAAGTACTTATTTATTTGTTATTGCGTAAGGTATAAAATTTCAATTTTTTATAAATTTTTGGTGGTTTTAAGACCATTTCAAAATATTTTAAAATCTACTTCCTACATCGCACCATTAACGCAATACTGAAATCTACTTCCTTTTAAAAATCTCTGTTTCAGCCTACTTCAATTTAATAAAATAAAAGCCCACATCTACTTCTTTTTCTATGTAGTACATATGTAACCCCAGAATTTCCATAAAAAAATTAACGTCAAAACAGTACATATACACAAATGAGTAAATTTACATGTGTACACGAATCATATGAAAATTTTTCTTGTGTGAGTGTTTGTTTTTCAAAATTAAATTTGATTGAATTATAGTAATGTTACTTTTTATAACAGAAAACAAGCTACGGTTATTGTATGTATACAAACATGGATGTTATCAGAGGAAAATATTCAAATGTATAAGATACATTATTCTAGTAAGAAATATAAAAAATATTAAAAATAAAAATAAAATATGCAAATAAAATTTTAAAAAATGTTAGAGGAGTTTTATTAATAAATTAATTCTTTATATACGAAATTTCTTTAAAATTAAAAAAGAAATGGAATACCAATTTTAAGTATTTAATAAAATACATTTGAAGAACAAAATTTGTGTATTTAATATTATTTCGAAATCAAAGAAGCTACTGTTTAAAAAATTTGATCGAAATCGATAGAGTCGGAAATGAGAAAGTCCTATGACAGGAACTGTTAATAATATTTTGTTTGGCCAAAATGTAGACCAATGTTGGTATGGTGTCCACATTTTTTTTTTATAAGGTATTTTCAAAATACCTATCGCTACCTGTCTCTCTATATTTTATCTCTTAATTTTAGTTTAAGACTTGTTTATTAGAAGTGTTATAATCAATTTTTTCACAAATAATGTAGTTTATTTTTTTAAATTATATTCTAGAAGTGTAATTTTAACTTTTGTTGTTTAATTTTGTTTAAATTTGTAATAAAATATTTATATTTTTTTGTATGCAATAAAAAAAGTTCCCCTGAAGAAGACAGCAATCCCTGTCGAAACGTCGGGAAAAGTATATGCAACACAATTTGTTTCATTACTAAAACTACTGTGACCAAAACAGCCGAAGGAAAACCTTTTCCAATCAATATACATATATCTAAATTGGTCAATAATTGAATTCCTTAATATATTCTCCTGTAGACTGCAGGTTGAGTTACAAACCTACAGACAGACCGAATTACTACGTTTTCATGTTGCATTCTCAACTGATACAAATCTTGAGTTCAAAGTCAAAAAGTCATTTTAAAATCTACTTCACTTTTTTCTTCAAATCTACTTCGACTTTTTCATGTTTCAGCTTTCGATGAAATTTGACAGTTTATGGTTTAACAAATACATAACAAATTATATTTTGAAGAATATTTCGGTTTAAATGTCACATATCACGTGCAAAAGCTTAAGCTTATAAAAAATGTCTTGAGTTTTCTAATCCGTTGATTGATCCATTTAATCATGTCTTATTTCGACCAAATCCATTGTTCATATTTAAAAATAAACTTTTAAATCCGAATTTACCTTCAAGTAGATAGTAGATGAATGAATTCGCTCGATAGTTAGTTACTTCATTTCGTTTGATAGTCATAGTGTCCATCAATATCGTATGGCTTGGAATACTAGATAAAATGGTTCTGAAAAAAAAGTTTAATGTGGCAGTTAGGAATGTAAGGTTTATGAAGGATAAAAGACTGCAGAATTGCAATTGAATACAAAGAATTCAAAGAATGTTAAGGAATACAAAAGAATGTAAAGAACGCATTAAATCTCAGAAGATTGTAATCGATTGATTGCAATCTTTTTAATGTCAAATGAATGCTGATTGCAAATTTTAAGTCACAGTCGCAAAGTAAAGTCAATGAATGCAAACTTTTAATTGTTCCATTAAAGATTTCACTCATACAAAATTGCTTGCATTCTTTTACAACTCTGTTACACAGTGCATAACAATATCACATCAAAATAGTGAATTAATGAATAATTTTTTGGGTATAAGTGCACTGTGAACCTTAAATTTATTGTGCCTACGTCTAGAAATCCTCCGGATTTGCTTCCTTGGGAAACTTCAGTACATGAAGTATTTTCAGAGATATTTTAGTTCACTCGTTTCTATCTAGTGACGTCCCAGATACATCAAAATAGAGAGAATCAGGCCTTTATCATACTTTACTCAACCAGTGAACTCGTGATATAATAATGTAACAGTGTAAGTTTTGATTCCAAATAGAATCTAACAAAACCTATGGAAGGTTAAAAAAGGCACGGCGTTAAGTTCAAGGTAAATACGCACATCAAACTTAACCCTACTTTCATTTTCTTCATGGCACTTAATTTATCTTAATGAAGTTTTGGGACCGAATGATACGAAAACCGTCTTAAACTTATTACCTCTTTCCTCCTTTTCACGTGCACGCTCAATTATTACAACTTGTCTGCTTTCATGTTAACAAGTGAATTTTAATGTTGCTTTCCGTTTAATAAATAAATAAATGCCTGTCATTGTTAGACAGTTACTCGTAAGTATATCCTTTCTCTTCGTGTAAAAGTCACATTTTTTGGAGCTAGAACAATTATTATAACGATTGGTGACATTAAACAAATTCATAGCACTTGTTGGCCCTTTTCACAGGCGAAAATCCTACCTGTCATTATCTTTTTCACTGGCATGACCGAGAAGTGGGGTACACACAAAATACCTGCTCAAGTCTGTCTGCGTCTAAGTGGCTTCGTAATATGTTTCTTGTTTTTTTTCTTTCCTTTGATATATCGTTCCATTGTAATATCAAAACGTGATAGGAATCTATAATATTGTATTGTGAAGTTGTGATTGGTCGTTGTTTTTGTTGTGTGTTACCTTAAGGATATTATTTTCAAGCGATAATGCATTGCTTGAGGACATTTTTGTTATATTTAAGGTGTGTCATGTAAGGTAGATGTGTAGACTTAATTTAAGCTCAGGCGAATGATGGTAAAAGATACTTTTGTATTTATGTCGGAAGTTTCACAGAGATTATTCTTAAGGAATGACAGGGCATATGTAATATGTATGTTTTTGACTGAAAAATATATGGGCTTTTCCATTGTTATTGTGTGACTTGAATTATTTATCATAATATCCGCAGATTGTGTGTTGAAAAATGGTTTTAATCTTCAGCAAAATTGGCTTTAAGGAAAGAAGTGAAGGCATTTTATTTATTTTGTGAGTATGGTTCAATATTGCGAAAGATATTTTTTTCCATATTAATATATTGAACATAACTTTTTAGATCTTTGAAAAAAAAAATGTAAATTTTTTTAGACATAATCTGCAATGAAGTCTTGTAAATTTCACCCAGCTTTAATTTTACAGGATTAGCAATTGAAAATTATGTGATATTTATACAAAATCCAATATTGAAAGCCTCTCAGATGTACCAGACTTACTTCATTAACTAAAGGTTTTAAAGCTATGGTAAAGTATAAACCGTTTCAACCTCACCCAATGGGGTTTTAAATTAAGAAAGAAAAATTATTTGCCCATCTTTAATAGATTAGTCCTAATCTTGCTAATTTTCGTGTGGTAAGAGTCCCAAAATTCTTGGCACCGAATATTGCCCAGTGCCTTTTGGAGATCTCAACCGAAAAATACCTAACTTGTAAAATTAAACTAATCAAGTTTGTACACTAAGCAGGTCTTTAATAACCGTACCCTCAAATGGTTCATGCAGAATGTCAATCGTGGCACGTGATGTGTGGCACGTAGCTGCATCTTGCTTGAACCGCATGTCATCCAGGTCTATAAATATTTCAATTTGGGCCATACAAAATTGATTATCAACGCACTGTAGCCCTCGCCATTGATCGTGACCGCCTTACAAACATGGTTTTCGGAAGAGTAAGGATCAATGACGCCACCGACTTGTTTAACAAAGCCATTCATCCAAAAGTACGACTCTACGATAAAGATGATTTTTCGGTCAAAATTGGGGTCCTCTTCTAAGCGCTCTGAAGCCCACTTAGTGAACAAAAGGCATTGTCTATTATCATGAGCTCCTGGGTTTGTTGGATCTTGTTCGAGTGTAGACTTAAGTCCCGACGCCAAATTCGCTAAGTTAAAGTCTACGAAAAGCCGAATTCTTGTGCACGGCAAGTAATCGACTGCCTGAGGTTCTACTGTACATTTTCACGGACCTCTTGCGTTCTTTTGAAATGAATAGTGACTGATTTATTACCAAACAGATTGTCTTAAATTTGGCCACTAAACGTTTAAGAGTCGACTGTGAAAAGCTACCACGACTACGGTAAAATGGGTGCGATGTACCCAACGTTTGTACTAACGAACCCTCATTTTGATAATAAAATTTTATCATTTGGACGTGTTGTTTAATCGTGTAACTTGCCATCGTGATTGGACATCAGTAACTGAACAATAAATAATAGACTTGACAGATGTCACAAAAACAACATGGCCGCCAAACTCTACCCTCGACAATTGAAACACTCTTAATATTATACGTATAGTTAAAGTTAGGTGGATAAAAGTCTTAAATTAAAAGCGTTTGTAAGGGAAAGACTTATTTGTTAAGCATTTATGTCCATGAATATCTTTTTGACTAGACTTCCTATAATACTATAATACTTATTTAAATTTTGTGTACGCCATTATCCAATTTTAAGTTTAGAAAACAAATTAATTGTTGATAACCAAAACAAATTACTATGCAAGCAGTGTCCTTCCACACATAATAAAAATTTCCTTCATTCCATAAAGAAGTTTTAAAAATATCTCGTTCTATTTTCAAATGTGATTAATTATTATTCACAACAGAAACCTAATTTTATCAAACTTTTAAACAATGTCTCGTTTATTCATACGCCAAAGTTTTCATCACTTTAAATATATATTTGCATAATGACAATAGGTACTCTCATTTTTGCTCAACTTTTATGGCTTTTGGTATAACTTAACTTTGGTTGCTCTTATGATTTTGTATCCATGGATGTGATTTGATGATTCTTTTAAAATTGTTTTTCAACATTGTGAAGAGGTGTTCTACTTTAATGGGTTTTATTAGTTTCAAAATTACTTTGATAAAATTTTGTCTCTCCTGAACTTTAAATCGATTAAATTTTCCGAGTTATAAATGGAATAACATTTTTTAATCCTTAATTTGTCAAAGGTGATGAACTTGAATCTGAAGAAAAATGATTTTAAATCAACTATTGGTAGTTTGGTATTTTGTCAGGAAGATAATTAGGCCTATTCTGCCACATCTGTTATTCTGCTATAGATTTTCTGTTCGAACTTTTATAAAAGTCTGTAATGCTACTTCGAAAACGAGATCTGTTATGAAACTGAACTAAATCTATTATCATAATCAGCTGTGATTATGTAAAATATTTCATCTGACATAATTAAAATAGACGAAGAACAAAAAAGTAAACTCTTAGGCTAGGCGCGCACATTCAATTTTTAGTTGCACAACTGTTTGGTTGCTTATAGAAAACTGATGAACTATTTAGTTGAATGTCCACGAAGGTGGATATAATTATATGATCTTGAACGTTTGACATTTCATAAAAGTTTTCTTAGCAGATTTTATAACAGATTTTAGCGTGCTGAATACAAAAATTAAAATTTATAAAAGATTTGTTGACAGCAAGAGAAATGCAACTTGAACACTTTTTATAAAAATGATGACTAAATAATGAAACACAAGAGATATTGCAGAAATGCTCGAGAGATGCTACGATTTCCGTTATATTTAGTACAATCACCTATCATTTTTGAAGCACTTTTTTATTTTCTACTCCAGAGCCCTAAGTAGCCAAGCCTTGGACGGATATAGGCTTCATCATTTACAGCCAGCTCAAAAGAGGTCAACAATTCCTTTACTCGTTTGTCAAAAGAAGCCTTAACATTTATTTTTTATTAAAGCCAACTGTTGACAAAGACTATCTGTGTCAATACAAATTTCACTAAGGCCATTAACAAATTGTTTCATAGTCATATTATATTTAAAATTTTAACTCTCAGTTTCCCCTCGACTTTCGTGGAATGGATGAGATCATATTTTAATGAAAGAAAATATCAGAATTTTGTCAAAAAAATGAGTTTAAATTTAATATATATGGAGTAGGGTGTACCATAAGGTAGTCACCTAGGTCCAGTACTCTTTAAGACTGCTTTGAACAGATAATTTTCGATAGTAAAATCTATACTGGCAATATTTAATAGTTCAATTGAAAATTCAATTAATTTTCAAATTCTCTTCTACTACTTTTTTTTTTCATTTGTGTGATTGGTACCATTAGTTTTGGTTAAAAGAACAGTTTTTGTTAAACTATTAATTTTGAAATTTTAAAAAAATCGACCTAGTGGCTTTCAAAATATTGTAATTTTGGTTTTATTTTTTTTTTTAAATGCACATATTTAAAGACGAAATATTATTCCAACTTTTCAGGAACTTTAGCATTGAAAAGTTTTTGTACAATTTTTTAAGAAAATCGAAAACAAAAAAAAATTTCTTTTGGACTTACACAATTAGTTATCCTTTTGAGTTTCATTTTTCAAATCTGTTAAACAGTTTTGAGAACATCTTTTTTCGAATTTTGAAAGAGATTTGTATGTGCTACTGCGAAGCCATCAGAGGCAGAGATTTGAACGAAGTTGTTTTCCATAATTAATAATCCATAGAAAAAAATTTATATTGTTCATTTTATTGCATTTTTAAAAAGGAACATGTATTTGGTCCACCTTTTTAAATTGTACCTATATATTGCATGTAAGAATCAATGGTTTATTATTAAAGATCTATGAATCTACTAAGTAAGGTAGAAACATGTGAGCTGAGGTAGAATTTTCAAAAAAATTTACCTTTAACTATCCTTTGAAAAAATTCTTAACAAAGCCAACTCAATACTTAAGCTATGGATAAATTAATTGTACTGTGGTATGTCAACATAATCGTGTACAATATTTTTGCTCATTCTCATTTAGAATAAAAGTACTGTATTATCACTACAATAAATGCAGGGCACTAACTTCACGGCAACTTTCTTCACATGGGAAATAACTTCCCTACTAGACGGAATTAATTACACTTTGTTTTGGTTGTTAAGGTAATAACTAGTTTTAAAAATTGTGTGAAATTATTTTCCGTATTTTATATTTTTAGTATCTAAAAAGACACTCCTCATCGTATGTGCTGAACCATTTACAACTTTTCAAATTTTACAAAATTATACAAAAGGCACCTACGAGTATGTTAACAGATTAGATTTCTTTGACAAGAGTACTTCAGATGGCCCGTTTCAAGGGTTCCAAGAACTTTATATCGCCTCTTGGATTCATTTGCAACAGTGTTGCGCCGCCAAGGGTATCAGTCGTCAGGCAGTTTTATTGAAGTGAAGTTTTTTCTCACTAGTAGATATGAATTAACTTTACCAACAAAAGTCAAAGTAATTCCCACCAGTTGTGAAACTATTTTCTGTTAAACTAAATACCTACATATTACTCGCATCGAAAACGTAAATTTTTACGATCTGCCTTAAATCATTTAAAATGGGTCGACTTAGTTAACCTTCCAGTATGAAATAATGGTTTTTCTATAATTAGATTGAATTGCGTTTCCCGAAATGGCGACGAAGAGTTGGCGGTATTTAATTTGTACACCAACTCTGCGTTTGTTGCATCGATTCAAAGTTCTTGGAACACTTACTAGACTCCATCGGAATAATGAACAATTTTCTGCCGAATTCAAACGTTTAACATGGTATGCACTTTTTCATGGCGAAGGAGAATCTTGTATGATTTAACTGTTATATTTTATAAAGAAAGAGACAAAAACGACTTCAATGAAGTATAAAAAGCGACTGACTTTATTATATGTATATAAGTAAAAGTAAGTTAAATAAATTCAATATATTTTAGTACAAAATGTATGTGGGAGCCAGCATTGCCAATAATGTATAAGTAATTCAAAATTAATTCAGTATTCTCAACACTCCCACTTTTCAATTAATTAATAATTCAAAACATAATAAGCATTATTCATTTACTTGAAACTCCAATCAGAGAACGAAAATTTTCAAATTTATCTTTACTTAGTGCTTTAGTAAATATATCTGCTTTTTGAAATTCAGAAGGTACATAATTAATTTTAAAATCTCCTTTTTCATAACGCTCTTAGATAAAATGGTAACGGACGTCGATATGTTTGGTTCGTTTATGAAATTCCGGATTTTTAACAAGTCTGGTAGCTCCCTGATTATCCATGTTCAAACTTGTTTCGCCCACACCACCTGGAACCAATTCCAAAATTAGTTGTTGAAGCCAAACCATTTCTTTCACTGCCTGTGAAGCCGCGACGTACTCAGACTCCGTAGTGGACAGAGAAACACACTTTTGTCTTTGTGATGACCAAGACACGGGACCATTAGCGATGATGAAAATGAAGCCAGTTGTCGAACGTCGAGTTACAGGATCGCCTGCATACTTAGCATCACTGAAACAGACTAAATCAAAATTGTTGCCTTTTTTAAAAGTTATACCCATAGTCCTAGTTCCGTTTATGTACTTTAAGATTCGTTTCACTGCATTTATATGCATCTGGCTTGGTGAATCCAAGTACCGAGACACAACTCCCACTGCATATGCAATGTCCGGACGTGTAGCGATTGCCAGATACATGAGGCACCCCACAGCCTCTCTGTATGGAAATTTGACGCCTCCTAAAGACAAACGTTCTGCATGCGAACAAGTTTCAGCTGGAGTTGATACTGGTTCGCTAAATTCCATACTGAATCTTTTAAGAACACTTTTAGCATATCTTTCTTGACTGACAAAAAAACTACCAAAAAAACGCCGCAATCAATCCATCGTCAATGTATATCGCAAGTATTATGCGCTTTCTTACATCCCCTGAGATGAAAATACACGGATCCATTTTACTAGGTTTAAGATTGAAGTTTTTCAAAACGTCAGTGAACTTCTTGTTCCAGCACCGAGAGGCTTGTTTTAAGCCATATAAGCTCTTTCGAAGCCTACAAACCCTCCCAGATCCGTCATTGAAGCCTTGAGGTTGCTCCATATAAATCTCCTCACTTAGTTCTCCGTTTAAAAAAGCTGTCTTCACATCAAATTGCGTAAGGCTTAGTCCTTCGTTAGCTGCAATAGCAAAAATGATGCGAATTGACGTAAATTTGGCCACAGGACTGAACGTCTCCCCGTAGTCAACACCCTCTTCTTGACAAAAGCCCCTGATTACCAATCTGGCCTTGTATTTTTGTGCTCCATTTAAGCCTATGCTTTTGAGCTTATATACCCACTTATTGTCAATGGGTTTCCTTTTTTCTGGACACTTGACCAAATCCCATGTGCGATTTTTGTAGAGACTATCCATCTCATCTGCCATTGCTTCCTGCCAATGAGCTGCATCATCACAGGCAATTGCATGACGATAGCTGTTTGGTTCCCCCTGCACGAGAAAAGCATGTCTTTGTAAAATATTACACATACCTGAATAGTCTACAACGTCCAAGGTACGCAAACGGTCTTTCAACGGAAGGGTACGATTACCACCATCCTCATCATCATCATCTTCACCTGCAGATCGAAAAGCATCATCACTTCCACATGCACCTTCATCTTCGAAATCTGGAATACATTCACTTCTATGGGTTTCGTCATTCTTCGAATCGACATCCGAAATTGGTAAAACCGCTGCTACTTCTCATTCTGTCTCAACATGACCTTAGGTTCATTCTCTTCCCTTTCTCTGAACGTCACATCCCTTACAATATCTACTTTCCTAGCCGAAGGTAACCATACTCTGTATCCTTTGGTGTTCTCAGCATAGCCCATAAATATACCCTTTTCTGCCTTTTTATCCCACTTTCTTCGTTTTTGTTTGGGTACATGTATAAACGCTTCGATGCCAAACACTTTAAAATCTTGAATTCTAGGTTTTCTTTCCCACCACAATTCATAGGGATTTTTACCTTTCACAGAACTAGTGCCTGTCCGATTAAGCACATACACGGCTGTATTAACTGCTTCCGCCCAGAATTTCTTTTCTAAATTCTTTCCATGCAACATCGTCCTTGCTGCTTCGACTACAGTTCTGTTTTCCCTTTCAGCAGAACCATTTTGTTCTGGAGTATAAGGAACAGTAGTCTCGTGAAGAATGCCGTGCCTCGCTAAGAGAGACTTTACACCTTCATTTATAAACTCACAGCCATTGTCCGTTCGAATTTTCTTTATTGGACACCGAATTTCACATCTTGCCCCATCAATTAACTGGTCAATCGAGTTGCAAACTTCCGACTTATGCTTTAAAAAGAATACCATCTTATAATGCGAAAAATGGTCCTTGAATAGAACGTAGTATTTAGCTCCACCTAAAGAAGTTTCCTCTATAGGACCACATACATCAATATGGACAAGCTGTCCTGGTTGATTTGCTACAAAATCACTCTTTGGAAAGGGCAACCTATGTTGTTTACCGAAAATGCAGGAATCACATGAGAAGTTTGCATCGTCCTCAAAAACTATCCCTTCCTTTTTTAACTGACTACGTATATGGCCTTCATTTTGATGAGCCATCCGTTCATGCCACAATTTAAGTGACAAAGCTTGATTAACTGCCATATTAACCATTTTGCCAGCTTCACCTTGCACTTTAATACACATTTCGAATAATTGATTTTTTCGTTCTCCCACTGCTGCAACAGTACCATCTTTAGCCACAAATTCACATCGCATACTATCAGAAGTAAACTTCAAACCTTTGTCCAATGCACGGCTTTGTGAAAACAAATGGACAGATATCTTTGGCACATAAAGCACATTCAAAAGATGTTTTTCGTTCCAATTTTTACCATCTGAAGCCAGGATATTAATATCGCCGATGCCCATCGTATAAATTTGCTCTCCACTTCCTATCCTTATCCCAATAGGATCCGAAAAACTTCGATAGTTTACAAACCACTTCTTTTCATATGTCATATGATCGCTCGCCCCTGAATCAAGATACCATCGATTATAAATTTTCCCATTGTTGAGCATTAGTGCGTTTGAGTTCGATTCGCCTACCCTCTGTTCCTCACTTCCAGTTCCAGTCCATGTTTGTCTGTCATTAGCATTTACCCTTTGCAGCTCACCGCCAGTTCCAGTCTTCACTTCACCCACGATCTTCAAACAATTGCTAATAAGTGCGTCACCCCTTAGCACTTCACTTCTACTTCCAGTCCACACATTATTATACACGCTTCCTCGCTGCTCCACATTTCTACTTCCAGTCATACCTTTATCAGCGATACTCGAAGAGCTAGAAACCAATGCGTTTCCCCTTACCACACTACTTCCACCACTACCACCTTTTCTCTGCTCTGCAATTTGTTTTGGACAGTCTCTTTTCCAATGTCCATACTCATTGCAAGTAAAACACTTACCAGGCTTAGAATTTTTGTCTCTATGCCTTTGCCCTTTTTTCTTGGCGATTAATGCGGTTGTATTGGTTGTATTAAGAGTATGAGATGACATTCGCGCTTCTTCCATTACTAGTCGTGACGTCAAATTTTCAAGAGTTTGCTCTTCTTTGGCCGACGACTCCCACGCACAAAAAAAATGTTTGAAACTGACTGGAAGAGTCATTAATATTTTTGTTATAACCATACTCTCTGATACTTTCTCTCCAACATCTCTTAGTTGCCGAACGATGTTTTCCAACTTTGAAATGTGTGTTGCGACGTCATCACTCTGATCTTTTGTGAAGCTGTAGAATCTTTGAAGTAACATGTGGACATTAGCTTTCGATGATTGTTCATACACCGCCCCCAGCTTTGTCCACATTTCCCTTGCATTTGTGCAATTAACAATATGCCTAAGTGGAGTTGAACCAATGCTTGTAGCAATGATTCTTTGAGCCTTGCTATCCGAACGCATCCACGCACTTGCACGATCGTTAAACGCTTCCTCTTCCTCCTTTTGTGCCCGGACAGGAAAAGTGCTCAACCCATTCACATGATCAAAAAGACCTGATGCGTTTAACAAAATCGTCACTTGGAACTTCCATACTGCGTATTGCTCAGAATTTTGCAATTTTTCCACTTTAAAGAGCTCACTCTCCATTTTCTCTTTTCTTATTTAAAATGTACCAACGATCGTTATATCGTTACATAAGGTTTCCCAAAAAAATCGTACCAAAAAAAATTTAATAACCAAGGTAACCTTTAACTTTAACCTTATCAAAATTTAATTTCTAGCGTGTTCTGAGCCCATAACCTGTTATATTTTATAAAGAAAGAGACAAAAACGACTTCTATGAAGTATAAAAAGCGACTGACTTTATTATATGTATATAAGTAAAAGTAAGTTAAATAAATTCAATATATTTTAGTACAAAATGTATGTGGGAGCCAGCATTGCCAATAATGTATAAGTAATTCAAAATTCTCAACATTAACCATGAACAAGAAATTGATTTGTTTTTATGTGGCATAGGCAGGTATTCGATCTCCAGTGTGGAAGTCCAACCGACTTACCATTACGCCAAGAAGTACTTATTTTTCAATGCACATATACTATATGTTTTGTAAAATTATTGTTAAGTAGTAATGACCTTGCAGCTTATTGTAGTTTTCTATGTATATATCGAGTTTCCTCATTTTCTATCAACTGAAACCATGTGTGCAATTTATTATATTTTAACGATCAAGGCCTCTGTGTTCACGAGTACTCCTAGTCTTGTTTATAATTAATTTCTAAAAATAGTTTCTTCTCTTAGTTGTTTATTATGATTTTCAAAATAACTACTTACACGTTTTTAACTTTTAATGGATGTCATCCAGCTGCAGCTCAAGCCAAAGTTTGTTGACACCTCTGCTTCTAATTAAAATTACACACACATCCATGCATATGTAGTTTGAAATTTACTTAAAAATTAACTTCATGAGTGGTTTGATGTAAGCATAAGTACATTTTATGTCATGTCCTATATATTTTTCTAAAAAGATTTCCAGTTCCGCACATTTTCCCATAAAGGCGTATGGTTTTTTTTATTTTATCATAAATTGTGTATAGAAAATCCTTTCTATACATATTGACTGCCATACAACGGAAGAGGATTCTCAATCCCAAACTAGGTTATAAGTGTAACAGTCATAGACCCAACTTGCCTCCATATCCCTAGTCTTATATCGCATACTGCCGTAGGAACTACTATGTTGCTTTCCCTTTTTCCAACACAATATTGCTTCAATGGGAGTCTGTTTGGAAAATATAAATTGAAATACTCTGCAACGAGGTTTTGTTTTAATAAATTTCACCACCACGATGATAGTTACATATATCCTGTCGCATCAAAAGCTTTACTTTTTTTGCTCTATTGAATTTGAAAGGAAAAACAAGATAAAGTATATGTAGGTTAGTTCATCCATATACTTCAGAAACAGAACTGTGTTAATTGAATTTACCCAAAACATTTGCTCAATATTTATTTGGGTTAATATTTTTAATTTTGTTTGAATCAATTCTTATTAATGGGGGGTTTTAAGCGAATTTTACTCCACTTGAATGAATCAATTTATCCCAAATCATAGTATTTAAGCTTACTTATGTATATACCTTGAGCGGAAAATTGTTTTTTGTGGCGTAAAATTTGGATTTATGCAAACATCTCAACCATTACGAATGAAAACAATCCACACAAATGTACACTATAGATGGATTACGGATAATATGGATATAATATCAGAAATCCTTATACAGCGAAAAACCGTCCTTTTAACATCGTATCTATTTTATAGACTTTTCTAATCCTTGGTGTATCATTTACTATGAATGGTTTTCGTGTAATTAATAGTAATCCCAACCAAATTGTATATGCTCTTCAATATTTGGAAGTAGCAACTTTGGATATAGATATAGCCATGTATGAAGTCAGAATTACAAGTCAAAACTGCAGTTCAAACAAAGCACTGGGAGAAGATATTATTTCGTTTGAATTCTTTAAAAATTCTACAGCTGAATTTATTGAGAATCTCCAGGATTCATATGATTTTGGATTTACAAACGCAGAGGCTTCAGGAAAAAAATAATATTGGCTCTATTTAAGAAAGGAGATACAAATGAATGAATTCGGTCATAAAATTATTAACGAGAATCCTCTTAGAACGTATGCCACAGTGGATAGGTGAAAATGAATTGCTAAGTGAATTTCAAGGCGGTTTCAGAAATAATTACTCGACTATGGATAACACATTCACACGCACCAGCATTGTCCATTTTTCTTGTTTTTGATTTCCTCGAAAACGGTACAACTAATCTTAATCATTTTTTTGCTGTGAAGCTTCTCCAAAGTTTAAATATTATTGTGTATTCAAATTTTAATTTTGTTTTGTTTTGGATTTTTAAAAAAAATTTCGAAATTTTTTTTGGAAACTCAGTACTTCGAAAACCCCATGCTCGATTTTTTTAAACTTGATAAAGTTTCTTATAGTCCAGTCATTTTAGGTTTTAGGTTTATTGTAATGAAGATGTGAAAAATCGACATTGATATCGTGCCGGCTAAAAAAGTTATAGGGATCAAAAGGTCACAAAAATCAGTTTTTCGCAAATATCTCGCGATCTATTGCTCAGAGGTCAATAAAGGTCATTATAAAAATTGTTTGTCGTGAAATTGTCTACAAAAAATGTCTTTTTATTTTTCTGTAAAATTAACCGTTTTCGGAGTAGAGCGCTGAGAAAGCGAATATACTTATTATGACAATGCACTCGTTTCCTCACCACCTTCGAGGTAGAATGCAGTGCGTGTTTTTTTTACATGTTTTCCCCCGTAGGCATAAACCATGATATGTAATCAGGGTTTTTTTTTACTTACGAGTGAATAATTTTTTATTTGAATACAGAAAAATACAGAAAAATTAACTTTAGTATATAATTTTTTTTTATCATTCATTGTCGATATCTTCAGTTTCTGTGTCATTAATAATTGCATACCGCAATCTTCGATATTAAAAATGGTCTTCGGCTGTGAGCGGTTAACTCGCTGATTCTCGCATTTACACCAGCGATCTAATAGGTAGTCTAACTCGGGCAATTGTGTATGCCGTCGACCTAATAGTGTACAGAACAGCTCCCAAAGTCGAGGTCATCAGAATTCTTTTGCACTGAAACTTCAACAAGATTCAGTGATATTGCGATGATTTATGGAAGTCAGTTTCAGAAATCTGAAACTATTATGCTTAGGACTCGATCCATCAGTGCGCCACTTGATGATATTTGCTTCGAGGATCTCAAGATAACTCCTCGTGTAGAGGGGATAGATAGAGGAGAACCTCTATAGCTGCGGTAGGGCTCCTGAAATACAGATACACGCGAGCCCTTAGACTTTTTCTAGAGCTTTCCTTATTCTTGATAATTCGGTTCTCTTGTGCCATGCAACCGCCCCATATGTAATGATTGGTCTTACCATCATAGTGAATATCCAGCTAAGGATGTTCGGTTTGCATCTGCCTGCAAGTCTCTTGCAAATCATTAGGGCTTTTGTGGCTTTCCCGACTATAGCTTTTAAGTGTTTGTTCAAAAGGAGCCTACTATCTGGTAGAATTCCTAGATATTTTACCCCTCTCTGCTTTTCAATCACTTCACCAGCTAGATGGATAGGTTTCATATGTGGCAGAAGTTATTCCTTGTTAATTGTATGATTGTCGTCTTGGAGGGGTTTATTGATAATCCTACAGATAGACACCCTTTCCGTGTAATTGTTAGTCCTCTTTGGATTACACGGCTATGATAGCACCATCATCAGCAAATCCAATAAAAAATATGCCTTGGGAGGTAAGATTTTCTAACAATTCGTCCACTACAAGACTCTTCAACAAGGGTGATAATACACCACCCTGAGGACAGCCTCTTGTTGTGATTACTTTTTTTAATTTGGTTCTTTTTGTGACAGTATTTTTAGTGCCTAACACTTTCATCTAGTTATGGTGATGGGTACGCATTTCCTAACAAAAGCTGTGTCTACAACCTCGTGGGATGTGTTGTCGAAGTCTCCCTCTATGTCTAAGAACGCATCTAATATTGTATCTTTTTTCTATATTTTGGGAATAAATATTAGCTTTCCTGTTCTCCATATACTTGGTATATACCCAAACGCAATGCTACTACGAAGAATATTAGTGAGATAGGGCATAAGGTTTTCTTTTCCCTTCTACAAGAAAGCTGGGAAGATACCATCTACATCTGGTGACTTTTAGAGTTGAAAAGTATTATCCTTTTACTTGAACACATGTTACTACCTATTTACCTGTCCTCTATTTTTGGTATGAGAAGTATTCTATCTACCAAGTAAGCATTTTAGGTTTTATTATAAAATTCTATTTTTAGGACTTTTGCCATATTTACTAACAACACACTTACAAACATGAATAAAATGCAATAGAGTTTACGCATTGATATACGCCGTACGGTATACAATACCGTATGTGAGTGCATTCTAGTCGTTTTCTCTACCTACTTTAAAAACAGTTAATTTTAAAGAAAAATGCATGAGACATTTTTTGTAGACAATTTCACGACAAACAATTTTTATAATGACCTTTATTGACCTCTGAGCAATAGATCGCGAGATATTTGCGAAAAACTGATTTTTGTGACCTTTTGACCCTTATAACGTTTTTAGCCGGCACGATATCAATGTCGATTTTTCACATCTTCATTACAATGCCGTAATAAAGGTGTATACAAAAATTCAGCTCACTAGGAATTTTTCCGCAGATTGGGGTTTAAAATGCCTAAAATGACTGGACTATTAATATAATCCACAAGAAATGAGAAAAAAAAATTATTTTACCTAAAAATAACGGTACCCTCCATACAAAAGTTAAAAAATGGTTTTCTAAAATGGTATTTTTCTCGAAAACGGTTCCGAGAATTTTGTTTAATTTTTTTTTCTTTCGATTAATTTTTAAAATCTATAATTTAATAAAAAAAAAATTTTGAAATCTAGATGTTATCTACTGACTGTATCTACCATAGAACGATTTTTTCGAATATTGAATTTCTCATTATCGGCATAACGGATTTTAATGAAATTTTTTATAGACAAGCTTCAAAAAAGTTTAAGAAACATTGCATTTCAAAACTTAAAAAAAAAAATATTTTTTTGAATTTTGAAAAAAAGTCTAGTTTTTTTTTTGGAAAATTCGATATCTCAAAAACGAATCAGTATTTTTTTTTGTAGATTTAATATTTATTCGTACATTAATAAACACTTTAAATTGGCGTTATAAAATTTTTTTCTTAAAAATGTCTTAAAAATTTTGTATAAAAGCTTATTTTTTTAAGAAACCACTACAACGAATTATAATTTTGTTCTTGCATAAACTAATTTTTTCTTAAAACACATGGCATCCTGTGCTTAGCTCCAACTGCTGAAGGAGTTGTTTTAGTTATTTAAAAAATGAATTTTATCCTTAAGAACAGTTTTCTCTAATAACATTCATTTTTGAAATTCTTAGTCGTTTACATAGGAGCAAGTTCGTGCCACCCAGTCGTGCATTTTATTTTTCTTTCGTTTAAATTTTACGATCTATAATTTAATAAGAAAAATTTTGAAATTATGTAATTTATTACTGAGGGTACCTACCATAGAACCATTTTTTCGAATTTCGAATTTTTCATTATAGACATAACGGATTTTAATGAAATGTTTCATAGCGAAACTTCTTAAAAGTTTAAAAAACATTGCATTTCAAGACTTAAAAACAAAATATTTTTTGAATTAAGAAAAATCCATTTTTTTTGGAAATTTCGATATCTCAAAAACAGCTTACAACGACTTATACTTTTTTTCTTCCATAAACTAATATTTTCTTTAATCCTGGCATCCTGTTTTTAGCTCCAACTACAAAAGGAGTTGTTTTAGTCACATAAAAAATGAATTTTATGCTTATGAACAGATTTTCTCTAATAACATTAATTTTCAAAATTCTTAGTCTTTTACATAAGAGTAAGTTCGTGCGACCCAGTCGTGAATTTTATATACATACTTTCCAAACATTTTTCCACATCACTGTTTATCATGTCATATTCTGTTCAGGTGCACCATTATAGTTCTGCTCAAAAAAATATATGCATATACATACATATATTTCCCTGCAATTTTGTTAAACTTAAAAGCGTGAAAACAATTTTGCCGCATAAAGGCGATAAAAAATACTAAAAGGCTTGCAATAACTTTATTAACCTCTTCTATTTAATTTTTTTTTTAATTCTGATAAAGTTCATCGTTCAGTGATTTCTGGAACTTGGGGGCTAATTATTTTTGTGAAAATTAAATTCAATTTATAAGTTGGCAATTGGTGCGGGGATATACAGTATGTTTTGCAACAGGATTTATTTAATGACTTTCAAGGTCAAATCTCTTAAAATAACAATCATACAAGGAAATAAATAAGTTCACTGTGGCGTATACGTAATTTAATTTTCCTTGAGTTTATTGCGTATACGCCATAGTGAACAATTTTAATTCTTATGTTATTTGACTTACCAAACTTTATCAGAAGCTTTTTTGGGTGTTCTCAATTACCTTTATAAATTGTCTGAGATTGTTCACCCTTAAAAAAATTTCAATTGAAAATGCCATATTTTTTTCTGAGTCGACACAGCAATGACACTTAATCTTGGAACAGATTTTTTTCATTTTTATCTCTTCTTTTTTTTAATTTAATTTCCATTAGCAATAAAATCCGAAATAAAACCCATATCTTACAAATTATTACTGTTTAATGTTTGTGCGGTAACAAAAAAATGGGGATGTTTTTCGATGAAAAAAAAACCTGTAAAGTCAACAAAACGAAGACAAAAAATCCCACATGTGCGATATATTTAATTCAAAATACACCCTGCAGGGTAATATGCTTATCTGCTGTCGTGCATGTCCTTAAGTCAGACGTTATGGGCTCGTTAAATTACCTCAATTATTTGTTCATTACGGTAATAACTTAGATTTCGAAAGATGAAGAAGATGTGCGTTTAAAATATTTCTTGAAAAGTACACCTATATAAGTGTGTTTGTTTTACGAAAATTATATATACATTCCTATTACATAATATATTTTCTTGTAAAGAGGAGGTCCTTAAGGTGCTTTGACTGCAACATTGTTGTCTTTATATTTATTTGAAACACAATAGCTTAAGCTGAGTAAACTTTTGATAGTATTAAGTGAGGATTTAATAAATCGTTCCCTCTAAGCAAACAAATTCATTTCATGTGTTGATAAGGGTTGTTTTTGCCAGACTGTTTAGTAGGAATGCGAATATGAGGTATTTATATTTATTGTGATTGATGAAAAACCGCATCAATTATATTCATAAAGTTGTATGAAGCAGTGACTTAACCGTGAAAGGTATGTTTGTTTTGGAATTCTATATAAATACAGTTGTTGATTAAAGTAACTACAAATATAATTGTTAAAAAAAATTTCAATTTGTAAGCCTCTCTGGCAATGTTTTATACCATGAAACCAAGTTTCGTCTTTCAGCATCATAAATACTGAATTGTCAAAAAACTAAAAACTTTAATAATAATTCCTCACTCGTGTTGTCTGTCACCTCAAATACAACTTAAAGATCTTTTAATCGTCCTTTATTTAAATCATCAAAAAAGCCTTTAAAATAATCGCTAACAACGTTTTTTTTTATAAATTAAATTTGTATTGCTTTGGCATTAAAATGGGTTTTTTCTGACAGTATTTCGCATCTTCCATGATCATTTTTCAATTCCATATACTGATACTATACGGAAAGTTATTGAACTTGGCATTGTCATGGTAGCGAAGATGAAAACGTAGGGCTCGCGATTCTGTCTATTTGTCCGTTCAACTACCTAAGCAACTCGATTTTCTTCAAACTTTTTTCTTGATAGCATTTTTAAATTTCTGCTCCCACATGTTTTTTATGACAAAAAAAGAAACGATATAAAAGCAATATCTTTGAGTAATGAAAGAATTTCTGCGTTCAAACACAATTTCCAAAAAATTGATTACACACACTTTTCAAGTAGTTTTAAATTTTATAGTGTGAAACTATTTTTGAAAAATTGAATATCCAGCTAATTGTTTTGAAATCATCCTAAGTAAAGAAAATTTATTTCCTACCATAAGCAACATGACACTAATCCTTTCAAAGTACTTAACTCTAATACAAACAAAAACACATACTCATAGGTACATAACTTAAACACATTCCAAGGTCATGTGCTAATCCTTAAAAAAATATTTAAAACTTTGATGTGACTATTACTCCTGCAAACACATGTGTGGCGTGTTTACCTATTCTATTGTAAATATATTTAATGCAAAGCATGAAACTTAACTGTTTACCAAGGTCTCTGTGGAGTGTTAAGTAGAAGCAACAACAAGGATAAGAATAGCACTTGAGGAAACTATGGTCTCTCAGCAGAAGTACAACGTGTGAAGTTCTTATGTACACTAGTACTCCTTTGATCGTATGAATGTTGATGTGCTTATGGTTTGAAGGAAGAGATTAACAACTTCATAGGGAATTTTTAACATTAATGCTTGTCTGGATTTATTTTATTTTTTGTTTATTTACTTAAGGAATTTAAACAAGAAATAAAACTTTCTTTTTGGTTGTAACACTTTTGCCGTACAAATAGTAGAATCCGTAAATAAGTTGAATATGATTTATTTATACAATTTAACGAATTTCCTTTTATTGGAAACCTGATAAGTCTTCAACATTTTTCAAAGTTCCAATGGGAGCATTTTTAAGTCGGATATTTTCTTCTAGTCCCTGAATTCTTTAGGGATTGTGTCTGTAAGCATTGGACTTAAGGAACACCCCAAACAAAAGTCGTATGGTGTAATGTCCTGTGAGTAAGGTGTGCAGTGTTTGTCTTCCTTCATACTTGCTGCTTATAGGGCAAACAAATTTTAACTTCTCTATTGAAACTCTAACTATGTGTGAAGTGGATCCATCTAGCTAAAATTTTATTCTGTTCCTGAATCCGAACAGCTGTAGTAGCGGTACCAAAAACTTTTCAGACATTCGACAGTAAACATGACATCAGTAACTGTCTCCCTTGGTTGAAAAAAATAAGGGCCTATAAATTCTTTTGGGTAAGCATTCGCGATATTCGAAAACGTTCCAAAATTATTCTCCTTTAGATTTTTCTCAAAGTATGATTTGAGCTGTCTGAATTTTATTTTGTATTTATTTATTTATTTTTTTTTTCATCTACAAACTTACTCGTTAATTACAATATTCAATTAATTGAAAATATAAACAATTTCAATATTTCATTCAGGTTTGTGATTCCTGAATTATTATAGAAAATTAAATTAATACCTATAGAGAATTAAATCAAATATTTTTAAAGTAGATCCTGTAAGTCGAAATTTTGACATACATCATTGAACAAGGGTAGATAGGAACTTGAGTTAGAAGATAGATACTCTTAATGTGATTTAAAGAACAATATTTGCACACTAGATTAATAAGCTTAAATTAAATAAATAAATAAACTGCTCTTTAGTTTAAGGTTTCTGCGATTCTCTAGAGACTCTTAAGAAATTTCTTTTGTTAATACGTCCAGGGTTTGAAATGTACCTCATCAGAAAAGAAAATTTTCTTTGTAAAATAAGCATTAACTTCCTGCTCTCATAGCCATGCTATGCTTGAAAATTTTTTCGCTGTTCATGATCTCTAGATTTCAATTTCTGAGTTAATTTAATGTATGTACATACGAGTACATGCAACTCCATGCCAAAAGACGCAAAAACTCTGTATACCAAGGTGTATTGATCATATCAGGTCTTCTGCCATGCTTTCACTCAGTGCGCCAAATGGGTTACATTATCTCAATACAACCAGTATCTTAAAAAGTATTTAATTAATCACCGATGCAAATAATAGTCAGACAATTAAACAGATAGTCCACTTCAAAACACAGTTGTTAGAGAATTGGATTTTTCAGTAGAGCAATTAGCATTCTTTTTTTAAGCGCGGAGCTATGCATAGCATAGTATTCACTGAGTTGTCAAAAAAAATATCTGTGATTCTTTTTTAAGCCAGACACATCCGAGCTGTCAACTTGTGATTCTTTTTTCAAACAGAACTAACTCAGAGTACGTTCCATTAGCTCGAATAAAATGACCGAGCGGCGAAATGCGAAGCAGGACCAACTTCACTCTTTTGTTAATATGATTGAATAGAGAAAAAAAATAAAACAATAAAAATGGCGGACGAAACTGACTTCTCGTCCACTGTTAATTGGACGAAAAAGAATAAATGACTGAAATTGTCTCTCAACAAAATTCTATCCATTTTTATTTTAAAAAATAAAATACATTTTTTTCGCAAAATATAGATATTACCTTTGTATATACATATAACCTATAGTATTATCATGGAGCTAAATTTTGTGTTGCCAATGCTATCCTGGTGGTGCCGCTCAAATTAGCGAACGATTTTACATTGGATATTAGTATAAGATACAAAACAAGTAGTAAATAAGAGAGTATTTTATTATTAAATTAAGCAGAGACAAACCCAACAAGTACCAACGCTATACTTAAGATGTCGCCCCAATCTTTCGTCTTCATGACAGTACTATAAGTTTCATATACAAGGGTATTAATAACTAATTCAGTCCAAAGAAAACGACGCGACCGAGCTAAACATGAATAATTTACTACAATTTGTAACGTCTGCTACATCGTAGTTAATTCATAAGAAACAATAGAATAATGGAAACCTAATAATTTTGCATATTTATGAAGGTTTATAAAAAAAATGAAAATGTTTCATTTACCATAAGGATGAAGAATTGTAGGAATAATACATGATAGATGGGAAGTTTATTTTTGGGGACAAACAATTTTTTTTGGCATAATCAAAGAATATGGAATATGAACACATGATTTAAAGATATTTTTTAATGTTTATTAACTGTAAAAGGTACATGCACACAAATATTACCGAAAAACTTTTTAAAAATAATGAATACTAAGAACTACTGGTGAAGTTATATTGAAGAAACTGTTTATTTTTAAGAAGCGCAGCACACGCTCTAATACGAGTACGATCAATTTCCATTTTAATTGGAGTAAATCCACCTTCAGTCCAATAATTATGTAGCTTTCGACCAGCAATTTTCACTTCGCTTAATAAAAATGAATAACTGAACGTTTGATTTTAAACTTCAAATGCACAGCTGACAGTAAAATGACAGCTGACAACCTGACTAAAAGATCATTTGACATTTGAAACTACGTCTGCTACAATTTCTAATATTAACTATATTAACTACATAAATTACGTACTAAACGTAACAAATGTAGTTGTTTCTAAAAAGTGACAGTTCGAACAACCCTGCACTCGACACAAAAGAAAATAGATCAACTGAAATGTCAGCATGACAAATATTTTTGGATAGCTTTATACTACGTTTTCACCAAAGGTAAATCCGGGATTTAAGTGGATTTACCATAAATCTCCTTTAAATCTCGTAGATTTACCATATAAATATAAATCACCTCAAATGAAGATTTAAAATAAATCTCCTTGAAATCTTCTCGCAATCAGAAGATTTGCAAAACAAACAAACCTTATTTTGTAGAACGCACCTATGAACGCACCTTTCTTCATTGAGAATCAACGCAAAATAGAAATATCTGTTTTTTTCCTGTTTACTATCCAATTGCAATTTTTTTTTCTCTTGTCCAAATTGACAATTGAATGACAAGACAGAGTAAAAACGTCAAATAAATCTCAGTTTCTTTGGTGAAAACACTTCAAGATTTATTTTAAATCTCTAGCGGATTTACTCTTGGTGAAAACGTAGTATTAGATTGCTGTTTGACATCAGCTGTTTCGTTCATCAGCTGAATATCCGGATAACCTGAGATACGCGGCCGAACGCGTCCAGTAAAAATAATTTAGGGCTTAAATTACGCGACGTTATTGTCAAATCTACAAACCTATCGATATAAGAAACCTCGAGAATCAGAAAACTAAATTTTTTATATTTTCTCAATATGACTAACTTTAATGCTCAATTCAACCACAACAACTAGTTTGTGTGATTAGGTTAAGCTTTTTATTTTAAATAAGTTTTAATTTAAATTACTTTTTGTTCATAAATGTACATATGTAAAGAACTTTTAAATAGGAAAGGGCAGGTGTAAGCAAGTTGTGTGTAAGATATCAACGAATTTTATTATTATATATAAAATAGGCATTTCGCATTATGTGTCAAAAATTACATCGTTTAAAAAAACCACCATAGCTTTAATGGTTGCTGCGCATTCGAGAGGCTCAGTTGGCTATTAAAGTAAATTCTCACGATTTTGCTAGTAAATTCAAGTCGCCTTTACGTGACATAACCATCCGCCCTCAAATTCCTCGTGCAAAATGTACGTTTTTATTATTCATCAAGCAGAGACACATCCCTTATAGATTAGGTACTTAAAATGTCTCCATTGTGGAATCAGCTGTGTGGTTCATAGTACCGCCACGGCGCCACCGGACTGTTGGAACAAGGTGTCGTTCAAATTCATGTAATCCGATTTGGATATAAATAAATTGGCTATCGTCGACTGTAACGCTCAGCGTTGATGGTGATAGAAATGTCATCTTCATAAAAAGTACAAAGTGTGGATTAGCAACGTTCAAAATTTGTCTTCTTTATAAACCCTCTCTTTATAAACCCAAAACCGTGCCTCTTTGCTGAAGATGTTTTTTTTTTTGCTCCAATTAATTAGTCTGCTTCCAAATAGTTTATATAGCCCAGTTAGAATTCTTACAGCGTTGTCTGTATGGTCATTGTTAATAAAACATATAAAACAGCATGGCTGGCATGTCACTGTCAAAATTTACGGCTTCCTATTGAAAAACCTATAAGATATGTCCCTGCATACATTATTACAATTTTTATTTAAATTCTGTATTTGATTGTATTGCTTTAAAGTTTAAATAATCGGATTTGTAATAGAAATGTCCCATCTGCAATACGTCCTTTTCATAATCCACAATATAATAGAAAAAAAAATAAGTACACACATATGTACTGTACGTACGTATAAGTATATTAATCAAAGAATTTATTTGCACAATGAAACATCGCATCGCACTGTTCCTGACAGACTTTTAAATTTCCTACTTAATAAAATTGAATTCAAGGCACACTATAAACCCAAGTCGTTTACCATAAATCAATAAACATACATACATACATAACCTAGACATAGGTTAGGTATAAACCTTTTTCTTTATTTATCATGAGTAAACAAATCTTGTTGAATAATGTGACCTAAGAACATCCCCATTATCATTATTTTTCTTTTGCTAGACACTGAATCATCAGTAAATAAGAACAAACTGTCCCGCCGTTTTTCTACGCAATAAACTTCGAATCAATTGACCTCAAAGATCCTTTTTGTCCTTTAAAAAAAAAAAGAATACGAAAGAAAAGAAAAACCAAATTTAACACCCCCAATTTCCATAACAAAAAAAACACAGTCTCTTTTGTCCAGTCAAACTGACAGACTGATAAATCATATATGGAAAATAGATGAACTTTCTCGTCAAATAAAACCGAGTATCCTTTAAGCCACTCATTCCTATATGTAGAAGCTGACTTAGATAAAATCTGACTTAAATACACAAAATCCGTAAGACTAACGCACGACCTATTAGGAAGTATATTTGTTTCTGTCCATCTAGAGAGGACTCATGCTGTGGGTTTTGGTTAAAAGACCGCACTGCACAATATAGCACAGCAGTTATCAGTAGTAGTCGTTAGGACACTGCTGTGAAAACAATAAAAAGATATATGTATGTACAATGATGAAAGGAAATTTTAAAGGAAATGTCATCGCATAAGAACTGGCATAGTATCGTGTACAATAACATGAAAAGTGTATCTGAACATTAAAAAAACATCATACACTTAAATGCCAGTGGGCGGCCCCAATGGGTGAGTGAATAAACATGTCACGTTGGAAATTACTTACTATATTTTATACGAGTGCGTATATGCCTATGTTGTGGAACAGTAAACAACTCATTTCGGATTGTTTGTTGTTTCTTAATTTTAAAAAAGGACATACTTTGGGCGTTAGTTATTACTCCTTTCTGTGTAAGTGGGTTGGGAAGAGTGTTGGAGAAAAGATTTAATTTTGCTTTTAAACAACTTTAAATTGTGTCTTTACTGCTACTGGTTCTCAAAGGATATTAAAAACTTTTTTGTTGTTTTTTAAGTGGTATTAAAAGATTTAACAGAATTTTATGATTGAATATAAGTAAGAGATGTAGGACCTAACCTTATATATAACTTCTACATTAATTGAATATCTTCTTTTATAAGAAATTTAACCATAGCTTAAAAATACATAGTACGAGTACTTAGATAAAGTTAAGGGATTTTCAAAATTTGACTGGTGGTTACCACCATTTTGTTGAAGATACATCAGTCAAACTAGCTGTCATTTATTTAGTCTGTTTTGCTAAATCAAAATGATGAATTATAGTGTTAAACAACATAAGCAAATGATTAATTACTTTAGGAGACTGGGTCTTCTGTTCGAGCAACATTTCCTGCACTTCGCTCATTTTTTTTTGTTTATACAGCACGGGCACTCAAGGGGTTTTTAATACTCTAAAATTTTAAATTAAACACAGTGCGAGCGTTAGGAAAACAGGGAAGTATTAAAGAGGAGAAACCGATGCACGCATTGGTTTTGAACCTTTAAATATCGAAATGAAAGGGAAAAGTAGAGCTGGGTAAAGCATTAAGCATTCGGGTAGTTCGGCTAAGAAAAGAATCTCTATACTTGACAGTACGTCCGAAGTTGGGCTCAAGGGTGAACTGATGTGCATTCCTAGAAGTACGAGTATCACGGTTGAATTCTTTTTGGGGAGGAATGCAGCCGACTATTTCAGTAGAGCACTGTTTATGGAAATATCGGTAAAACAACGAAAAACATGAAACATTGCGGCTGTGCTCGAGAGTTGCAAATGCTTCCGTTATATTTCTGTCTCCTATCATTTTTTGTCACCTATCATTTTCATAGCTCTTCCCTGTATCCTATCCAAAAGACTCAAGTGGGTTATTGGAGCACCTGCCCAAAGATTGTAGTCGAGTTTTGGACGAAACAGTAAAGCTTTTTCTTTCTTATAAGACGTGTTTCTATTTCGCTCTTCTAAAATGTCGAATAATTGTGCTAAATGCAATCAAAAAATAAAACGGAAAGATTTAAATGATAGTGTAATTTGCGGATCATTCTGCGGGCGACATTTTCATAAGAATTGTGCTAATTTTAACCAAGAAAATTTAAACATTCTTGCAAACTCAAACTTTTTTTGGAAATGTGATTTGTGTTCTCAATCGAATTTTGACAACTTTATTTTGCGCTTTAAAGAACTTTCTGATTACGTCATCGATCTCAAAAGAGAAATTTCCATTCTTAGAGACGTAGTCCAAAACAGTGCGAAGTGTATTGCGGAATTAGATAAACTATTTATTTTGAATGGTGCAAACAATTTCCCTAAAGAATCTCCAAATAGTGATCAAAGGAATTCTAATAACATTAATATACCAATGGTTTCAAATAAATCTCTTCCTCATAAGCCCCCTTCATCTTGTGAGCTTATTGCCTGGTTCTTCAAAAAATATTATTATAGAGAAAGACAGTTCTAAAAGTGGAATCAAAAACAATAAAGAATCTCTTCCAGATCTCTCTTCCATCAACGAAAGATCAGTACCTGAAATCGTAAACAATAATACTCAAAGCTCTCATTCATTAAACCGTAACAAATCTAAATGTAAAAAAGTCTTTGGTTCTGATTTTACATCTTCCCTCAATGTCTTACCTTCAATCAAGTGGCTTCACATATCTAAGTTTCGCACTGAAACAGACCCTAATGAAATTTTGCAACATATTTCAAACAAAACCGGCATACCAATAACCCATATGCAGTGCTTTAAACTTACAAAAAAAGATGCTGACTTGTCAAAGCTTTCACACGTCAATTTCAAATTAAGTATTCCTTCTAACAAAGTGGAGAATGTTATGAATGCTTCTATGTGGCCTTGCTTTGTACAAATTAAGTTATTTGTCTCTCGGCCAAAAAACGAAGAGACACAGAATGTATTCACAACAACTTAATTCAAACTCTCTCTTCTTCTCGCTCTTCTTCCAAAGACTTTCTTATTTATTATCAAAACACCGGAGGCTTACGTACTAAACTGCAACAAGTTCTTCTCTTTTCAACATCAGCTCAGTATGACATCATTACTTTCACGGAGACATGGTTAAACGATCAACACCACGATGCCGAGATGTTTGATACAAATCAGTATGCTGTCTTCCGTAAAGATCGAAATTATGAAGTGCTCGATTGTGAAAGGGGGGGTGGAGTGCTGGCAGCAGTTCATACCTCACTTAATTGCACTAAAGTTGAATTGCCTTCTCCAGCTGTTGCCCTCGATATCGACCAATTAGTGCTGAATATAAAATTTGATGTTAATGAAATTTTTCTTATTATTTCTTGATTTATATGAAGCTCATGTTGATAACTGCAGTTCAATATTAAAAAATCGTAAAGATAATCAAAAAGTAATTATTGTTGGTGACTTTAATTTGCCTAATGTTAAATGGATATATGATCCTGATGAAAAATTATTAATTCCTTTTAATGTTATTTTTAATCATGATTGTGAAGTTTTGGATACCTTTGCACAATTTGACTTAAGGCAGATTAATCATTTTCAGAATTCTTTCAATAATTTGCTAGATTTAGTGTTCGTTGATGCTGAATTGTGCGCGGGTATAACCAACTCAATTGTTCCTCTTTTCTCTAATACAATACATCATGTTGCATTCAGTATACATTTTGAATTTTATAATTACTTTAGGCCTGTAATTTCAGATTCTAATTTTATTTATAATTTTGATGAAGCTAATCTTGATGCAATTGTTGATTTTCTCAATGGTATTAATTGGCAAGCATTATTTGTTAATAATGACTTAAATGAATGTTATAATTCGTTCTTAAATATTGTAAATACTGCTACTGACTTATACATACCTAAAATTAAAAAAAATTGTGGCTCAAAGCCTGTGTGGTTTAATAATAGAATCATCAGATTTGTAACTTATTTGCTAAACATTTTCAATCTGTTTATTTAGATTGCTCTTCTTCTACACCATATGTTACTAACACCAACTCTGCAGATACTTTTTTAAATTTTGGTAGTTTAAGTCTTACTATCTCTGAGATAGAATTGTCATTATCCATGTTAAAAACTGACAAACGACCAGATGCAGAGGGAATTTCCCCTATATTTTTACAAATGTGTGCGAAAGCTCTGGCTGTTCCCTTAAATATTATTTTTAATCGTTCGCTGCTTACTGGTGAGTTTCTTCATACCTGGAAGCGTTCAACAATTACACCTATTTACAAATCGGGAAGTAAGCAAGAGGTTTCAAATTACCGGCCAATTTGTAAAATTTCTACTATTCCTAAAATGTTTGAAAAATTGATATATGATAAATTAATGCCTTCTCTTAAACGTATAATTTCTCCCTACCAACATGGTTTCGTAGCTGGCAGATCTACTGCTACTAATCTTACTATTTTCAGTAACTTAGTATTGAATGGACTTGAGAAGGGTTCTCAGTATGACGTTGTCTACACAGACTTTTCAAAGGCATTTGACCGAGTTAATCATGATGCTTTACTAATGAAGATAAATAAAGTAGGTTTTCACTCTAATTTTTTATATTGGATGGAATCGTATTTAAAGAACCGAATTCAGTACGTTCGTATTAATAATATTCTTTCTTCACCAGTTTATGCTACCTCGGGAGTACCACAGGGCAGCCACCTCGGCCCTCTTCTCTTTTTGTTGTTTATAAACGACATCCCTAACATATTTTTAAATTCAAAGTGCTTGATGTATGCGGATGATTTAAAAGTCTTTCGTTGCATAAAGTCTGAAGAGGATTGCTTACTTTTGCAAGATGATCTTGATAATTTATCGAATTGGTGTAGAAATAATTCCTTAAATCTAAACATTTCCAAATGTCAAAGTCTAACGTTTTACCGAAACCGCTCACCTATCAGTTTTACGTACAAAATAAATCACGAATCGCTTTCCATAATAACATCTAAAAAAGATCTTGGTGTAATTTTTGACAAAAAGCTCAACTTTTTAAATCACATAGATTTTTTGGTTGCTAAAGGCAACTCAATGCTGGGTTTTATTTTGCGTAACTCTAAAGAGTTTTCTGATCCACATACATTAAAGTGCCTATACTTTGCCTTTGTAAGATCTAATCTTGAATACTGCAATGTAATCTGGAATCCTGCATATGCAGTTCACTCATCTAGAATTGAAAAAATCCAAAAACGTTTTACAAGAACTGTAGTAAAAAGACTCCATTGGGACATAGATATGCCTCCTTATAAAACGAGATGTAGTTTATTAGGCATTCTGCCTCTAAACACTCGAAGGAAGTTCTCAGCGGTTATGTTCATTCGCGATATTTTGGCAGATCATATTGATTGTTCTCAAATTTTATACTTAATTGGGTTTAATGTCCCTGCGAGAATGCTTCGAAACCAGTTGTTTTTTAATGTCCCATATCATAGAACTGTTTATGCTGCCAATGAACCAATATCTAGATGTTTAAGAGAAACGAATACAGTTTGCAACTTGATCGACTTTAATCTAAGTAGATACTTATTCAAAACAAATCTTTTGTTAAATTTAAATAACTTTGCTGGTGGTAATGTTTAATTGTATATTATTATTATTTTATTTTGTTTATAAAAAATGTATCAAGTAATCACTAAAGTACTTACTGTAACTTTGTTTGATGAATAAACTAAACTAAACTAAACTTTGTTTGTAAAGGCCAGATCAGAAGGGGTGAAAAATTTCTTGCATCGCCGAAGGAAACCTAAGCACTTAGCAGCATTTTTAGCGACATTAAATATGTGATCGCTCCACAAATGGTGTTCTGTGACACACATACCGAGAACTGAAAGCTTTTCGGTTTCCTCAAAGCATGGATAGTGGTATGGGGGATGGGTTTCGTTTTAACGACAGAGGACAGCATTGAGTTTTGGAAGCATTAAATTCTACACGGTTTTTGATTCCCCATTGGACAATGCTGTGAAGATCAGAATTTAATGAGCTTAACATACGCTGCCGTTCAAGTTCACATCCAAAGGACATGGATGTGAATCTGAAAACAAATGTGAGAAGCTGAGGGTACTGTCGTCAGCGAAACAGTTTAATGGATTAGATGTTTCAGACAAGAGATCAATTATAAAGAGAGAGTGGGAGACAAAACGGAGCCCTGGGGCACACCAGCATTTATTTTGTGAATTTCAGACTTAAAACCATCCAATACAACTCAATAGACCGATTCAGTGAACAATTCGCAAATATCCCTACCTAAAAAAACGTAGCAGAAAATTGCTGCTCATTAGCCGTTCGGTCCCCTCCATTTCTCCAAATACCCACACAGAAATGGTTAAGAGTTGTAAGTCACTAGGTCATAGGTTTTCTATTTAGTTTTAAAAGGTACACAAGATCTGCAGAAAAAATAGTCGCAATTAGAGTATGCAAGAGAATCCAAGGCACTCGTACACAAGAACTCGGCCTTTCGCAGACCACAAGTTGGCGAATTTTGCGTCATGACTTGATCCTATACACAAACATACTTCAACTGACGCAGGAGCTTAGAGTTATTGACGAAAGACAACGACGTGTATTGGCTAACTGGGCCCTCGAGTATAGTTGGAAGTTGACTCCAATTTCGGTCGAAAAATTATATTTAGTGACGAAGCCGATTGCTCGTGAATGGGCTCATCAACAAGAAAAATTGTCGGATATCAGAAAATGTCATGTTTAGTGAGGATTCCGTATTGGCGGCATCATCGACCCATATTTCTTTGAGGTTGACGTTGGCCAGGCCATCGCCGCCAAGGGCGAGATCTTGGTTGATGATAACCAAATTTCTTTTGGCCCGAATTGGAAGATAAAGATACCGATACGGTTTCAGCAGGAAATTTAGAACATACTCGTAGTATTCCTCGTTCAGACTCCTGGAAAACTGTAAGAAGTGGCATTACAATTTTAAAACGTTTTTTCGAAAGAGCAACGAAAAACGAATTAAGGAAATGAAACGAAGATGGACTGTCAAAGTCTAGGAAAAATTCAGAGAATTCAAAATACAACCTGTAGCGACGATAGTGATGCTACCATGGCTAAATTCATTTATGGATGAGTTCACCTGATCAATAATTATTGAGGCAAATTAATTTTGTTTTTTTTTTTTTTCAAAAACAAAATTATTTCTTGAGGTAGAGGACAAAGACTTTGAAAAGGAACGGTCCCGAATGAAAATTGGAGAAGGGTCTTGGATTTTCATGAAGCAGAAGTGCGCAGAAAATTTTAATATAATAACTCGAATATTTGTCGATTTGATATAGAACGCAAAAGTCAGTCACCAAAAAATAAAATGATTACTTAGCTTTCTAATATCTCAATAAACTGTCAGTTTCCTCCTACAATCAAAATACCGATTTCCTCAGTTCAGCATTTTTTCACAATACCCCTTTTCAAATTTTCGTTTGACAAACTTTCAACTCTTTTTCAATTACAAATTCTGAATTTCATCTTTTTCTTTAATTACTTTTTATTTCTACGAGTATCTCTTTACGTCCAAAACCTCTAGTTTTTTTAAAAATCAAATTAAAAATGCGCTTCCAGGTTTCCATCGAGTCTTGGAGGCCCTCTGATCTAACCAGTAGTGATGGGTAGGACACGAATTTGAAATGAGTTTGTATGAGGTACTCATTTTTTGAAATGAGGTGGTACTATGTCCCACCTCAAATGTCCCATGGTACATACCTATTTAAATGGATATTTTGAAATTCGAAATTAAACAATGCGTATTTTTTTTAATAGTATATATTTTTTCCAAAAACAGTTTTTAAAATTGCATTAAATAAAAAGGTTACAAAAATTAAATATCAATAAATATAATATATTTAATTAAATATCCTTGATACAAAACACTTTATTTTAAAATAAAATATTTAAAAACAAAATTAAAAAAGTGTTAGTTCTTAACAGAAATAAAGTTTAAAATAAGTAAATATAAAAAGATATAATAAAAAAATTAACCTAAAAAAAAAGTTTAAAAGAAAAAGTGTTTTTAAATTTTATTTAAGTTATTTAAAGAAAACAAAAGCATTTAATAATAAGATAAACACAAAAAGATATTTTTTTAACAAAAAAACAAATATGTTATCACATTCAAAATAAATTGAATCTAATAAGTTTAAAAAAATACATCATTACATTTTTGCATTTAAAAACAAAATTTGTCCTACTTTCTTCCCACTCAACATTTTTCTTCTGTTAAGACCTGTTCTGATCACTTTTTTTTCGAACAAATTTGATTACAGGACACTGGATTAAATACAACACTAATGACTCTTCACGTACGCAAACTCAGTACAATTGATTGATTGATTTTTTTTTTCAATTCTCATATTTGATCTTGATCTCTAAACCCTAGTCTCTTTTTTCTAACACTAAAAACAAAACAAATACAAATAAAAGGAGTGCACTTGCATTTGCACATCAAAAACGAAAATTCCTACTCCTTCAAAAATTAACAAAACCTCCTACTCCAAACTGTAAAAAAAAACCTCCTTCCTTTTTTAACCCTTTGATTGTATAATTTTCGATAATGCTTCATACCTATCTTCATTGTTTGTTACATTGTAGTCAGTGCAACATTCATTCATTCATAAGTCCCACTCATTACCTCTTCTCATTTTGTCTCCTCAAACAGATGCAAAAGAACTCAATTCCTCAATCCTAAATTACTACGTTTATATGCAGAATCGAAAGATCGAGTTGGATTAGGGTCGGATTTTCGACCCAGGTTTTTCGTCATTTGAGTTGAGAGCTCGATTTGGAGTTGAGTTGAAATGGTGTTGAGCGATTCTGAAACATTTTGTTAAGCCAACTCCTCGACCCAGGTTTTTCGTCTCATATTTCGACTCGACACCGCTGAGCGAGTGGGATCGAGTCGAACGAAGCTCATTTCAACTCAATACCCGTTTACAAAGGGTCGAAGCGAGCTTCAAGCTCGCTTCAATACCTCATATAAACGTAGTAAATGACAAATGTCCTAGTCTGGTACAAAGTCCCAGCCTGGTACAAAGTCCTAGCCTGGTACAAAGTCCCATCCTGGTACAAAGTTCCAGTCTGATACAAAAACCCAGCCTGCGACAATGTCACGAATTTTGTTTGAATGGGACGTTTGCGTAAAAAGTACTCAACAAGACAACAACTCAACTCACAACACATTCATTCATTTCATTTAAAATCCTCATCTTCCACAAACCTCATTCTATTTCCATTGGTTTGATCTTTGGTGGGTAGAGAGTTTGAGGCCTATTTCCTCCTTTCATACAATTAACTACAATACAACTTCATTCTGCATCAGTCTCAGTCTTAGTATCAGGCCGATGAGTGAGATGCTCGATACGAATAGTGTTTTTTTTTTCCATGAAAGAGTAAAGAGAAATATTTTTCGTGGGTTTTGTGGTGAGGTGTGAGGTAATACATTTTTTCGTTTTGAGGTGATGGGACATTTCAGATTGGTGTATGGGACATTTTGTATTGCCTCATGAATGAGGTACACATCACTACTAACCAGCTTCCCAGTGCCGATTAGCGGTCCAATTATTCGGAGAGAGTTCCCAAAATTCCAAACGGACGAACACGCTTACTTGCGCTCGATGACTTACGCATCATCCATCACCATAGAATTCGCCGACCTCCGATTTCACTTCCAGGAGCGGCAAAATCAATGAACGCATTCTGCCATTGATTTCAATTTTATTGCACTTTGAAGAAGGAAAAAAAACGATTCTTAACTCTATATAGTGTGAACTACGCTTATATTTCCTTTACTGAACGCTTTAATTTGGAACGTTCAAGCACATAAAACTGTTTGTGAACGATAGAAATTTGAAAGATTCGTCTGAGATTTGACGTTTCTTACTATAGAAAAAATACAATGGTATACAATTTTTAATTTTGTTTGACAACTTACCAAATGTCATTTCGTACTGTCAACTGTTATTCGTTTCTACTTTTTCTTTTCAATTATTAAGAAATAAAAATAGCAAGTGTTAAATTTTGACATTAGCTTCGTGTTGTTACAGAATTTAAAAACTGCGTTTACACCTTTTACACCGCGGATTGTGAATACCCCTATTAGGCGTTTTTCTTTTTTAGTTCAGAACAGAACCTGAGTTGTCAAAAAATAAATTGTGTTTCTTTTTTAGTTCACAGTGTTCAGAGTTTCGAAAATGTGTTTCTTTTTTCGCTCTGAGCATGTTCTGAGCATGTTCAGAGTGCGCTCTATGAGCTCAGAATAAAATAACTGAGCAGACAGAGTAAAATGCTTAACACAAGCATTTGACAGAGGGAAATTTAAAAAAAATGGCGACAGCTACATAAGTGTTCAGGTCTGTTTCAAAATATACTCAGAGCCAGCGTTGCCGATGTGGCACGATCGTGCGATTTTGACACGGAAATTTTCTCGTGGCACCGTAGCACGAAAAGTTTCAATATGGCACGTTTTTAAAAAAAATTTAAAAAATAATCCAAACATACAAAGTATTTTGCCACACTTCAATATTTTGGTATCAGAATTTTCTCATCTGAGTGCGAGAAAAATGTTCTTTTAGGCGAAATAAGAAAAATTTTTGAGATTGAAAGTATTTTTCTTGAAGATTCAAAAACGTTCAAGGTTAAGTTGTGCAAATTAAATAAAATGCACGACTGGGTCGCACGAACTTGCTCCTATGTAAGAGACTAGGAATTTTAAAAACGAATGTTATTAGAGAAAACTGTTCATAAGGATAAAATGAATTTTTTTAAATTCTTTGAGTACGAGTATTAAGAGATAAAAACAGAATGCTATGCAAATATGAATTTATGCAGGAACAAAAATTATAAGTCGTTGTAGTGGTTCCTTAAAAAAATAAGCTTTTATGTACAAAATTTTTAAAACATTTTTAAGAAAAAATTTTGGTACGCCAACCTTAAGTTTTTATTATTGTACGAATAAAAGTCTAATTTCCAAAAAAAATACTAAGCCGTTCTTGAGATATCGAATTTTTCAAAAAAAAAAAATACTTTTTTTTTCTAAAAATTGAAAAAATATTTTTTCTTAAGTTTTTAAATGCAATGTTTTTTTAAACTTTTTAGGAGCTTTTTTATAAAAAATTTCATTAAAATCCGTTAAGTCGATAATGAGAAATTCGAAATTCGAAAAAATCGTTCTATGGTAGGTACAGTCAGTAATATCTAGATTTAAATTTTTTTTTATTAAATTATAAATCGTAAAGATTAATCAAAAGAAAAAAATTTTTAGCAAAATTCTCGGAACCGTTTTCGAGAAAAATGCGATTTTCGAAAACCATTTTTTAAAATTTGTATGGAAGGTACCGTTAGTTTTAGATAAAACAAATTTTTTTTTCTCAAATCTTGTAGGTTATATTAAGAAACTTTTATTTGCCAAGTTTGAAAAAAATCGAGCATGGGGTTTTCGAAATATTGAGTTTCCAAAAAAAAATTTTGAATTTTTTTTTTTTAAATCCAAAAAATTAAAAATTGAAAATTTGAATATGTAATAATATTCAAACTTTGGAGGAGCTTTGGCATAAAAAAAATTATTAAAATCGGCTGTACCGTTTTCGAGAAAATCAAAAACAAAAAAAATGGACCCAGGGGGGCTACCGAAAATAACAATTTTTTGTAAAATTTTTTTCAACTATTAGCTAGTTTTAACCAAATGAAATTTTTCGATTTTTTTTAAAAAAATTCTGTGGGACAGTTTTTGAGAAAAAAAAATATTTATAAAATTTCGAAAAAAAATCGTATGGCAGGTACCGTTATTTTTGGTCTTAAAAAAAAATAGAAAAAAACGTCCGGGGGTAAAAAATTAAAACCCATATCTGCCAAGTTTTAAGAAAATCGGCCGAGCCGTTTAGGCTGTAGTCGAACCGACAGACAGACAGACAGACAGAATTGCGAGACCCACTTTTTTGGTCTTCGCTATCATCGTAATGTCAACTTTGATCAAAATCTCGAGTTCGATTTTTTTTACGAATGCATAACTTGCCTTATAGTACCTATAAGTCGCAAGTAAAAACAATATTGACGAAGGAATGTTCATTAAATTTCAAAATGTATGTTGATTCTTCTTAGCTTGCCTCACGGAAGTGCATCAGCAGAGCGAGTGCTTTCAAGGATAAATAATATTAAAACAAACAACAAAAACGGACTGTCATACAAAACAATTAATGCTATAATGTCAGATAATGATATTATTAAGCCTAATAATTGTCAAAATTTCAAACCTCCAGCTAATTTATTTATTTAACTTATAAAAACAAAGCTTTATTACGTCTTTATATTTTTGAATAATAATAATAGGTATTCATCATGTGATGTGAAATATGTAGGTAGTTACATAATACATACTTATTACTTATTATGAAATTGCCAAAAACTCCTGTTTCTGTAAAATATCTATACACTAATGGAGGAAGTGATTTTTTGTTTATTTGTTTTTAATAGTATTTAATTAAAATTTATTTGTAAAGAATAACTTGAGTTTTTTTTCATATGGCACGAAAATGTCACAAATGGCACGTTTTTTTAAAGAGTGTGGCACGAAAATTTTTTTTTTGGCGGCAACGCTGCTCAGAGCGCTCAGAGCACGCTTGGTTCAGAGAATGTTCGGAACATGCTCGACATGCTCGGACTCTGTTCAGAGCTTTATTTTATACTGAACTAAAAAAGAAAAACGCCTATTGTTGTTGTTTAACAGCGTTGTTATTGAGGAACAAATATACAAAACAAAATATTCAAAACAACTAATATTGATTACTTGTTCTTTAGATTTCTTATCTGAAAACGACAGCCCAATTATCCATACATCTTGGTTGAGCTTGGAAAAAGAAAAAAAAATAGGTTGCAATAAATACGAATAAATTAAAGAACCAATCTAAGAATCAGTGTGACGGAAAAATAAAACCGGTAATATCCTAAAGCTAAACAAGAGATTCGTTTATTTTGAAACGAGCTCATTTTAACAACCTCTGTGAATCAATAAATATTAAACTTGCGGTAAGACTGACCCCATCTTCAATAGTAGCCACTCAACCATTCTTAAAAGAGAAACTTCTAGAGGACAGGGACCAAGTTTCACCTGCGTTTACTTTTGAGTTGAGCTTTATAGTCTTTTCACACCAAACCCAAAACTGAGTTTTCGCATAAATGTTTTCGAAAATTCGTAAGGAATTTACACCGAACATACACACGTTTTATACTTACATATATCAAGCCTCTGTAATGGCAAGAAAACGTCGTTAAATTTTGCTAATAAAATATGGCCATTTTTACGGATCCCACACAATTGCGGCTCCTTTTCGGCCTTAAGTTGGAAAAGAAGTTCTTCACTCTCAGTCGCCCATAAGTTCCTTTTTTCCTTTATTCGTTTCTGCCTTAAGTTGGAAAAGAAGTTCTTCACTCTCAGTCGCCCATAAGTTTTTGGAACTGCATGCTGTTACGTTAGCTGTTTTAAGTTTCTTTTGAAGGCATCAGGGTCTTTTTTAACGTTTGATAATCGCTGAAAATTTCGAAAGGTGTGTTTGTTTAGCTCATCTCTGAATTTCAACTTGTCTACGAAAACATCTGGTTTAAAAAAAAATTATGAGAAAACTTGTGTTTTTTATGCAACTTGTACTCCAAAGACTGTATTTTCGCGAAACCCATGTTTTGAGTTTGGTGTGAAATGTCAACGTATTGTTGACCAATAGTTACCCACATTTTTCGTCATGATTCGTTTTCATACGGACTGCCCGTCTGTTGATAAGAATACAGTCATAGTCTGTTCTTTTAAGGCCATGATAACATCAAATTTTTGTTTTTTACGATACTCGTTTTTAAAAAGTGTTCCCATCTCTCGTTGATCATGGCTGCCCTACTTAATGGAAAGAAGAAAAGGAAATGCAGGAACAAAGATTTGTACGATTGAAAAAGCCATTTTTGTTGTGGTGAATTTTACCGTACCATAAATCATCAATGTCGTTCAGTTCGTATTTTTTGTTTTCTATTTTATATGCAAATAAACTCTTAAGGGCACTAAGGTTAAGTATGACAGTTTGTTACGACATTATACTATACTCTATGACTTATGACATAATTAACTTATCTAGTTTACTACTTTTCCTGAATTGTAATTTTTTTCCTTTCCATTTTGAGTCAATTTCTTCTGAGACATCAAATCCAATATTCTTCTTAGTCAGCATAAAGCGAATAACTCCTCTCATCCTTATCATCGAATATCCTAGCAATTTAAAGGATACCATCAGCATGCCTCTTAGACTATTTTTTGTCTGTTTTTCTGAGACCATGCATATGTATACGTCTCATTTTTTATTTTTTGCTCCTGCTTTTATAAATTTAAATTTACAACATTGTATTATATTTTGAGTCATTTTTTCGCATATTCAAGGACGAACGGAGACTGCAATGAATTGAATTTCATCTTTATCTCTCTTATGAGTATAATGTCGACACGAAGAGTCTTGTGAGTATGTTCCGTGCTGCGGGAAGATATGTCATTAATTATTAACGTTATCCACATCTACCCCGCGTTATAAGCTATAGCTCGACCGTTTATTTGATGGTCGTCCTGGAAATATCTGTGCACGGTATGTGTTTACCCGAGCTATGCTAGTATGTGTGTATCTGTATAGGTATACAGATAGGATGAAGGAGGATAAATTGAATTTATGGTAATTTTGACAAACACATATTTTACACTGCAAATGTAGACAATATAAAATCGTTAGAGAACGTCGACGGGCTTGGTATACTATGTGCTATAAAATGTGACGGGTTGTATCTATTATCTTCATAAGCGGTTTTATTTCATTTCATCAAATCTTCGTTATGGGGCTCTTATGTATATTTTTTTTAATGCTGCACCCGTCTACATAAATTACATATAATTTTGCCAATAAATATTTAAATTGGGAACTTAGTTCAGACCTTTTCTTATTGCCAAATAGCTTTAAACGAATTTAAAACCTCTTTAAAATTAGTAAGGACACATTTGGGGAAAATAAATCGTGTTCTTAAATCTTTTTGGCTTAGGTATTTTGATATTTTATTTTTAATAGAAAGAATCATAAAAATCCTTTTAAATCCTTTTAGTCGGCTTCAGCATAAGGTTTCATTTAACGAACAGAAAAATCTCTGGAGGAATATGTGGGATCTATCTCTTGTTGCGATAAAATTTAGCATCTTTAAAACTCTCGTAAAATAAATACAAAAACTGCATTCATATGTTAAAAAATCAATTTTTGGGCTTATACGCATTATATGAAAACCAGTTTATAAATCCTTCATGCCATGAATCTTTGATAAAAATAGGTTCCAAGTGGTAAACCAATAAAAATAAGAGGGTAGAAGTGTGTTTTTTAAAGACATAAACTATAAAAAAAAAACTATGATTCTTTTAGTATTCAGTACCATAAAGTGTGTTCGCAGTGTAAGGAGTGAATGTACAATCTTTCCAAATTCGTCGATATATTTTAATATTTAAAAAATTTATTTTAGGATTTCATCTGTATAACACTAATTTTCAAAAACAGATGTAGGGCAAATTTAATAATAATTACCTGAGAATTGCAATTTTGTCAACTATTCCCAAGTTATTTGTAAAAATAGTGACTGATAAGTTTGATTGAAGTCAGTCGTAAGTGATTATAGATTATATATTTTTCAAGAAATGGACAAAGCAAACCAGGTTGATCGATCTACATTGATTTTGGTAAAGCCTTTGACTAAATTGACCTGCTTCTTTTTAAACTTAAAATGTATTGCGTTCATTAAAATTTTTCAAAATGAGTAGATTCTTTTTTGTCAAAACGTTCTCACTCTCAGTGACTTAGTTTGGTTACGTTATGTTCCGTAAAATATTATGTCACTTACGATGTTCCCCAAGGAATCCATCTAAGTCTCCTCTTATTTTTACAATTTATAAATGATTTGCCCTTATTGCTTATAGGGTGCAGACATAGCTGGGCACCGTTAATCAAACAGTTAACTTCGTTAATCGTTAATCCGCTACTAAAAAAGTTAGCTTCGTTAAACGTTAAAGCGTTAAATTTCGGAAGAATTAACGCAAGTTAACGTTAATCGTTAATCCGTTAACATGTGATAAAAATTGCATTTTTTATATATTTTTACTCTGAGCACTGGCGCTAAGTAATGCCGATCGTCCACTAGGCGATCAACGCACAAATTTCGAATTCAACCATTCAACTCTAATGTACGGTGTCTTCAATTCTGTTCAACCAACGGGTTGGATCTAGTTGTTGGCCGTTGCTCAACGAATTGCGCAACAAGTGTACGAGCTCGTGTTGCTCCTTGTAAATGTTCGATCAACACGTTGAGCAACATTTTCAAGATAATATGTTGCACATTATTTGTTCAACGCGTTGATCAACTTTTTAATTTTCTTTGGGATTTCTTGAAGTAATATTGTGTTGCGTTGCGTTGGCTGCAGTGAAATGTGTCTACGTGGTTGAACTATTTCGTTGCCATGAACTTGCAGTTGTTGCAACTTGCAAACTGTAGTTTATTTTGGTTTTTCGTCACGGAAGGTGATACAAAATCAGAGTGGACCACGGAATTAATTTTGCAAATGATTTTAGCAACTGAGGAAAAGCCCAATATATGGGACAACATTAAGAGCCCCTCTTATAAAAATCGAGATGCCAGGGAATTGGCTTGGTCTCAAATTTCCTCGAAAATGCAATTGCCTAAACTTTGAATTCGAATTCACGGGCGCGGTGGGATCAATCGATTTTAATTTCTCATATATTTCATTGAAAAACAATTTTCTTCGCGACTCAAGAAAAAATCATCTACCCAGAATCGTCTTGGCTGTTTTTTCTTCCCTTGTCGTTCATTTTCTAATATTATTAATGCGGCAGCCACTTTTTTTCTTAGAGGAAATCATACTCATACGGAACAAATTTAAGAATATTTTAAAGCGAAGGCGTACGTCGACAATAGTATGTACCGAACTGAAGCCAAAATTATTTGAGGTTTGACGTTTTAGTTTTTTATTTATCGTGGTGCGTTCAACGCGTTCCCCAACGAGTGATCCTTGGTTAAGTGTACAAATGTATCAACTCGTTCATCAACTGGTTGAGCAACAATATCGAAAACGCAGTTGATCAACTCGAAAAAAAATTTTGTCTGTCAAAATCGAACAAGTTTATCAACTAGTGTACGAGGTTATTCAACATTTGAGTAAGTTGGTCAACTATGTAGGTGTACGGACGAGCTATTCAACATTGGAATAAGTTTTAAGAGTTGATCAACTTGGTGTGCGGGGTTAATCAACATATGGAAAAGTTGGTCAATTATGTGTACGGGGTTCCAAACGCATTTTGTTCAACTTTGGTAGCTCAACGTGAATTACGCAAGTTGCTGCACTAGTGTAAGAGGTTGTGAATCGTTTATCCAACGAAAGGGTTGAATAAAAAGTTGAACGAAGTTGGTTGAACTTATCGCGCACATAGTGGACGACCGGCATAATGAAATGATCAAAGGAAACGAATCTCTTCGCAGTTTTCTCACTCGCACGCGCCGTCAAAATATAATACGTACCTAGCTGTTTTTGTTTCACCCGCGGCACGCGCCGCACGGCTCTTGTCTCATACTTGTCTGAACCTGTTTTTCGCGCCGCGCGGTAAATAACGATTAACGAACTTAACGTGGATTAACGGATTTAACGTGTCCGTTAACATTTTTAAAAGTTAACTTAAAAGTTAATCCGTTAATCAAAATTTTAACTTCGTTAATTGACGATTAACGGATTAACGAGTTAATGCCCAGCTATGGGTGCAGATATCTTCTTTTATACACAGATGACATTAAATTGTTTTAAAATGTTAATAATTTAACAGACAGATCTTCACTGGAACAATGTTTTAATTCGCTTGCAAGCTGGTGTAAAGTAAATGGAATGAAGATTAATGTGGAAAAATTCAATATAATGTCCTTCTTATTAAAAAGGGAGTGCTAATACTATTAATTATACCTTTGAGGCACAAACATTAATAAAAAAAAGGACAAAATTAAGGACTTAGGAGTTATACTTGACAGAAATCTTACTTTTAAATACTATAAAGACAAAATACACTCTAAAAGCATGTTTATGCTAAGTAGGGTTTATAAAACGTAGATCTAGATCTTGGTCTTTAAATTACTAACGAATTACATTAGATTACTTTAGAATACTTGTAGCATTGTTTGGTCTCCATTTTATGAAGTTGATATTTTAAGGAACTTGAACAACAATTTCTGTTCTTTGCTCTGAGAGGTATAGGGTGGAGCTCTGACAGTTTTGTGTTCCCGCGTTGTCCTCATCGTCTAAACTTATAGGCTTCGGAATTGTAGAGAATTATCTGAGGATTTATTTGCGTTAAGCCCCTAGAAAGGTTATATATGTACACTAGACTGGGCCAAAAAAATTGACTATTTTTTTTTTGAAAGATATATCGAGAATATCATTCAGAATGACAAAAAATAATTAAGCTTAATAAATTGTTATTTTTCGTTAGTTACAAAATTCCAAATTAAAAAAGTAAAATCGAAGAAAAATAACAATTTATTAAGCTTAATTACTCAAAAACGGCTTGTCTGACGAAAATTTTCAATTAGACCTTTTTTGTAGGGAATTTAATTTTATATAAAAGTAAGTCAAAATGAATTTTTTTTACTTCAATGTTTTGTCAGTTCTGACGCAAAACATGAAATTATGACTAAAAATCAAAATTAGCGATGATAGCCCTCTTAAAATTGATATTAAGGGCTCAAACTTTTACGAAATTTTTTTTTTGTCATTCTGAATGATATTCTCGATATATCTTTCAAAAAAAAAATAGTCAATTTTTTTGGCCCAGTCTAATGTACACCATTTTTATGTCAGTGAAAGAAGTAAAATCTTGCCAAAAATTAAGATAAAAGTTTTTCCATAGTTCAAATAACATATTATCCTTGCAAAAATGACCTTGGGTATTTAAACTTAAAACGTTTTTAATACGCAATTTAACTGAAGCAAGAAAATGAATTATAAAGTTATTTAAACTATAAATTCCTGCACTCAAATATAATAGTATACTCTTTCATATTTTTTTTCATTTGAGTATCTTGTCTCCCGGTATGAATACTTGATTCAGTTTTGGAATCACTTCCATTTATTTATTCCGCAGAATCCTTGAAAAATCTGAATGCATTCAATTGAAATCATCAGCTCATTAATTAATTATTTATTTAATTTCATGTTGATTTGACCGGTTATTAAATTATTTTATTTTATTTAAATGTATTTGCTTAACGAAGCAGTAAAAGTCTTCTGTTTGTGGATTTCATTCAAAAGATATTTCGATGCACAGATGAACTACTATATCTGTAGGTATGAAGTTTTTTTTATAGTATACAAACTCTATATGCTATTGAAATAAATGAGCCAAGTAGAAGACTTGTTCAATTATTGATTCAAAAAAATTTTTTTTGGCATTTAGTCCACAAAATTTAGCGTTTCGTTCCAGCGATCTCACTTGGACTCAGCAGTTGACTGATGAGAACCTTGTCAATACATAAATTTAATAAAATTCAGTTTATCTTATATCAATTTTATTTAATATTACTGCTTCCACTATATAATAATTATTGGAGGAATTTCAAGTTTTTCTTATTTGGCGGTAAGTAATTTTGATATGAAAAATCTATTCTTCTTTTTTGTTAAAAAGGCTCGGTTGGTCGAACACTTCAAACAAGTGTTCTTACATAATTCATTATTAAATTCATATTAAACTACGTTTTCCCCAAGACATAATGCTAGATTTAAGTGGATGTACCATAAATCTTCTTTAAATCTCGAAGATTTACCATACACATTTATTTCGTTAATTTAGTAGATTAGAAATTAATCCTGTAAAGTCTTCATTGGATCAATTGATCTATAATAATTTGAATTGACATACATACATACATCCATATCGTCCTTAATTGTCTCGGTGACTCTCCGTCGCTTGGCACAAATGAAACTCTTTTTTCTCGCTTTCATTTATTATGATAGGTCCTGTCGAAGTTAATCTTCTTTCTAATATTTTAGTGCAGTGGAAACACTACGTAAATCTCTTGCCTTAAATCTCAGATCACCAAAATATAGGTGGAAGACTGGCTGAACAAAAAAGTCTCCAAATAAACAAAAACCATCTGATTTATTGAAAAAAAAAATATGAATTTATGCAATTTTTTAAATTGTTGTTTTTCTCTCCATTTTATTTTTGTATTAAATTAAATAAAATTAAAAAAAAAATCAACTAATTTCTGAATTTTTATTTGCGATTAATGGTACTACGAACATACGACAAGTTATGCATTCTTAAAAAAAATCGAAATTCAAGATTTTGATAAAAGTTCACATAAACAATTCTTATAGTAAGTTTGGATTTTCTCAAAAATACTACAACTTTGTCACAAATTTTTCAAATAAGTCTTTTTTTTTATTTTAAAAAATAAATCTTTTTCGAAAACCCCAAGCTGAATATTTTTTTTAACATAGCCAGTTTCTTAACAATATCTAAGAGGTAAAGATAATAAATTTGTCTCTTTCTATTTAAAAATAATTATACTTTCCACGTTTTGGAAAATCTTATTTTACTCGAAAACGGCCACAAGGAATTTGATTAAGTTTTTCTCTGTTGCTTAATTATTGCGATCTATCGAAAAGGGCTTTAAGATCCGCCCGGGATAAATTTTGTACTTCAGATAACCGATTTTCTCAGTTATGGAGTTTACTGTATTTACATTTAATATTAAAACAGTATTTTAAACTAAGTAAAAATCATTTAAATCTAAAATAAGTTTAATAATTTTTTCAAGAACAAAAAAAACAACAATGAGAATAATATTGAACATCATATTTTTAATCATTTCTTGGATTGCATTCATCTTCATGCGAGTTCTGCAAAACAAAAAAAAAACAAAAACGGGATTTAGGATACAAAATTTACATTTATTGAATGTAGAGGGAAAACTAAAATACACAGAATTTCGTAAATTAAGATTATATAAAACTCGATACATGAAGATGAAGATTATAGTGAAGACAAACATGTTCATCTTTACTTTATAATCACCATCTGCATTTCTATGGTTTGGGATGTGTTCACAAATTCCTATCGAAACTGTCAAAATAAAAAGAACACTACTTATGTCTGGTCTGTCTTCTGAAAATATACATACTATTCTGTCACTGTCTCTTTGAAAACGAAAGTTATTTTTCATATCACCAAGTCATGTCGCTTATTTGTTATTGTCTTGTTTTTGTATACCTCATAGATATCATCACAGCTTTCAAAATCTTCCAGAGCTCAGACTTTCATCCAACACACCTGAAATAGTTCTTCTTACTTTAAAATACATATTTATATTTTCTGTTTCCCTTCATTAGCTTCAACATTTATGTAGTTTTTCAATTCATCTTCTATTGCGGGAAATTCTCGTCGCCGAATACCACTGAAATTAAACAAAATAATCTCGAGCCAAAATTTTGACAAAATATTACAAATGACATTAAGGCCGGTATTCACCGAGCGCTCATAACTTAAGAAGCTCATAAACGTATTCACCAAGCAATATTAGTGAAGATCTACGAGCGCTCTTAAAAGTTAGGAGTGGTCCCGACCACTCCTAACTTACGAGCGCTCTATTCGAAAATTTGTTCGCTTGTGCGTGTGCCACGCACGCATTTGACTCGAATCCATGTGAGCAATGCCAAGTAGAAGAGTATCCATTTGCTGTCAAGACCAACATTACACAACATTTCACAGTTTGGGTATGCCTGAACAAGAGAGAGTGGCTCTCATTTTCGAACTTCGAAAAACACTTGCGAGTGGTTGGTGAATACCGCACAGAAATTTCAAGTTAAGAGCCTCGTAAAGTTAAGAGCCGTTTAGGAGCGCTCGGTGAATACGAACCTAAATGTTGACAGTTGTTAAAAAATTATGGCAAATTTATAGCACTCTTTCGCACGTCCGTATATCGATGTATATATCCCAGTCGCTTAACTTTTCTTCAAATCTGCAGATCAAGATCAATGAAAATCCACCATAATTACTTTGTAACACTTTTTTACTAAATAATAATACCTCAAAGCTTACAAAATCTATTTTTTTATTTTATTTTTTTTTTGAAGATATTTAACGGTTGCGGAAGTTATAATAACTTTAGAAACTAATATACAAACAAGTCTTTTATTTCCCCAACTACTTTATATCTGTAGTCTCCTCTCTACAAAAAGGACATCATGGTTCGAACATAATATAAATGTACATACATTATGTAGGGCTTCATTGAAAACTAAGCCACCTGTTCGGGTTAGTTCTTCATTTTCTCTTGAAAAAAAAGAAAAGCAAAAAATTGGCATAAAATGGATTTGAAAGAATTGATTGAAAGAATGAAAATTGATTAGAAATGCTATTTCCCTCGTAATCCGACAGGTAGTGTTGTAAAACTATGGATATTTTTGAACAATGTTAATTTTGCACAATGTACTGTACGCATCTTTATTACCTCAAGTGTGGATTTCCCCACGCAATTTTTGGTTGTTCACAAACCCATTAACACAAAATTCACTGACCAGTTTTTAGATAAAAACATGGGTTGACTTCAAGCTGAGAACTTCCTATGCAAGTTAATCTATGGATAATGATCCTCTTGAGAATATGCAAAACTAAGCGACTCGCTTTAAATCTTTCAACTTGCACATGGTTATTCTAAAAGGTGCTGCAAAATTAATCATCTAATTTTGTTTGTGAATTACTTTTTTACTAAATAAAAAAAAATTATTTTGAGTGATGGAAATCTTTACTTGGACCCTTAAAATTTCTTCCGTTAGTTGGAAAAGATGGTAACCATCAAGTGGCTATCGCCAGTGTTGATATACATTTGTGCCCGTTTTATCGCATTTTCCATTACTTTTCGCAAGATTTCGGGTGATAATTGCTTGCATTCCTGTCGAATGTTCTCCTCAAGGGCTGTGATTAACTGAGACTTGTTGGCATAAGCCCGCGAATTCAAGTAGATCCAAAGAATGCCAAATCGCGCTAACACCACCGACAGATTATTGGTCAAAAAAATCAACACAATTATTTCACGCTCTTGCGGAGTATAGCTCCATTGCTTGTCTGTTTGTATACTGCAGCTGTCTAGTTCACAAATGTCAAACATGATTGAAGTAAAACGCCATTTGCAAAAATTAAAACATCATCCGATAAAGTGATTAATTTTGCGCCACCTTGTATTACGTAGTTATAATAGTTTTGGCTCACAACACATTTCACCGGATTATAAATATACTTTCCCGATGAATCTTATGTCGTTTTTATTTGGCAATCCGGAATCTCTCTCCGATCCGGAATCCCAACTGAACACTTTTTTTGATTCTGATGATTCTGAAGTTTTTTGTGATTGTATATGTGAAACATCAAATGTGGACAATATTGAAAATCAAGAATAAATATATGTACGTTGAAAGATACACTTCGCACAATTAGCATACAAAAAATCACAGCTGTGGAGTTTGACGTTTAACAATATGAATGTGTGAGTGCTTCTGGTTTCGATTCTGATTTCAAATCCAGAAGAAAATTTCTCTTCTTTTCAGAATCAGAGCTGTCATTTTTTTCCAAGTGAACACTTTCAGAAGAGTCCAGAAGGCTTCAGGATTGCAAAATAAAAACGACATTAATTTCATCTGACGAGTATTGCTGATCTTCCAAGAGAAGCTCTTAGGCTAGGCGCGCACATTCAATTTTTAGTTGCACATCTGTTTGGTTACTTAAAGAAAACAGATGAACTGTTTGGTTGAATGTCCGCGCACTTGCATATACCTAATTATTTATGTTACACAAAATAGCGAACACATTTTAGGCAATCGTTTAGTTTGTGTCACAACACAAACTTTTTAGTTGCTCGAACCAAGCAGTTGCGAAACTAAAAATTGAATGTGCGCGCCTAGCCTTTAGGTATTATTACCGCTCACTACTTACTTACACATTTACTTAGTATGATTTTATCAATCCTTATGTTCTCAGAGCGGAATTGAATCGCTTGAATTCTCAAAAGAACTCTAAGGTCTTACATTTTTATTTTGTTTTAGCTATGAAAACAGTGTATAGGGCTTTAAATTCAATTCTTAATTCAAAAACACAAAACACAATTTAAACCCTACATCCTGTATTGTCAGAAGTTTGCTCTCCAAAAATCTCCCTAGAAAAAAAGAACATTCCAGGCACATACCATAAGTGCCAGAGGCACTTTGCATCTTGACCGGAATCTTAATTGGTTATTCTATACTCATAATGCGGTGCACAGGTAACTTGGCACAAAACCCCATTGACTCACACTCAAAACTCACTCGCTTGTGTGAAAGTTCACCAAGAAAATTAGAAGAGCATTTTTCGCCAGATTCAGCTCACTGAAGAAAGCTTTCGTTTCCCAATGAAAGAGCTTGCACTCTCTTCTATAGACGAAGGGTATGTTTTTCTCCACCACAAACCTTATGTTGGATATGGGACGAGCCAATCTTGATCCAATCCACACTGCTTCCCCGGGAATCACACCAAATACAGATGACTTTCCTTGCTAATCCACTTGATCTTTGATGGGTTGAGTTGGTTCCTTGAAAAAAATAATAAAGAGTATGGCATAAGGTTAACAGTGATGTGGGGGCAATCAACCCCGGATATTTATTGTATCCTACGAGTATCTATGAACTGACCATGAGTTACTAATTTTTGCGTTATCTTTGTGCAACAGGCAGTTGATGGGTTTCATATTTCATCATTCGTCTTTTCATTGCTCTCTCAGTCAGGTTGGTTCTGCGCTCAGTTGGGGCCTTTAAAAGAGAGATAACGGTAATTGTTCAGGTTGATGGGCTGAAGTTAAAAAGTTTTATAAATGGCTCGCTGGTGGCAGGGAGCAATACGAGAATACTGGTGTGGTACAATAGATACTACGTAGAATGGTTTCGGATTTCATCTCGCTTTTCATTGAAAAAAAACCATATTACGCTCTAAACTACGTTGCGAGGGATACGTGTGTCTATACAATTTAGCGTTCGGCAACGACAACACAAAAACGTTAGCTTAATAAACGCAATTAAATGATACCTTAGGCAGCATAAATTGAATGTTTCTTTTCGTGGAAAACTGTTAAGCCATGATAAATGATCCTAACAGCTTGTGATTATTTCCTTTCTTTTTTTTGTTTATTTACAAAATTTTCAAATTTTCCGTTTCTAGAAATTTAAATGGCTTTACAGATATGATACAGTCCGCATCAATTGATTTAAGCAGTAGCACGTGGCAAATTCGAAAAGCAGTGTGTTCAAGACACCAGCGAGAAATCTTTGTATATTGTTGCGAACAGAGCTTTATACTCCTACAGCACCATCTGTTGGGAATTACATATCTGCTTTATGAAGGAACAAAACCAAAAAGCTCTTTTCCAGCAGTTCGCATCTAAATTTCTCCTTATTCCAAACTACTAGAACATTCTATCTCCATTTCCCCTCGTTCCAAGCAAATAGAATATTCTAGACAAGAACCTTCGAGAACAACTGGTTTGAGTATAAAAGGGAGTGTTCGCGGTGAGCACAAGTCAGTTTATTTTCGATTATGAAAGTGTGCAAAGCTGAACTATTGGATTGTGGAAAGTGTAATTAAAGAAGTGGATTTAAGTTGGAATAAAAGTATTAGAGTTGATTATAAATTGAGAATTATTGTTTTGATTTGAAAAGTGTAAATAAAGAAGAAATATTAGAAACAGTAATAAGTTTTATTTAAAGAACCTAGCAACAATATTACATTGGTGTCAGAAAAGTGGAATAAAACTTATTGTGCAGTGAAGTGTGCGAAAAAAAAAAAAAAAAATAATAATAATAAAAATGAGCAAGTTACTAAAAGAGCTCAACTGTAATGAGCTGAAAAGTGAATTAGGCAAGCGAGAACTTTCTAGAGCAGGATCGAAAAATGAGCTTGTTCTGCGTTTGGCCGAATATTTGAAACAACAAAATGAAGACCCGGACATTTTCGTCTTTGAAGCTGACGCTGAGGAAGCAGACGTAAGTAAAAATGTAGATGTTTCAAATATGATTAGTCTTCTGCTTCAACGTTTCGACGAGCAACGAAATGAGCAGAAAAACGAACAAAAGAATGTTCTCGAACGTCTCGAAGAACAACGAAATGAACAAAAGAATGTTCTCGAACGTCTCGAAGAACAACGAAATGAACAGAAAAATGAACAAAAGAATATTCTCGAACGCCTTGATAAACAGCATAACGAACAAAAAGACCTTCTCGAAGAGCAGAAAAACATGCTAGAAGGCAAGCTTGTTAACATCGAGAAGAATGTATCTGCACTTGATGAACGTGTTTCATTGTTGGAGAATCAAGCCGAACGTGTTTCATTATTGGAGAATCAAGTCGACAACAAAATGGAGACGTTTTCAAAAGAGTTAGATCGTATTCGAAATATAAAGATTCGGGAAAGTTCTGGAGAAACCTTGAGGAAAAAGGAGATGCAACCTCCAACCTTTGATGGACAAACTTCTTGGTCTATATACAAGAAGCAATTCGAGGCAGCCTCCACAACAAATGGCTGGGATGAGGCTGACAAGTATATAGCCTTAACTCTTGCTCTTAGAGGAGCAGCTGCTGAGTTGTTGCAAACCATACCAGCAGATAAGAGCGGCGACTTCAATTCCTTGGTTTTGGCTATAGACAAACGCTTTGGTAACAGCCACATGAAAGAAGTCTTCAAAGTGCAACTCAATTCCAGAGTTCAGAAGAGGGGCGAAACTCTACAACAACTGCAAGCAGACATTGAAAGGCTTGTTCATCTTGCATATCCAGATGTTGGTGAGGAAATTTGTAACCAGTTTGCAGTTGAGGCATTTGTTCGCGCCATTTCCGACATACATCTTCAAAGGGCCGTGCGAACTGCTGGAAAACGAACGCTTTCTGAAACATTAGCGTTTGCCTTGACAATGGAAGCAGCTGAGCAAGCTTCTCAGGGAGTACATCGACTTAGAGAAGCCATCGTCGAAGAATGCTCATGCCAAAGAACTGATGTCCAAAGGAACCAACGGAACGGACTTGCAAAGTGCTGGAATTGCAACAAGACCGGACATTTACAGCGTCAATGTCGATTACCACCAAGAAGAGCTTGTCAACATTGTGGACACGGAGTTTCAAACCCAGAACAAGGTAACAATAACACCAGTGTTACTTCCCGAACAGTTTCCCAACAGGGAAACGAGTAAGAACCAACTTCGAGGGGCAGAAGCTGGTTTCTGGTATCGATGGCCCCAGAAACACCATCCAGGTCTCTCAAACTAAGCGAGACAATAGAAGTCTGACTGTCGAGGCAACATTGAATGGCAACAAACGTGTGGTCACCATCGACACCGGTGCCACAGCCTCCATTGTGCGTCAAGACCTAGTGCACTTGAAGTGGCTACACAACACCAATAGCTACCGTCTAAGAACTGCCACAGGAGAAGCAGCTAGGGTTTATGGTGAAGTCCGACTTAGAATTCGAATTGCAGATCTAGAATTCTCACACAAATTTTTGGTGGCAGATATATGTGACGAGTGCATCATCGGAATGGACTTCATGAAAGAACATCGAGTAATTTTGGATATTGGCAACCAGGTACTCAAATATCAGAATACAGAGATTCCAATGATCTATGGGCACGAAGGAACAACAACTCTAAGGACTGTCATCAAAGAAGATGTGGTTATTCCTACTTCTTCTGAGGTATTCGTTTGGACAAAATTAGAAGGTGAGTGTGGACGCCATCGATACCTAATGGTGGAACCAGGCCCAGATTGTTCTTCCCAAAATTTCATCATTGGGAAGACACTTGTGGCTCCGAAGAACAATATGGTCCCCGTACGGATACTCAACACCAAACCGTACGATGTAAAGTTAGTGAAAGGAGAAGTTATTGGTAAGTGCGAATCTGTCGCAGCCATAACACGAATTGACGATGAAACACCGAGAACGACATTAGACCCTGAGGAGCTCAATAGCATCAAGGCAAAGATATTCAATTCAGCTAACCTAGACCAACAGCAGGTTAAAATGGCAGAAAGCCTTCTGAATGAGTATGCCGACATTTTCGCTTCACCAAACGGGAAATATGGAAGGACACAAATGGTGCAGCATCGAATAAATACAGGAGATGCAAGACCCATTCGTCAGCCCGCAAGGCGTCTTCCACTGGCCAAACAAGGTGAAGCTGAGGAAATGATTACCACCATGAAGAAGGATGGTTTGATTGAAAACTCCAAAAGTCCTTGGGCGTCACCAGTGGTCCTAGTCAAAAAGAAGGACGGAAGTACACGGTTTTGTGTTGACTACCGAAGGTTGAATGACGTAACCAAGAAAGACAGTTACCCCTTGCCAAGAATTAGTGACACCTTAGATGCGATGGAAGGAGCACACTGGTTTTCAACACTGGACTTGAAAAGTGGATATTGGCAAGTTGAAATTCACCCTGAAGATCGAGAAAAGACAGCGTTCTCCACAGGTAATGGGCTCTGGCAGTTCAACGTGATGCCGTTTGGTCTTTGCAACGCTCCGGCAACCTTTGAGCGTTTGATGGAGTGCGTCCTTCAAGGGCTGACGTGGAAAACTTGCCTTGTCTACTTGGATGATGTTATCGTTTATGGGAAAACATACGACCAACACTGTAAGAACCTAAAGGGTGTGTTCCAGAGACTTCGAGAGGCTAACCTTAAACTGAACCCAGAAAAATGTGCACTGTTCCAGACTGAAGTAAAGTATTTGGGACATATCATCTCGTCCCAAGGAGTCAAGACCGATCCTGAAAAAGTTGACACCGTCAAAAATTGGCCAACACCACAGGACAAACATCAACTACGAAGTTTTCTTGGTCTTGCTACTTATTACAGACGTTTTGTTAAGAACTTTGCCGGAATTGCAAAGAGTTTGCATCAGCTTACGGAAAAGAACAAGCAGTTTAGATGGTCAGGTGAGTGTGAAAAAGCCTTCCAAGAACTGAAATACCGTCTATGCAATGCTCCGGTGCTGATCTATCCGACTCCAGGCAAGCCTTTTATCATCGATGCTGATGCAAGCAACGTGGGAGTCGGCGCTGTTCTGTCACAAGTGCACAATGGCGAAGAAAAGGTTGTCGCCTATTTCAGCAAAGTACTGTCAAAGACCGAAAGGAACTACTGTGTGACCAGAAGAGAACTCTTGGCACTCATCTTGGCAACGAAACACTTCCATAAATACATTTATGGACAGAAGTTTCTTCTACGAACCGATCATGGTGCTCTTAACTGGTTGTTGAACTTCAAGAACCCAGAAGGACAAGTCGCAAGGTGGATAGAAAGACTGCAGACTTACGATTACGAAATTCAACACCGAAGGGGAAAGCTGCATTCAAATGCCGACGCACTATCCCGTAGGCCTTGTAAATTAGATTGCAAGCATTGCATGCGACAAGAAGAAAAGGAATCCATCAACATTCAGCGAATAAGGGCTGACCCCATTTTTGGATGGAGCAATGAAGAAATAAGATCTGCTCAACAAGAAGACCCCGACATTGAACCTCTTCTCGCATGGAAAGAACATGAAGAAAAACCCGCATGGAATGACATTTCCGATAGGAGTCCAATTTTAAAAGCCTATTGGGCACAATGGGACTCACTTCATGTGCAAGAAGGTGTTCTTAGGCGAAAATGGGAGTCCGCTGATGGTAAATCCTATGTGATGCAGCTTGTGTTACCTCAATCAAAAATTAAAGAGGTTCTTCGAGAAATGCATGATGGACCTTCAGGAGGCCATTTGGGAGTCAACAAGACGTTAGAAAAAGTGAGACAACGATTCTACTGGTTGCATGCAAGAGACGACATTGAAAAGTGGTGCCGAAATTGTGACGCTTGTGCTGCAACCAAAGGCCCTGGTAGAAAACTGCAAGGAAAAATGATGCAATATAATGTTGGCTCACCGTTTGAAAGGATTGCTGTTGATGTGGCTGGCCCATTTCCGGAAACGAATGATGGAAACAAATACATTCTGGTGGTAATGGATTACTTTAGCAAATGGCCTGAGGCGTACGCTATCCCGAACCAAGAAGCCAAGACCGTGGCCGACCAGATTGTGTCTAACTGGGTAAGCAGGTTCGGTGTGCCTATGGAGCTCCATTCTGACCAAGGAAGGAACTTTGAGTCGAACATATTCCAAGAGGTGTGCGCGTTCCTTGGCATTAAGAAAACGAGAACCACACCACTTCACCCGCAATCTGATGGAATGGTCGAGAGATTCAACAGGACGTTAAAAGAGCACCTCACTAAGGTCGTAGGCGACAACCAAAGAAACTGGGATAGGCACATACCACTATTTTTGATGGCCTATCGAAGTGCAGTACATAGCTCAACAGGACAAACACCATCTGAAATCCTGTTCGGAAGAAGCATACGGCTGCCTAGTGAGATAAGGTTTGGACATCCATCACAAGAGTCTAAGGAAACAAGGGATTACGTGAGTGACCTACAAGAGAGGCTAATCGACATCCACGAAAGGACCAGGACTAGAATGAGCGCTTACAGCGATCGAATGAAGACAAGGTACGACACAAGAGCAAACACGACAGGATTCCAAGTAGGAGATCGTGTATGGCTGTATAATCCACATCGTCAAAAGGGATTGTCGCCGAAGCTTCAACAAAACTGGGAAGGCCCTTATACTGTCGTCACGAAAATCAATGATGTCGTTTACCGAATTCAAAGAGGGTTAAGAGGAAAGCTAAAAGTTGTGCATAGCGATCGACTGCACCGATACAGTGCCGAAGCTGGTGATAGAGTTGTTCGGGACGAACAATCTTAAGAAGGGGGCAATGTTGCGAACAGAGCTTTATACTCCTACAGCACCATCTGTTGGGAATTACATATCTGCTTTATGAAGGAACAAAACCAAAAAGCTCTTTTCCAGCAGTTCGCATCTAAATTTCTCCTTATTCCAAACTACTAGAACATTCTATCTCCATTTCCCCTCGTTCCAAGCAAATAGAATATTCTAGACAAGAACCTTCGAGAACAACTGGTTTGAGTATAAAAGGGAGTGTTCGCGGTGAGCACAAGTCAGTTTATTTTCGATTATGAAAGTGTGCAAAGCTGAACTATTGGATTGTGGAAAGTGTAATTAAAGAAGTGGATTTAAGTTGGAATAAAAGTATTAGAGTTGATTATAAATTGAGAATTATTGTTTTGATTTGAAAAGTGTAAATAAAGAAGAAATATTAGAAACAGTAATAAGTTTTATTTAAAGAACCTAGCAACAATATTACAATATATTTTGTATCTATCTTCGTGAGGCTTTCAGTTTGAGCATGGTTTTAACCTTTAATTCCTTCACTAGTCGGAAATATATCTGTTCTAGAAGTCTGGAACAGGATTTGTTTAAAAACAGAAACAAAGCACACAAATAAAAAAGGAATTGACAAGAAAAATTTGGGAGATATGCCATCAGATTACCGGTAGGCCTATTGTTACGAAAGCCATACTGCCGGTCATTGAGAAGCTTTCGTTTCTTAAGATATTTGTTGAACTGATATAATTTATCGGCGTTTCTATGACCTTGGGAAGAAGGGATTTAAGTGCTATTGGCAGATAGAGGAGGAAGAAGATTCGCTATTTTTAGGGACAATGTGCACAAATGCTGTTTTTTATCCACTCAAAGAGAGAGACCAATAGAGTGTGATGTGCTTTTTGCTTTCCAGCCAAGGTTTTGCTCGCCGGATTTCCAGGGTCGTTCTGAAGAAGGTCTTTAGAACCTTATACAAAATCTTTATTAAAAACAAATCTTAACTTCATATAACAACTTAAATATTTCTTGATTTCAATTAATTACACCCTGCCTGGTGTATCTGGTAAACATCGGTTATTCTCCTGGTATCGGGTCCTGCTGGCTTTCTTTAAAGAGCTTTATTCTGGCATCTGGTTTCTCCTTTAACTGGCATTCGGTATCGGGCCACTCTTTTATAAATACGGGCTATGGACTACGCTCCTGGCGCTTACAAGATCAACAGTTTTAGGCCGCTGGTAGGCACAAGATCAGCAGTTTTAGGCCGCTGGTAGGCACAAGATCAACAGTTTAAGGCCGCTGGTAGGCACAAGATCAACAGTTTAAGGCCGCTGGTAGGCACAAGATCAACAGTTTTAGGCCGCTGGTAGGCACAAGATCAACAGTTTAAGGCCGCTGGTAGGCACAAGATCAACAGTTTAAGGCCGCTGGTAGGCACAAGATCAACAGTTTAAGGCCGTTGCCGTTGGTAGGCAATTAGGACGTTTTATTCTTCGAACCAAACTGATGGAACGAAATAGCCGGACAATTTCAGATGACTTGTAATCTAGAATCTAGCTCGTCAGCTTCGACCGTAGCAAACAAGTGACTTTCCTACCCAAAAGGAGGTCCTCTTGTTATATTTTTCGTATAAACTGTGTGTGAACTATATACGGGTCGAATGCAAATCACCCAATGTGTCAATCAACTGTGACGTCATGATCTAATAGTGATTGCATATTGTATTAAGACAAGGTATAAAACCCCTTTAACTTGGCGAGGTAACTGGTGTCGTTGGTAGCTGCAGCGTTGTATGGTGTCGTCGGTCGGTTCTGGCGCGGCGGCGGCTGCTTAGTAATGGTGAATTAAATCACCCAATGTGTTCAGTATTGGTAGAAGCATGGAACGCTTCGTTACAAGAGTAAAATAGATGAAAAATCTTACGCAATGATTTTGCCAGCGTAGAAGAACACCTCTTCAGAACAATCGGGGGGATACTATCCAGCCTAGCGGATTTATGTACATATACCGAGATCTTTCAGTACTCTTGCAACTGAACGGGCGCGAAAGAAGATTTGTCCTATAAAATCATTATCCCTTCTAATTACAGCATTACAGGAGGAACCATGGCACTATCTGACAGGGTTGAATTGATAGCCAACTGTGCTACAAGCATATTCGCCATTTTTTTTCTGCGAATGAAATTTGTCAGTTGGTATTTGACAGTTGTAGAGAGCAATTTATTGGAAGTAGGTCAATTAGGCCTACAGAACGTGTGGTTCCAATGAGAGCAGGTACACACAGCCTGTGCTACCATGCGAACTTTACGTAAAATTTTCCCGGCCAAATAATGTTCGAAACTATTAGTCACAGAGATATAGGAACTGCCTTTTAAAGTCGGCAGTAACTAACCTTATCGACATTTCTAGGAATGGAATGATTACAAAATACAATTTTGTAATAAATAATAATACGGAGTTAAGTTGCGAAAAAGAGCGGGTAGGCGAATCAGAAAACTACACACTCAAATCCAATGCCAATAAGTGGTGCACGGATGGTTCAAGAACGACGCACAATGGGGCAAAACGTAAAAAAGCTGGCATTTAATCAAATTATGAAGTTGAGCTTTGTTTTAAACAATCGTTCTATTTCTCTTCAAAATATGGTAGAGAATTAGAAATGAGAGAGAGAAAGTTTGTTTGAATCACGGAATCTTCTGCAGATCGTCTCAAATGAACAGTTTTGAGTCGATCGCAGACCTCTTTTTGGCATTTCGAGTTGGTTAAGTAAATTGTGTACAGTTTATTATTTATTGTGTGTAACAAATTAAATTGCAATAAAATCAGTAAGCTCAGGTATATTTTTGTATGTTTTTTTTTTATAAAAAATAAATTCTTGTTATTTTAATTCATAGTTGAATATGAAAAAAAGTTAAAAAAATTTCTTATTTTTTTGCATTTTTCTGAAATCCGTAGGCGTTTAGTTGGGATGGGTTAGCCGTAACACGCCAATAAGATTTATATGTCATTTTGTTAAGTTTTTTTGTTTTGTCTTCTTTCAAAATGTGTAAAAATTTCTTGCTACAATTTACTCCCCTGTGTGTTGTGTACATTTTTGTTGATGACGTCACTTTATAGAAAAAGACATTTTTGGTTAATATTATTGTATTTTTGACACTTCTTCTAAGGCCGAACAACAATTAAGGCAAACTCAATACTCGGATACCTTTTAAAATGACATACATACATTCTTTCTGAATTGGCATATTTGCAGCTGAAATGAGTTTGAGAGCATTTGGAGTTTGGACAGTCGGGAGCTGCAAAACTAATTCACGAAAAGTCCTAAAAAAGTCGAAAAGTGTACTGAAGCCTTAAGAGAGTCCTTTGAGCCTACTTCAATAACTGATGAAGAAGCTTTAGCGTTAATTTTCGAAGCAGGCTTATCTAAATTTCAATATGAAATTATCAGATCAAAAGCTTCTTAAGTATTTCCTACGTATAAAATCATTCAGGAGTGTAAAAAAATTGCTATTCCGATCCTGAACATATCAGTGTTTCGGAAACTTCTGTGAGTACAGATTTACAAAGTTTGCTAAACTTAACAGTTAACAGTAATAGATTAATTCACTATGAATTGAAAGATGTATGCTTGTACTTTAAATGGGGCTTTGATGGGAGTTTCGGTCACAATTCAAATAAGCAAGCCTTTTATGAATTGAACCCGGTAGATTCGTCTGTTTTTATTGTACTTGCCTTGTTACACTTCGCTTAGTTTCTGGTGTAAAAATATTATAACAAAATCCACTTCCAATCTCAAATAGATAGGTATTGTAGACCTGTAAAAATTGAATTTTTAAAAGAATCTTTATTAGTATCCGTATTCCGTAGCTAAAAAGCAAAGAGTAGATACAGAAATTACCGACCATTAGCCTAGTATTGTAAGAGAAAGTGATCTTCGCCATGTAGATTGAAAAGTGTGTAGTGCTATTTCAGAAAACTCTTCTACACAAAAATGTTATATTTGTAATGATTGTATTGGAGGTAACTCTAGAAATGGGCGTATCCATTAGAAACTTTGACAATGTATTAACATTGGTATCAGTAGGGTTTGTGCCAAATTTCAAGTTCCTAGCCCTTTTGGATTTAACGCCATCTTTTCGCCATTTTGCCCCACTGTGCGACGGAAGGGACTTTTGCTGGAATTTTTGGGCCTAGAACCAACCTTTTCCATACCAATGGGACAATCCACTAGCATTTTCGAAATCACGAAAGGAGTTACAGAAACCAAAACATTGCCATTATATCAGATAACAAAGCCGCACTCAAAGCACTAATCTCATACAGTCAGGTGTCCAGGGAAATTGAAGAGGCAGACTCCCTAGCAAAAACAGATTCCAACTGTGGAATAGAAAAAAAAAGATTAAAAATTAAATACAAATATAATATAAGGCCAAAACATCTAAAAACTGGAAAAAAAACTCCCAAAACTGAGGCAGGCCAAACTTCTTCTTGGGAACTATAACCCAGATCGTTTCAAGGACTATACTCCAAATAATCAAATTCATCAATGATAAACTAAGAGAAAGAGCTGTCTAGTTAGCAACTCATCTAGCTCTGGATGGGTACAAAAATATCTTTAGGTCACTGTGCAAAGCCCCCTCTCAATATTCATTTCTTTATCCATGTCTGAAAGTGGTGATTTCGACTGGCCCCTCACGATCCTCCGATTTGACTCCCTCCCGATTTCTTCTTATGAAGATACTTGAAGAAAAAAGCCATTGAAACACGAACAACAACCTCAATGCTTAAAGACAACATTAAAAACGAAATTGCTTAAATTACAACAGAAGTCTCCGAAATTGTTACGCAAAATGTCCTTAAAAGAGCTCCCATTTGCGCCAAGGTCAGAGCTACCCACTTGACCGACATCATATTCCCTACATAATGTTAGGGACCATATAACCAATCAATAAAATATGAATCATAAAATTGTACTTCATTTAATATTATTTTAGAAAATTCTTCGAGATGGAAAACAAAACGCACCCTGTACTTATCGAATCATAGTTTTCTCGCTGGGTAATTTCTGTGCTAGACATTCGGACATTTTTCAATTTGTTAAAGCGCTTTAGGCCATTCCTAGTGCACTTTTTTTTTAATTCCTGATGCTTAAACAGCGTTTTCAGTACTTAAACGAAACGTCGAAACCTTTTAATAGTTTTATGGATGTCAACCTTAGAGCAGGTGCTTCGGAGAAAATAGCCAACATGCGGACGTGTTAAAAATAAGAATCGCACATATATCATCCAATACCCATTATTCTCAAAATTCATTTCATTTACAATCTGTGTTTAGCTCTTACAAGAACTTTCAACAAAAAACGCTTCAGCCAAACTCAATCATTTACTTTTTTCTGTTCAAAAATTGATTAAAATATCGATACCTTCCCGTAAGAATGTATTAAGCGACATTTTCAAATTTGTTTCGTCCAATAAAATACACAAAAAAATAACTAAATGAGACGTTTTTTTCGTTTCCTGAACAATTTTAAAAATGTCGCTTAATACATTCTTACGGGAAGTTATCGATATGTATTTCTATTTTGCAAAAGTACGACCAAGTTCCTTTTCAAAAAGGAATACGATTTGGTCATTCCCACTTTTTACTCTGCCCGTCACTCCAAGAACATTCACCCGCGGGATTTGTATTGCTCTCGTCTGCTATCAAGATCCCTCAAGTCCGTCAACCAAACAAATTTAACAAAGCTTAAAAATAACTCAGAAACAACATTTGCCCAACAATTTCCTTACAGCTAGATCACACTCTGACCATTAACCGGATATTAGCAGGCATATTAAAAAGAAATATTCAAGAAGGAACATATCTGCTCACTCAGCGTTCCCTAAATTATTTGGTGTGAATGGTTTTCCAGAATAAATAAAACACACTATTACAAAAGATAAATGTACGTTTATTTAATTAAAATCTATTTTGGACCAACGGAACCGGTCAACCCTCTAACACACCAATCGATAAGAAATATACCGTCCAGCCGTCTCCGACGAACGGATAATCTTCACAACCTGCCCACGCTTCAGTCCAAAATACCGGGCCACTGGATCGCCAGCCTGGATTCTCATCAACATGTTTTCCTTCAGTTTGTAACGCTGCAGCAGCTCCTGCTTCTCCTCCGGTGTCATCACCACATGTTCCGGCACCAATTCGTGCTCGGTGATGTTGATCAACAGCTCCGACTCCAAAAACTGTTCCAGAATATATTTCGGTGCCATGTCGACCAAGGACTGCTTTGCCGATGGCGTCATACCGCCCTGGACAACCACAACAGCTCGATGAATATTCTCCTCCTGCATTCGGGTGCAATAAGTCTTGATGGTTTTGATTCCGATTTTCGGTTCCTCGGGGAAGAATACGAACATCTGATCAGTGGGGTCGTCGTTGTGGGCAACTAGAACAACCAAGTCACCTCGAGCTGGACGTTTTTCGCTTGGCTTATCACCGAAAAGTTCTTTGAACTGTTCCAGCGTCTGGTCGAGTTCATCTTGGGTCACCAAATAGCCACGGTCGTGGCTAAGTTGCATAATTGTCTTGCGAATACGCCATAATTTGTAAGTCTCGGCCTCGTCATCCATGTTTCAATTAATTACGAAATTTTATTTAATTGATTACACGACTTTTTTTAAGAAATGTGGATTTACACAGCAGGAGCTTCTAGAAATGTGACTTCTTTTTTGTCAAACAAATGGCGAACTGTCAAAGGTATTTTTTGTTTCACTTTGCCCATGCGTCGATTTGAACTATGTTACCGACCGAAGACAGGGTGACTGGAGAGTATCAATGTGAATTAAGTACCTATCACACGGGGATGGAAATGTTTCTATATTCCTTAAAGTTTAATTGCAAAACAAAAATCTAATCATGAACCACAGCTATAAATACATAATAAATGCATTTTTATAAGTTTATTTTTGAATTTTCATGCACATTTGAATTTAGAAAAAAGGAAATTGAAAATATGGACGATGAAAAAAATAAATAACACGAAAGTGAACATTTTTGGCAGCAAATTTCCATGTCTTTTGTATGGCTAAATGCTTTTTGCTGGATTCAAAAAGATTTTTTCCTTCATTTCGGAAAAATTTTCATTCGATGACTAACGATAAGAAGTCAATGAAGTAGAAGTTTATTCGCTGTTGTCGTAATTTTTACCTACAAACATTTTTCACAATTTTGATATTAGCCGTGTTTTTTTGGAAAGGTTATCCGTAGTACAGTAAGATTTTATATGAATAATAAATACAACATCCGCAGTAGGATCACTGCCGATAAAAGGTTAGAGATTTGACGTTTATTCGAGTATCGGCAGTTATCCTACTGCGGATGTTGTATTTGTTATTCATATAAAATCCTACTGTACTATACGGATAACTTTTCAAAAAAAAACACGGCTATTGACAAATAAACTAAACTTCATTTCAATGCAAAACTAATGTCGTTTTCCATAGCTTTTTGGAGTGTTTGTTTTATGTAAGACTCATCTTTAGAAAATTTACATACGCACTCTATTAAAAATTACCTTCTAAAAAATGGTTTCTTGATCCATTTAACAACTATTTTGACGATAAGGATTTGATATATGTGTTGTTTGTAGTATACAAAACTGCAAAAATATCACTCTGAACAGCCAATGGAAGGATTTTGGATTAAGGCTAGGGGCGCACTTGCAACTGTGATCGAAATCAAATAGTTTAATCACGCGCACTGGCATCTCTTTACTCACGCCCACACTTTTCTCTCTTGCGCTTATAGAAAACAGCTCAACTATTTAGTTAAACGTTCGCTCAGGTGCATGTTATTATATATAATACAAAATGGCGAGCTCATTTTGGGCAATCGTTTAGTTTACAAGCTTTTTAGTTGCTCGAATCGAGTTGCTCTATGTGCGCGGCATGTCATATAACCCTGTTTCATTTTAGCAACCAAACAGTTGCGAAACTAAAAATTGAATGTGCGTGCCTTGCCTAATGCCTGTCAAATTCCTATTTGTATATTTGATAGATTATGTCGATTTCCTTTGCACACTAGGAATTTCGATCCCGTGTCAAATTTTTTTCTTTAGGTGTGCGTATTTCGTATACATGTCCCTCTTCAAATTCGGATTCAAAAAATTTGATCTCTGTGAGAAAAAAATCGATTTTTGGTGTGTGAAGGTACGTAAAATCTGTCGAGGGGTCGAAATCTTCACACAGAAATTGATTTCTCATGTGCTCGTCAAGTTGCGTGCCATCTAAGTTGCACAAATCGAATTTGACAGGCAGTGTATAGAATGTACCCAACTTTTTTGACAGTAGTTGCCTTTGTATTTTTGAGGTAAAGCTATGAAACCGTTTTTTTGGCACGGAATAATTCATGTCCAATGGATCGGAGTCGGAGGTATACATATATGTAATTCCCTTTGATTAAACATGAAACAAAAGTGGAATATTATTCAAAGACCGTCAAACATTGCCCAGCCAAAATAATGATTTCAATATTATCCGTCTCGCTTAAATACTATGAAGACTTTTTTGTAGATACCGCTGATTATTATGTTTGAATTTGGAGGTCCACTAAACTTTTCATGGCCCCAATTTGTTGTCAACAAGAGTATTTTAGTCCGTACATAATTCGAAATAATTAAAACAGATTTATTTAACGATAGTTTATTTATGTATATATTTTTATTGGTTACTATAACGGTTAAGGTACATTAAAATAATTAATAAACCAGATAAACTGGTTAATAGGCACTCAAATAATAACATCGCCCAAAAACTGTGGCATGCTGCCTTCGCTGCTACTGTTAGCCACTCCAGGACGAGTGTACTCAGTGGACCGGGAGAGGATACTTGCAGATGCAGATCCTGCATTCTGTATAATAGGAGTTGCTGGTGTCAGTGGTGCCGAACGAGACCCCAGGGCAGCGAAAGGAATAGGAGGAGGCGGTCTGGAAGGCACTATTCTCACCGAGCCGGGCAGGATACGGACATTGTCACAGCATTCGCATTTATTCAACAATGGGTGATTCTGGAATGTACACATACTGCATTGCCATGGACGTTCCCCGCAACTGGGATCACAGACATCGTCCATGGTTTTTGGCGGTTGTACTGGCGAGACGAGGTCTTGCAAACTCGGCGAAGTCGGAAGTTGTTCGGACTGCGAAGGAGGACTCGCAGGACTTCGTGGTGATAGTGGTGAAGAGCTCGCCTGCTGACTCGAGAACAGAGACCGTGGCCTCATTCGAGGCGGAAAATTTGATGGAGGTAAAGGAGCTGGTCTCATCGGCTGGCGGTCGAACTGCGATCCCTGGGAGCGTTTCAAGTGCTCTATTTCGTTCAGCATGACTTGACACACTCGCCGAAGCTTATCGATTTCATCGTCCAGCCGCTCGCACTCGTCCACATAGTCTGTGTTAAGTGGTTGCGTGAGGAATCGATATTCCTGTCGCACTGCGTTGAGTTTGGATTTGTTCTTGGCGAGCTCCTTGGAGAGGTCATCTTTTCGGTTTCGCTGTCGCAAGACGACTTCGGATATGTCGTTCTGTGGCAGGTACATCGCCACTGATATGCACCAGTCTGTGGAATGTTGGAGGTCTATGGAAACAGTAAATTGCCGTTTGGACGACAGGATTGGAAATTTTCGTTTACTCGAATCGAATTGAATTAATCAACTTTTGACGGAGTTGCGGGTTTGGAGTTGTAATGGAATTGTCATCGTCTAAATTGTGACATGAAATTCTCTGCAAGGAAACAACATCTTGTCATAAGTTCATGCTATAAATCTGAGCGCTTACCTCGTTTTGGAAGTCTGTTTTAAGTTTGTAACATTTTTAATGGTTTAAAGATATTCTGCACGACTTGCATGGGTTTTCTCACTTTCCTATAAATATACGAAAACAACCTTCGAGATCTTTGGGGAAAATGATAGAAATTACGTGACGACTTCTTGCATTGACACGGACCTTATTTTCTATGTTTTGAGTGCTATTTGACATCACACGGTGAGAGGGAAGGTTTTTAATTGTTCATTGGCTGCGGAATATTGTTATGGTTTATTTTTAGAAAAAATTCTGCGAATTCCTTATCCCAAAATTTGATTTTTATCTTTTCTTTAACAAGTCGATGTTTTCATTTTTCGTTTTCGTAGTTCAGCAAACTCAACTCAAGTACTCAAGTGACAGTGGAGTGACGTTTATCTTCGTGTCAAATTTGAGACCGAAGGATGTGTTCGTAGATATAAATTGAATGCATACAGTAAAGAAGTTAACAAATACGAATTAACAGATTTTGGAATGTGCTAAGCAATATTTGATGTTTTAAGCCTAGTACGCAGATCGAGCCAAGACAAATTTTATCTGTACAATTTTAGTCTCTACAAAACTTTTCCAAATCTCGCACAAAAGTTTGAAGTTGGGGAGATAAAATCTAGTTTAATGTGTTTTTAGTGTATCTCTGGAACGGGTTGTCTAACAAAAGTCGTTCATACCTTTTTGGAATCTCCTCTTGATGCTCTCAAGACAAGCATCATCACCTTTTACATAAAACCAGTATTGACAAAAACCACTTCGGAAATACTTGTATCATTCTTTTTCCTGGCAAAATTTAGTGGAGACATTTTTTTACAGTAATACACAAAAGTATGAATTTTGCGCGCAAACTGCGTACTGCTCGGAAAACTATCCAAGACAAAGGTGGTAACTCTTTTTTACTTCCTATAAACTGCTATAACTTGTTAATACGAAACTATGCAATGAAAATTGAACTTGCCTCCGTTCTCTTCTATTTTGATTTATTAAGGGTATTCATGAAAAGAGATAATTTTCCGCTTTGTAGAAAGATATACGGCCCTAGCGAGGTATTCGTTCGGAGCGGAAATTTCTCCGATTTTGTACGATTCGGAGGATTTTTGCATTGAGGTATTTTTCCGAACAGCTGTTCAGAATTTTTCTCCGACATTATTTTAACGCACCCGGCGAACTGCGTTGAAGTGCGATCAAGTACTTTTTTATGAAATTTCTGGCAGCTTAATGCAATTGTTTTTCCAATTTCGTGAGACACAAACTGTTTGCGGAACAAATTGCGCCAATGAATTTGTGTATTATTATTCTTTCTGATAGGATACCTCGAAAACAATTTGAACCTCCAACAAAGTATGCATTGCGGACACTTTTCCGCTCCGAACGGATACTTCGTTAGGGCCGATAATTTTCCGCAACATGTTTTCATGAACACCCAATAAAAAATACTTTCGTAAATGTGGGAAGTGGGAAGTATTTTGTGAAATGTCAAATTAAAAGTCAGAATCCATATTAATATAGTTTATCAGGTTTATTTCTTCACTTTCCGCATCAAATTCGTGAGATAATTTTATCAGATTTGCAGAAAGTTTTTCCCATACATGAGAGCTCGTTTCTGCAGAAATAAAATTATCTGGTTTCCGAGGTTTATCAAGGTTTTCCGCGTTTACATGAATACCCTTATTGTTTTTTCCAATATCATGCGCCCGTCAAAAAAAAATTACAGAAAAATGTGAGAATGCCGCAAAATTACAAAATACAGACGAAGATATCCTATACATAATGCAGAAATGAAATTCTTCTGCATTTTGCTCTTTTCTCTCTATCTAACAAATATGAATTCTGTATTTGGCATTCCTTTTTTTGCAGAAATCAAATGCAGATACATGTAAATCCACCATTATTTACTAAAGCGTGGAACAGATTGAACCAGCAACAGCACCGTCAACAGCAACAGCGGCCGCCATTAATTTAGTGCCAATGTATTTCAATTGTTCAACACACATAAGAACAGCAACAGCAACGCCAACAGCGTCGTTAGGCCAAAGTCCTAAATTTGCTGTTGCTGGTGCGGTGTTGTCAACTTTCCCACTGCAATATTCAGTGGCACCACAATGAAAAACTTTTTTTTCTATATGAAATGTCAAGCAGATGAAATCACGTTGCTGGTGGCAATGTGTTTGAGAAATGTTTGCTGGTCAGCGTGCTGTTGACGATGCTGGTGCTGTTGCTGAATTAATCTGTTTCGCGCATAAAACAAACAGACCTAAGAACTGGCATGAAAATTCTGAAACCAGTATAGTCAGGCAAGTCAAAGTTGGGAAGCAAGTAGCCTGACAGCTCACATTATTAAAAACATTTATGTTTTTCAGCAACATGTGCCACCAAGCGAAATCTGTAGGGTAAAGTCAGGAGGATTTGACATGTGGGAGGAATTGACATAATGACTTTTCTCAAAAAGTGTAGACATTTGCAGTACTTTAGTTATTAAAAAACGAAGATAGTTGCGATTGATTTGAGCTACCAAAAAATTATAACTGTGATCTGATCGTTGTGTGAAATAGAAAAAATAATTGTTTTTGAGTCCATTTGATTTAATATTTGAGATAACTAAACTAACTGCAGTTTCATTAGTAAGTAGTTTTAGTTATTTTAAGTGAAATACACAACACATAGATTTGTTTTTAAATCATAATATACTATAAATATTCGTGAGTAACAACTCTTTATTTTTTTTTTTAATTATTTTTGAAAAAGTCAACTGAAAGGAGGTTTTGACACCAATGTTGAAGGAGCAATTGACAGTGTCAAATCCTCCTTTATCAGTATCCGTCTCACAATGTTAACGAAGCCAACATCCAAGAGGCAATTGAAAATATTGAAAAAAAAAAAAATAATCCATTAGCAGTGCTGCTAAAAAATATGGTATAAATCGTACCACTTTAATTTTCTGACAACGAGAGGTGAGTACTAAAATGTGGATTGGAAAAACAAATATGTTCCACAACTTTTTCCACGCTATGATTTTCATTTCTCAATGTACAACCATCAGGAAAAAGTTTAAGGCAACGTGGAAAACTCTGACATTTGTCAGTTGATTTGAATACTTTTTTTTTAAAACAAAAAATTGAAAATTTTTAAACAGAAAGAACGAGTCAGTTTAAAAATAATTGTTTTTTTTTTCATTCAAAGTGAGTACCAAAAATTCACCTGGAAAAGTTTATTCTATTTTCATTTTAATTCTCCGCGTGTAATTTGGAACGTATTTATTTTTCATTTCACGCTAGGTGAGTACTAGGCTTGAACTGGCAAAACAGTTTGTTTTGCAACATGTTAAAATAAACAAAATCCCATAACCAAATAGTTGGAACACAAATGAGCAAGCTGGAAGGGCTTGGCTTGCTGGTTTTATGAACTGCAACAGTTCACTAAGGCTAGTTGCGCACTGGCAACTGTGATCGAAATCAAATAGTTGATTTCCATCACCAGTTGAAAGAGAACCGCGCACTGGCAACTCTTTACTCACGCTCATACTCCTTTCTCTCTTCCGCTTATAGAAAATAGCTCAACTGTTGCGAATTAATTTTACGCAATCGTTTAGTTTGTGTCAAAACACAAACTTTTTAGTTGCTCAAATCGAGTTTCTCTTAGTGCGCGGTGTCCAATATACGACCATATGTTTCATTTTAGCAACTAAACAGTTTCGAAACTAAAAATTGAATGTGCGCGCCTGGCCTAAGTCTGCGAAAACCCGAAAACACAATTAATTTTATAATAAATTTTGTGTTTTGTTTATTTATTTCATCACCTTGTTACTGCATTATTTTAATTATATAAATGTTTACGAAGGAATTTGTTGTTTTACTTTTTTTTTAAATACTGACAAAACCTCCTTGCGAAGCTGTCAAATCCTCCTTCAATGAAGGAGGAATTGACATTTAGAAAGGCATTAGAAAAAAGGTTGTAACTTTGGAAAAAATATTTAGAAGGACAAATTAATGATGGTTCTTTGTTGCTTAAATTACAGTTAAACCTATGCAAAACTTTTAAATTTGAAATTATACTTGCATCTCAAAATATTTAAAAAAAACTGTTAACCTGTCAAATCCTCCTGACTTTACCCTACATACAAAAATATGAATAAGATGTTAATTTTCGAAATTTCTAGGTAATCAAGTCGCACGCATCTATACGTCATAGAAAATACATCAATAGGATTTTACTGGCAGTGTACATACCCTTCAAATCCAGAAATCTCACCATAACTTCAAAACTGCTGCTGTACAGGACCATGGTCCTGCCAGTACTCACATATGGATCCGAGACTTTGGTGCTTAGCAAAAGGCACTCCGACCTCTTAGCTGCGTTCGAGAGAAAAGTCTTAAGGAGAATTGTTGGCCCCGTATGTGAGCAAGGACGATTCCGGGGACGATTCCGGAGACGGTACAATCATGAACTGTACGCAATCTACCTTGAAGCAGATATCGTGACAAAAATTAAGCTCGGTAGACTCCGGTGGGCAGGGCACCTAGCTCACATGAGCGAAGAGGAACCTGCTCGGAAAGTTCTTTGTGGTACATTCTATGGTAGACGACAGCGTGGTAGACCATGCTTGCGCTGGAGAGATGGCGTAAACCAGGACGCCCGAAGCCTTGGGGTGCGCAACTGGATGGCGTCTGCTAGAGACCGGGATAGGTGGAGAGACTTGTTGAAAGAGGCCAGGACCGGAACCCGGTTGTCGAGCCGATGATGATGATGATGTATATACCCAACATGCTTTCCAGTACTTGCTTGTATGGACTCGGGAGGGGGGGGGGATTCCATTTCACTTTATGGGAGTTACTTTTTGTTTTTCAAATTTTTGTTTGTGCATTATACCCCTTAACCAATAAATGATTTTTTTATTCAATTACTTTTTTATAAAATTTATTTATATTTATTTTATAAATTTAATTTTAAGTCTAGTTTATGTTAAAAGTTAAAAACAAGCTTAAAATATATAAAACACTAAAATTCATATGCATTTTCTTTTGAAAAAGTCTGATATTTTTAAATGGTCGTATTTAATCAATTTAAAGTCTTCTTCAGCATCTTTCATACCTACTGTAATTATATTAGATTTCGGTTAAATTTGTAGACTGTTCCAATTCTTATCAATTCTATTCGAAAATGATAAGAAAATGTTCCCAAATTTACACACAGAGTTGCTTTATCCAGCATATAAGACACGCTTTTTGTCACTTGTATATTCGACAGTGTTTTTCTTCAAGCACTCATGACCCTCCATTGCAAATATATAATTACTAATTACATTGATTAATGTAATCCGTTGCCCTTAGAGAAAATATACAAAAGAATACTTTTTGTCCAAAAATTTCACATAGAAATCAATAAATAGAAATACATTTTAAATCCTTGTTTGGAAAAGAAAACAAGGATTTTAAATGTATTTCTATTTCTTTTGAGTTTTTTAAGTATAAAAGTGTCGAATGTGCCCCAACACACATGGTACCCTTCACAGGGAAACCACAAACTGGTGAGAAAACTAGAACAGAGCTTCAAATCAATAAAAATTGATATTTTATCTGAAAATAAATCGAACTGAAAGTTGTATAAAACTTTTTTTATATTATCTATTTTTCTTTGATGAAAATATTGGTGCAAAATTGTAGTCAAATTAGTACAACGATTTTACGAATTTTGATTGAGTTAAGCATCATACTATCTCTAACATTTTATTAAAGCTAAAATTTAAAATCATCAAATAACTAAGTATTTTAATATTTTTAGTATCGTGTTCACTTCGAATGATTCTTTGACATTTACAAACATCCAAATAGGTCTGTTTACTTAGTGTTTTCGCACGAATTACTCGTATCATTGTATTAGGTGTGTTCAGAAGCAATTTATTAAAAAAATAGTCTTTGCACGATACTAGTTACAAAATGTTTAAGATTATGAAATAGTTAGTAAGCTACATTAAAGTAAGCAAATTGTTAAGTAGTATATTATAATAATACCTTTACACTAGACTGTTGAACATTTTAGGCCATTTTGCTTAGAAAGTCTTCTTTTTGTATTACATATGTATATTCGATTTGTAATTGCGCTTGATTAAATGTAAATATTCTTTGGAAAAAAAACAAGATCACCAAACTAAATATACCACTTAAATGCAATAATAAGAAAAAATAAAAATAAAGCACCTTTTTTGGTGATTTTATAAAGAAAGGGTTGCCTGTAGGAGTTGCCCTAATAAACAATATCGAATATGTCCCTTTTTGTGCTTTTTCTAGCATTTCATTAAATTTAAAATCGTTTAATAGATATTTTATTTTTTTAGTAGAGTGCTCGCTTCGTATGACTCTTTGACACTAATCAGGTATGTTTAATTAGTTTTTTTGCACGAACTCTGTCATTGTTTTAAGTGTGCTCAGAAGTAATTTATTAAGAAAATTGTTGTAGTACGATTTTAGTTAGAAAACATTTAAAACTAAGAACGAGTTAGTAAACTACTTTAAAGTTAGCAGTTACCTTAACAATACGCTTAACAATGCGCTTTTCAAAAGTTTACGCCAATTCTCTTAAGAACTTACCGATAGAAAATTATATTGAACTACACTTAAATATGTTTTTGTTTTTGAAGCACATAAAAAACTGACAGCTAAAATATCTGCCGCCTTTTTGACATAAGGAAAACCTACTTTGGCCATTTTTCTCAGAATTTTTAAGGGTCTTCACACAAAAATTACCATAGGCGTCGGAGGTGTCCCGTTGTCGAAGGGTGGCACCTCTACCGTACCCATACTCATTACTCGTTTTAATTAGTAAAATTCTAACTACCCATTATAATCTCTCTATAGTACTCCAAATTAGAATACGTAATTGGATTAGTTTGACAAGTAGTGTCACTTATCTGGATGGAAAGTTAAAATTCTGGCACAAACCCTGTGATGGAGACATCATTAATATTAACTACGCTTAAATACCCACGATTTGCATATATTTCTCTTTTGTCTTTAATCTTTCAACTTAATTAAACAATACACTTTTGTTACTGTTAAAACCAAAGTAACAAAAACAATAAGCCGTAGGAATCTGCTTTAAGCGGAAATCAATAATCAAAAAACAAAACAAAAATAAATTGGAGATTGATTGAATACAAATAAACAAAACGAATTATAATTGCATCTGGAACAATGCCAATAAAATTCAGTTAATTGGATTTTTACCAATTATTTAACGCTGTCTTCAATTCATTCAATTCATCAACTGTACAACATAATTGTTGATAGCTACTCGTATTTTATTTCATACACAAAAAAGAAAATTAAACAAAACTGTGTTTCTGACCATATGTACATATTTATACTTTTTATTTGTTTAAATTTTAATAGGATTTCAATTGTCGCCTGTGGGCAGCTTTTTGTGACAAAAAGAGCTCAAATTGAAATATTTTATCAAGAAAATAACAAATGTAACGAATGTAAAAATAAAAACGAATGGGCAATATTTTTTAATTTTGTCATAATATTTACGTTAAAATGTAGGCTTTATATATTCCTCCAGTGGCAAATTATTTAAAATTTGCTTACATCAATAAGATTCCAGTATGTTTTCCAGACAATCTCCAGAATAATTTCAATCTTTTTTAATATTAAACTACATAGTATTAAGCGTGAGTGAAAAGTGAGTTTTAGGAAAAGAAAAATAGTTATACTGTCTTAGTTCTTAAATGAAACCTTTAATGTACAGACAATATAAGTTGTGAAAGCTTGAGATTCACCGACATTTCTTTTTTTTTAATAATTCTAAAAAAACCTTTCGTTTCATCATGCTTCATCCTCAAATAAAAAAAAAATGTGTATATCTCTCTCCAGTTCATGAAAAATAAAATGCACGACTGGATCGCACGAACTTGCTCTTATGTAAAAGTACTTTGGAATTTAAGATACATTTTATAAATATAAAACATGGATTTAATGAGATAATAATGTTCAAATGCATAAAATTGCCGTCTGGTTTCCGGAAAAGTATGAATTTATGCAAATAAACCTTAAAAAATCGTTTTATTATTAAATAAATTTTTTATATAAGAAATTTCTCTAAAATTTTTCAAGAAAAAAATGTGGGATGCGGATTTTAATTATTTAATAATATTGGGTTTAGGAAATAATTTCAAAAAATAATCGTTCATAGGTTTTGAAGATATTGATTTAAATTTTTTTTTTTTTTTCAAAAAAAACCAATAAATATTTTTTCGAATATTTTTATATACAATATTATTTTAAACTTAAGGGGACTGCTGCTAAAAATTTTGGGATAAAATCCTTAGAGCCGTTAATGAGAAAGTCGAAAATCAAAAAAACCGGCCTATGGCAGGTACCCCTAATAACATTTTGCCCCAAAATTTTTTTTGACCAAAATGTAGTCCATGTCCATAATATTACACTTAATTTTTTTTATCAAAATCGTTAGAGCCGTTTTCGAGATAAAAAAGATTTTGCATTACGGGTGTATGGGGGGTACCCTTAGTTTTGGAGCTAAAAAAAAATTTCAATTTTTCCTCTAGGGAATCACCGAAGACTCTTAACTAAAGAGATTGAAAGAAATAGGTCCAGTGGTTTAGGCTGTAGTGAGAGGTACAGACATACAGACACACCGAAACATGTTTTTTGTGTACTAAATTTTACTTAAAATTTTTATAAAAAAACTTGATATGCAAATTGTTAGTATTTAATAAAATACATTTTGAAACGTAATTTAAAAATTTAATCGTGTATCGGTTTTCAAGATATTGAATTTTCAAAAAAAAAAAAATTTATTATTTTTTTTAAAATCCAAAAACTATTTTTTCGAAAAAATTTTTAGTTTATATTTTTTCAAATGCAAAGCAGCTCCTGCATAAAAATTTTGGTTAAAATCGTTAGAGCCGTTGGTGAGAAATTCGAAAATCAAAAAAACCGTTCTATGACAGGTACATCATACAAATATCCCGTTTGCATTTAAGCCAGTGTCTCGTGCAACATAAAGAATTCAACAAGTTTTTAAGTGCCTAGATAGTCAACAAATATCGTCGACCCATTGTCATCAGAATAGTCTTATTTTCCACTCACGGATGTATTTCTTTCTGAAATAATTTCCGAGGATGTTCCTGCTGCGAGCATATTTTTAATTAATTGACGCTCTTCCGTTACAGCAAAGGCATTTCCTCTAAAGTGCGAAATGTGATGGTGGAAAAAAATACCTAGACAAATCAAGGATAATAAATCCTGGGAGACCGAGCTGCGCAATTGAAATAATTTCAATTAGCATGTACACGGTACGCTTCGAGGGGTGGCAGGCTTAGGAATACAACGAACACAACAGAACAAAAGAATACTGCGGAAATTGTATAACAATACAAAATTGAAAACGAAAATAAAGATTATATAAAAATAGCTCACACCTAAAGGACATGAATCGAAACAAAATATCCTCCATTCTTTAACCATAAATTATTAAAGTGTTGGGCGCCATTCACTATATTTTTTGGTTTTTCTTTTTACTTGCGATATAGGTACTATAGGGCAAGTTCTGCATTTGGAAAAAAAATCGAACTCGAGATTTTGATCAAAGTTGACATTACGATGATAGCGAAGACGAAAAAAGTGGGTCCGACAATTCCGTCTGTCTGTCTGTATGTCTGTATGTCTGTATGTCTGTATGTCTGTATGTCTGTACCTCGAACTACAGCCTAAACTACCGGAGGTATTTTCTTCAAACTCGGTAGTTAAGGGTCTTCGGTGATTCCCTAGAGGAAAAATTGAAATTTTTTTTTTAGCTCCAAAACTAAGGGTACCCCCCATACACCCGTAATGCAAAATCTTATTTATCTCGAAAACGGCTCTAACGATTTTGATAAAAAAAATTGAGTAAGATATAATGGACATGGACTATATTTCGCAGAAAAAAAAAATTTGGGGGGAAATGTTATTAGGGGTACCTGTCATAGAACGGTTTTTTTGATTTTCGAATTTCTCACCAACGGCTCTAACGATTTTAACAAAAATTCTTATGCAGGAGCTGCTTTGCATTTAAAAAAATATAAACTAAAATTTTTTTCGAAAAAATAGTTTTTGGATTTTTAAAAAAATAATACAATTTTTTTTTTGAAAATTCAATATCTTGAGAACCGATACACGATTAAATTTTTAAATTACGTTTTAAAATGTATTTTATTAAATACTAATAATTTGCATATCAATTTTTTTTATAAAAATTTTAAGTAAAATTTAGTACACAAAAAACATGTTTCGGTGTGTCTGTATGTCTGTACCTCTCACTACAGCCTAAACCACTGGACCTATTTCTTTCAATCTCTTTAGTTAAGAGTCTTCGGTGATTCCCTAGAGGAAAAATTGAAATTTTTTTTTTAGCTCCAAAACTAAGGGTACCCCCCATACACCCGTAATGCAAAATCTTATTTATCTCGAAAACGGCTCTAACGATTTTGATAAAAAAAATTAGGTGTGATATTATGGACATGGACTATATTTTGGTGAAAAAAAAATTTGGGGCAAAATGTTATTAGGGGTACCTGTCATAGAACGGTTTTTTTGATTTTCGAATTTCTCACCAACGGCTCTAACGATTTTAACCAAAATTTTTATGCAGGAGCTGCTTTGCATTTGAAAAAATATAAACTAAAAATTTTTTCGAAAAAATAGTTTTTGGATTTTCAAAAAAAAAATTGTATTATTTTTTTAAAAATCCAAAAACTATTTTTTCGAAAAAATTTTTAGTTTATATTTTTTCAAATGCAAAGCAGCTCCTGCATAAAAATTTTGGTTAAAATCGTTAGAGCCGTTGGTGAGAAATTCGAAAATCAAAAAAACCGTTCTATGACAGGTACCCCTAATAACATTTTGCCCCAAATTTTTTTTTCACCAAAATATAGTCCATGTCCATAATATCACACCTAATTTTTTTTATCAAAATCGTTAGAGCCGTTTTCGAGATAAATAAGATTTTGCATTACGGGTGTATGGGGGGTACCCTTAGTTTTGGAGCTAAAAAAAAAATTTCAATTTTTCCTCTAGGGAATCACCGAAGACTCTTAACTAAAGAGATTGAAAGAAATAGGTCCAGTGGTTTAGGCTGTAGTGAGAGGTACAGACATACAGACACACCGAAACATGTTTTTTGTGTACTAAATTTTACTTAAAATTTTTATAAAAAAAATTGATATGCAAATTATTAGTATTTAATAAAATACATTTTAAAACGTAATTTAAAAATTTAATCGTGTATCGGTTCTCAAGATATTGAATTTTCAAAAAAAAAATTGTATTATTTTTTTAAAAATCCAAAAACTATTTTTTCGAAAAAAATTTTAGTTTATATTTTTTTAAATGCAAAGCAGCTCCTGCATAAGAATTTTTGTTAAAATCGTTAGAGCCGTTGGTGAGAAATTCGAAAATCAAAAAAACCGTTCTATGACAGGTACCCCTAATAACATTTCCCCCCAAATTTTTTTTTTCTGCGAAATATAGTCCATGTCCATTATATCTTACTCAATTTTTTTTATCAAAATCGTTAGAGCCGTTTTCGAGATAAATAAGATTTTGCATTACGGGTGTATGGGGGGTACCCTTAGTTTTGGAGCTAAAAAAAAAATTTCAATTTTTCCTCTAGGGAATCACCGAAGACCCTTAACTACCGAGTTTGAAGAAAATACCTCCGGTAGTTTAGGCTGTAGTTCGAGGTACAGACATACAGACATACAGACATACAGACATACAGACATACAGACATACAGACAGACAGACGGAATTGTCGGACCCACTTTTTTCGTCTTCGCTATCATCGTAATGTCAACTTTGATCAAAATCTCGAGTTCGATTTTTTTTCCAAATGCAGAACTTGCCCTATAGTACCTATATCGCAAGTAAAAAGAAAAACCAAAAAATATAGTGAATGGCGCCCAACACTTTAATAATTTATGGTTAAAGAATGGAGGATATTTTGTTTCGATTCATGTCCTTTAGGTGTGAGCTATTTTTATATAATCTTTATTTTCGTTTTCAATTTTGTATTGTTATACAATTTCCGCAGTATTCTTTTGTTCTGTTGTGTTCGTTGTATTCCTAAGCCTGCCACCCCTCGAAGCGTACCGTGTACATGCTAATTGAAATTATTTCAATTGCGCAGCTCGGTCTCCCAGGATTTATTATCCTTGATTTGTCTAGGTATTTTTTTCCACCATCACATTTCGCACTTTAGAGGAAATGCCTTTGCTGTAACGGAAGAGCGTCAATTAATTAAAAATATGCTCGCAGCAGGAACATCCTCGGAAATTATTTCAGAAAGAAATACATCCGTGAGTGGAAAATAAGACTATTCTGATGACAATGGGTCGACGATATTTGTTGACTATCTAGGCACTTAAAAACTTGTTGAATTCTTTATGTTGCACGAGACACTGGCTTAAATGCAAACGGGATATTTGTATGATGTCCTTGCAGCTCAATTGTGGTGTGTACAATGCATTATGGAACGTTTTTGTTCACCTACCAGCTACCACAAGTGTAGGCGACAATAGCAAACTCTATTTAAGTCCTTTGCGTCCTGTGAAGTTGGAAAAAGGATATCTATCGTCTGCTCAACGGAAATAATCCCAATTCTGTAAGGAATATTCATTTTACGATACACAGTTGGTCATTTTCTGTCCTGGTTCTGGTTTTGAACAAATCTATGTTGTGAATGTCCTGATGATGGACAAAATGGTAATGGGAGGAAAACATGAAGCAGAAAACAAGTCTGATATACTAAAAGAAAAGTAATGACAAAAGAAGCTTTCATTGAGGGCTTTATGGTTTTGCAGGCAATGCATTTAGTAAAAAGCAACCCACAACCAAATTTAAGTACTTAAGTTTGAAACAGAATTTCTATCTTCATGATGTTAGTTTCATAGGAAACCATTAAGAATGTCCATTACTGCGATTGTCATCAATTGTTATGGTTTAAGTTGAAGTAATAGCTATTAGATAAAAAGAAGATATGTAATGTGTATTACAACAGAATCAAGCTAAATAATAATTTCTATCTAGGTACATAAATATATATTCAAAGCTAAGTAAGTGGAAAAGAAAATTAAATGAAAAATGGACCTTCCTATTTTTTGATTTTAGTAAATGTCAAAAAATTTATTGTTTTGAACTCTTTAAATAAGAATTATAATTATAATAAGAACAAGAGTGACCTTTCCTAAACCCAGATTGCTCTTGTATTAAAATGTTGTTATTTTCTAAATAGTCTTGTAGTTGGTTAGCTACATAACGTTCTAGAATCTTTTCAAATGTAGGCAGCATATTCACTGGACGAAACTCTTCACATTTTACGGTGTTTACCACCTTCTCTACCGGAATAACAGTGGATTCTTTCCAATTGCTTGGAAATATCCCGTAGCACAATGAATTATTAACAATTTTGATTAACACATGGCCAATGATTTCAATTGATTTTAAAATTATGTCTCTGTTAATACCTCGTAAGTCCTTTTTATTATTTAATTTTTTAATGAGGGCATATATCAGATGGCATACGATCGAGAGCAATTTTGAACAATTGATCTAATGTGTTATGCTGATGGAAAAACCTTTGTAGCTCACGAATAATTTCTCGTCTTGTATTCGAAACAATTGCACAACGTTGATCCAATTCACGATTTTCATCACCAATAAAATTAATTTGCAAAAATTGATGATCAGCGTCGAAGTATGGCAATAACGAACCAGCTTGATGATAAATCTGGCCCTGAATCTGTAACATGCAATTTTAGGTAGATGTTGGATCAGAATTTTTAAAACTATCGAATACTATATGATTCAGATTGATATAAACATGGGACAATCAAGTTCAAGTATTTACCTTAAACGTCGGCATAATTATCTCTAATAATTTTAGTAGCACTAAAAAAAGTCTTTTGAAATGCCGAATTGTGTTGTTGAATATGGATCAAAAAGTGATTCGACGTTTGAGATGTCCCAAAAATAAATGAAAACAATGGTTTAGGTGGAGTTTCTAATGCTGGAAATCTCACTTTGCCATTAGCACAACACATGCCGGGCGTTTCACGTGGAAAGTTAGCCGCATCACAATGTGGACTGTTGTAATTAAAAGCAGCACGCATCATTTTAGCCAAAAGAGCAGCACGACGTATTCGTGATCGGCGTGCAAGGTTCAGTACAGGTACAGAGGGTCAACAGATCTACATATTTCGTGCATTACGTTTACTGCGATGCATTAGCTTGTGCGCGTTCATCTGCAGTCTGTGATCGACTTAGTAATGCCACATCATTTGCATTACGCGTTCGCCGACCTATATTTGTTCGCCCGGCTTGTGACATTATTCCTTCATATAAAAAAGAATAAATCAAATTAAAAATATAAGTTTCAATTTGACAGCAAAATCCCCACTAACAAAATGATCCGACATTTATTGAATTCATTTGTTACAAAAAATGTGATAAATGAAGAACCACTCGACCGATTTTGTGCAAATTTCACATAAACCATCTACTAAATAGTCCAAACAAAGCCATAAAATTTGGTTTGGATAGGTAAGCCCGTTCTTGAGTTATAGAAACACAACGAAAAGTGGCATTGATTTTTATATATATAGATTATAACTCAAATATATAGTACTATATCAGTTAGAACATCATAGAAACGAACTTTGATTAAAATCGTTAAAGCAGTTATTCACCTCAAATTGCTACAGTATATTCACATTAAATGCAGCCTTTTACAAATCAAATTAATCCTTTAAGCTGAATTTGCCTTTGGAAAATTAAATTACATTCACTAAATAATCGTGCTCTACGAGTTTAGGATCTGCTTAAATATTTTGTGCAAGATCATTGATCATACACTACTTTTTCACCAACCAATAATCAGAGATTTAATTAGATTTTCCCTTAATCTTGTGCAAATCTCAAACAGAATTAAATCATAAATATAGTTGATAAGAAATCAATTTTGATTAATCTTCATAGCGCCTATATTCTAACGAATCAAACTAACCTACAGCCATATCGTGTTGAACACATCCACTGTATAATCGACTTTTTTTTTTCATTTTTCTAAGTTCAAATTTACTTTGATTTCATAGACGGCTTTTAAACGAAGCAATATTACCTTGCGATTTTTAAGCCCGTTGGAGAGAGACGTATGTGGTGGCGGGGTTACACAAGGCAGAAGATGACTCCAAAAGAGAAACTAAGCTTAAAAATCGCTTTCGTGTAAAAGCAGTAATAGGAAAAATTAAAACGCCATTTTGAATTTGTAAGGTAGTGTCTAAGCTAATCTAATTATTAAACTTTTTGTACGTTGGAAACACTACAAAGATTTATTTAATCTAAACTAAAATAATCGTTTGGTGAAATCATGCATAAGGGGTCGCAGAGAATATTTTATAATAATCCCAATTAAGGAAACATTTCATCCTCAAGCCGTTACTTGCAAAAAGTTGAATTCCATTGCAAAAAGATCAATTTGATTCGAACTACTCACTTAGTTAGTCTGTTGTTGTTTTTTAATTTAATAAATATCAAATATCAATTCAAAAATGCAAACATTTTAATGCAATTATCGTTTGCATTTGAAAACCAAATGTTAAGGCACAATCTACGTACCATATATTTCTGCATTTTAAACAGTTTCATCACCTCTACTGCAAAACTTATACCCTTATATTTCAAATATGAATTTAATTTTATTTCTTTAAGTCAAAGAAAATTTCTATTCCTTATCAATAATGAGAAAAAAAGAAGAAAGTCAATCCATTTTAATTTACCTGTCCAAGGCGGATATTTATCTTACATTTGTTTTGCATCAGTAGCCTTTTGAAAACTTTTTGTTTTTTGATCTTATTTCTAAGTACCCACACCTTTTCGTTTTCTTATCACCTTTTGACAAAATCTCATTTCTATAACAAAGATTTTCCATCTCAGAACAGTGAAAACTGAACCTTATTTCCCAACCCTATTTCTACTGAAGAGTGGACGGATAAGGGAACCAATTCATTTAGAGCAATAACTAAATATCAGTGCTGGACTTATTAGACGCTAAATTCGTTTTTAATTTTTAATTTCAAATAATAAATTCATCAATCTGCAAATTACTATCTCCTTTGGAAGTGGAATTGCAACGGTATCGTATCATAAGCACATTAAATTCCGATCTTTACAGAATTGTTAAATGGAGTATAACAAATCGTGAGTAGTCTAAGGCTAGGCGCGCACTTGCAACTGTGATCGAAATCAAATAGTTAAATCACCAGTTGATAGAGCATCGCGCACTGGCAACTCTTCACTCACGCTTATACTTTTCTCTCTTGCACTTATATAAAACAACTCAACTATTTAGTTGATGTCCGCGTAGGTGCATATAATTATATGTTACACAAAATAGCAAACTTATTTTAGACAATCGTTTAGTTTGTGTCAAAACACAAACTTTTTAGTTACTCGAAACGAGTTGCTCTATGTGTGCCGCGTGTCATATAACCCCATAAGTTTCATTTTAGCAGCCAAACGGTTGCGAAACTAAAAATTGAATGTGCGCGCTTGGCCTAATGCTTCGATTTCTATATCGGTGCAAGAAATTTTCACACCTCCTGATTCGGCTACAAATTATGAGGCGTTTGTATATTGTTTATATTGTTCAGAACTCGAGTATAACTCACATCTTGGGGCATGTGCAGTCCAAACTTCTATTCATTTATTGGATAAAGTTCAGAACAGAGCGTTATACTACGTTTTCACCAAGAGTAAATCCGTTAGAGATTTAAAATAAATCTTGTGGTGTTTTCACCAAAGAAACTGAGATTTATTTGACGTTTTCACTCTGTCTTGTCATTCAATAGTCAATTTGGACAAGAGAAAAAAAATTGCAATTGGATAGTAAACAGAAAAAAAACTGATATTTCTATTTTGTGTTGATTGTCAATGAAGAAAGTGGGTTTACATACATAGGTGCGTTCTACAAAATAAGGTTTGTTTGTTTTGCAAATCTTTTGATTGCGAGAAGATTTCAAGGAGATTTATTTTAAATCTTCATTTGAGGTGATTTATATTTGTATGGTAATCTACGAGATTTAAAGGAGATTTAAGGTAAATCAACTTAAATCCCGGATTCAGCTTTGGTGAAAACGTACTATTAAAACTGATAGCAAACAGAACTACCATAGAAATATTTCCATCTCTTCAACATCGTCCGAATGTTTGATTTGACAGTTGTGTAAATCCGGTATTGATTTTCTCTTGTGATTTGTCATAACTTACGACCATTATAATTAATTAATTGATGCCGATTTGACAGTCGTGTAAATCCACCAGTGATTTTCTCTTGTGATCTGTCATAATTAACAAAATGGTGTCAATAACAAAAATTACATGAAGCAAGTTGGACCAGTTTCTGGGCTACTTAATTAGTAGGAATACAATGTAGTGTTTTGACAGTTGTGTTGCATCGTTTATGTTTCAGAACTATATCTAATTTTCAGTTGTTATATATAAGAAAATGGCTGGGTACAAACGATAAGTAAAGTAGTGCAGAAACAGAGCTCAGCATGATTTTAGCTTTTAAATGTCATTGGAACTTGTCTGCTAAATTGGCTAAATCGACCATAATTATAATTTTACCTTATAGGTCCGGTCATGTATCTATATCTAAGAAGAGAAAAAGGAAATATCAAAGACAAAAGGGTACATTTGATTGATGAATGTAATCTTGAAACAGAATGTGTTTTATCGTCGGATGTCTTCTTTGTGTGAAGAATTGCATTACATTTTATCAAAGTTCTAGGGGTGAGCAGGGATGAAATATAAAGTTACACTTGGTTTAAAGGTTTCTTAAGCTCACTGAAAAAGGGTAAAGATATTACTTTTTAACTTATTGAGGTTCACCTGGCATCTTCTCATACTAGATAATTTGAAAAACAAACAACATTTTAATATTTATTATTTTCTTAGCCTTCAAGAAATTAATATGAGTACTTCCTATTTATGATGTCAGAAGGATAAATGCAAATTGACTTTGAGATTTCAAGAAATAATATAATAAATAATATTTATATGTTTTTATATGTTGATAGTTATTTTATAAGAAAAAATTATGAATAAAACCATAAAAACTGTTTAGAAAAACTCAAAATTAATATTTGCATAGAGACTCAACAACGTCAACATTTAACTGTCAAATTCAAGTAATATTAATGTATTTCAAGTGTTTTTGAATTCTTAAGCCTCTTCACAAAGTTTCTATATAAATCACTTCTCCATACAAAAAACCATCTTTGCTATGGCAACCAAGGCATTGCTAACAAAAAATAAGTTAACCTTTGCTAATGGCAGTACACTTCAGATCAAATATATAAGAAGATCTGCCAGAAAAATCACCACATTCATTGAAAATCCCGAAATACACAAATCCCTTTCTAAATCCAAATTATCGCCCCAAAATCGAAAAAGTGAATCAATAAGCATTTATATCCGAAAATAATAACAACAACAATGAATAAAAAGATTTAAATTCGAAATCTCATCCTAGAAGGAAATGCTTAAATATAAATTCAACACAAGCGAAATGAAATGAGCGTTTTCAAGAATCTGCTTGAAATTAGAATTTTATTTGCATTTTATTTGCACATACATACATACATATAAATCGATACAGCCCGGGCGCCACTTAGCGCATCGTTTTAGTAAAATAAAATTCTTCCTCCATTTCTTTTTATTTTTTCTAGAGCATGACAATTGCGGTTGTCTGTTGAAGGGGTCTGGCTTTTTTTTTTTTTTTGAAAAGTGGATGTTAAATGTTTTCCAATTTCTTCAAATTCAGAATTATATTTACGAAGAGAGACATGATGACAGGAAAACAAATCGAATTTACCAAGGAAAAGAAAATTGACTATGATTTATGGTTTGATTTGTTTTTTGTATATAAAAGTATGTATGGATATGTAAGTCAATTATTGCAAACATTTTGAAAACCCTAAACGGAGTTGAAGAGGGTATCCTATTTAAAGTGTTCTAATATTAGCTTTCCTCAGTGACATTGACATCAACAACAGGGCGATACAGATTCATGAAAAACATCAGCTTGAACAAATAATAATGTTGCTAGGGTATCAATAGAAAATTGTCGTTTACATTGTGTGTTGGTTTAATATTTAGCCGCAAGGTTCAAGAAATGGAGAAAGAATGAAAATTTCCGGTTGAACTTTGACGTTTCTGGTTTGATATAATTTGTGTGTACATGATGTTTATCTATGTATGTAAAATTTTATATTTTATTCTTTCGATGTAAATCCTTTCAGAATTTTCGATAATATTTAACCGGAGAAAGTAAGAATTTTCGGTCAATTGTAAGAAAATATGCGGAATTCTTCCTCTGAATAACACTCCTTTTGTTAACTATATTGAGAAAGCTAATTTGTTTGTAATGCAGTTTACCGCAAATTCAACCTTGTAGGATAGTCTCATGACTCCACCAGTTCTTGAGCGCGTTAATGATTCTATGGGTCAAATCTTTTTTCGTACTCGTACTGTGGCGAGAGTCCTAAAAGATCTCAACATAAATCCGCTGGTCCAGATGGTATCCCTACTATTATTTTGAAGAGGTGTTCTTCCACGCTAGCAAAACCCCTACATTAGCTTTTTCATCTATCCTATTCTTCTGGGCTCGTTCCGACTAGTTAGAAAACAGCATTTGTTCAGCCTATTCCCAAAGGCGAATCTTCTTCTCCCTCAAATTATCGAACGATTGCATTAAGATCCCTTCTTTCCGGTCATGCAAACGCTGATTAATTATCAGCTTAAGATATATCTTGAGGAACAAAAGCTTCACACTGACCGGCAGTATGGCTTTCGTAGCAATAGATCCACTGGTGATTTCATGGTTTATCTAACGTAACAGTGGAACAAATCTATACATCGTTTTGGACAAAGTAAGATTATTACACTTGATATTTCAAAGGCATTTGATAAAGCTTAGCATGTAGCTACAATCTATAAAATCTATACTTCCAAAGCTAGAGAAGCTCGTGCTTCTAGGAATGCGGATTACTTTACTTTTGAGCCCAACTTTGGACGTACTGTGAAGTACAGATATTCGTTCTTTAGCCGTACTACGCGAATGTGGAATGTCTTACCACGCTCTGTCTTTTGCTCTCATTGCAATGTTCAAGAATTCAAAACTAATGTTAAATATAAAAAAAGAAACTATAGATTTAGTTGAAGAATTTCTGAACATTAAAAAAAATTTTAAATGATTTATGTAAATTTGAGCACATTTTTTTACATTATGTACGCACTAAAGTAATTGTGACTACCCTTAAAATGTTTGCGCAGGATACCGATGTAGATTGGTTTTCAATATCTGAAAGTCACAATGGGCTGGAAATATTGAGATGAGTAAAACATTCCACATTCGTGTAGTACGTGTAAAGGAAGAATCTCTGAAGTTATTAGTACGTCCGAAGTTTGACTCAACAGTCAAGGGTTAACTAATGGACATTTTCTGTAGTGTGAGTATTTCGGTTGAATTGTTTAAGGGGAAGCTATTTATCAAGAACAATTGCGAAAAGTTTTAGGTGAATTAGTACGAAGTTAAAGCTGTTCTAGTATGAAATTAGGTTAAAACAACGATTTCGGAAATTTTAATCGAATATAGCATTATAGTTAAAATCATCGAATACCTATTCTATTCTTTTAGTATCGTGTAGTAACATCAAAAAAGGAGTATCACCCTTTTTTGATTATATCCAAGAGACTCAAGTGGTTTATTGGAGCATCTGCCTAAATACAAGACTTCTACTCAAGCCTTGGATGAATATAATATAACTATTAGAAATTACAGGCAGATCAGAAGGGTGGACGTCAACTATGAAGTCATTACATACAAGGTGGTCTCTGTCGCAAATACTGGATAGAAAAATGGGGGTTGTTTTCACTTCAACGAAAGGCGACAGTATTGATTTTTTGAAGTATTAAATTCTGCGCGAGATCAGGATTTCATTAAATTATCACACAGTGCCATTCAAGATCTATATCCAAAGCAAATGAATCTAGAAACGAATATACAAATTTTATAGTACTGTCTTCAGCAAAACAAATTAATTGATTAAAAGTTTCAGATAGAAGATCATGGATGAACATGATAAAGAGAATCGGAGACAAAACGGAGTCCTGTGGAACACCAGTATTTATTTTATGAATATCAGATTTAAAACCATCCAATACTATTTTTATTTCTGAGCTGTCTAAAAAGTAATTTCGGCAAGAGTACGATAACTTAGGCGCCAAGAAATTATAACGGTTTTTTGTAGAACAGTTCAATACAAGCAGTTTTTACTACGGAAGGGGGGGGGGGGCTCTCCCCCGTTTGGGCGGGAGGGACAATTTTATAAAAAAGGTACTAAAATGGAAACAAAAATATTAAAAAATAACGGCAATACTTACAATTAAGTATTATACCTTTTTTGAAAGCCAATACTCTGATCTATTAGATAATTTTTAAATCAAGTAGAATCTATGCACAGTTTTTAAAAAAACTAGTTTTAAACTCAAATTTTGGTGAAAAAAAAAACATAAAAGAAAAGTTTAAAGTTTAATTTTTTGAAACTGCAAAGTTGTATATTATTATTTTTCCTAAAATTCGTTGCTCTAATTTATTCTTATTCAAAAACTGAAAACTAGATGATTTTATGTCATCTAGTTTTTGAGAAAATTGAAAATAACTAAAACTACTTTTTTATGGGATATTTGCTTTTTTTGCTTGCTTACACATTACGGCGTATAAACAGTGAGATATGTATGGGGGGGCATGCTGCCCCCCTGCAACCCCCCTGCCTGGGCACACTATAGGATTTGGGGTAGGTGCGAGGTTGGGTGTATGCAAGGTTTCTTTTGCATTTACAGAATCTGGATTTAAAGAAACTTTGAATTTACCCTATGGGCTATATCCAATGTCTACTAAATATATGTATGTATACGTAGCCCAAAGTTGCACATTTAAAATGTTCAGACATGAAAATTTAATACATTACCACATTACATTACCTAGGTACTACTGTACGAATGCAGCAAATTTATATAATTCCTTAATTAATATGTATGTTTATTGTTTGTGTCTAACATTTTTAATGCTAATGTGGTACAGTTTATTGTTTACCAAGGTCATTCGTTATTCAACTTTGTAAGAGTGAAGTATTTTTTTCTTTGAATAAAGAATGGCGAGCATCCACTACTTCATCCTAAATTAAATAACTTTTCAATATTTCAAAAAAAATATTTCAAAAGCATCGCGTTCTTAGAAGAAATTGGTCTTATTCCAACTAAAGCGTCAACTCCCCTCAACTCCAACTCAAAAAGGTGACAAAAATTGTAAGAATACAATATTATTATTATTATTTATTCATCAACCAGAGCATATTATACTCTTACAGACTAAGATACATAAGTAAATATATAGTTACAAATTTGTAGGTGGGTACATAAAATTCAAATTACCTTTAAATGATTTACATAGTTAATCTTTTATTTTAATAAATAACGTTACTTAAATTTTGCTTATTGATTTAAAAGTTTCTCTGGTGCAATCCATATAAAAGTTAATCTCAGAGCAATAAACCCATCTATCGGCACATTTTTCCATGGGCATCAATATTGGCTAGAGATTCGGGAGGTGCTTGCTATAATTTTTTTTTTGTGATCAAAATGCCTGTAAACACGGTTTTAATACATTGAACATTGAAAAATTGACTTGACTATTTTTAAGTACCACCTGACTTACTCACAAACTGACTGACTGAGACGCGAAATGCCATGCAATTCTACCTCCTCTGGTGCATTCTTGGTAACCCTAAAAGATTTACTGTACTTTACCTACAAATGAACCACATTAACATTAATCCTCAAAATGAAATCACCGTAGTTATATACCAAAAATCAAAAATTTCATAAAAAGTAGTTTTAGTAATTTTCGATTTTCTCAAAACTAGAAGGGACAAAACCATTCGGTTTTTTTGTGTTCGATTCAGAATTAATAGTAGCATTGACCACAAAAAGCCAATTAAGCACTTCATTTTACAATTTTGAAAAAAAAATTGGTCTAAACTTTTTTTTTTTCATTTTTTTTTAACAAAATTTTGAGTTTGCATGCAAATTTTTCAAAAACTACTGGCATAAATAATTTAATTTAAATTTACGATTATAGAACAGACTTCTGGCTTTCAAAACCGGTATAGTATTTTATTGTAAGTGTTGCCGTTGTTTTTTTATATTTTTTTTTTTCAATTTAAGTCATTTTTTCTAAAATCGCCCCTACCTCCTAAACGGGGCGAGACAGACCCCCCCCTCCCATAGTAAAAAAACGCTTGTATTTGACCCTTCTACAAAAATCCGTTATCAATTTTTGGCGCCTAAGTTATCATACTCTCCCCGTAATTTCTAATCCAACGAATGAGAAATTCATCGAAACCAAATTCAGGCATTTTCAATAAGAGAGTTTGGTGTTAAACTCTATCAAATGCTTTTTTAAATATCTGACACAATAATCTTACATTCTCCAAAACGATGTTAACCTCAATTGAGAATTTTGTCCTGTTTTCAAGAACTCTAACCAAAAACAAATATAATCTTAGAGATGATGACTTTTGCTTGTCTTGTCGACATGGTTTTTAGGTGGATCTGATATCAATTCTGTCTGAATGAGCGAATCATGATTTGGGTTTATTTATATTGGGTATTTGCATAGAATCGTTTTACATTTTTATATGTAGGCAGTTCGAAAGGATGAAACACCATACCCCAATCATGTATTTGCATACATATATCAATCAGCAATTGTCAATAGAATCTGTTTTGTGGGCGTTGGTCGAGGGTTGATTTTTGCATTTTTCAATATGTTTTAATGATGGTTTTTAATGAAAACAAATATTATATCAATATATTGAAAGTAATCATTGTGTAGAGTAACATAAAAATACGCTTTGAAAATACATCGAGAGTGATTAATCGCACAAAAAAAACAACTATTATTCAAGACTTTTAATTCGGAAATTTAAATATCTTTCTTTATTAATTATGATATTTGCTCGATCTGTTGTAGTTAAAAAGTAAGTAAAAATACACGAAAAATGAAAAACTAACAGCCTTATTTACTAACTCGTTTTAGCGACGAAGTAAAGTTACTTCGACTTTACAACGGCTTTAAACCTGAAAACCTTATTTATAATGAAAATGCACGAGGAATAGCGGTGGAATAAGCTAAAACTGGTTCATAGGAGGTTTAAGGCCGTTTTAGTATCTAAATGTCATTTTGAGATGACATCTTGTGAAATTTACAAAAAGGAGTGTAAGCAATTTTTTTTCGTTTCTTACTAAGACAAAAAGGATAGATACTTTGCATAGATTATTTATATTTTCCAAACGCTCTAACAGTTGTACGGTATTGGGAACGCAATGTGGTTTGGTTGGTACATTCATTTATTGGATTTGAACTTTATACAATCCAATTTTAAATGTATCCAATTTCCAATATGCATACAACGATAATAAAATGAATAATAATGGAAATCAGCTGGGGTTTGATTTAGGTGTATAATAACCAGAGTTTTAGATTTGTCACTTTTTTCCCAGTATATTCCCAGTATATTTGACATAAGGAAGGCGTAGCTAAAACGGCTAAGAAAATAATTTTAAATAAGGATTTGTTTGACGTGGCGTAAACTCGAAGTAAGTGCTTCGGCTCGGTTTAACTATTCCGAGGTTGAACCCAGTATTAGTGAAAAATAATAAATAAGGCTGTAAGGGTCTAAACTGCGAACGATCTGCAAAATTTAAATTTCACATAATTTTTTCTGACTTTGGTTTCGGAAAAACTACTATAATATTTGATATATGTATGTATGTAAAATGTTAACTGAGTTTAGAAGTTCTTTTCAAATTTTAAATATCTAAAAAATACAAATAAATCCAGTTCCCTAGAAATATTTCTACGATATATAATTTTTTTGGCTTATTTTAGTCTAAAGTTTTGGTACTGTCAAACAAGGACAGGTCTATTTTTCAAAAGAATTTTGTTTTCAAAATGGCGACTGAGAATCTTACTTACAGTCATACTATTTTGTTTTTAATAAACATCTACGACTCGTCTACCAATTCCCATCATAAAATGTAATGGGCTTAAATGTATATTTGCAATATGAAAAATTTACCAACTGGTATTTAAAATACATCTCCAAAGAAGAGGTTAACAATTTAAGTTATAATTACACAAAAGTAAAACTTTCCCAGAGTTCATTAGATATCCTTGTATTTCCATCTTACTAGTGTCTTTTTTTGGCCAGATATTATAAAAAAAAAACATTTGTACAAGATCCTGTGTAGCCATAGCCACCACTGCCATGTCAAACCAATTCTAACTCGGAATTCGTAGTCCCTTTTTAATTACTCATTCCGTGAACTCCTTAAGTGAAAAGACAAATTTTGTTTTTTTTTTCTGTTGTGTCTGTTCCTAATGCTCTGTCTTTTTTTTTTTTAATTTTAATTAAAATCTCCAGGAATTAATCAGAAGTTAGGGATGTTTATAATTTTAGGAAACAAATTGATTTATTTTCCTACAGTTAGATAATAATTTCAACCGCGACATGAACATAAATCAATTCTTAGAAATCGACACTGGGTATGATACCAACTCGTTATTCAGGAAGCAGGAAGTCAAAAGGTAATTTATCTTTCTGAATAGGAAATTATCAAAAGTGTAATTTGGCAGAAGAGTTGATACTTATAGAAAGGTAAAATAGCATAAGTTGGCATCCGTTTATATTGGATTTTTATTAAATTCCTAGAACATACAATTGAGAAAAACTATATGCACAATAATATTAGATAAATCCAACTTGCATTAAAAGTTACAATATTTAATTATTATTTAACTACATGTAGAGAACGGAAATATATGCTTTTAACAAGAAAAGTTATAAATCACATGTTTAGTTCATGCAGACAATTAATTTCGAATTAATTAAGTACTAGTACTTATAAACATAAAACTGTTGAAGGTTGGTACCGAAGCTGAAGTTTTTGTGCATTGCTTTCCACTTTAGTTCAGAAGTGGGATTCATTTTATTTTTACAACCAGGTAACGTTTGAGAAGACCAAACTTTGGGTGATAATTTCTGTGAATTGTAAACCATATTGTTTGGAAAATTTCTACAAAATGTACCCATAGAAAAAAAGTAAAATGAAATATTCCGACCAACAGGGGTTTACATTCACGAAAAACTATAAAATTACAATAAGTTGTTGAACTAATTTTCCATCCGAAATGGTATTTGTTTTAAATTCCATACGTTAGATTAGGACGATCTCGCTGTTCAGCTAAGTGTCCATCTCACGCCTAAGAATAATGGTTTTTTAACCTTACCCGGATTAGTACGAGTATATCAGGTTCAAGAGAATCAACTGGAACCAATTTCATTTTAAAGCGGACGCTGAACTAAGAGAAGGCAGTCAACAACTCTTTGGTTAACCAGACTGAAAAGAAGAGTAAGGATAAGTTTGCTTGTCTTTCCGATCATATCCTTGCCATCATTTAGCAAAAACAATAGTTAAGAGAGAAGGTCCAACGGATAATTCATCGGACCTTCAAAACCGAGAGCGAAAAATATAGAAGAATCTACTCTGTCCATAAGTGCATCCAAGTTATGTTTGATCAGGCAGTTAAACATTTTCAGAACTCTCAACTACAGAAGAGATCAAACCTAGACATCATCGTTGGAAGAAAGAAACTTGTCCAGGAAACCATCAACTATACGAACACTGCATCCACTTCAGCAGAGAAGACAGAAACATTCGATCATACTCCCATTCACCTCCCAGAGTTCTAGAAGGAAGTTGACAAATTGATTTAAGGATATAACAACAAAAACTCACAAAAATTGCCAATTTTAATTAAGAGAGAATCCTGCCTGCTATCCGAGTACAGCTGACGTGTTCACCAATCCTGAAGAAGTGTGTGCTACTACCAATAGCTAACACTCCACAAATCAATAGCGTATTGACGGCCATCTGCAACAACTGCTTGAACGATGGCTACTTTCCCGAAGTATGGAAACGCCAAAAATTGTTCCAGTACCAAAAAATATCATCAGACAAAACGTGGAAGAATACAGACCAATATCAATACTCTATCCGTATATAAGGTCCTGGAATCACATTTTCTGAAGAAGGTAAAACATTTATGTCAGAAGTGGAATTTAATTTCAAACATCCAACACGGATTCCGACCAAACATTCAACAACTATACGGGCAGGAGTACCACAAGGATCAAAGCTAGAACCATTCTCTTTTAACATTTATACTGCAGATCAACCAGATGGAACTTACCACCAAAATTCCAAAGGACCTCGAATGGCACTCAAACCCAGAGCTACAGCAACTAATTCAGGAAGAAATAGCCGGAGAAATCTTAACTACAGAAAAGGCTAGTAGTAGGGTTGATAAGAAAAAATTAACAATAAAATTCAGTTATTATCTACAAGAAATGAGTTCCAGAAGTATTGACCAGAAAATTGCTGCTTATTTAAAAAAAATCATTTTTTTCGACAAAGCACAAATTGACCTTTATGGATAATGTCTTTTTGGTTGACATTCGTAAAGAGTCCTGTCTGCGCCAACAAACAACTTTACAAGAAAGTAATAGAAAATAAGCATTCAAACAATGATTGCTGCAGATCTAGATGCGGTCATACATAATTTCCGGCTATGCCGACCTCAATATGACCTCTAAAATTGTCTGAATTTGCAAAACAAAACTCCATCATCCCTAAATACATTTTTCAATCACCCAAAACCTTTTGCTCTTTTTTTAAATAAACCCAAACAATATCCAACCACATAGCATTCATCACTTCAACCGCACATTCAGGCTGCATGGTGACATTTGTGCTGGCCTCCCCCTTCTACAACAAAAAAGGACAACTCTTGGCAACAACTGTCGGGCTAATGACATCAGCATCCCCATATATCATACACGAAACACACCCTTTACTTACTTCAATCAATGTGCCCCCCGTTCCTATATTTTGTTTGAATTGGTTTTATGGTGGGTTTAAACTGCCTGACAGACATTTTTGTTCTCGTCCTTTTTTTTTGTTCCCTCTTAGCGATCATCCTGTTGCAAGAAAATGTTGAAACGACTAAAGTGTCCTCAGGTTTTTTGCCATTTAGCTCCCCGTATTTGTTATGGCAAGGACAACACCATTTGGGGACCGTAAATGACTTGAAAAAATGTGAACGTTTGGAAAGATATTTATTTACAGTATAACACGGATTTAAGAAACTCTAAAAATCCACGAAATATCTTTCTTATATTTGAATTATATTAAATTATATTTTTCGTATATGCAAAGAATAAGTATATAAGAAAGAATAATTCATATAAATATAAGAAACATGAAATTGGGAAAGATATTTTCTTATACAGAAATAAAACCAAGCAAAATCACATCGAATGTAAATGCCCAATATTCTCAGAGTATTTGGGTTCTTTCCAAAGTTCTTGACATTTATATCTGCACAGGTGTTTTTATATACTTTTATATATGTGTTTATATACTCACATACATGCGTTTTATTTTCAAGAGAAATTTAAGAAAACGTCACAGTGACTTGGACTGAGTTTTTAAAAACAACTTTTTCTTATACGAGTGTTTCTTATACGAGTAATATACTGTATCAACTTAAGGTTTTAAGTTCGCTTCTGTATTTGTTTTTTTTTTTTTTTTTTTTTTTTTTGTGAATTTACTTTTTTTGAGCTTTCAAGAGAACATGTTCTCAAATGACCTGTGATTTAAAGTGATTTTTCTTATTCAAAAATATTTATCAAACCAATCGGGAATACAATTTTTGCGTTGTATTCAAATCATACAAAAAAAAACCTTTGACACTTGATTTTATCAGAACTCAATCATCAGCGGGATATCCTTAAGAGTTTATGAAAGTTTGCAAATTGCTTTCTTTTTTTTATAAAAAAAAACTCAAAAATTTATGATTAAAGAACCAAATAAATTGTATGCCATTTCATCTTTTTTTTTTTAATGTATAATAGACAACCAGGGAATCATATATAACTTACTTTGTGTTCGCTGAGGTGTAATAAAACGATTTTTTTCCAATTCACCTGTTTTGATTGGTTTCGATAGCGACATCAGGTGGTGACAAATTATAGCTGGAACACCAATGGAGGGTTGTTAAATTGAATCTTCTTAATGCTTTATACATGAGTAAATCGGCATTCATAAAGATTGAATTGTGCAATTTCCAGTGAATAGCTTTCGTGTTATACAGTACGTATAATAACGAAACGTCAAAAAGATAGAACCGGCGTTGTTTCTTTTTTACTGTACTTTTAAATTTATTTAAATGATTGAAGTTTATAAGAATAAATACTAAAAGTACCCTTATTATTTGTCATAGAAAAACTATTCAAACTATTATACATCTTAAGAAATAGCTGATAAAATATATCTAGCAGGTAATTTGAGTATGTGTATTTATCTCTTATTAAAGACATATATTTAATCCTTACTGATTCGGTGAATTTTCAATTTGCACACTTTTTTCCTTTATGAAGATTAATTTCAGTGAATGAACAGCTCTTATATAATTATCATCTTCTTTTTCATATTCAACAAGCACTATTCTACCATCTATCGAAGTGAATCTCATACACCTCGGTAATATAGTTCGGTATTCACGTAAATGAACTCGCTCCGTTTAAATCTGATTCACATGTCAAATGTTGTCGCTTGGGTTCAGATAGTACACAAAACTGATATTGTCAGTCATTATTTAATTCACTTGCGCGTTCAAAAGTGGTGAAAAAAAAAAAAAACAAATAATTTGTATTCCTTTCAACTTATGAACAAAAAATTAATTTTACGTATGTTAAAATCAAGCCAAGTTCTGGCACTACACCCTTTTTACAGGAACAAACTCAGGCGATTTTTGACCCCCCCCCCCTATCTTCAGTACCAATGAAGTCAGAAACTTAAAATTCCGAATATTTGCTAAGCTATTTAAGTCAGTAATCATTAAATAATAAAATTTCTCTATTACATTGTAGCTGTTTTAATATTATTCTACTTTAAATATTCGCTATTAAACCTTGATTTTTGGTTAAACAGTTTCGTCAACAAACAGATAACATTCACCCCAATTACAGAATTCGGCGAATGAGTTAAAGTGACAGTTTCAATTCATTTCCAAACTTTTGCTATTACTGAATACGACGAATGAAAGTTGAACGAATGTCGGTAACAATCCCTGCATCACTGACATTTTGCTCAACTTGTATGGTATTACAGAATTCGCAATCCATTCGCACTCCATACAATTTCTATCATTTTACATTCGCACCAATTTCGAGACGAATCTGAAGTGAATTTTTGATTAAACGAAAATAAACAATGGAGAGTACAAAAATGTAAGTCAAAAGCCTATCATACTGAATGCTAAAGTGTTTGTTTAACAAATTTTAATAGAAAACGCACAAATAGCAACGCAACCAGAGAGCAAGAAATCTAAAAAAAAAAAGCATATTCGTACTAACCACTCTCAACGATGCTTGATTTCGTTGATCGAAAGCGATACTATTATCACAGCCTAGGCCAGTTGAATAAATATTTGTAGCTGACAGTGTCGATACGAAAATTCATAAATGATAAGGTAATTTTAGGAATCGACAATGCATAAAATAAACTTCAAAAAAGATTCATTTTCATTGTCAGCTGTTTGACATTTACTATATTTCTATTTGAATTAGTATGACCGTTTTACATTTTTTTTATTTCTAAACATTTTATAGATGTTGGATAAATAATCAAGAAACAAAATAAATAATACACTTTTTCATTATAAAGTAAAGTTTAACCATAAAGAACTACATATTTATTACATTTTTTGTGTCAACTCAGCTGTTTTGAAATTATTCTTAAAAAAAATAAGTTGTTCATGACGCGTTATAAATTTTTATTTTTTTTCGTATACACTTGGTCACACTAAAATATCAAAAACAAAAGAGAAGTGTTTGTGAAATGTCAAAACCAAAAGGTGAAATCTTTGTTTATTTGTAATTGTTTTGTTTATTGTATAATAATTTAAATTTCTTGGATAAAAACATAAAATAATAAATAAAAATATGGCATTTGTGTTGTTTATAAATTAAGATGGTGTTGAAGAAGTGCAGAGGAGAAGGATAGTGGATGCTTTCTTTCTTTCCGTATCAACGCGGGTGGTAAAAAAAACCCTTTGCTACCTCCGGGTTTTCTTCCATTATTTTAATTAACTTATCCTTTTGTTCGCAGTTTGTCCAGTTGGAATACGACCTTTAAACATAAAACAACAAAAAAAAAATAATAAAAGTAATTTATTTTCCATAAAATAATTAAAAACTTACATGTTTTGTTGTTCATTCGACAGAAAAATTCAAACGACACAAAAATGGCATTTAATTCTATTCTTTCGAATGTCAAAATTGAATTAGCTTTCGCAAATGAATGAACTTTCTATGGATTGGGTGAACTTTCGATTTGTTCGATTAACATTCTAATCGCCTCAAAATTAAGTTTCAACGAATTCGACTCACTTTCTAACGAAAGAGAATGTCAAAATAAGCACCATTGTTTTTTTTTATTTGACTTTGATTGACTATGATTTATGGTAGAGGTCTCGCTCTCGTCAGTATAAAAATATAAAACTATAAAAATAAAAATATCTTAAAACAAATTGCAGCCATTTCAATTAAGTGGATTGTACTCATATTCGACAGAATTTGAAACTTAGCAGCAGACGGGCACCTTCAATATTGGAATTTTTTCAAGAGCAATTATTTTTGTTTTCTTTATAACATTTTTTTCTAGCAACTATTTTTGTGAAAGAACAAAGACCAGCAAAACGTGGATTTAACACAAAGGACAATACAATATTTTCTTATGAACGGACGGTTAAATTATCCCAGTATAAAAAGTGTACAATATGGTGCTGGCATTTAACATCTAAACCGCACAAACCATTCCCTGTGTTGTTGAATTGGCCACACCATTTTGTTGTGCATTGTGCGCCAAGCCCAAGGACAAAAGTATTTTTGCTTGTCTAAAACACTCAGACTTTTTATCTAAATACATTAATTTTCCTTTATAATTTGTACACCGCAGATGGTCTGAAAAAGCTGATTTTGTTCAAAAAAAATAAAATTGAAATTCTATATTCGGTTCTCTTTGTAACCATCAAATGGGGGATGATTATATAACTATGAATTTGGTTGGAACAATAATGTACCAGAGCTTATTTTTTGCTATATCTTTAGGAAAAAGGCGGCAAGGGGAAGTTTAAATAGTAGTTTTAAGGGATTATAAGAAACCATTTGGTTAGAATTGAAAGTTAAAGTGTATTTCAGCTTAAATAATATAATTTTCATACTAGTTACCGAAAGTGCAAATCAAGATGAGATTTGGACGTTTTTTTTTTGATATATGTAGTTACAACATAGTCATGGTTATCCCCTAGGCTCTGTGCTATTTTAATATACTTGTAGTTCTCTTACCCACAGAAGAAAGAAGGCCTGTCTCAAAATATCACCTTGAACTTTAAAATATACATTTGAAGATAAACCAAGTGGATCGAAATACGGATGTTCTAGAAAAAGTACTTGAAGAAAAACAAGTATTCAATTGAAAGCATAAGTGAATTAAATTCAAATATGCTCAGCTCTATTCCTAGATGTTGCTTAAGCCTTGGATAAGGTTTGACACTTGGGACTTGAGTACAAACTGGGACCTTCATATGCAGTACTAAGAAATATTGAAATTCTACGTAAAGACCCGACTCTTTAGAATACGTTATAACCAAATTGAATCGGAACTTAAAAAAATTGATGCCGGTGTACCTCTGGAGAGTGTCCTAGGACCAACACTGTATTTTTCATATAATTAGAATATTCTAATGGACAGTCTATAATATTAGAGGTTTAATGTATCAATGGCGTCAAATGAGAAGAGTACAGCAAAAAAGAAGAACTTAACTTGAAGTACAAACAAATATACTGGTTTCTAGAAAAGAACTGCAGTTGTTCTAGCAAGTGCTGAAACCCGTTAACACATATGGTTTCCAGCTAATGGGGCCGGAACATATCCAAAAATTCCAAAACAAAGACCATCGTGGAATAGTAAATTCCCCTTGGTGCATATGAAATAGCGATCTACATCGTGACCTGCTTATAGAAAAGGTAACACAAGTGATTAAAAAACACGTTGTAACACCTATCAGCACCTGGGATGCTATATCAAATGGAAAATGGAAACCGCCTTAAATGGTAGATACAATTTTCAGAGACTTGGAAGAGCCAAACCTCATGAGCTGATACTCTAATACGCTATTCACACCTAATCAAAGTCTAGATTTCGAGCAAAATTCTCAAAATCTCATCCAAATCTACTAGATTTCCCATACATTTTCAGATTTACAAATCTACTAGATTACGACAAAATCTCCTCAAAATCTACTATCTACTTTCAAGCACAAGATTGTCAAAACAAACAAACCTTTCGAAATGTTCTGCCTTGTCAGCAAATTGTCAGCAAGCGAGAAGGCAAATAAAATGCAGATAAAGGATTCCCTCTTTGAATTGTGGGGGGAAAAAAAGGAGAGAAGATAAATTATATCCGAGGAAGCAGGAAAAATGGACAGATTTATAAGGAAATAGCTGTAGCTTTTGAAGGAATGTCCATTGTTGATGAAATTTAAATCTTTGACGAGTGCCTTAAGGAAATAGTAGACAAACTAAATGAAATGGATGCCGACAATAACAACATTCTAAAAGAATATATTGAATCAGCTAAGGAATTTCATAGAGGTGTATTGAAGTATTAAAATAAATGAAAAAAATAAAAATATATTCTTTTGTTTACCTAAATGGATACTAATAGCATTCCGTATGTTTGTTGCTGTTGAATTAAAGTCACATATGTATATTTATATGCGTTATATGTTCTGGATGTTCTCATTCCAAATTGTTTGTTAGCAATAACAACAATACCATTGAGTGTTTATGTGATCATTATTTTCATTAAATTGTGTAGAACACAACATGCTTTTAAAATTAAAGACGTGTTGTCAATATGGTTATCAAGCCCTTTTCCTAAAAACAGTTTTTTACAACTCGACGACATTTTAACAAAGAGTAATTAATTTTTTTTTTCTTCAGACGATTGAGAAGTGGAGAAAGGATATGTCTTCATTAGGTATCTGAAAATCTTAGCACATTTATACATATAAAAAATCTGTAACTTTATAGTACACATTATTATTGAGTATCTATATAAAAAGATCTTTACAATTGCATATATAGTGTTGCCTACAAGAATCTTACAAAAATTCCTCACTTTTACTATCAAGAATTTTTAATTATCAGAATTCATTTTTTGTTCACATAAACAAGAAATTAAAAATAATTGGCAAGATGAAAGAAACGTCAAACGAAATCTTGTTGCTGAAATCCGAGATTTTAATTCGGTGTGAAAAGCCTATAAAACTATGAGAGGAAAGGTTAACAATTTATAGTTCTCTTAAAATACATATGAACCCTTTGAACTAGAAAAAAAAAATGAATCAAGACAAATCTACAAGTAAATATTAGCCGCTTTTCAAATTTTTCGTTTCGTGAACGAATTATGTTCCGCAAGCAAACTGTAAACTAGGCTTGGCTTAAGGCAAAGTTGCCTCCCATCCTTATTCGACATTGATGGTTTCACAGTTATTTTAAAAATATTGTTAAAGGTATCCTAAACTTTAAAAACGAAACTTATGCTTTAGTGAATCCTTAAGTTATCCCCTCGAACTTGACAAAGTCTCTTATTATAATTGCGCTCAACTAATATACAAAGTACACCGACCTTCCAGCATTTCATGAATAAACTTTCAATGACTATACAAATGAGACCATCATCATTATTTAAAGTTAAAGAAATTCCAGAACTTTCCATTTAAACTATGCAATCCAAAGTCTTTTACTTGAGTGGCCCAATGACACGCAGATCACGTACTCGTAGTTTCATAAAGTACAACACCTGCACAATGATTTTCCTTGTCCATTTTATTTAATCCTTGTGTGTGCTAGTTTCTAAAGCAGTTTTCTAGTGTCAGACATTAGCGCTGCATAATCCTTTATACATTATTTGTTTTTGCTCTTTATAAATAGTTCATTCATTGAGTTCTAGCAAAAAACCGGGGAGGAATAAAGAATATCTAGTCACGTATTATACCTAAGAGTGTGCAACTAAATTCCTTTAAATGCACAGCTTAAAATAAAATACAGAAATTCAAAGTGCAAATGGATTTATTTTGTTGCAAAATAAAAATTAAGAGTGCTGCAGAAATAAGAGGAACAAAAAGGATTTCTTTGAATGGGAAATTAAAGAAGACAAAGTTTCAACAATTACTTATAAATGTCTGTTGGAGATTAAAGTTAAGTGTTTCATGTAGCGTTTTATCTCCTTGTGTGTTCGTTTTTTAATGGAAATTTTCAAAGAAATTAAATAGAGACCCACATTCTTGTGGAAAACAGATTTGACTTGATTTAAATGGAAAACTATATACAAAAATAAAAACGCTTGTTTTAATTTACACTTCCTAACTTGAGTATACAAAAGATAAAATATATCGAGTTTTGGTGAATAATTTCATCTCCAGTGACAGAAAAATTGATGTATTTTAAACCTCACTTAAGTGACATATTTCTAGCAAATCAATAAGTCTGCTAGTTCTACTTTTCAAAACTCGAGATTAAGTAATGGTTCACAGAGTATTACTCTGCAAAGTAAAATAACAAAACGAAAACCTTTTTTCTCCTCGATCTTCGTCTCTAATGTAAGTACAGTTAAACTGATAACTTGCAAGCTTTTCAAAGGTCTAACAAAAGTTTTCGTGAAGCCGTACTATGCACACTAGATGTTCATTTTTTGAAGGTGTTAATAGTCGTCGGTTTCTGAAAAAATTGTTGGTAGGAAATAGAGAAGGCAGTGGTGTCTTTTTTAACAGGTAACAATCGTCTGCACCTATACTTGTGCATTTTCTTGTAACAATTGTCTGCTTACGGATCTTTTTAACAGATTGTGTACAAATAGGGACTTATTTCAGCTCGGGTCTGATTCAACTGACAGATTTTATGTTGAGTTGGAATTTATTCAAAATAAATTGTAAATAAAGGATAGTTTAAATCCAGAAGAAGAAGATCATTTTTTAGAAGACAGTCATGTTTTCACTGTGTTCAAATTTAGATAAACGCTGACAAAAGTGCTATAGTCGTGATCATAAATTGATTTGGATGAAAACAAAAATTCTTAGTCACTGGCGGTAGCTCTTTCATTGTATCTTGAGCTTGAGTTACAGAACGAATCTTCGAAGTATTGATAAATACCGTAAACTCTTGGCACAAAGACTGCTTTCTGCGAAAGTCGATTTTCAGGATTTTTTGTGGAAAAACCGTTCAAAACATATCCAAATCTATAACAATCAGTAAATATATAAGAGCGAAATTAATATGTATAGCCAGGGGGATTTGAAAGATCCGGAATAGCAGACAAATATTTGACGAAGACAATTATTGTTTCGGTCCACTTAAATGCATCTAACACATTGCATATAAGCTGCCTTTGAAAAAATGGCGAGTTCAAGGAGATGATGAGAAAGCTCTTTTCAAGGAAGAGAAAAACGAATAAATATTGACAAACCGAAGCAAGGGTTTGGGTCGTCCAATGATGGCAACACTGCATGGACTTCCTCAAAAAGTTCATAAATTACCAAAATTGATCAGACTTTGACTGAAAAGTTGTCTGTCATTTTACGTGATATTGCAACAGTTGCAGTAAACTAAAGAAACTAAAATTGGCATTATGTGTCTCGTACATTGCACAAGCTATTTTTTCATGAAATTTCATGAAATTGCAAGAAAACAACCCTTAAGATTTAACAACTGTCAAGACGGAAAGAACCATTTCTGTTAATGTCTAACCCTTTCATTTCATCTCAAAGGAAAATTGTATGGAGGCGAAAGAAATTGTATGCGAATATTAGCCATGTTTTATTATTGCGAATGATCCATAAAGATTATCCTTTGAGAATACAACGATATGGATCTTAGTGACAGCTGGGTTGTATGTCCATCTCTTTTTATCCTTATGTTTGTTGATTTTCAATTATTTCCTGTCTTTTTTCCTTACACTGCAACTTACACTACCTTACCATAAAAAACCATCTACTCGCCAGTGTAATAACTCATTTTTGGATCTTTGAAATAGATCCCGATAGAAAACAGGATCCCAAATAGTTTTTGTAATACGTGTTAATCCAGATCCGGAACCATATAGATTTGTGGATAATAAAAAACACTTATTAGTCGCGTTTTATTATCGACAATGATCCATATAGATTAACTCTTGAAAATAAAAAAGATATGTACCGATCAAAGTGACAGTTGTGTTGTATGCTCATCTCCCTTTTGCTTATGTTTGTTGATTTTCAAATATTTCTTGTCTTTTTTACTTTACACTGTAGTTTACACTATACCTTACCAAAAAAAAGTCATCTACTTGCCAGAGAAAAACTAATTTTTGGATCTTTGACATAGATCCAGATCTGGATCCACATCAATGTGCCATAAGCACTAACAAATCAACTGAGAGTCTATTTTAAGTTTTTTCTTTTTATAATAGGTGCGTTTTATTAGGTGCGTTTTATTATTCACAAATCTATCTAAATCCGGATCTGGATTAAGTTTTAACATGTATTACAAAAACAATTTGGGATCCTGTTTTCTATCGGGATCTATTTCAAAGATCCAAAAATTAGTTTTTACACTGACGAGTAGATGGCTTTTTATGGTAAGGTAGTGTAAGCTATAGTGTAAAGAAAAAGGACAAGACATAATTTAAAATTTCCAAACCCAAGGATAAAAAGAGACGGGCTTATAACACTGCTGTCAATAAGATCCGTATCGTTTTATTTTCAAGGGAAGATCCAGATCCGGTTCCAGATAGATTTGTGAATATTAAAACGCACCTAATTCACAAATCTATCTGGATTTTCCCTTGAAAATAAAACGATACGGATCTTAGTGACAGCAGTGTTATAAGTCTGTCTCTTTTTATCCTTGGGTTTGTAAATTTTCAATTATTTCTTGTCTTTTTTCTTTACACTATAGCTTACACTACCTTACCATAAAAAGCCATCTACTTGCCAGTGTAATAACTAATTTTTGGATCTTTGAAATAAATCCCGATAGAAAACAGGATCACAAATTGTTTTTGTAATAGGTACATGTCAAAACTTAATCCAGATTCGGATCTCGGATGCAGATAGGTCGGTTGGATTGGAGTTTCCGAGAGTGCAGACGCGTTTCTGCGTCTGCACTCTCCAAAAAATAAAAATAACATAATCTGGTAAAAACGTGTTACGGTTTAAATTAATTTTTTTTCCGTTTTTAATGTCTTTTTTGACTAAAATTTTATTCGCTATTACTAAAAGCGAACTTCCTAAACATCCTAAATTAAACTCAACGCCGGATGGTGCTGTGATTACAACAAAAAAACTGGATCACTTTTTTAACACAAAGTGCCCATTAGTTCTCCCCAGCGAGATAACAAAAAGTAGAACCTCAAAATGAGGCATAACCTAACAAGTGGACAACAGAAACAGGAAGCCTGATGCAGCCCACTAACTCCCTGCATTAAGCAACAGTGTAATACACTACACAAAACTTTACGACGCCGATACATGGCTCACTCCCAGCAGGAAGCGAACCTGCACATTAATAAAAATCCGCAACTGCAGTTCTGCGAGCAATAGTCCGCCGAACAACAACCGATGTGTAGAACACAAAAATCGATGACGCCGACATATGGCTAATTCCCAGCAGGAAGCGAACCTGCACACTAAAAAAAAATCCGCAACTGCAATTCTGCGGGCAACAGTCCGCCGAACAACTAAATCTCAATCCTGGGTCTAGAACTGGAAATCTCACGACGATAGCCAACATCAACAACTGGGGCTAACAAAATTACCACCAAATGCAACAAGTAACGGAATTAATTTCAGTGTTAAAACAACTCCCAATAATCGTATATTTATATTATATATGTATAAGTATAGAGCCATCGTTCTCAACTTATTATCTCTGTCATGTGATATTAGTGTAACCGTATAATCTTCTCACTCATTCTAAATGTATACATGTAAGCAGTATAGAGCTTTCGCTCATATCTGACTATCTTTTTTAGTCTATCACTCCTCTAGTGAACTAATTGCATATTCAAACATAAAGAGCGTTCTCGCTCTCATTTTCAAAAAAAAGACAAGAAATATCAACATTATATGTTAAAAAAAAAAAGATATAGCGCGCAGCTTTAGTTTTTAAGTTAGTATTAGTTTATAAAATTGTAAATATGTATATAGTCAACGAAACTTCCGTTTCACACAAATGTATAACGCTCGCCCACGAGCACGAGCAGAACAAAACTCTATTATTATATAAAAATTGACATGCCACGAGGCTTACCCTAAATAAGCAAGATTGTTAAAGAAGGCCATACGTTACAGCCACTTTTGTACTTTTGTTAAAGATAAGATGAAAGAACTTTGTAAGACACCTAAAGACTCAATAAAAATTTTCATTCATTCATTCATTCGGATGCAGATAGATTTGTGAATAATAAAACGCACCTAATAATTATGATGTTTTCTTAAACTGAATAAACAAAGGAGATTTAAGAAAGAAAAAATACTTTAACTAAGTTGGTTAGATTTTTATCCAGATTTCTTATATATTTGCCGCACTGTGCTTCGTGATGAATTAAAATAGTTCCGAAGTAGTAAGATTTTATCATTATAATTTTTTACTTTTATTTCAAACAATTAAAAGGTTGATAAAACAAAACCATCGATGGGATTATTCACATGAAAGCGACCAACTATCGAAGAATAAACGAACATTTGTCATTGTATAACCAAGAAAACCAAAACAAGAATGATTTGAGGTCAGTCGCACGAAAATAATTCATTCTTTGCAGTCTGGATGATATGTGGAACATGGAATAGATTTGATAGTTCGCAATATTTTAATTGCGAATTCAGCAAACTTCAGTATTTTAACATTAAATTCAATAAGTTTTCTACCATTCTGTCTAGTTTTTGTGAAGAATTTATACTCATAAGTATTCTTAATCGCATTATTTTCCTCGGTCATTGAACAGTTGGAATCATTAACTATTCGTTTAGTTAGCGTATTGTTATTCCTATATAAGCTATGTTATATAAACAAAGAGACAATGATCATTTCAATTATTCATTATTTTTGATATCGATTCCCTAATCCAGAAGGTACTTTATGTTTGTTGATATACAATATAAAATGTCACCCTTTGTCGCAATCGCGACTTATAATTGCAAAAGATAAACCTTCCACCACGATTGATTGCACACAATTTCATCTGTCGCATTTCGCTACTCATCAATTATTCCTTCTTAATGAAATGTAATAAAAATCATTTTAAGTTATTTAAAGTTTGGCAGTAATAGAAAAGAGTTGTTTCTCTTATGATAAATATTAAAAATAATAAATAAAAACCACTTTAAAGACCTTTCTTACTAACGTTAACAGTACAACAAACGACAACCAAATTGTCTGGCTTATTCTCCCGTGCCACATACTTTAAGTTTATGTTAATCTCAGCCCATAAAAAATAATATCTACCTATTAAGTTCTTTTTGTTTGAAAGAATTGAAAACAAATCTTATCAGACACAAAAAATGAAACCATAAAACACGAAAATGTTTTCGTTAGAAACGGTTGAGGCAATTGGGATGCCACATCAAATAAAACAACCAGCAACCAAACACGTTAACGTGGGCCAATCATCATCATTTTCATTTTCATCATCAAGGACGATTGTTAACATCGCCAACAGGAGCTCAAAACTTTTTCCCCCAGAGGGTTTTTGAGGGAATATGTGTTTTTTTTTCTTTTTCCCCTATACTATATGTTTGAACTCTGCGTCCTTGTGTCTTTGTCGAGACACATAAGTAAACGTGGGAGTAGGCTAGGGCTTAAATTCTATAACAGAAGGACATTTCAATCGTTTGTGTTTTGTTGTGTCATCTTCATCTCATCTTCCCCCAGGGGGTAAAGCCAAAACCTAATCGTATTTCATGGAAGAAATTTTTGTTGCTACAGAGTGGAAATTCCACTTGATTGAATTGCAAAAATTGAATATATGATTTTAAATTTCGATGAATTATTCACGAATGTTATTGTAGAGTAACTGCTTTTGGCTTTTGCTGAATGCAATTGAAACGCATTTGAATGTGGTTATACGTATTCATATGCAATATGTTGCAAACAAGTAAAAATACGATTGCACATGATAAAGGTTACAAATTATTCGCCATCGGTTCGAGTTTACCTGTGAAATTGTCTGTTAGGAACATCTTCAGATGGAACTGCTATATTGAAACCCCCAAGAAGTAAGATATTGCTAATGGCGAAATCTAAGGTCATAGAAATGGAGAAACATGCATCCATTTAATATAAAAACGAATTTGGATACTCGTAGTTAAATTGATAGTGAACCTACAAATATAAATTTTATAGAGATTCCGAAAGGGAATGAAACAGACAAATATATTAATTTATTACAAGACATCTCCTAATTCTTTTGGTTTATGATTTTTACGATCTTTTCTGATAACTAAAAAGTCTTGAATAAAAAGTTCTGTATTTTATTAAAATGTTCTGTATCCAAGAAACTTGATTTAAACCAAATTTCCTTTAAATAGGACGTCATGTGGAATCTCATGAGAGTTGACACAAAAATTAATTTATTTGCTAGAGAGACGTCTTAGAAAAGTGTATTCCTATTTACTTTTTTGCAGATGAATTATTGTGTAAATTACGTTACTGGACTTTGAATCACAACCTAAGCTGGAGCAGTTCTAAAACATTATAGGCGTTTTTCTTTTTTAGTTCAGAGAAGAGCCTGAGTTGTCAAAAAATAAATTGTGTTTCTTTTTCAAGAGAGCTGTCCGATAAGTACTTAGCCTCACCACCCGATCGATGGTGCCCGTATCGCAAGAGAGATTTACTCTCGTCTAGTAGTCTAGAGTAAATTCTCTTAGACTACTACCGTCAAAATTTGAGCCGAGTCGGATTCGTAGTTTTGTTTTGACCACGTGTGGAAGCAAGCTTGTCCGCGAATTTTAGAAAAATGGAAAAAGAGCAATATCGTTCGGTATTTCGATTCTTGTTCTTAGAAGGGGAATCGCGGTCGCACATCGGTTTTCGATGAGCCCCACCCAGGTGTCCCGAAAATGGTTATCACCGAGGATAACGTGTCAAAAATTCACAATCTCTATAGCTGAAGCAGTAGGTATCTCAAAAGACTGCATGAGTCTGAAGTGGTCATTCTTGATTGCTGAATGCATTCATAAATGTATTGCACTTCGTAGTGCAAAATATATGAAAGAACAATAAGTGAAACATCATATCGTCTCTCTCTCAACTTCCGGCATTTTGCATATAAAAAGCAGAATTTTTGTTAACCCTTCGCTTTTAGATTTGTTACGCACTATTGGCTGAAGGTTCGCGGCTGCGTATAATAAATTATTTTGTAAACTAGATTTAAAGAAATAAAGTAATTAAAGTAATAAAGAAGTAAATGTTAAAATTATAAAAATAAGAAAAGCAAGGAGTTTTGATTCTTAACAAGGATACACAATCGTTAAGAAATTGGTGACCCCGATCAAGACACGTGACAAAACGTGCAAACCATTACCACAAACAATTCGGATTATTTCACAAAACAAAAAAGCTTTAGCAACGAAGATTTTTGTTCACAAAACACCAACGCAAACGCATAAACGTCCGCACCAACGCTGCAGTTCCAGCGCCAAACAACCTACAAAAGCAACCTGCAACAATATTCATCTCTGCCACCACCGTCAAGAAGCAACCTCGAACCACTTTCAAATCAATCAACGTCAGGAATCAACACCAATCTTCCGGCAAACGAAGAAAGAAAACGTCCACAATTTCAACAAGAAGAGTAAGAAATTTCACCATAACCCTCTCTGATCGCTCAAAACCACGTGACCGACAATCCAGACAGAAGCACACCATCAGCAGTGAAATTATCATTGCAGTCAACATCATCTCCAACAAAATATTAACGAACAAATGTAAGCAGGTAAACTTCCAGCCAAAAATAGATTATTTTACATTTTCATATTAAAAATATATGCATTTATATATGTAGTTGTATTTTATCATAATATTATATACATTATCCATATTCTTCTATAAAATAAAATGTCTGAAAGTGAGAGAAAAACGAATGAGCCTTCAAATAACGTTAATGAAAACAAAAATCATTGCGACGGTATTCTTTCTGACAATCCGATTCAGGAGGCGGTTACTCCACCAACAAATCCTATCTCCCCAGGGCAACTCCCTGACGAAAGCAATATCAATTCAATTCGCGTTCGCCTCCCATCTTTTTGGGCAGCCAACCCAAAAACTTGGTTTATTCAAGCCGAGGCTCAGTTTAACGTATTTAAAATAACAAGTCAAGAAACGAAATACTGTCTCACGGTAGCGGCGCTCCCTATCGAGACCCGTGAATCGGTAATTGATGTTCTTTCAGAACCACCCGCGCGAGATAAATATAATGTCTTGAAAAGCATATTAATAGAGAGACATTCGGTTTCGGAGATCAAGAGATTAGAGGCTCTATTAAATAAGGCGGATATTGGCGACCGAAAGCCATCCGAAGTTTTTCGCTCTATGAAGCAACTCGCAGGAACCTCATTTAACGAGGATATTATAAAAAATTTGTGGATGCGTCGCCTTCCTCAGGCCATCAACATCGCTGTTCTTTCGGTCGGTTCAAAAAGCGTTGAAGAATTAGGGTCCATTGCGGACAAAATTTATGAAGCGTCTCAGAATGTTGGTGTTTATAGCATTGCTACACAAGGAACAGAACCATCTATTGATCAAGGTTCGAATTTGGAAAAACGTTTATCCAAAATAGAATCCATGATCGAATCAATCAATTTTCGATCGCAGCCCAGAAACAGATCCAGATCTAGGCCAAATCAAAGGAGTTTTCGCAATCGCACTCCTAGCAGATCCAATCCTAACCGCAGGACTGCAATGTGTTGGTATCATAGAAAGTTTGGATCTAGGGCTCAAAAGTGCGATCAACCCTGCAACTACGTAATAAACTCGAAACCAAATCTATCCAAAGCTCAATGTTCAAATACCCCAAACTAAACGAAGCTGCTGTTACCGCGGCAAACAGTCAGTTTTCATATCGCCGCCTTTTCATTAAAGATACAAATAATAACCTAACATTCCTGGTTGACACAGGTGCGGACGTGTCAGTCATTCCAATAAAACATAGTGCCAAAATAAAATCAACTGGTTTGCTCTCAGCCGCAAATGGCACAGCCATTTCTACATTCGGCTCGAAACTTTTAAGACTTAACATTGGCCTTCGAAGAAATTTTACTCATCCGTTCATTTTAGCGTCTGTTAATCGACCAATCATAGGAGCAGACTTCCTAGATAAATTTGGTTTGTTAATCGACCTGCATAATAAACGCATCATAGACCCTGAAACAAAAATTCATTCAAAGGGAGTCATCAGAAATGACAACATACCACTACCCATTGAATATAAAATCGACAACCACTACGGCTCTATTCTAAAAAAATTCCCCGAACTAACGCAAACACCAAATTACTTTGCTCCAGTTAATCATCCGATCGTCCATCACATATTAACAAAAGGACCACAACCTTTCTCACGCCCAAGGAGACTAGACGCTGCACGTCACAAGGCAGCTGTTACAGAGTTTGAGCACATGTCTGAGTTGGGAATTTGTCAACCCTCTTCTTCACCTACCTGCTCACCACTCCACATGGTAAAAAAGAAGGATAATTTGGATTGGCGGCCATGCGGTGACTACCGCAGGCTTAACGCCATCACCGTCCCAGATCGTTATCCCATCCCTCACATCCAGAACTTTACCATGAACATACATGGATGCAAAGTATTTTCCAAAATCGACCTGGTAAGAGCGTACCATTTAATACCCGTTGCCTCGGAAGATGTTTACAAAATAGCCATCACAACCCCATTCGGTTTGTTTGAATTCCGGCGCATGCCTTTCGGCTTAAGAAATGCCGCGCAAACATTCCAGCGTTTCATGAACTCGGTCTGCCAAGGTCTTGATTTTACTTTTATCTACATCGATGACATATTAGTGTCAAGCAAAACAGAAGATGAACACAAGTTGCATCTGCAAACTTTATTCAAGCGACTATCTGATTACCAAATAACAATAAACACTTCCAAGTGCATCTTGGGAGTCGCAGAGCTAGATTTTCTAGGACACAAAATCAATGCGGATGGCATTTTTCCATCGCAGGACCGTATTGATGCCATACTCAAATTTCCAAAACCAACTTCCATCAAACACTTACAACGGTTCTTAGGAATGATAAATTACTATAATAGATTCATCCCTAATATTGCAAAAATAGTAGCTCCACTTTACTCACAGATAGGAAACATAAATGTCGGACGAAAGTCTAAAAAAAGTTTTGAATGGACAGATAACCTCAACATGGCATTCAAGGAAGCCAAACTTAAGTTGTGCAATGTCACCTTATTAGCTCACCCAAAAATCAATGCAGAGTTTTCAATATTCACTGATGCTTCAAGCACTGCAGTCGGTGGTGTCTTACAACAAAAATCAAATAACTCTTGGGAACCCCTTTCATTCTTCTCGAAAAAACTTTTACCAAGAGAAACAAAATATTCCACTTTCGATCGCGAGCTACTTGCTATGTATTTGTCTATTAAACACTTTAGATATTTCGTCGAAGGGCAGGAATTCAAAGTGTTCACCGACCATAAGCCCCTTGCATACGCGATTGCATCGAAGGCGGATAGAAGTCCACGGCAAACTCGCCAACTTGATTATATCTCACAATTCACTGTTGACATAGAATACATAAGAGGCCCAGATAACGTGGTCGCGGATACCTTATCACGAATGGACGAGCACGAAATTTCTTCATCTGACATGGTTCATCTCAATAGCAAGACATTAGCTCAACTCCAATCATCCGACACAGAGTTGAATAAAATGCTCGATGAAAAGTGCAATGATGTGAAATCAAAGTTCAGAATTCAAAAATTTAAACTTCCTGATTTTGAAATATACTGCGAAATCTCCACAGGAAACAACAGGCCTTTCGTTCCTCATCCTGCTCGTCGACAAATTTTTGATTCGATGCACAACCTCTCGCACCCAAGCATACGTACTTCAAGGAAACTCATAACTCAACGTTATTTTTGGCCAACAATGAACAAAGATATTACAAATTGGGCGAGAGCCTGTCTTGCATGCCAAAAATCGAAAGTGCATAGACACACAAAATCTGCTGTCGCCAAATTCGATCTTCCCAATGAACGTTTTGAGCACATACATTTAGACTTGGTTGGGCCCTTACCAGAATCCAACGGTTATTCTTACCTCTTGACGATAGTAGACCGTTTCACAAGGTGGCCCGAAGCATTTCCTTTAAAAAACATTTGCGCAACAACGGTGGCGAAGGTATTTGTTGAAAACTATGTTTGTAGGTTCGGAGTTCCTCTCAGGATAACAACGGATCAAGGAACGCAGTTCGAATCCAAACTTTTCAATGAACTTACGAGAATTCTTGGTTCACATAGAATTCACACCACGCCCTACCACCCCCAAGCAAACGGAATGGTGGAACGGTTCCATAGGCAGTTGAAAGCTTCTTTGAAAGCAAGAGGCAATACAATTGGTTGGAGTTCTGAATTGCCAATTATCTTGCTTGGGATTCGTTCCGCAATCAAAGAAGATATGAAGTGTTCGCCAGCAGAAATGGTTTACGGCCAATGTTTGAAGCTTCCGGGGGAAATTTTTATTAAAAAAACAAATGCAGATGTTTCTGAAGAAACTTTTATTGAAAACTTGCGTACCTCGATGAAAAATTTAATTCCAACGGATACTCGAACACCCAGTAAGACAGTTTTCATACCAGCTACTCTGCAGGACTGTAATTCAGCTTTCGTAAGGGTGGACAGAGTCAAGACCGGTTTGACAGCTCCGTATGAGGGACCGTACAAAGTCGTTCGACGCACGAGAAAGTATTTTGTTTTGAATGTGAAAAACAAAAACGTTTCTATTTCGATTGATAGATTGAAGCCCGCCTACGCAATTGAAAATTTTGAAAAAAATAAACAGTGATATTCATAGTAGATGTAAATAAAAGTAATGTTGTTTTCGTTGAGAGGTTTGCACTGGGGAAGGGTGATGAAGTGGTCATTCTTGATTGCCACTCATGGTGCATTGCTGAATGCATTCATAAATGTATTGCACTTCGTAGTGCAAAATATATGAAAGAACAATAAGTGAAACATCATATCGTCTCTCTCTCAACTTCCGGCATTTTGCATATAAAAAGCAGAATTTTTGTTAACCCTTCGCTTTTAGATTTGTTACGCACTATTGGCTGAAGGTTCGCGGCTGCGTATAATAAATTATTTTGTAAACTAGATTTAAAGAAATAAAGTAATTAAAGTAATAAAGAAGTAAATGTTAAAATTATAAAAATAAGAAAAGCAAGGAGTTTTGATTCTTAACAAGGATACACAATCGTTAAGAAGTCAAATCCTGCATGAAATTTTGGGCATGAGAAAACTGTCGGCACGATGGGTGCCGCGTTTGCTCACTCCGTACAACAGGGGCAAAAGTGGGACCATGGCCAAATTGTTCGAATTGCACTACGAACTGCTACCCCATCCACCTTATTATTATTATATTATTCTCCATATTTGGCCCCGTACGAATTTTTTTGTTTGCAAACTTGAAAAAATCACTCGCTGGGCAGAAATTTGAGTCGAATGAGGAGGTCATTGCCGTCACGGAGGCCTACTTTGCAGACCTCGAGAAAATCAATTTTTCGGACGGATTAAAGAAGTTGGAGCATCGCTGGATCAAGTGTATCGAGCTAAAAGCAGACTATGTTGAGAAATAAATCGCCACTTTTCCAAAATTTTTGTTTTTCATTTGCAAGCCAAATACTTATCAGACGTCCCTTAGTTCAGAGTGTCCGGAGCTTCGTATATGTCATGTGTTTCTTTTTTTGATTTGAGCGAGTTCAGAGTGTTCGGAGCTTCGAATATGTGTTCCTTTTTTTGTTCTAAGCGAGTTCAGAATGTTCTCTATGAGCTCAGAATAAAATAACTGAGCAGACAGAGTTAAGTGCTTAACACAAGCATTTGACATGTGGAAATTTAAATAGTGACAGCTTAGTGTTCAGGTGTGTTTCAAAAACAACTCAGAGCGCTCAAAGCACGCTTAATTCAGAGAACGTTCAGAACATTCTCGGACTCTGTTCAGAACTCTATTCTGAACTAAAAAGAAAAACACCTAATGATAACTAGAATTTGGTTGCCTATGGGGTGAACCAGAGTTTTTAACAACTAATGTCATCAGTAAAAGTGTTCATATCTTCAACTTTTTCAAATCTTCTAACCAATTCTTTAAGTTCTTTATGAAGTTTTGTATTGTCTATTTTAAAATTGAACATTTTGAAAGTGAGTTGAGGCAAAGACAATACGTACATTTAGAATTGGTTATCTTTACAATGGTTCGAAAGAAGCTAAAAGTGGGGTAAAATTAAGGGGTTCTTTGCAGATTTGAGCCTTCGCAGTGAAAATATGAGTGTCACTGAATGTACTGTTTCTATATTCTATCATTGATCCAGATAAAATAGAATCATAAGAAAAACAGGGTTAAGGCCATATGATACTAGAAAAAAAGGGACGACAACTAATTCCATACTTGAAACTTAACACTTATAATAAATGAAGAAAAGTAGTGGAAATATTGTTTCAAGGCTCGAAACCCTACAAACACATGGATGTTAAAAATAAAGCCATAAATAATCCCAACAAACACTATAGGCTATAAATTTAAAATTATTTGCACATGTAAGCACAAACTAAGCAGACCCTAATAAATCGCATAAAGTCAATTACACTTATTGAAATTCACATCATATCTAATCTAACCTAGCATAAAGCTGGTCACGTGGCTTCGGTAGCGAGATGCATAGTTCATCGTCTTCTGAACCCAGTTGCCGATAGGCTTTAAATAAGAGTTCCAGTTTTTCAACCTAAAACATGTTGAACATTAATCATTTCTATTCTAAGATAAACAAAAAGTTAAACAAATAGAATATTCTAATTTTGATTTCCTTAGTCTCCAAGTTTAAAAATCAATGAAACATTAATAAATCAATAACTTTTCCACTGCACTAAGAAACATATAAATGATATAGAAATTATTTTCACATCATAACAGTTTTCTATGAATGTAATTAAAAATCAATTTAAAGCAATTTTACAACAGATTTTATTTACCTTACAATTGATATCATTAACCGAAGATGTATCGATTAAATACTGCTAAATTATTCAATTTAAACTTAACTTATAGCTGGTCATGATCAGCCATGAGTTAGTACATCTAACAGTCATTCATAGAGATCCAAGTTGATAAATATTAAATAGTTCAATTAAACGATAATAAATTGTTGTCGTCATTTCACTTTTCAATTACTAAATCCAGAATCTTTCTGTAACTGTCTTAGATTGCGCAAAAGAAGTTTGAATTTAATTTACATAAATTTAATTCTGAATCGTGAAAAAAATAAACTGGAATACTATAAATAAAGGCTTTACGGTAAAGACTCTCGTTAGTTCTAGAAACCTTACTGGACATTCAGTAAGCATTTTCTTTATAGTCGGGTTCCTATAAATCATATTCTAAATGACATTTAAAGTGTTTACTATCCCATTATTAATTTGCTTGTTGCAGTTCTGTCAGTCAAAGGATTTCCGTAAGTTCCTCATTTGACCGACATCGCATTGTCTTCGTGGACTCGCTGAAATTTATATTTTTTGTTTAGCCAAGGACATCCCTCGATGTCACCTAAATGACGAGGCTTGTTTTGTCAAAGTAACAAATGATATCATTCAAAGTCATCCAAATGGATATCCTGATTTAAATCTTGACAACCTCGAACCCTTTCGGATAGATGACATCAAAATAAATGGCGATACTTCAAAGCCTGTTAATTTTAATTTAGAAATGACAGATTTGTCTTTTAGTGGATATTCGAAAATGAACTTTACGAAGATCAGGTAAGTTTTCAACCCCAAAAATCAATTCGATTATTAACTTTACTTATGTATGTATGTATGTATATTGAAACCCTGTTAAATGATTAGTGGCTTCAAAATGGATCCAAAAGATTTAAAAATCGATACAGAGGCTTTCATCGACCATATTGAACTTAATGGTAAGTACAAAATTTCCGGGAAGATGCTACTAATTCCGATAACCGGAGACGGCGACGTAACTTGCATATTCGATGGTCTTTATATCAAAACGCGTTCAAAGCCTAAAGTTGAATTAAGAGATGGAAAGGAGTATCTTAAAATGGATTATCTTAAGATAAAAGCTAAAACCGATCAGTAAGTTGAATAGGACCATAATAATCGTTATGATGATATATTTTTGCTTATATTCTCTTTAGCATGACTGTCAAATTGACAAATTTATTCAATGGTGACAAAATTCTTGGTGAAAACATGAATAAAATTTTAAATGAGAACTGGAAAGTACTGTGGGATGAAATGGAGCCGAGTTTTTCTGATCAAATAAAAAGAGTAAATGGAGAAACTTTAGATAAAGTTTTTCAAAGTTTTCCGTACAAAGAAATGTTCATAATAGATGAATGATGAATAAATAATGATAGTGCTGAATATTGTTGCATAGCTCAGAAATTTGTTGTTATTTTTGTTTGTCTTCGTTTGTAAAGTTGAGAATCAAAAGGACAAATAACGAATCGTATGAAAAATACAATCGTGTAGTGATGAAATATAATAAGGATTATTAAAATATTCCAGGATTTATTACCCAGTAAATGAAAAAACGACCAGTTCCTTTGATGATAGAATTAAGAAAAAAGCTTATTACTTTCACATATCATTGACAATTCGTTTTGACATTTAACAAAAGTTTTTTTTTTAAGTGTTATACATAACAAAACTGTTCAGTTTTAATAGATTAATGGCCAATTTCACGAAGGACTTTTAAATATTTAACAGGCTTCTAAACCTTAAAATGAGATGTTTTGGTTTCACCAAGCGCTTTTAAATTAAACAAGCTTTTAAACACCCTTATAAACTAAATGCCCATTTTTGGTTCAATAAATTTTAAAAGTGTCATTGAAATGTCATCAGATGTAGATCACAACAATTGGATATACATAGGTAGCAGCTGAAATTATTGTTTTGCAACATTTTATTTTTTAATTTTTGAAAATACAAAGTGGATAGGTTTTTAAAATATTAAAATATGTTTTTTATTTCGAATAAAATATTGAAAATTCTTCATTCAATGCTAAAGTGCCACAAATAAGTTATACGCCGAGCAAGAGTATTCCGGGTTCACAAGAATAGGAAAAGGAATCCATTCTCCGACTGACTTCGAAATAGGTTACGACTTTCCAAAGCATTTGTGAATCGTGAAACTGTTTGTTGAATTTGTTTAGTCGTCATTTGGAACCGAAACAAATGCATCAGTGCAAAAAAAAAATAAATTAAGTGCTTATTACGATTTTATCCCACAGGATCTTTCCAAATATTTTTGTTTGCATTTTTTTTTTTTGCATTTCTTGGCATTTGTTTCAACACATAACGCTTTCTCATTTGTTCTCATACATTGCGCTTGTTAGAAAGAAAGAACCAAATTCTTTTCTTCAGGGATGTGAAGAGAACTCAATTTTAACAAAAATTTCCCTAAAATTTCCCTTTTATAGATTGGTGAAACTAAAAATTTTTAAGAGCCTGATAAAATTTAAGAGGATTTTTGATAAAAGTGCTTTTAGTGTTTGTTTATGAAATCGGCCATAAGATTAATATAAATGAAACACTAAAATGATAAGATGTAATGTATTTTTAATAACATGTAGTTTTGGTCTATGTAAGACATATCGTCGGAAGTGTCAAAACCACGACGGTGAAGGTGAATAAAAGCTTTATTTTATTCGAATATGCACCTCTACTTAACAAGGCAGTTGAAGATTTTTTTTATTAAATCAAATGTGTGGTTTTTACTTGTTTTTCAATTTCCTGCATAAAACTGAAGAACAGAATTTAATATTTCATTTTGTATTCTTTTGAAAATAATTCACTCTTATACTCTTAAACGTTCAAAGAATATTCAAGATGTGAGCATCATTGCCTTTAAAATACAACTGTCAAGCAAAGTATCATTGGGAGTCTATCTGACACATTTTTCTGCTTGCATTTTGATAACTACTATTGATATTCGGCATATGGTCTTTGATTTCTATCAAGACAATTTGCTCAGTCAATAGTTTAAAAATGTAAATTCCATCGGCTTATAATACAAATAATATGCCCTTGCTGAACTTGCTTTTGTGGTTCAAAGCTATAAAATGGGTAAGTATTGGAGAAATAAGTTTTGTACATATTATGGTAATGCTGAACAGAAGAAAATAAGAAAACATTAAAAACACACCACAAAAATATCTTCTTTGGTGGTTTTGTATCGATAGAACCATTTAAGGTAATAACTCAGAATTAAAGACAGTTCTGTGAAAAAACTACAAAACACTGTTTCACAACTTAATTTCATTACAGTCACTTGCAACATGTTATATGTACGAATTTTAATCAAAATCGTTTGAGTCGGTTATGATAAAGTTTACAAAAACAAAAACAAATTGTTCTGGATAAGTTAAGTCAGACCAAAAAAATAAATGTTAAAAAAAGAGCCAAGTTCTATACAAAAACCTTTGTGTGACAAGTCAGCCGTGAAAAGTATTGAGATCTAAAAGTACGTCAAATTCTTACTTCATGAACGTTTAATACCGAATATTTAAAGTAGAATAATATTGAAACAGCCACAATGTAACAGAAAAATTTGATTATTTAATGGTTAATGATTAAAAATTTGATGGGTTCAAGTTTTTAAAACTTTTCGAATTGGGCAAGGTTCTACGATGTCGGGAAGTGCTCCATAATTTTGATGATCTGTCAGTAAGTCTGTCAGTCAGTTACGGTTTTTGTGATTTTTGATGTCTTATATCTCAGGAACCGCTTATGCTAGAAAATTTGGTGAGGCGCCTGTGCCTGACTAGCTTAGCAAATATTCGGAGTTTTAAGTTTCTGACTTAATTGATACTGAAGATAGGGAGGGGTCTAAAATCGCCTGAGTATGTTCCTGTAAAAACGGTGTAGTGCCAGAGCTTGGCTGGGCACTACCGTGCCCTTTGATAATGATTGCACTGGTGTTTTTTACACAAATCCAATATAATAGGGTGATGTATGGACAAATGGAAATAGCTTCCTTTATCTTCAATAAGTTCCTAAATCATGCACTAAAAAAATAAATATCCTTCACTAATTAAAAGTCCTTTAAGAAATACATATTTCTAAATCTTCATTAATTATTATCTACGAAGAACATTATTATATAAAAGATGAAAAGTTATATATTTTGTTACGAAAGGTATAATTAATTTGTATGTATCATGATTCTATAACCGGGTGTAAGCTTCTGCATTCTCTAAACATGACCTCATCTTCCTTTCTTTTAAATTCAAATTCAAATCTCGTATAAATACAGAGAATATTGATTATGGTCGTTTAGGGTGTAGTAGATAGACCGACAGAATCGCGAGACCCACTTTTTTCGTGTTTTTGCGTTTCAATAACTAATTCTGTGTTTATGAACATTTTCTACTAATAACTTCTATTTTTGAAACTTTAAGTATCTTGTGAATTTATGAGCAAGTTCATGCAAACCAGTCATGTACGAGTATTTTCCATTTCCGTAATCTCAAAGTTTAAAATGAAACAGTAAGAACTCAATAACCTTTCCACGGCAGTATGAAAAAATAATATATTATAATAGTTTCCAGCTCGAGACTATCGTTTAAAAATGAGTGCAATTAAAAATTATTTTCTATTGCAAAAGTTTAAGGCCAGAATACAACAAACATTTCTAAGCAAATACGTGTAAGTGTCACGATTAGTCGAAGATCTAGATATCTATAATTTAGTGCTTAATTATTATTCATTTTAAATTGATCTGATTACAGATCATGATCATAAAAGACATAAGAGAATAATTAATAATATCACTTCAGTAATTCATTCATTAATAGTTACGTAAGTTGATAAAAAATTAATAGTTCAATTAAACGATAGTGAATTGTCGTGATTTCGCTTCAATTATGTGCTTAAGACTTCAACAAGTAATTTCAATAAGAAGTTTGACTTCGATTAATATCAAATCAACCTGCGTTCTTTGTCAACATAAATGACAATGGTATAAAACTCATGACACTATAAATGTAAGTTCTTTAGTATAACAGCTGTCATTTATCAAATTTCACGAAGATCAGTTAATTTTTCAACCAGTTTTGAAAGGTTCCGACTAAAATTTCAGATAGTTTTCCGACATATAACGCTATCGAGCAGATAAACGTTATAATTTTTTTATTCTGTATCATCGTCAAAGTCTCAGATAAACTAACTATAATTAACCCGCCATTTATTGTTTATTTTAAAATTTTAATATAAGACAAACAGAAGCAAGGTATGCTCAATACCGTTTTTGTTTATCGTGATTTTGATACAAATCTCATGTGTCTTGTCTTTGTTTCGTTTTGTAGTTATTAAGAGCTCTGTGAACTCTCAAACATGTTGCGAGTGAACTTGGTTCGACTTCATATATTTATGAATTTTTGAATATTACAACAACAACTTGAATGAACTACCACCAGTCAAGGCAAAAAGTTTTTCGATTAAACTTGATAGTATAAAGGCTAAGCACCACTAATAAAGGAGTCTGATGATCGGCTTGGCAACCGTGAAATAGCTATAACTCCAGCCAAATAAGAACCCACTTGGTGGTAGTTCATTCAAGTTGTTGTTGTAATATTCAAAAATTCATAAATATATGAAGCTTCGCAGGTACACTGCATGTATGTAACCATACAAAAACCCCTTCAATTGGTTCGACTTCACTCACCAGATCGTGAAACCAAGCTAAGACAAAACTACTCGAACTTCATTATTTTTTTATATTATACGCGCACTCAAGGGGTTATGAATACCCTTATAATGTTTAACAATGTGCGAGCAATTAGGAAAGAAGCAAAGGATGGAAAAGGAGATACCGATGCACATTGGTTTTGAATGTCTGCACATTGTAATGAGTGTGAAATACTGAGCCGGGTAAATCATTCCACATTCGTGTAGTGCGGCTAAGAAAAGAACCTCTGTACTTGACAGTACGTCCGAAGTTGGGCTCAAGGGTAAACTGATGAGCATTCCCAGAAGTGCGAGTATTACGGTTAAATTGTTTGAGGAGAAAATGCAACTGGCTATTTCACTAGAGCACTCCTTATGAAAAAAGCGGTAAAATAATAATTATTACAACTTACGAGTGTATGTCATTGATATAATTCATAATCAGGATGTTTGATATTTCTCTTTTTAAAAATTTAAATTCAAAAGTAAACTAAAAGGTTCGAGTAGACATACTGAACTGAACTAATAAAAACTTTATTTCAGTTTAGTGACTATAAAAAATTGGTATTGGAGCCAACCAACATTAGAGAAATATCAACTTGAACATAGTATATACATACATCAAATCAGTATTTTTCTTATCTTCTGGATAAAAAACTTTAACAGACAGTTGATCCGGCGGGCGGATCTCTATTGAAACAAAAAGCTGAAGTTTATCTTCTAGATAAGTTCCCGCTGGACTATCCGAAACCTTATCTGCTAGCCTAGAAACTGGTCCGGGACAATGATATTCGATTTAAGAAGTTGTAAAGAATCTCTAAACGCGAATTTGGATAAATTATAGTTTAAGTTTATGACGGCGGAACCACAATCCGCAAAACACAAAACAGATAGAATAATTATTTAATTAAACGAATTAATTAAATATACAAAAAGTCGAAACGAGCCGGCGCGGCGTGCGAGAGAAAAGAAACTAATGACAACTGTCACTCGAAGGTGGGCGCGTTTAGAGAATTCGCAACAGGGAGCATAAAAAAAATGCTGCCACCCAGATAGCTCAGCGATGGGGTGGGTTCAGCGAAACGGTGGGCTGTATTAATTGGGGGATCGATAAAAAAAGATGTAAAAAAAATGAATTAAATTGAATAGTGAAGTAGGGTGTACCAAATCAAAATGGGCGCCAGTAATTTTTTTTGTTTTAGTTCTGAACTAAATAGGAAATTACAAACCTTTTGGACCAATTCACTGAAAAATAGAAGTTCCTTTCCAAGAAAAAAAAAATAAAAGAATGTTTTAATTTACCTGAATAGGATTTTAATGAAGTTTTATTAAAAACTATCTGGGAAACATTTATAGGTATAGGTATAAAACCCAGAATTTTTTCTAAGACAAGTAAGAATTTACAAAGGTAGGTATTTGGTAATTGGCAGATGGCCAATTTAAAATAAAATGCACGACTGGGTCGCACGAACTTGCTCCTATGTAATAGACTAGGAATTTTAAAAACGAATGTTATTAAAGAAAACTGTCCATAAGGATAAAATTAATTTTTTAAATTCTTTTAGTAGTAAGAGATAAAAACAGAATGCTATGCAAATGTGAATTTATTCAAGAACAAAAATTATAAGTCGTTGTAGTGGTTCCTTAAAAAAATAAGCTTTTATGTACAAAATTTTTAAAACATTTTTAAGAAAAAATTTTGGTACGCCAACCTTAAGCTTTTATTATTGTACGAATAAAGGTATAATTTCCAAAAAAAAATAATAAGCCGTTCTTGAGATATCGAATTTTTCAAAAAAAAAAACCGACTTTTTTTTTTCTAAAAATTGAAAAAATATTTTTTCTTAAGTTTTTAAATGCAATGTTTTTTAAACTTTTTTGGAGCTTTTTTATAAAAAAAATTCATTAAAATCCGTTATGTCGATAATGAGAAATTCAAAATTCGAAAAAATCGTTCTATGGTAGGTACAGTCAGTAATATCTAGATTTAAAATTTTTTTTTATTAAATTATAGATCGTAAAGATTAATCAAAAAAAAAAAAAATTTAGCAAAATTCTCGGAACCGTTTTCGAGAAAAATACGATTTTCGAAAACCATTTTTTAAATTTTGTATGGAAGGTACCGTTAGTTTTAGATGAAACAAATTTTTTTTTCTCAAATCTTGTAGATTATGTTAATAAACTTTTTTTTGTCAAGTTTGAAAAAAATCGAGCATGGGGTTTTCGAAATATTGAGTTTCCAAAAAAAAATTTTGATTTTTTTTTTAAAAATCCAAAAAAATAAAAATTGAAAATTTGAATATGCAATAATATTCAAACTTTGGAGGAGCTTTGGCATAAAAAAAATTATTTAAATCGGCTATACCGTTTTCGAGAATCAAAATCAAAAATCAAAAACAAAAAAAATGGACCCAGGGGGTCTACCAAAAATAACAATTTTTTGTAAAATTTTTTTTCAACCATTAGCTAGTTTTAACCAAATGAAATTTTTCAAATTTTTTTTAAAAAATTCTGTGGGACAGTTTTTGAGAAAAAAAAATATTTATAAAATTTCGAAAAAAAATCGTATGGGAGGTACCGTTATTTTTGGTCTTAAAAAAAAAAAAAAAAAAACGTCTGGGGGTAAAAAATTAAAACCCATATCTACCAAGTTTGAAGAAAATCGGCCGAGCCGTTTAGGCTGTAGTCGAACCGACAGACAGACAGACAGACAGACAGACAGACAGACAGACAGACAGACAGAATTGCGAGACCCACTTTTTTGGTCTTCGCTATCATCGTAATGTCAACTTTGATCAAAATCTCGAGTTCGATTTTTTTTACGAATGCATAACTTGCCTTATAGTACCTATAAGTCGCAAGTAAAAATATATGTTCGAAAAGATGAAAGATGGAAAATTAAACAAGAACAATGGTTTTGTGCCACAACGGGACACGAAGAAAAATCACGTTAGGAAAAATTCCCGAACAACAACGGAATCTAAGAACGGTCGCGAGTCCCGCAATCTCGGGAAGACAAAAGACGAAACGAAAGCCTAAACGGGGTAAATCTAAGGCACTTAATAGCCTCCAAACAAAACAAAACGAATGAAAATTCTCCTAAGCACAATTGAACAACGAACAACGTATACTTAGCTTTTTTTTCTGCAGCGGATCCTGTCTCTTCCACAGTCAGCCTAACCCTGGCTTTATCTCCTCGAACAAATGCTTCCTTGTTACCACCAAACAAGGTTGAAATTTTTAACTTTTCTCAGTATTCCCCAACTGGGATTCCTCTGACAAAAAAATTTCTTTATCAAAAAAACGCAACTCAAAAAAATTCGTCTAGACGATAATAGTTTTTCGCTTTTCAACTTTTTTGCAACTTCGCTCTTTCGTAGCTTTTTAAAAAGTGCCTCTCCAAAGGCGAACTTCTCTCACCCATTCGGCCACGACATATATGCCATCCCCTTCTGACCTTTGGTCCGTGTTGGTATTCTGTCGCGGTTGCAACACCCGGCTTTTTCGCTGGTGTGCATGCCGCTGTCGAATCCAGCCACGCATATATGGTCTCTTTCACATTGGTGATTTGAACACCAACCTTGGCTTAATGGACGAGTTCAGTTCTAATCCGTCAATTTCAAATGGTCTAAAAGTTAAGCGAAAAATCATTAAAGATCGCGAATAAGGTCCCCAGCCCAACCGGCCCAACTCAAAAACTTCAAGAAAGCATTCTGTTGGATGGGATCCCATGTCATTTTCCCAACAAACATTATGAGACAGGATCCGATGTTTCACGCGAAATTTAACATATTTTAAACCCGTAGACTTTCGCGCAGACAATTAAGGGTAAAGGGAATAACATCGCAACGTGATTTTACTTGGTGAACCAGACACTTAAAATTGGGCAGAAGGCCATACTAAATTTATGTTGGTGTGAACTTGAAATCACACATGCCGTTGAACATGGGTCAAAATCTTCATGTTTTGCAATCCTGTGTGGACCATCTGTCGCACACCCACATATCTTGCGGACCATCTGTCGCACGCTGTGTCCCTGTGTGTTTTTGACATTGTGACTCATCCGTCACATATATGTATATGGATTTTGGTGACCACCTGTCACTCAACTTTGTATTTCAGAACCGAAGACCTATTTTGATTGCTTTTCCAGAATGCTTAAGAGTAGGACTCTGGACGGTGGAAACCAGGTTTCAACTGAGCTCTATAGCATTTTGGAGCCGCAATAAAAAGGAAGGTTGAAAAATGGATTGGGAAAATTGAATAGGTAGGTGAAACTTGTTGTGGTAAATTTTACCGCAACAAAGTCTTGTTTGCGGTCTATGATTGATTGTGATATGTGATTGAAAAATAATATTTGGAATGATTCATACTTGTCAATTCTACCTTTAAATTGTTTATTATGCAGTTGTAGTATTTTGAATATAATTTTAAATGGTTGAAATGTAATATTTCTGTACTTATTGTAAATTATAAACTTTGTTTTATATTTGAATTTCCACATTTTGTGGTTAACTTATAAATATATAAAAAACTAAAAATAAAGGCCTGACGAAGAACATTTTCTAAACGTAGCGTCGTAAATAAACATCATCTTTTTACTTGCGACTTAAAGGTACTATAAGCAAGTTTAAATCGAACTCGAGATTTTGATTACGATTATAGCGAAGACTAAAAAGTGAGTCTCGCAATTCTTTCTGTCTGTCTGTCTTTTCAACTACAGCCTTAACGGATCGGCCGATTTTCTTTAAGCTTGGTGGATATTATATTCATTTTTTAAATTTATTTTTACGATTTAACGAGTAATTAGCTCGATTAAACTAAACAATAAAATATTTATTACTTAAATTTTTATTGTACGCAAGGTTGGTAAGTTTATTTATCTAAATAAATAAAATTTTATACCATAAAATTTCTACAACAAACTTAATATTGTAGTTTTTAAAAGTTTTCTGCCAATTAATGTCAATAATAATTGACAAAAAAAAAGATTAAATTCAGTACTGGATCTAGTAATCGCATCAGTTCTTCCGAAGTTGGTATAAAGAATTTTTAAAATATTAAATAAATTAAATAAAAAGAGAAACTGATTTTTGTTTTATTTTATTTAATTTTAATTTTAATCAAATTAATATCACAACTTTAATTTATTTAATATTTTAAAAATTGTTTAAGTAACCACAACTTGTAGACAAAAAACCATAAAAATGCAGTTGGTATAAGATCGGGGAACAGAAAAGAAACTTTAATCCTTAACTGCCTTGAGCATAGGGAGCGTATGAATTAAAAAGAGAAAGAGAGAGAGAGAGAGAGAGAGTGGTTTTTGGGAATTAAATGATTACAAAAGGTTTCCCGTATTCGCATTAAAAAATAATATTTTCGTCTTGTTTAAGGAAATTTTAAATCAATCAAAAGACAGCGTTCCCTATACGAGGGCAGAATTTTCGCAGAACAAATTCATAGAATCTTCTTTGCATTGATTCGATTCGATAAACACCTACTCTCAATAAAAGACGCCATATACAGCAATCATATCCCAAAGAGGATCTTAGCAAGGATGAGTATAACAGCCAGGTTCAAAAAATCGAGTAAAATCGAAATGAAAACGAATTTCCAAATCGGGTGAATTTCTTTTCAATGTTCTACATTTCACTCTATTTCATAATTTCGAAATCACTTTAAGTGAAATTGAAAACAGCTGCCATCTGTCACTTTTCAGTTTGCAAATACAAAACTATTTTGTTTGTGAAGTTTTTTGACAGCTATTCAAATTTTGTGTGTAAATTTTGATAAAAGGTATTCTATAAATTATTGTACAGAGTGCTTTACTGCTTGAAGCGGCATTGCAAATGTACCAAACGTGAATATGCAGAAGGAAGAAAAATGTTGAGAGATAATTCAAACCCATTAGAATTTGATACGATTTGTAATTTGTTATCGACTTCATATACATACATAAGTGCTATTCCATCAGTGCCTTCATATCAAGAAAACTTCCATTTCTGCTTCGTTGTGGCTTGCCGCGGCCTTACGTTTTCTTACCGATGGAAATTTTGCAAAGATCAGTTGAAAAAGATTTTGATTGGTCTTGGTCGAAGTACTGTGTCAAAGATTTTGATTTGAATTCAACGTGAAACGACCAATGAATAGGTATGTATAAAAATCTAAATTATTTTTTTTTTCCTGGAGACATAGGATGTATCGATGGGATGCAAATCAAGCTCCTACGCTATTCCATAATAAAAAAAGATAGTTTCCGATAAATATTCGTAATAAATATTTATTTCACACAATTAGATCTGATCGAATTTAAATCACCTGAAAATCGAGAAAATCGAATTCTGGAACACGGAAATGCGCATCAATTTCACTCCGAAAAAATGAAATCGATATCGTAAAAAATTAATTGTGGAACACCGAATTTTTTTTGTATCGATTTCAATTCCATTTCGAGTGAAAGTGAAATGTAGAACCTGGGCTGTTTAAGTATATTGGTCCAAGAACTGAGTAGAGTTTCACATTACAAATCTAATTATCTGGCTGAATGCAGTGGAGACGTAGCTGTAATTGGAGCTGCAACTAGAATAGATGTCAAAATATTTGATATATACAAATTCAATATAATGAACGCAACGCAATGCAACTGTTCAACTTTTCACTTTTACGTGCAGCACTTTTAACTTTTAAAATTCTAACTTGTCAAACCATTCAATTCAGGTTAACATAAGGTTGAGGTGAGCTTTAATATCTAATCAATTCCTCTTATAATGACTTTGTTTGATGAATTCGCTAAAGATTTAGATAAACAAATGTTAAAAAATAATTAAAAGCTCAAGTGACCTCAACTCCAATTAATTGATTTAAATTCAATCACTCCACTTAAACCGAAATAATTTTCATATCTTCATTAATGTTAAAAAACTGTAGCATTTTGTATACGAAAAAAAAAATCACTTACGAAACTTTTTGACAGCTTTTCCAGCTGCAGCTACAGTTCCAGTTGCAGCGTTCCATTGTGTTCAGCCAGTAATTTATTGGCTTTTGAGACTATGTTGTCAAAATGTAAATCAAAATTTAATTTTGTGTCTAATATAACTCCTAAATATTTTTGACTATCAACTGCTTCCAGGGCTACATTCGGAATTTTATATACAAAATATATTTTTTGTGGTAATCTGGTAAATGCTATAGTTTTACATTTAGCTAAATTTAAGGACAGACAGTTTTGTTCACACCATGGATCTAATAGTCCAATTCTTATTCAATCATCATCATCGACTCGACAACCGGGTTCCGGTCTTGGCCTCTTTCAACAAGTCTCTCCACCTAACCCGGTCTATAGCCGACCCCATCCAGTTGCGCACCCCAAGGCTTCGGGCGTCCTGGTCTGCTCACCGGAGTCTACCGAGCTTAATTTTTGTCACGATATCTGCTTCAAGGTAGATTGAGTACAATTCATGATTGTACCGTCTCCGGAATCGTCCTTCTTCTTCGTATTCAATAGACTTAAATAAATTCAAATCATCCGCGTAAGGCAAACAATTGGAATAACAAATTCTAGGTGGAAGACCATTAATGAATACTACGAATAAAACCGGCCCCTGAGGAACACCAGAGTGGTTTAAAATCTCTTTCAAGAACACTAATCCAATTTTAACGTACTGTTTGCTTTTCGTATGATTCTTATGTAACCAGCGAAGAAGGTTCTTAATTGACATAAAAAGAAACATTAAGTAAATAGTAAAAACTATTAAGTGTTCCATACAAGGATCCTTATGTAACCGACGAACAATAAATAAATGAATAATAAAAGTTTAAGTGTTTTATCTAATACTTTCTATCAAACGATTCAATATTCTGTACTAATTTTATGTTTTCGTTTTGAATTTCACATATTTGTTTGTTTTTCAATTCCTTATAATCTTAAAAAAAATTCATTGATTCACAATATTCAATTACAAATTCAGATATGAAATTTTCATTTCCGTTTTAAACCCTTACATATACTCTGTTCATTGGATTCGAGAGAACTCAAACGCACAACATCCTTAGAATATTAAAAATGTTGATACTCGTATCATTGTCCTAAAGTATACAACAACTGTCAAACAAAATGTCCTTGACAGAACATCTTATAAATTCTACATGCTTGCATTTTGATAACCATTGATTCGACGTTTCATAGCAAAACTTTTTGCTTAGTTAGGTTTTAAAATTTTCAAAGTTACATACATAAATGTTACTGTTTGTGTGGAACACTGACTGATAAATAAGAGGTTATTGGTTTTCACTATTAGTGAAAGTATGAATTCACTTAAAGTGAAAAGTAGTTACTAATGTGCATCTGAAATGTAGAAGATTTCAACTTTAATTCAAATTTTCCTAAGCAAACCAACTGAGGTGGGCTCTTTTATAGTTGTTTAGGTAGAATATATTAAATTCGACACTGGGATTTTCTTAATTAAAGTATAATTATTTCTTTTTCTACCAAAAAAAATATTGTCAGAAGAAATCGGGATTCATAATGACTTTTGCTAATCTTTGAAATTGAAAAGAGGGAACATCGTTAATCAAGCGAGCAATTTGAAAAGTTCGACGAAGTGGAACGTTGGAACTTTTCGAAGACAAATTTTATTATCAAATTTTTCCCACACCGATTTTGCGAGGGGAGGTTTTATTCAAATTTGGAATCATTATCTTTGTGGAAATAAAAAAAAGGAGAAATTAAAAATACCACAAAGCATATTTTACACATTTTAACGTTTAAGTGATACACATCAAACAGCCCGTATTCCTTATGGCATCTTTTGGGAAGTGATAAAAAAATTATAATTTTCTATTTAATGTCCTTGCCAATGGTGCTGATGAATAATAATAGATTCGCAAGTCTGCCTAATAAAATAAGCTAAAAAAAATATATATATGTACATATACATAAATCAAAATTGAAGCAGGACACAAGAGCAGAACGTTCTTTCTTTAATTTTTCGTATGCAAATGAACTAGAAATACGAATTACACCAAGTCAAATCAGAATATAAATCATTTTTCGATTTTCGTTCTTCGTTCTTCGTTTTGCATAAGTTTCTAAGTGTTTGTAAGTATTTTAAGATTATAAGATAGAATTGCCTTGAGGAGGATATTAAGTAAATTTAAGACGAATTATGCAAATGAATCGAGAGATGGTATAGTAATACTTTATAGGGTAAATAAAAGACGTAAGTCTAGAAGAAAAGTGTTTTGTTAAATTATTGTAAATGAGGCGATAAGGTTTATAAAAAAAGTAGGTTCTTTTTAAATTTTATTTGGCCATTTTTGTGTTTAGCACAGATATTGGTGATGAACTTACATATACTTATGTCTCCGTCTGCCTTTGGAAATTAAGGTTCTTGAATAGTTGATGAATTACCAGTTGTCTATATTTCTTGAAAATAATAATAATCAATTTGGTTTTCATCAAAAGTCTATTTGTTGTACTAAATTAATAAATGTAACAGAAGACATCAAGCAAGCCTTGAACAATAAAAAAGTAAATTTTTCAATCTTGCTTGATTTATCTAAAGCGTTTGATAATGTTCTATGTAGTAAGCTTCGAAATCAATTTAACTTTTCTGTATCATCAACAAAGCTGATAGCTTCTTATCGGCATTACTTACATACATATATAATAACTCCATATCAGATTTTCTTTCACTAAGTGTAGGTGTTCCATAAGATTCAATACTTGGGCCATTATTTTTTTTAGTGCACATAAATGACTTACCTAAATGTCTTTTAAGATCTTCATGTGATAGGAATGCCCACGATGTGTAAATATGGAACATTTATGGCGTAAAATTTTACAAAACTCTTACTTGGAATAACCACATCAGACTTACAGTACATAGGTAGAGTTTATGGAGATCTTCGCATGCTCTGAGTCACACAAAAATTCACACATTTGAAAACAAGACTAATTTTGTCCAAATGCTACTTATTTTGGTGTTTGGGTGTGAGATACTTAATAACTGTGATTATGAGCACAATCGGAAACTTTAACGCAGTTTAAAACAGTATCGCGCTATACATGTTTGCACTTAAAAAATGTGAACACATCTCCTCTTATTTTTACTTGCGATATAGGTACTATAGGGCAAGTTCTGCATTTGGAAAAAAAATCGAACTCGAGATTTTGATCAAAGTTGACATTACGATGATAGCGAAGACGAAAAAAGTGGGTCCGACAATTCCGTCTGTCTGTCTGTATGTCTGTATGTCTGTATGTCTGTACCTCGAACTACAGCCTAAACTACCGGAGGTATTTTCTTTAAACTCGGTAGTTAAGGGTCTTCGGTGATTCCCTAGAGGAGAAATTGAAATTTTTTTTTTAGCTCCAAAACTAAGGGTACCCCCCATACACCCGTAATGCAAAATCTTATTTATCTCGAAAACGGCTCTAACGATTTTGATAAAAAAAATTAGGTGTGATATTATGGACATGGACTATATTTTGGTCAAAAAAAAATTGGGGGGGAAATGTTATTAGGGGTACCTGTCATAGAACGGTTTTTTTGATTTTCGAATTTCTCACCAACGGCTTTAACGATGTTAACCAAAATTTTTATGCAGGAGCTGCTTTGCATTTGAAAAAATATAAACTAAAAATTTTTTCGAAAAAATAGTTTTTGGATTTTTAAAAAAATAATACAATTTTTTTTTTTGAAAATTCAATATCTTGAAAACCCATACACGATTAAATTTTTAAATTACGTTTTAAAATGTATTTTATTAAATACTAATAATTTGCATATCAATTTTTTTTATAAAAATTTTAAGTAAAATTTAGTATACACAAAAAACATGTTTCGGTGTGTCTGTATGTCTGTACCTCTCACTACAGCCTAAACCACTGGACCTATTTCTTTCAATCTCGGTAGTTAAGAGTCTTCGGTGATTCCCTAGAGGAAAAATTGAACTTTTTTTTTTAGCTCCAAAACTAAGGGTACCCCCCATACACCCGCAATGCAAAATCTTATTTATCTCGAAAACGGCTCTAACGATTTTGATAAAAAAAATTAGGTGTGATATTATGGACATGGTCTATATTTTGGTCAAAAAAAAATTTGGGGGGAAATGTTATTAGGGGTACCTGTCATAGAACGGTTTTTTTGATTTTCGAATTTCTCACCAACGGCTCTAACGATTTTAACCAAAATTTTTATGCAGGAGCTGCTTTGCATTTGAAAAAATATAAACTAAAAATTTTTTCGAAAAAATAGTTTTTGGATTTTTAAAAAAATAATACAATTTTTTTTTTTGAAAATTCAATATCTTGAAAACCCATACACGATTAAATTTTTAAATTACGTTTTAAAATGTATTTTATTAAATACTAATAATTTGCATATCAATTTTTTTTATAAAAATTTTAAGTAAAATTTAGTACACAAAAAACATGTTTCGGTGTGTCTGTATGTCTGTACCTCTCACTACAGCCTAAACCACTGGACCTATTTCTTTCAATCTCGGTAGTTAAGAGTCTTCGGTGATTCCCTAGAGGAAAAATTGAAATTTTTTTTTTAGCTCCAAAACTAAGGGTACCCCCCATACACCCGTAATGCAAAATCTTATTTATCTCGAAAACGGCTCTAACGATTTTGATAAACAAAATTAAGTGTGATATTATGGATATGGACTACATTTTGGTCAAAAAAAATTTTGGGGCAAAATGTTATTAGGGGTACCTGCCATAGACCCGTTTTTTTAATTTTCGACTTTCTCATTAACGGCTCTAAGGATTTTATCCCAAAATTTTTAGCAGGAGTCCCCTTAAGTTTAAAATAATATTGTATATAAAAATATTCGAAAAAATATTTATTGGGTTTTTTAAAAAAAAAAAAAAAAATTTAAATCAATATCTTCAAAACCAATGAACGATTATTTTTTGAAATTATTTCCTAGAACCAATATTATTAAATACTTAAAATCCGCATCCCACATTTTTTTCTTGAAAAATTTTAGAGAAATTTCTTATATAAAAAATTTATTTAATAATAAAACGATTTTTTAAGGTTTATTTGCATAAATTCATACTTTTCCGGAAACCAGACGGCAATTTTATGCAGTTGAACATTATTATCTCATTAAATCCATGTTTTATATTTATAAAATGTATCTTAAATTCCAAAGTACTTTTACATAAGAGCAAGTTCGTGCGATCCAGTCGTGCATTTTATTTAAATCTATTTATGGTATTGGTCTTGAAGATCTTTTTAAGTCGAAAACTTTGACCCTTCTTCCTAATGTGCTTCAAATGCGTCAACCATTCTACCTTTTTATCTGGATCTGTTTTACCTGTTCAGTAAGAACTCTTGATCTCATACCGACTCGCTACAATTGTTTTAGTTTCTGAACGACAATTCTTTATACAACGTGACGCAAAATTATTCACCACCCTATCGGAAGACATTTGTGAACTAGACAGCTGCAGTATACAAACAAACAAGCATTGGCGCGCTATACTCCGTAAGTGCGTGAAATAATTGTATCTAATTTTGTATCCAATAATCGTTCGGTGGTATTAGCGCAGCGTGAATAATCGTTTTGCGCCAACTATTTGTCCAGTTGTCCAGTTATCTAACGCTTAGCTACCCGTCTCGAACGGACTGGAACCACAGGAAACCATGGAGTGATTGGGCCGTATTTTTTTTAGAATGCCATCGGCAGTCACCATATTTACTGCTACTGGCGAACGCTACAGGGCCATGATAAACGAGACTTCTTACTACCGGAATTAGATGAACGGGGTTTGGTGAACATGTGGTTTCAAAAAGACGGTGCAACCGCACACAGAGCACGAGCCACAACGAATATTTTGAAGGAAGCGATTACTGGGTTACGTAATCTCCCGTCGAACGATATAACCATACCACACTTCTTTCTTGGAGCTACTTGAAATCGCGGACTTATGCCAACAAGTCTTAGACTCTTAGCAGCTCTTAAGAAGAACATTCGACAGGAATGCGAACAGTCATCCAACTTTTCATCGCTTCAGGAAGAAAAAATTAGAGTTTATTGTATTTCATCGACTCTAATGTATTCAAATTTAACTAAATTGTCACTCAGTTGATACACGGGCTAAGAGTTTAAACTTTATACAATTTCTATTTTAATCTAAAAAAATTAAACAGGTATTAATTTCACCTCGTATTTCATAAGTCGTCTAGTTTCAAAGCTCATTATTTCTGTGCCTTCTTAATGCCAAGTCGTCGAACGATAAAACTGCGTGTTATTAAGCGAAAGAAAACCCCTTTCTTGAATGAAGAAATGCAAACATATCTACACTCTGTTTCTGACAAAGATTCCCTTCAATTATGTATACAAACATAAATCCAATATTTATCCTACAAAAAAACCTTTGTATTTCACGCAGACTTTCACAAATTCGTCCTCCCAAAATCATTGGGGAAAAAATCAAAATTCCTACAAATTACTCATAGAACAAGAAATTCTTTTGGTTCTAAGATTTTCGATAATTCAATAAAAACATTCTTCAAATGTTCCTGACATAGAACAAACCAAAATGCTTTGGGGTTTTTCTCCATTGATTTGTGTGTTCTTTTTTCTAACAAGAGAATGGATGATGGATGAAAGGAATTACTTTAAGCATCGTAGCATCCTTTGACAGGTAAAGAATATTTATCTATATTTGAACTTTGATATTTTTTGCACTTTTATCTGAAAATAAAAAAAAAACAAGACGAATAATTTTGTATCATTTTCCTGTAGCGCCGCGCCGTTATCACACAAAAAGAAATACTTCAAAAGTTTCAGTTTTCGAAAACGTGTCCTTGCTAGTTGGTCTGGAAGGAAATGTACGTGTATAACATTCAATCTGTCTTAGTTTGTCGGAAACAGTGACATTAAAAGGAAGCGAGGCAAGTAAAAGTAACAAATCAACCGTTTGCCCAGAAGGAAATCCCGAAAATTAAAGACCGTTTAAATTTGGTATTTTCAAAAGGAAATCAAAATCGATTCGCTGTGGGACTTTCGGAAACGATAACCGACATTAGTAAAAGTCATGACATATTGTCATGATAATGAAATCAGCAACCTCAATCCCAACTTTATTATGTCTTGTGTTAAAATTGATTCTCCTCTAATTTTTTTTTCACTGGAAATGATAAAAGGTCCTTTGAGAACTGGTTTATTTATTTCCGATCAATCTGTTTAGTTGATAAATGAATTGAGACATTTTGTCAGTAAATTGATTGGTAATTCAAAAGGACATACAAAAGTCATCGCAATAAAAATGATTACCTTCAAATTTAATCAAAAGGCACAGGTTATTATTTTTTTTAAAGGTCAAAAGGAGCTTGTAAGGAAACAAAATTATTATGTTATTTTTTTATTTACAAATATATAAATATTAGTTTTGTTTACCAAATAAAAGACTGAAACGACTTGCGTAGAGGTATGTTATTGATTTTTCAGAAGTTTTAGTATGTAGTTATACAAGAGTTGTGCAGGACCTTAAAAAATGATAAAGGGGGTGGTTCATATGCTATACCAATGAAATTCTTCAAACATTAGTATACGAGGGCGTTCGTATAAGTACTTAGCCTACAAGAGAAAAACAAAAATTTTGGAAAAGTGGCGATTTATTTCTCAACATAATCTCCTTTTAGCTCGATACACTTGATCCAGCGATGTTCCAACTTCTTTTATCCAACCGAAAAATAGGTTTTCTCGAGGTTTGCAAAGTAGGCCTCCTTTCGGCGATAAGCTCGTCATTTGACTAAAATTTCTGCCCGGCGAGTGATTTTTTCAAGTTTGCAAACAAAAAAAAAATCGCACGTGGCCAAAGCTGATGGAGAATACGGTGGATGGGGTAGCATTTCGTAGTGCAATTCGACCTGCTCTGAGGTGGTCTCACGGTTGCGCTTGTTGTCCGGAGTGAGCAAACGTGGCACCCATCTTTCTAAAGCCCAAAATTTCATGGTGTATATGACCTACGCGGTCTTTTGAGATGTCTACTGTTTTAGCTATCTCGCGCACCTTCGTAGATTTTTGGCATGTTATCCTCCTTGGTAGCCATTTTCAGGGCACCTGAGCGGGGCTCATCAAAAACCCATAGTAAATAGATAGTAAATCTCTTTTGCGATACTGGCACCATCGGTGGTGGGGCTAAGTACTTATCGGAGCACTCTGGTAAACTTCTTTAAAGTAAAATTAAGAGATGCAGTTAACATAATTTTTACTTGCGACTTATAGGTACTAAGTATAAGGCAAGTTATGCATTCGTAAAAAAATCGAACTCGAGATTTTGATCAAAGTTGACATTACGATGAAAGCGAAGACTAAAAAAGTGGGTCTCGCAGTTCTGTCTGTCTGTCTGTCTATCGGTTCGACTACAGCCTAAACGGCTCGGCCGATATTCTTTAAACTTGGTAGATATCATTTTTAATTTTTTCCCCTCACACGTTTTTTTCTTTTTTTTTTAAGACCAAAAATAACGGTACCTGCCATACGAATTTTTTTGAAATTTTATAAATATTTTTTTTCTCAAAAACTGTTCGACAAATTTTAAAAATAAAAATACCAAAAAAATTTCATTTAGTTAAAGCTAGGTAATGGTTGAAAAAAAATTTCCGAAAATTGGTTTTTGAGGGTACCCCCCATGGGACCATTTTTTTGTTTTTGATTTTATCAAAAACGGTTCAACCGATTTTGATCATTTTTTTTTTGACTAAAGTTCCCCAAAAACATAAATAGAATTGTGTACTCAAATTCTCAAAAAAAAAAATTTTCGATTTAAAAAAAATTTTTTTTTCAAAACTCATAATTTCAAAAACCTAAACTTGGTAAATAAAAGTTTCTCAATATAATATATAAGATGTGAGAAAAAAAATTTATTTTACCTAAAAATTAAGGTGCCTACCATACAAATGCTAAAAAATTAAAAAAAAATGGTTTTCAAAAATCATATTTTTCTCGAAAACAGCGCCTAGAATTTTGATAAAATTTTTAGTCTTTCGATTAATTTTTACGATCTTTAAAAAATTTGAAATTAAGATATTACAGCTTGTACCTACCATAGAACCATTTTTTCGAATTTATAATTCCTCATTATCCTCATAACGGATATTAATAAAAAAATTTATAGAGCTTCTAAGAAGTCTAAAACACATTGCATTTCAAAACTTTAAAATAAATATTTTTTGAATTTTTGAAAAAAAATCTATTTTTTTCTTTTCTTGAAAATTCGATATCTCAGAAACGGCTCAATATTTTTTTTGTAAATTTAATTTTTATTCGAACAATAATAAAAACTTTAAATTGGCGTACAAAAATTTTTTCTTAAAAATCCTTTAAAAAGTTTATATAGGTATAAAAGCTTTTTTTAAGAAACCACTACAAAGACTTATAATTTTTATTCTTGTATAAATTCATATTTGCACAGCATTCTGTTTCTGTCTTTTACTACTAAAAGAATTAGAAAAATTAATTTTATCCTTATGAACAGTTTTCTATAATAGTATTTGTTTTTAAAATTCCTAATCTATTACATAGGAGCAAGTTCGTGCGACCCAGTTCTTCATTTTATTTTTTTCTGTACTTAGAAATTGTAGGTCCAATGCGTTGTATATATGTATAACCGGCCAAATGTTAATCACCCTGTTTTATTTTAAGCTTAACAGCTGAGACTTCATTGAACTAAGGACTTAAATGAGGCATGAAACTCATCAGTTGGTTTCAGGCTAGAATGTAAACTTAGTCAAGGGATTTATTATTTTTATTTGTCATTTTTAATTCTTTATCCTACTATGAATACACATAGATTATTTTAATTGCCATCAGCATCGAAGGTTAACCTATGTATGGATTATACGTAGTAGGTGGGTAGATAATGGAATTAATCCGATTTTCGATGTAATTCTCGAAAAAACCTCAGGAAATTTGTATCGAATAAGAAAACCTTATATTCAACGTACACGTCACGTAGATATCATTTCACTTTGGTATCGCAGAGTGTTAAAAGACTCAATTTAAAAGATTAACCCCCGAGCAATTCTTAGCCTCAAAATCGATCAAACTTTCTGTAATACAACTCCAGGTTTGAATTTGTTTTTTAAAAAGAGCTACAAGAAATATATGTACAATGAGAAAAAAAACGTATTTTCCTTCAACAATGCTTCCTTCACAACGGATTGAAGAAATTTAACGATGTTATCGTAATTCAATTAAAAATAACCACAGACAAGAATAACAGGGAAGAAAATGTGTTACAAAAACACTCCCATACACATGCACGCAAGAAAAAAAAAGTTTGGTTTAACCCACACTACATTATATGTATTTCAAAATTAATTAGATTCAAGATTCTATATTATGCACACCCTGATGGTTTTAGGTTTTGTATAAAGTACATAGTGAAATATTCGTATATGTCTACAGGATGATCTGAAAGCCCTTAAATTGATAGAAGGCCATGTTAGGATTTTCCTAACATAACACGTCAATTGAAAAAGGATCTAGATAAATGTATATGTTTATGCATACATTTTAAATTGGCCCATTTTTTTTTAAGTTGGTGAAAGCATTTTTTAATTTTTCTTACACACACGTTTTTGTTCTTCTTTTTTTTTAAGACCAAAAACAAAGGTGCCTCAAAAACTGTTCAACGTTCTTAAAAAATCAATTTTTTTATTTAGTTAAAGCTAGGTAAGGTTAGAAAAATAAATCGGAAAAATGGTTATTAATGGTACCCTAAAATAATTTTATTTGTTTTTGATTTTCTCAAAAACGGCCCTATCGATTTTGATTTTTTTGCTAAAGATCCCCAAATTTTTGGATTGTATTGTGTATTCAATTTTAACAAAAAAAATGTGATTTAAAAAAAAAAAATTTTTTTAAAACTCAATATTTCGAAAACCCTATTTTGTTAAAACTTGACAGTTAAAAGTTTTTTGATATACAGTCTATAAGATGTGGCAACAAAAAATATTTTATCCAAATATAACGGTTCCCACCATACAGATGTTAAAAAAAGGTTTTCGAAAATTGTATTTTTCTCGAAAACGGCACCTTGACTTTTGATAATTCTCTTTTCCTTTTGATTAATTTTAACGATCTATAATTCAAAAACATTGTATTTCAAAACTTAAAGAGAAAATTCTACTCGTATATCTCAAAAATCGGGTGATTATATTTTTTAGAAATAAAATTTGTATTCGTACAATACCAAAATTTTTTCTTAAAAATGTTTTAAAAATTATGTGTATAAAAGCTTAGTTTTTTAGGAAACTGCTTCATCGACTTAAAATTTTATGCTTATGAACATTTTTCTAATAACATTCATTTTTAAAATTGTTAATCTATTACATAAGAGCGAGTTCGTGCGACTTAGCCGTGCATTTTATTTTTTTGAATTTTTGCACATATTTTTTTTTTATAAATGTTAATTTCTAATTGAAATAATGTTACACTTTTGATAAGATAAAGATAATACTAGTTTTTGGTAATTTGTGACTTAATTTGGTAAATCCAACTCTTGTCCTTGGGGCAATCGGATATTTTATGATGATTTTCTTATTATGTAAATTTCTATGCTATAAATTGTTTAAAGTTAGTTTTTAAGAAATCATGCGAAATAAAACATTGAATAATAAGAAAAAAGCTTGAAAACAGTATTTTAATACTACCTTCAAGATGTAAAAGGTTTTTTAGTAAAGATTTCTAAACTTTGACAGATGGTTGTGGCAATATTGTTGAAGCTAAATCTGTCAAACTGACTATCATTTATTTAGTCTGTCTTTTTTTTCAAATATATGCGGAGAGCTAGATTGCTCAAGAACATGCGCAAATGATTAAATTGGTTTATGTAGGTAGGTCTTCTGTTCGAGCAACATTTCGTAGGCTTCGCCTATACGACCATTAACATACGGTCGCATTAACTGTCCTTCCGAAAGAATAATTCGCAATTTATTTGCGTTTTATCCCCACAAACACGAAATACTTCGGTTTAATCCTCTGAAATACTTCTCTTCGAATTTCCAAAATTATAGCTCGTTGTCAACGTAAGATCTGCCGAAAGTCTTGCCGCTATCCGTACAGAATCAGGAAGGCGCTACGTACCACAAAGCCCATGCCATATACCCCGGATCACAATGGACATTTTGCAAAAGCGAACATGGTTACCTCACACGCAGGCGATATGAATTAGACATCGAGATCGTACGATTTGACCTCTTTTTTTGAAAGTTTCTTGATGAACAGGTCCTTAGCAAAAAACCAAAAACAACCATTGCCGTGAAATCCAATATAATCAATGCCATTGGTCAAATTCAGCCATAGTTATTTAAATTTAAAGATAGAAAATGCTTTATGTAAATCTCCTTTGATTCAGTGTTGGACAAAGTGCAATACAATTTTTTTCGAAAACTTCAGCAGTTTTATAGACATGGAAACAATTTTATTAAGCAGAGCCCAGGTCATAGTTGTTTTTTTTTTTGTTTTTTGGAAGGAAGAGTGCCGACTAATAATAAATTTAATTTTCAGAATCTGAAGGCTTAAAATGACGAAAATGTGGAGAAAGAAACACTTTGTATCATCGGATTTTGAAAATTGAGTAAAATATATAAAAAACAATCCAAGTTTAAGTTTAGAACACCCTGTGTCTAAAATAAAAGCATTATTCGAGTGTGTTTATGTATATGGTAAATTACCATGAAAATCTTTTTTAATATAGTAAATTTGCGTTTAGTAGGGTAAGTGGTCGCAATGTGTGGTGATAATATTGCCTTTGATATCTGGAATTGTAATTTTCGGTTTAATAAGCTACATCATATTGGAAGTTAAAAAAAAATACTTTAACGCATAACTAGCCTTCTAATCAAGACAATTACATTTGAAAATGTAATAAACAGACTGGTGTATCCGTATCCGTTTAGTCAGAAAATTACAATAATATTAGGAAATTGACTGTGGTCAAACTCTGCCATCTAAATAGTTTGATATACATAATATAATAAGCCATAGCAATCGAAGTCTGAAAATGATAAACTTTATGAAAGCAAGCAGTTAAGATTTTAAATTTTTTAACTCTAATCAAGTCCACATAAATGAAAAGAAAAAATCAAACATTTAAAGACGATACCTAAATCTGCAATTTCGGTGCGAGAATGTATTAAAAATTCACCAAATAAATAAATAATAAATATCGTAGATCTGTAAATGGAAATAACTCGAAATTATTCACGCACCAAATGGAACATCCTGATGAACATACATATGTACATATGTATTTACGAGTATGTATACGAGTAATCAATCATTTTCTATTCAACAACAGATGGTCTGAATAAGCATTTGTATTTATTCACATCACTTTCGAATTGGGCTATTAATAATATTTGCCATATCGTAATAAGTGTCCCAATACAAAACTAATTTATGTGATGAAATTTTTGATAGATCCCTATAGGAAGAAACCAAAGCTTTAACTTTGAACAAATTTCTATCTTTAAACGGAAATAATAATACCTATACCTCTACCCTGAATTAGTGAACTCTGACATCATCGCATTAAACTTAACGAACCGCAAATATAGAGTCCGGCGATAAGGATATTTAAAATTTGTTCAACTAACTCTAATTGGGATTGGGATTGGAAGGAAGTAGGTGAGAACCAACATTCAAAACTCAACGACCTATAAATGACCTGTAAACAAAAAAAGAAGGAAAATAAAGTCCCCAACTTTGTCGTATGTTCTTCCATTTAGACCATGTCCATTTGAAAGTCATTTGTCCAACTCAAACTTTATGAACTTAGTCTTTAGGGTTTTGATATCTTTTAACGCAGATTTTATACAAGTGATACTCGGGCTTATGGTAGGTAAAAAACAACAAATCAACAAAATTATTTTGTCTTTGATTATATTCATAAATATAATCATATGTGGGAAGGTAGAAATGGCGGCCACGGGCAGTCTTTGGCAGTGACCCAATTAGCTTTGGAATACTGGAATAAATTTGACCTTCCAATTTAATGGGATATAATACTGGGTACATGAGCTCCCCTTGACTTGAAGTAGCTCTAACTCGCAATCTTTAGATCGACGATTATCCGTAACAGAAATCGTCGAGGTTCGTCTGAAGGTCGTGTTAATCGTGTTAAGAGAAGAGATCAAGTCATTGATCTTCAGTTCAGATAGTTCGTTGAGGTATTGAGGAATAACTCTACGAATAGTTGGGCTCTAATTTTGTTCAGAACAGGATGTTTATGGAGGAAATAAGTTAATGTTTTCATTTCCTGTGAATTCCCTTACGATAATGAGTGTTGTAGGGCATACCCAGCTTTGCTGCACATTCTTATATTGGCAAGTGCAAGTGCATGTTGCAACTATCCTGGATTTTGCTTGCCTGGACCCGCATTTTAGGTCATTTGTTCGGGACCTATTATACGGGTCCACATAATATCTAGATATAATGCAGTTGGTTAAGTTGGTTAAAAAAAATATTGTTTTGGATTTTTGTACTCAATATTCCGTAATCCACATGCTCGATTTTGTTTTGCAAACAATAGTCTTTAAATACTGTCTACTGGATGTAGAAAGAAATAATTGTTTAATCTAAAGATAACGATATTCATTAAACAATATTAAAAAATGGCTTTTGAAAATTGTATTTTTCACGAAAATGGCACAAGGAATTTTATTTCTTAATTTTTACGATCTGTTACTCAATTAATTTAATTTTGAAATGAAGACATTACTGACACTACTAACCATAGAAGCATTTTTTCGACTGTTGACTTTCTCATTGTCAGCATGGCGGATTTGAAGGAAATTAGTTAAAAGTTTAAAAAATATTTTACGAGTATATCAAAATTTAAGAAACAAAATACTTTTTGGGTTTATTATTTTTTGAAAATTCAAAATCTCAAAAACTGGTTAATTTATAGAGTTATTTTAAAAAAATGATTACAGTTTCTGTAATAATACCCAGTTTTAAGATTCTAAGTCTCTTGAACATAAGAGCAGGTTTGTGCGATTTAGTCATGCATTTTATTTTTAACTCATTGTTATGTATTTTTTACGTCCTTTGGAAAATTGGTAAATCCTAGACAGTTTTCAACAAAAATATTTTTTCAAAAAAAGCTATGAGTTTAATTTTTGATTTAATCTTATTCATCGCACGCAAAGAATAGGTTTGTAATTGAAAAAAAAATGTTATGTAATTAAAATAATTAAAAATTCGAATTCTTTTTTACGAATTTCAAACATGACCTAAAGTTTCTTTGTGTATCACAAAATTTAAAAAAGGGTGTTGAACTTAAATACTTCACTTTATGTCTTTCCGTAACAGAGTTTAGAATTTTGATGAAGAAAATCACTTTTTAGCAAATAAGGGACTACTCTTAATATCATTTCAAGGCGAAGAAACGTGATTGGCAGATTAAGTGTATTTTTCTTTAAAGGGTCTACCCTTTTAAGATATATATTTTTCGTCTACAAACAATCATCAAAACCTATATGTGATAGATAAGGATCTATTATTTTTGTTAACAAAGGCCCAAGAACAAGAAAAGGGTCATTTAACTTAAAAACTAAATTAAACAAAAAAAAAAAACATTCACCCTTTTGGTAATTTAAAGGTTTCTTGTTATTGAAAAGCCTAATCTCATCTACATATATATATATATATATATATATATATATATATGCCATTCAAATAAAACGTTTTCTTTTTAGGGAGAACTCAAAAGTAATTGATTCATAGTATTTTTTTTTTTATAAATTTAAAATTGATTGGAAAAAAGTTTTCTCTAAAAGAGATATAACAGTTAAAGGACATTGAACGTACAAAGGTTGAGTAATCGAATTTTAATATTTTCAGATATTATTTATCCAAATTGATATCTTTTTATATGAAAAAAAGGTAAAAAATATATTTTTGATTGTGCCTTTTATCGTTTGATAAATCAATTTTAATTTGACTCGTGACCCATTTCGAAACGCTTTAAGCCACTTCTCAAGAAAAGCCTGATAACAATGCTTTTTGACTTACAACTCTCAACCATTCCTGTACATATACATATGTATGTACGTATTCTCAGCAGTTTGGAAGGGATCTTTAATTTGTTGACAACTGCTTAAATGAGAAGCATGTCAAAAGATACTCGTGGAGGAAACGATTTTGTTTTTTTGTTTTTAGGTGGCAGCAACTGGGAATCGATTCCAGGTCTTCGGCTTGACAACTCATAATTGGAGAATAATCAGTGAATTTAAGAGGCTCTTATTATATTAAATTTGGTGGTGCAATAGCTCGAAGAGATCCAGTTCCTAGTACCTAGTATCTTGCAAATATTCCTGGGTGTGTGTTACTAGAAATGGAGAGGACCTACAATTTTCTGACGAATCCGAACGGCTATGATGAGAGGCACCATTCATGACAAGATGGGTCTTAAATTAAAGAACTCAAGATGGATAAGGAATTTACGAAAAAGTTTGAGGAAATGGAATTTTACAATTCTACGAACGAATGGACTGGAATAAGTCGATTAAACTTCACTAGATCACTAGTTTCCTCGAAGAAAAACTCACTAAGATGGAGCCTTGGTCCATTTGATAGAGCAGGGCATATCTTTACAGAAGATGATAAATTGATTTTAACAGCTTCTGCAAACATCGTTTGAATAAATGCCAAGCCTCGTTGTGAGCATGACCTATAAAACAGTGTCCGGTTATGGCACCAATTACGGAGCAAATGTCCAATGTACTCAGGGATATCAAACCCTTTGAACGTTTAAGATCAAGCATTGACGTGATCTGGTTTGCTATCGGTCCATCTTAGGTTTGTGTTCTCTAAAGCATCTTGTTTCAGCAAAAGTGTACATGTAACGATGTTTATACATATAATAGCCTAATCAGATGTTTCACAAACAAAACTATAAAACTATACAAAACTTCAGGATCGAGTTCGGCCTGTTTCTTTTATTGGCATCCCGGATTGAAGAGGTCTTACGAACTTCCAATCAAGCCAATAGTTTTTAAGGGAAGATTAATTGCATGTAATTTTTCTTAGTTCCAGAAAACCTACAACATGTGCTAGGTTTCGGGAAAAGTGTGTGCAATTAAGTCAGTAAAATCAATAAATTTTTAACCCTCAACTAGAATTCTACTTTTATTATTTCAAAGTTTAGTGAGAAAAAATTTCATACCACTGTCAAATAATTTTTGTTTTTTTTCCAAGCCTGCATGAAAACATACGAGTATCATCAAACCTTCAAACGAGATGGATGATAGTCTTAGAGACATTCCTAAAAATCTTCATTTATCAGAATGCGTTAACTTATGTGAGATGGACTGTCAAGTTTTGTAGGATGAAATTTCATATTGTGAGATATTGTGAAAGAACTTTTGACATTAAGAACGATGACACATTAAACTATGAACAACATTGCAGCTGCTAGAAATTTTATTAAGTTCATTGTTATGTCAGTAAAATGTTGTCCTGTCAAACTAACCGTAAAAGTAAGAAAACAACATTTCGTTGTTAAAAGGAAGAAATTTAATTTATAAAAGTTTCCACGTGCTTGTGTGTGCTTTCCACTGGTTTTATTTTATTACGGATTATTTAACGAAGTATATACTCGTACCTATATCTCTATATTTTAAAGTTTAACTAAAAAAAACCCAAGAAACCAAAAACAAAAAGAAACCCAAAAACTTTTGAAAGAAAAACCACTGCAAAATGGGAGGGGAAGATTTTCAAATTAAACGTTCACACTGGCCAAATAGACACAAAGTGCTACAAACTTCTACAAGTATACTATAATTTGGAGAAGAAGAAGTGTACCCTAAACAACAAAAGATATCCACTATGCTACAGTGTTCAGCGAGAAAACTTGCAGCATACGAATAGCTTTATACCAATGAACTTTCCGCAGGAATCCAAGGATGACAAAATGCAGTTGTTGAACTGATTTGAGCAATTGAGTGCTCTGCCCGACATTGTATGTAGTATGTTTATTCTCTATGGAACGTGTGTTGCCCGAAGGGATTTTACGGAATTTGTTTCCAACACAAAACTTTCAATGCCATCAATGAATGAAGCCACTAGTGCTAGAGGGGATGTATTAAGCAAATTCCCATAAATCATGGCTAAAATTTTTATTTTCTTCCAAGTTCTTTAAATTCTTCCCTCGTATTTTCTAATTTTAAAAACTTTCATGGTCATAAATATGGTTAGATTATTATAACGATATATATAGAAAAATATATAACTACCACAAAATTTAAGTTCATTTTTAGTTGAATTTATTAATCGAAAATTGAAGAATTTTTTTGTAAAATGAGCCCAATTCATATTCCAGTATCGCAAAAGCCAATAAGTGGTCATACCTGCGTAGATTGAAGACATAGCCGATAACGTAACATTTAAGGACTATTTACATGAGAGCGACCAACGGCCTACGAATGAACGAACATTCGCCCATTTTGACATTTCGTTCACATAAAAACATATCGTTTTTAGATTTTAAAGCATTTAATTCTACGTGCTTTTTTATTTCTTAACGCCGCGCCGCACCTCCATTAGCAATATTTATTTCTGACATTATGTCAGACACTATATCTGAAGTTTATATTTCTTTAACACCGTGGGCAAATTATGTCGTGATTATTCATTCTTCGCCATGATCTCACCAAGTAAATCACGTTGTTTGATTTTAGCGATAAACGCATTGGAAAAGCTGGAAGAGGCAAAACGGGAAGAATACAAAAGGAAGCACAGGTTTTGGGTCAAGCCATTTTTGAGCAAAAGAGATTTGTACGACCTTGAAGAACATTTGCATCAAGTCATAATTGAGTAGTCCCACAAGCATGGAAGGTCTCTGAATGCCCTAATTAATTTTAAAATATTAATCAAAATACTTACTATCTTCAATGTTTAATTCTTTTAATGTTAACTTTGGTCTGCAAACAAGCAAACAACATTGTATGTACTTCAACAGACAATAAGTAGTAGAAAAATAAGTGTCAAATTACATCTTGGCTTAATTTCTATAAGAAGTGAAAACATAACATGAGTTTGTCAATGAAATGAAGGAATGTTACGTGAAAATGTGGGAATTTGTGTCAAGACTCGACGTCTTGTGAGAAATTTGCATCTAGTGAAGTTGGGGTGTCACGAAACGTCAAAATTTATATCTGCATTTATTTCTTCTACGAAGACAAGAAATAAATAGAAAAAATTATGTCTAAAAATAACAAAAATCGAGACATAAGGGGACTCCACAAGAAATATTGGCTACATGACACATTTCTTGCAATCACTTATTTCAAGTGGAGGCTCAGTGTAATGATCAATGCTTTCAAAATCAGAATTCAATAAGCTATCTTACATTCTGCAGTTCAAGTTCCACATCCGAAGAATACGGAAATAGATCTTTAAACTAATATGAAAAGCTAAAGGTACTCTTGCATACAAACAAATTTAATAAATTCAAAGATTCAGATAGAAAAACATTGATAAATATGAAGAAGAAATTCGGTTTAAAAACGGAGCCCTAGGGCTGACCAGAATTTAAAAATTTTAGACTTAAAACCATCCAATATGACTTCCGATCTCCGAAAGGTTATTTATAATCCAATGAACAAGAGATTCAGACAAACACAAAATCCCGCATTTTCGATTAGAAAACTTGATGCCAAACTCTATCTTTTAAAATATCAAGTGCAATAATCTTACTTATTCCAAAACAATATAACTCTATATATGATAGATTCAAAATAGCAGATCAGAACAATCTGACCAGAACATTTAAGATTTTAATGATCTTAGAGAGTGGGCCAAATACAAGTTTTTTTTTTAATGTAATAAAATTAAATTTTTTAAAATATATTAGTAAGATCAAACATTCCTTAGTTATTTGTAACACACGACGTTGTGAGTCAATTGGAGCCCGTTAGCAAATAATCCGAGATCTTTGTGCAGAATTCTCCTCAGGCTAGTTCGTGAAATGTTGAGCTGTTGAGATCGATGGCGAGTTGTTGTTTGTGAATTGAGTCTCACATTCTAGGCTACAGCAACCACATTCTGGTCTGTGCGCATCGCATGATGACGGAGATCACGAGTGTTGTCCACTTATAGCATCCCAGTCTTACGAACTTTATGCCTGCGTACAGCAGGCGCAAGAATCGCACTGTTTGGTAATAAGTTTTCAATAGTAGAGTGACTCATTTCGTTCCGCGAAGGTATGAAACTAACTTTCTGTCAAGATTACGAGCGGGAAACAGCTGTCAGTGTCAAATAACCTATGATTTAAAAAGAAACCACTAGATGGCCACCCTGTATTTGCAGTTAATTTTTCTTGTGCGGAGAGAAAGATGGAAAACTTTAGGTGAAAATTCACATACAATAATTTAAAAAAAATCATCAGAAGTTTTAAGTTTTTTTTTTTAATTTGGGATATTTCACATAATCTGCTAACACCAACAAAATTCTTTTCAAGTGTAGCGTAGTTGCAACATATTTGCCTGGCAGTAGCATACTCGTGTGTTACATTTGTTTCTTTGAGTAAAAGTGCCCTTAAGCTGGATTTTGTGTTGTATACACATGAAACTAATTCTAACTTGGGGGTTGGTTTAAGAAAACTGCGTATAAAATACGAAAATGGGTATGAAAACCTATGTGTGTCTATATGTGTACCGAAAATCCTTAAAATGTATACAACAATAGAAAATGGTTTAACAATTCAGATGCTGGATGAAAAGCGCAACGACAATGAAGTTTGACGTTTACTGATTATTTTGCTTGTTTGTTGTGTGAATGGGGAGACAAGAATGTAAATTTATTTTAAACTTTGTTGGAAGATTTGTTTTTTTTTTTTTAAGTTTTATCAAAGTCAAGTCAAAGATTAAACTGATGTTTGTTTGTCTTAGAAATCATAGGACCCATATTGCAAGGTTTAAACGTTCTTTTGCGGAGGACAATCAGCACTTTTTGGTACTTTTTGGTGTGAACAGTTTAAGAAACCTCATCTGTTAAGTCTGTAAGACTATCAATTCAAAATAATAGAATTCATTGCTTAAGCTACACATTAAAAAAATTAAGTAGGAAAAAAATAAGACATTTCTTAAAACAAAAATGTTCAGCAAAAACATATTTAATGCTCTAAGGAACATCTTCTAAATCCTTAATATTAAAAAGTCTCTTGACTCAAATTCCTTGATTTGCTGTCGTACTATAAGAAGAAAGAAAAAAACTGTCAAGAATACGTACCTACCTTTGGGTACAATAAACCAGTCAGTCAGGCCAGTCAGACCAGCCAGACCATCAGGCAATAACCCAAGAGACTATATCTTTTCCACAAAACAATAAATCACTAAAGATGACAATCCTTGTTGTTACGCCATTTATCGACCCTTTTTTTGCCGTCGTCGTCTCGAATGATGATTGAAATAATCAGAAAGATCCTTTATCCTTGGGAATGTTTATTTACATTTTCGTTGTACTATTTTTTCTTCGAAGGATATGAAAGTTCCATAGAATTTCATGAAAAAGGTTGAATGGAATGGAATGAAGTGTACCTATATATTTTTATTTGATATGGAAGGCAATGGATAAGACTGGGGAATCGGATCTCTATTAGCTGTAAATAGCATCACGTTGCACTGTGTACAACTATGCAATATATATTTTTCTCTTCTGATGAAAACGAGAGATGCAATGGTGGATATCTAAGTGAATGAAATTTAATTCAAGCAAGAAATTGGCAATGTTTGGTGGGGTGGGGAAAGGGGTTGGTTTGATTCAATTTTGGATTGGTCGGTTAGTGGTTATAAAGACTTGGGCGAAGAAATTCTCTGGACCGAATTGTGAGTCTTAGAAAGGGTGTTTCTGCATAGCATTTCAAATTTATTGGTTAAATCGAATTAATGGGAAATGTTTGATATCTTATATTTTTGGTTACTATACAAAGTCCTTGCATTGAATCATTTAAATCTAATGTGTTCTCTAGGAAAGAGCTTAAACGTTGTTCAAATATCAAGTTCTAAGAAGATATGTACTGAAAAACTAACTGACGAAAATAGAATCTAGTTTCAATTTAAAAAATAGCTATGAGATTATTTTAGAGTGGGGATTTTCAATTGCAAAGACGGGAAACCTTTGCTGCAATTGAGGTTGTTTCAAAAAAACAGCAGTACAAAATTTAATTAAATTGTTAATACTTTAAGGCATAGCCTCTATGCATCTACGTTGCATCAAGTTAACCAAATTCTGACACCTCTCCACTGCTTTAGTGTGCCGAGTGTCTCGAACATCTGTCTACAATTCCTTAACATTTCTTTAGTTTCGCCTCATGGACAGAACTTTGAACAAGTTTTCAATGGGATTAAGGTCAGGTAATTGTGCTAGCCACTCCAAAACTTTAACTTCTTTTTGTTCAACCACGATATTACTTGTTTTTGAAGTATGCTTTGGGTCATTATCATGTTGGAATACCCAAACTACCACTTAATCTAATTATCAAATCAACTCTCAATAACCTATGTATATATTAGACTTCAATGCTGTCAGAACAACAACGTGCAAGTGTCTATCGCTTCCATGTATTTGATATGTGTAAAATTGCTATTTGTGAGTTAGTGTCATCAAGAATTTTGACCAACTCTTCAGCGTCCATTATACCCTTGATAGTATATATTGGCCCAACTCCCTGATATGAGAAGCAGTCCCAAATAATAAATTTTACTCCGCCATGTTTTACCGTCTTTAATGTGTATCGAGGATCATAAGCGGTGTTTTGAGGCCTTCTTACGTACTCCCGACGACATTTGGAACATGGAAAAGAACTCTCATCGCTCCAAAGAATTTTCCTCTATTGGTCCCTGGGCAAATCTTGATATGTTTTTTCGAACGCTATTCTTCTTGCCACTTGATTTTTGGTCAAAAGTGGCAGTTTCCGTTGACTTCTGGTTGGCAATTTATCTTCTAACAAGCGTCTTCTAATGGCAGGCGAAGGTCATCTTTTATTCACTTTGAACTCATTGATGAGTTCTGTTTTGCCAACTGAATATTTTTTTCTGTCAATCCGCTCAGCAGTCATTCACTTTGGACCACGGTTTTCGGGCAATCAAATAGTTAAAAAAAATGTTTTGATAGTTTGTACCAGTAAAAACTAACAGCCCTATTATACCTATCAACTATCAACAAGATACTTGATATATCAACAAATTGACTATTATGACTATCAATAATTATCAACATTTTTTTATCGACTGTGAATTTTATTAGATTTTATCATTATTGTGAATGATTTTTTTTTTTTATAGACATGGTATTACGGATATCAACAAAATAGATACACATCAATTTTCTTTTCAACCACAAATTCTTGATGAAACGTAAACATATAAATTTATTCGGAATTTTTAAAAGGGAAAAAAGTTAAAAAGAATAATGACTTCGATAGAATTGTTTTTTATAGAGAGTTATGATGAATTTTTTTAAGAACAACTTACATTTTAGCACAAAGAATTTTCCTTTTCGTGGCCGACAAAAAACAAATAAATATTTCAAACGTTGAACTTCAAACAAAATAAACAAAATTCATTCACAATAAACTTTTGATAAGTAGTTAATCACAATCGGTCTAAAATTATCAGTTGATACCCATAATACCAAATTATCAACTTATTGATAGAAATTATTGACTATCAAATTGACACTCATAATAGGGCTGTAAGTCACTGCTATTTGTATGAACAGTTGCAACCTAGAGTGTTTAAAGAAGTACATACATTACAGAAGAGAAAGATAAGCTTAGACTAAAAGTTTAAAGCCATAAAAATTCTGGCGTATTTTCAAGGAGCCTTTAAACATAAATAGAGAAAAAATGTTTTTTATATAGCGTGATTTGGTGTCAAATCACTCAGATCAATTTCTCAGCACTCAATAATATTTAAATACTGTGAGAAAAATTAAGTGCAAGTGGCTATCGCTTTCATGTATTTGATATGGGAAGCACTATATTTACGAGGTGTCGTATACTGTAGAAAGGGGCGTGTCAAAAACCCTATTGTTCCGAAACCATATCACACTGTGTCAATTAAGTTTTTTTCTGTGTGTGGACAAAAGAAGATAGTGCTCTCGAAAAGTGGAACACTTTTGTTCAGTAAGAAATGTTTGCAACATTATGAAGATTGATTAGTCCAAACAGTCATTTATACAACCCTTTTTCTCGATTAATTTGGATCGCACCTCCGCTAGCATATTGCATTTTTAATAGAATACTAATTTTTTTAATTAATTTTACAGAGATCACTTCTGTTCTTAATGAGTATGTAGCTGTTATTGGTAGTACCCTTGGCATAATGGTTAGTGCGTTGGACTGTCATGCGGAAGGTCTCGAGTTCGATTCTCAGCCATTGCAAGAAAGTTTTTTTCAGGGGTGTACTGCCTCTTGCGAGGAATTGACAAATTCTCCAAGAGTATCTCTTGCCATGGAAAGTGCTGCTCATTAGCCGTACGGAATCGGCAGAAAATTGTAGGTCCCCTCCGTTCCTGGTAACACGCACCCAGGAATGGTTGAGAGTTGTAAGTAACTAGGTCTTGGTTCACTCCCAGCTGTTGCACCACCAAATTTATTTACTTATTTATTTAGCTGTTATCGGTTATCGAAATTCTCTTATTCAAATGAGATTAAAGTAAAAACTCCAATAGAAATTAAGTTCAAGTTTCAAGAAGATTTCAATCAAAGAGAATGCTACATTGAACAATTAACATATAATGCACCTATGTACATGTTAATCTGTTGAAAGACCTCTCTAATCAAAATTTCATTGCATTTAATTCAATTGAATTCTCTATTATACCACAAATTTCATCCTAAGCTTAAATACGAGTACTACAGAACCATGATTAAATCGAAACGTGGGCTGGAAATTGAATACTATTCACAAAAAAAAATTGATTCCATTTTGGAAATATTTAAGCAGAAAATGTCATACATCTCTACCTTTACCCATAGGTGCATAGTCATATTCTAAATTGTATATTATTTTTGCTACACCATTTGCGTTTAACTGTTTGGACTCAATTCTAAAAAGCATTTCTATGTTCCCTTGTTTTAATTTAAAGGATACTTAACTTCAGGCAAGCATTTCATCGACTTTCTCGAATTCCTTTCAATTTTAACTTTTTTCAAATCATAATTTATCTTATGAGTTCGTAGTTGAAAAAATTAACTTTTATAGGGCTGAATGTTATAGCCCGGAACAACCTACGGGCTTTTTTAAGTGAGAAGGTTTTTAATAAAATGGTTCGAATTCCACTTACTTAAGAGGATTAAGGTTTCTGATATTCGATTTCATGCTACTTTTTGTTCTGTATATATAGCTGAGATGGAAAGGGTATTTTTTTTGTCGTTATATTCTCATTGAGACTAAGATTTTTAAGAGCATCCTGATGCAGTTTTCTTTTTAATTTTAATATTTGAATTTGTGGTTTTTATTAGTTAAAATTTTTTTTAATGAATTAATCATATAAGAATAATAAATTTTTAATTTAAATTTACTTTTTAAATTTACTATTAACATATTACTATTTAAAATGATTCATCGTTGCGTGATTGTGATTATCGACTACATACTGTCCGAAGTTTACAATTAGTTTAATTAAAAAAGTGTTCAACAATAAACCAAAGAGCAAATCAGTTTAACCTAAATTCAAATAGATTTAACTCTATCATAAATAAATTTAACCCAGGAATCATATTCAGCAACGGCGCTCATTTTTTGAGGAAAGGGTTCGTCAACAAGCAAAATTGGAGGGTTGGGACGATTCCAATCCACAACAGGTGATCTCCCAAAAATCACTGTTTCATGTAGATTATTAGCCGGCGGCTTTATCGGCTGATGCTTCGTTAAAAGCGTAGATCAAATTACCATCACCAACAATGGAGATGGCTTTTGATCGATGATAAAAATTTAATTCGGTGTGAACGACAAGTTGCGATTTTAAGTCATGATTATCTCAACGGAAAGGACTGCGATCGTGTTATCGCTCAAATTCAGCATGATATATGGTCAGAGTTATCGAGATCTTGACGGGCATTTGAACGATGTAATGTTCCACATAAAGTGAAGGGTTTTTCAATAAGGGCGGCTAGATGTTGACATGAAATAAATCAAGCTGTGTATAAAGTATTAAAAAGTTATTTTTTATTTAAAAGACCCATGTATGCCATTATATATAAAATATGACATCGGTCCAATGCCCAACTCGGCTTCTTACGGTGGCACGGATCCGAGTGGTTCAATTTTCAATGAATTTTCCGCATAGATCCGATTAAATTCGAGCGATAGTCTATGTTATGTTTTCCTAAACGGCATCGGTCGATTGCGATTTATTCACATAGATCTGCGAAAAAGACGGGTTGTGACTTAGGTGGCCAATTCACGTTACCTTGGCGAGAGATAACTTTACTCTCAAATCGTTTATGCAGAATGTCTACCACGAGGTCCACCTTGTGGCACGAAGTCTCAGTCCTTCTAGAGACACTTGTCTTCTAGGTCTATATGATTCAATTTGTGCCATAAGAAATTGGTTATCATCGTTTAATAGCACTCGCTATTGACGGTAAACACTCAACAACGTCATTTTAAAAAAGTACGACACCGACAGCCTAAAATACACACCAAATAGTAGTTTTTTAAGGATCCAATATCACCTGGTGAAAATTTTGTAGCACCAAGCCACGCATATATGGCAATTTTTCTTGTAATCAGAGCCATTCATCCAAAAATGTGACTTGTCGCTTAAGATGATTTTTGGGTCAGAATAGGGGTCCTCTTCAAAATGCTCTGGAGCCCAGTCAGCGAACAAACGGCGTTGTCTATGGTCATGAACTTTAAGCTCCTGGGTCAGTTGGATCTATAACAAGTGAAGGCCCAAATCCCAACGAAAAAAATCGTCAACTTGAAAGTCTGCGAAAAGCCAAGTTCTTGTGCACAATGAGGAATTAACTGCCTCGGACTATGATGTACACTTTCACGGACCGTACCGCAGTTGTCGGCCGATCTTGTGTTTCTTTGACGTACGAATGTTGACACGAAATGTTTACTACACTAACGAACACTCATTTTGAGAATAAAGTTTTATCATTTGGGCGTGATGTTCAGTCATGTAATTTTCCATAGTGATTTGAAAAATTGAACAATAAACAACAGATTTGACAGATGTCACCAAAACAAAATTGCTACCACAGGCTGCCAAAATCAACCCACTCCAATTAATATGTATTATTCAATTACAACATCTACCTTTTCCTATTGGAAGGGCTAGCATCTAGAAGTCTAAAATGTGTAAAAAATGACAAATGTTGCTTTGTACTTAGATTATTTCTGCCAAATACAGTCCGTTGAGTTCCATCGCGGAAACAGAACATCACGCGAAGTGACTTATATTTAAATAAAAAGTTAAATATCCCTAAATATCTTTGAAAATATTGCGAAGTCAAAATTTTAATTTATCTGCAACTCATCAAGGATCTTTTTCACGGAACATGGATATCATACAATGTTCATTGGTGACATAGTTCTGCCAAATTAGCTCCAGAAAAAGGGTTTTATTAACGACAAGTGACGTCCTTACTATCATGGTTGACTTCTCAAAAACGACTTCAACGATTTTGACAAGACTTTGTATTTGTAATGTTCGCAACTAATTTAATAAAACTGTATTTAAATTTATTGGTGAAAAATTTCTATGAACCTACATACATAAGTTTTAAGCTTAGAAATTCTTTGAAAAAGTTAGCACATCGGTACTTTTATGTAGTACAAATAATATTCCATACCTAAATCTTACAAACATCTTAATTGGATCTCCTTTTCCAAATATCCTAACCCAAGGCTGCAAGATGCAAAAAGAAAAAACTCGTTGCGGCATTTGGAAGAACTAAAGATACCGTATTGCGGTATTAACTAGAATAGAATATAACGACTATATTATGTGAGTGTTTATTTTATCAAAAATTGCGATAGGATACATAATTTTACGGTCGCCTTAAGGACTAATTTTGAAATCAGAACTTCGTCTTATAGTATAAATATTTAAGAGAACAACTTCTCAATCAAAGTTTCATTTTCAGATTAAAACTATTATTAATAACGATAACATTGTTATCGTAGAAATTTTGTATTAAAATAAAAGTATGAAGCTCAAAATTCAAAAGTTTCCTGTGACACCAAAGCATTAATTAAATTGAATTCAACCCAAAACCGAAATAATAACCGTTCAGAAAAGCCCAATTATTTTCTAATATACACCGAAAACCGAAATAGATAGAAGATTTTATAGTGAAACACTGTAGACTTACAACAACCATTTTAAATAGACCGCCGCCGCCGCATCTCTAGGGAAATCTGTTGAACTCAAATTTCTACCATCAACTTGTTGTTCATATTTTAAATATCTCTGTCTGTCCTTGGAGCGTTCAAATTGGTCATTTAAGATAACAAGGATTCAAAATTTAAATACTTATAAGACCGTTCTTAAGTTAAATTAAACTTTGCATCTATGTATATGTATCGCTTGAAGCATCAAATAAAATCGTTCTAAAAAGAAAAACCACCCCGCAACACTTAACACCAATTTCAAGTAGGCAATCAACAGTTCTTTACAAAAAAAAAAAAAAGAAACAACCCTAGCCTTCCTGTGACCCTGTGAAAGTCACTTCTTCCCTTAACATTCAACAATTCATATTATAATCCTAAATCCTTCTCGCCTTAACTTGGATGAGCTCCTTGGTTGCAACAGTAGCATAGTCCATTTACACCGCAGGCTGTGTTGATGAAGTCCACATCTAGAGAAAATGAAATTACATGCCCATCATCTCCCTTAGGCTTAAGTCCCGGTAATCCATTTTAAAACCTTTTTACACAACATTACAAGACACGAAAGTGTATAAAGGTCAAAAAGTAGATGTTCTAAGCGCAAAAAATACATCTCAAGGATTCTGCAAAGGCACGAACGATATTAATTGTAGCGGGAGTCTATAGCTTGGCTTGGCTTGGCTAATAAATCATCATCAAATGCGTCTATTTGTGAACTTTTATGCTCTGAAAGCTGCTGTGAAGTACCCCTCTATTTTTGGAGCTTAAAACGAATTCGCCGTAATTCAGCAAAAGCTTTTAGAGATTGTGTTTTTTTCCCCATGTTATACTCGTAGTTTTAAAAAGTTTAACTATGTTTTCTTGGAATTAACGGCTAGGATTCACAAGACGAACTTTTTGAAGTCTTAAGAGTTTCAAAGCTGGAACTAGCGCATAATGACTGGGACAAATAGGGTTTTAATCTTTTAAGCCGATTTCAAAAAAAAGGCTTGTGTTTTTTGAAAGATAGTGCATGTCACAAAACCCTTAAAGTAAATAAAGTTTCCATAGTCACTGTCTTATCTCGAGTGAAATGCCATTCCATCATACCCATCTCTATTCGTCCACACTCAATTGAAACACAGGTGATTAAACACAGAAACTCTGACGGCATATTTTTTTGAAAAAGCCATTATGGCAGCTCATTGTAGATAGTCAGTGAAGGGACGTTGGAGTTGGCCATTTACAGATCGAGATGTCAGAAATGTCACTAACCATTTGGGGGAAACAAGAACAGTCGAACTCCATTGAGTTAAGATAATGATTTATTACAAAGCTTAAGAGGATATCCGTATTTCAAAAAGTATAGAATGCACGCCTGGATAGTACTTGCTCTTATGGCTCAAGGCTAGCATTCAAGATGTTAGGCAGGTATGTATAAGAGCGAAAGTGAAAGTTAAAAAAACAAATTTTTGTATTTTTTTTTTTAATAGGTACTTGGAAAAGGAAATCATTTTTACCTATACCCTCATAAGGCTTTGGAGAAACGTTTTAATTACCGTGATAATTAAGCATCAAACGATTCGATACAAATATTTACGATGAAAGTGTATTTTAGAGGGTGTGAGGATGTGCAGGTGTGCGTGTTTGCTTTAGAATGAAACTTTTATTTTTGGCAAATAATAGATACGAGAACGAGTATGTATGTATAGTCATTGTGGTACTTAATTTTAATGTGGCTCTAATGAGTTAAAGCTCAAGACAATGCGACAAAATTTATCAAAGTTATAGCCCTGTTAATGTAACGATGTTATTTCATTCTAAATAATATCTGGATTAACCTAAAACCCTTTAAACTTGTACTTGGCATAAATCTTTCAAATGTTATGTCAAAACCCAATAAGATATTAATTTTGAAAAAGAATGTTTTAAAGAAATAGAGAATATTTAAAGCCTTATTTATTAGATTTCACTAATACTCAAGTCAGAGTATTTACTCCGGGTTGACGCTACGTCAAACAAATTATGGGATGTTGTCTTAATTAGACCTTACTTCTTTCGAAATGAGGTACAAGACACTGGGGCACACCAGCACAGCATTTATGCTTTTAATACTCGTATTAGACCTAAGCCATATAGAATAACTCGAATTGAAAGGTCAAAAAGGTAATTTCTAATTCAACGAAGAAGAAGAGACACATAAAAGCTTTTCGAGAAAAAGGCGTCTTGCCAAACTATGTATATCAAATGCTTTTTCGAAAATTATTTAAATATTGGTTTCAATTTTCGGTGACATATACCATCAGGTCACCAGTGGATGTGGATCTATTGTAACGAAAGTCGTATTTTTGGTCATTAATGAGCTTTCGTTATACGAGATATTTCTTAAACTGATTCCTTATCATCGTTTTTATTATCTTGAAAAGAACTGGGAGGAAGATCCGCATTTTTTATGGGACTGCTGGTCAGATTCTATTTTCCATAAATGAGCCCTGAAGAGTAGGAAAGATAAAAGACTTACGCAATGGTTTCGATAGCATAGCAGAAATCAAAACTGAAGATCTTCAAGAACTCTTGCAATCTTACGGGTACATAAGCTCTCAACTCAAGTAGTGAAGGAGTAATAACACTGTAGGGCAAAAAGTCAAATTTGCGCGACAAGAAAATTAGCTTTTTTGCGAGCTGACTTAAGCAGTGTTATTATGGACGAGTGTTGGAACCGATGACTCAGTAGAGTTTTTAATATTTTTTTTTACAAAATACCAATTTTTTTTACTTATTTTGGAACCTTGAAATATTTGTTCTTCGAATATAAGCATTGGGGGTATTTCTGGCTTTTTGTCTGTACTTTTTCGGATTTCCACAGTATGGTATATTTTGTAGCATCGGAAACTTATATCTCTCATCCTGATAACCTCTTTACAGCCATATACAGAATTCTCTTTGACACTTACTCTTTAAGTTTTTTTCAAGATAAAGATTTTGTATTTCATTGCGAATATTGCCTGCCGTCTTCAGTACTGGGATCTATGTCACTATCGAGGAATCGTAGGGAGCAGTTTAAGTTTTGAAAGAAATTGCCCCCATTGGATATTTTACATGTTACCAAATGGTTCTCCTTGGAGTTTTTTTTCTTTAAGTAGGTTGGTGGGAAAATCGTAAAATGTCATGATATACTACAGTGGTTGGACGTGTTCAAGGGAGCTAATACAATAAAAGTTGAAAAAATTAAGCATATTGCCGGAATGATTTTCATCGTCAGTTGCTCCGTTTTATTTATTCAGAAGCTGGGTTAAATTATTAAAATCAGTAATCTATATATGCCTTCATTAGGGTCTTGTTTAGACAGAATCTCAATCTGAAAAGAATTATGAACATTTAAATAGCCCGTAATAACGATCTCATTACGAGGAAAAGGAGTGTCAGCTCTTCATATAAAGTTAGAAAGCGCATTAAATTCAATATAAGTCAAATTGTTAACTAAACTCGGGCTCCCATAAATGAAACAAGCGTTAATGATGTGGTGATGGTGATGTGGACTGACAGAAATCTTAAGCCACATAAAATGTAAGCTCGTATTCGAAAATTGTCCGTACTCACGCTGAACGGCTGAAACTGATATTAAGCAATATCATTACAATGGACAAGGCCTTTCAGTTTATATAGGGCCGAGAAATTGAGTCAAAATTTCAGACGGTGCATTTTATATGTTTATGAATTCAATGTTTAATATTGCACGAAAATTTTATTGCCCATGTTTTGTGAAGGCGATGAGATATTGAGTGGTGAGATAAAAAAATAATACAACATCATTATATGCCTGTTGATTTACATAAACTTATTTAAAATAATAATATTAAATTTAACAGTAACAAACGAAAATGAGCATAAATGTACTACGAAAATAAGTACGCATACGCCACAGTGTACCGTCATTTCACATTGACCTTTTATTATAATGGATCATTATCTGCATAATTATCATCACATTATCATCAAGCACATTTTGGTTGACCCTATCAAACGCCTTTTAAAAGTCTGTAAATATAACATTAGTTTGAAAACCATTTTCGAGATTTCTAATAATTTTATTACGAAAAATTGCTAGGTTTGTCGCCATCTTAAGATGGTAAAATTGTTTATATAAGAAAAAGGGTTAATATTTCATATGCTATTTTCTCAAAAAACTTGTGAATCCTTATAGGATGGTTATTAGAAACATCTTGTTTGGAGCCAGATTAATTTTATATATAAAAAATGTTCCAATCGTTAAAAAAAAGCACGAGAAACATTGAACTATGTATTAGAGTTATTGGCCCCAAAAGAGCGACAGTACAGTTTTTTTTTTTTTCAAAACAATTGATTCTCATCATTGAGATCACTTAATGCTGACCCAAAATCTTTGCAGCTTAGATTAAAGCAGCTAATATTGATAGAATTATCAATTATGAATAATTGTTGGGAACACATTGAGGAGAATATAGACAACATCATTAATGGAATTTCTATATAATTTGTACGACTTATTCTTTTTATTTTTTAAGCTATATAAAGGTTTATTCCACGAAGATGACTTAGAATTATTATGGGCAGCGACTTTAGGGACAAATAAGTTAATTTCTTAACAACACGTTGTTGTATGTTATCCCTCTGCCTCCGACATAATTTTTTTCTCTCAATTCAACTCGAAAATTTTGCCAGTGCTGTTGAAAAAAATATTTCAACGCTGGAGTTGCTCAAACATCAAAACTTGGACAGGTGCTGTTCAACATTTACACTGCTAATAAACCAGCCAACATAAACCAGACAACATGCAACCGACTGCAACACATACGCCATCGTTTTTTCTGCAAAAATGTTTGCCAGGGGAGTGCAAGAGCACATTAAAAACCTATGAAACATAGTAAATGGGGACTGAAAATAAACTGCGAAAAGACCAAACTCATCTGCTTCCGAACACCAGTGACTGTCGTTCGAAGACGAGCGTTTGCAACACGCTGCGAAGCGATCAATCTAAAGTTTCCAGAGAATTTCAGTGTTGTCTGGAGCAGACAAATCATCAACGAAGTACTTGGGAATCAACTTTTCCAACAAAAGGAAATTCAAAAAGCATGTAGACTTGATGTTGAAGAAAGCCAACTATTCACTTCACTTGGTACTCAGGAGGCGAAATGGACTAAGTAAAAAGACCAACCTGCTTGTGTACAACAACATACGAACCGTTCTGACCTACGCCTTTCCCCAACTGGCTTACTATTTCACCTAGAGCAATAAAGAAGTTGAAGCGTTTTTAAAGAAATATGCTCCGTATTTGCACTGGACTATAACGTAACCAACTGATGAAGAAATATACCAAGTAAGAAGATATACGAAGAAGTAAAATGAATACCACAGGACAAGTATTTGCTGAATCTCTTCTTAAAAATCATCAGAAGTGAAACAACAACTCCAGCATGAACTAGATCCACGTGACAGGTATCTATACACCCAAGCCATTACTTACTGACGATCAATTTCAAGAAATCATCCATAACAACGCACCTTTTGACGAGAAGAAGAACAATCAGGGGATACATTATTTTACTGCAAATATCAAAATGAAAATTTTTTACTGCAAATATCAAAAAGAAATCATGAATTAGATTAAGAAAACATTCATATGATATTGTAAGCAAATAACATTATGCAAAGTCAAAAGAAAAACTTTGGGTACCTGTTTTTGAGCCAACATGGTTAAATTTAGTAATAAGTTAGTTTTAAGTCAAATTTTATATAAAACAAATTTGAAAATAAAAATTCTTTATCTAATAATTACTCTCATAAAATCACTTGGACAAATACCATAATAAGACTTATTGTCAAACTTCTTATGGAATTTTTGAAGGCTTTGTCTTAATTTTCTTTATTGAATTCCAATTTCCACCTTTTATTGAATACTCATTTCAGACAAAAAAAAACAAATGCTTAGTTTTGAAATTCTCGTCTTTATTGGTCGTCTTAAGGTACATCGGGGGTTGAAAAAAAATAAGAAATAAACTTTACACTTTTCCCTTAAACTTATGATACTTTTTATGATCCTTAACCAGAACCTCGTAAACTTGTCTCGCCGCCTCATTCGAACATCTTAAAATAAACCTTCCAACACGATGATCACAAACAGCCACTAGATCATAGCAAATATTTTCAATATGAGTTTTTATCTAAATAAAAGAAATGCAAAAAAAAAACGAAGCTCGTTTAAATGCTTGGAATTAATTAAGTGAAAAAAGTCACCTTAGGATAAAGTGTAGTAGGCCTCTTATTGGAAACCATAAGATTGATGGTAAAAGTAAGAACATACGGTGCAACTCGCTTAACTTCCAAACTATGTGTAGCAATCAAATGCATAAGACTTTCCATTTTCAAAGCTAGCTCGACCAAATCATCTACTTCTTTGCTTGCCAGGGCTGTATCCTTTTGCCGATCACTTTTGTACCAGCAAATTGCTTGGAGGAGGTCTTTGAAAATGTGCACAAATTGAGGAACTCTATCCATTAGAATTAAATGTCGGTGTTTGATGAGCATTGTACATAATTCTGTCATAGCAAGGTGAATACGTTTGAATAGTTCGACATTAGTGTCACCTACAGGGAACTTTTTCACATTGATGTCCATCATAAAGGCCAAGATGTCATCGATATTGTCATAGGACATAGGAATCTATAAGTGTATTATTGATTTTTCGAATAATTATGACATGAAGAGCCCAAGCGCCATAAAGACTGATATTGAACTCTTACCTTGGAATTTTCAGCGATCGATTTTTGGCATTCTAGCAAGCTCAGTACTGTTACATGGTCAACAATCTGACATTGGTCATCTTTTTGCAAGCGAAGCACCATATTGAAAGTGATCAACTTAAAGTGCTCATTGAAAATCTATAAAACAGAACGATATAGTCAATTAAATATTTGGTTGAATAAAATAGTTGTAGATACGAACCGCTCCCTTGATTGTACTGAACGGACACTTTGCAATCAGCGCCAAAAGCCTACAAATATATCCAAAGTCTTCCTTTGGTATATCCTTTCCAATTTTCTTCAACGTAAGGAGAAGGTCTTCATTGGTTTTGTTGCTGATTACGATTTTGATCACAGATTCCGCTGTTCTCTCGTCCACCTTTGAGGCTTTTAAATCCTCATTCAATTGCTTCCAGTAGCTATTCAGAACGAACTCGATTTCATCTTGATCGAAGTGTAAGATGGCATGGTTGGTAAGTGCTGCAATGATCAATTTAATGGCGTGGGGATTGTGACAGTCCATCTAACATGAAATAGAAATAAATAGAAACGTTTTAGTTTAACGTACCCCAGAGGATACAATGTCGACTTTTTCACTCCCGATCTTCTGACATTGGCAATATACACTTATGAAGTTGAAAAGTGTTCTAGCTTCTTACCGAATATCCAATATAAATCTTGCAGATCCTCCTAAAGTTCTCATCCAATTGATCGGCAACTTTTGTCTTGGCCAAGATCGCCTTCATATAAACGACAAACCCTGACAGAGTTTTCTCCACAAATTTCTTATCTTTCTTAGTTTTCCGATCGTTTTCTTCCTTAAAATAAGTCATCACGTGCGATCCATAGATTACAAGGATTCCCTCCAAAAATTTCTTCAATTTTTTATGTGTGGTACTCTCAGTTAGAGTTTCGATGGACATCAGTAAAAGCTTCACATGATCATCGGTTAGTTCACATTGATTCTCTTCTAATATTTGATAAACGGTTTTAATAAATTCCTCCGCGAGATCAACATGAAATCGCAAAGTCGAGAATATGAACGCATACAATTCAGTAGCTTGAGATGGTGGCAGAATAACTGCCAACCGATCAATGGGGAAGAACTTGAATATCTGAATTTGATCACCGAAATGTAGAAGGTCTAGAACAACGATGTTTATTAGTCTTTTTTCTTGGTTTTTTAATTGAGAAACTTACCTGTTAGGACTTCAAAAGCCATCTTGGCCAGCTCCTCTTCTTCGGACGCCTTTAAATCTCTGAATAGAGCCAACTGCATGACAAAGAATAGCTCCTTTTTGTTCTTTCTGCAACAACCAATTGGCAGTTTCCCGATGATCTCAAGAATCTCTTTCAATCCCTCTGCCTCAATCTTCTTCACCGAATAGCCCTCTTTCTTTTCCACAACAACCTTGGCTATCGACTCCGCATCTCCATCAAAATCGATTTTACTCAAGATTGCTTTCTTGTTTCCCTGAAACAGTACACCTAGCTTTCGATACAACTCGAGCACAATAATCTCCAAGGCCTCGATGTCCTCGGCGAAGTTTTCAATCATCTCATAGTCCAGTTCTTGGACAAGAAGCTCACAAATTTCATGCTTCTCCTTGGAACTCATATTGGGTAGCAACCAGGAGCCATCATTTGACGAAGAGAAAACTAACTTAGTCTGTTCAAAGTCCGATGAAGTTTGTGCCAACATGGTTTTCTGCAGATGAAAAGACTTTTTCTTCTGGAACAACATTCGTCCTTTTAACTTTTGAAGGAGCAAACGATTTGCATTGAACTTACATTCCACTCTGCCAAAATTGATGATTCGTTGCTTGATCAACATCCATTCATCTTCAGAGAGATATCCATGTAGAGTCTTGGATGAATCTGCAAACTGTTCATCGTTAGTCATGGAATCCGGGCGGTAGTACCATAAGAGAAGGTCAAATAATCCCGCATAGTAACTACATTCGAGAAACGCATTCATCGTGCGGTTGTTGTGCTCCTGGGCCAACAGGAAGTGGCCGAATTCCTTAAGAGTTCCCCGGGTGAGTTCTCGATTTGACTCAATTTCGCTCCAAAACTTGTCCGATTGCTCGGGAAGCTTACAACCAGCAAAATACTGGCAAATCAGGGAAGAGTAAAAGTCAAAGAGAAACAGTGTGCTATCTTCGAGCGACGATGTGCCGGCTATGAGCTCTTTGAGGGCATAAATCGATGTTTTCCAGATGACCAACGAGGGTTTGGACATCAAGCCTATGATGATCTTTGAGAATCCAAGACCCACCGACGCCGATGGCCATGCGAATGCTATATGCGGAAAGCTATTGATTCTCTCGGTTTTACTTTTGCACTCTGGACGATGGTGGAAGTCTCTGAATAGCACTTGGAGGTAGAAATTGTCTTCCTTTTCCTCTGGGGAGACCTTGATTTCTTCTCCATTCTCGAGTTTTGACTTCTTTCCACCACTTTCGTTCAGCGAATCTGTGATGGTTCTTCGTTTTTTTGTCTTTTTTGGAATTTTGTGAGTGTTAAGAAGTTCCCTGATAGATTTCTGAAGAGAACCAACAAATTTCTCAGTCCTGCTTAGTTTTCTAAACATTTCCATCAAGAGGATCAGGTATTCTTCGAATACTTCCTGCTCTCGTTCGTTTTTCTTGGCCAGCATCATTTTAGCTGTGATTTCGAAGACACTTTTTTCTAGAATCAGAGGATTCAGGCGCAGAGTTGCACATAGAAGATTTAGAACCTCAAACAGATGATCCTCTTGAAACTGAGTCACAAGCGATGATACTGTTGTTCCAAAAAATTGAATGGCAGTCAGATTTTCCATGATATTGAAGTTCAAGGAAATGTCATGTTTTCTGAACATTTCGAGAGTATAGGCGGCTATAGTCAGAGTTAGGCCCTGATCCTTGGCCAGTTCACCATTGACAAGACCTTCAAATATAAATCTGATGAGTTTCTGATAAAACTTGACATCGCCACGGTAATTAACAATGGCGCATTCGAAGGCGAGCAAGTTAACATGGGTGGGAAGCTTCGAAAACTTGACTATTAAGTTGCTCTCCACGTAGTCAGTGTAAAGGGGTTTTTCTAGCTCTAAAAGGTCGTCAAAGAACTTGACTCCTTTGTGCTGAAAGACAATTATCAACTCGATCAGACTCTGCAACGTGAGTTCCGTGAACATATTTTCGAATTCTTTAAGTTTTCCTGCTTTGGTGGACCGTGACTTAACAGTTTCCATGATTTTACTGAAGAATTCAGACTCACTTCCGACGAGGATACCCTCGAAGTGCCGCAAATAGTTTTCGTAGCTTTTGAAAATCTGTCCCAGAACTTTGGCATACATATCATACTCAGTTCTAAAGAGATCCTGCAGCATTTCCAACTCTGAGATTCTGAATAGAATCTCTATGGGCTTCCGGCTTTCCAAGCTTTTCCAGCTGCGTATCCAATTCAAGATTCCCTCAATGAATTTTCGTTTTATCGCCACATCAATCGACCCTAGAGGACACCGCAATTGAAGAAATTCATTTACTAGATTCTCATTTAGGTCATTGGTTGTTTTTCCCAGATTTTTTGTCTTTCCAGCTAGCCACTCGAGAACTTTTTCATATTTACTGGACAGAGGAAATTCAGAGGATTTCCATGCTTTAATGGCAAAGCTGAAGTTTTCTTCGAAGGATTTATCAGAACGGTTTAACCAGCGAATGAATTCTATAAGGAAACGTGGGATCATTTAGGGAATATATTATGAATGTGAATAAGTCGGTTTACCTTCCTCGGAAGACATTTTCGTTGATTAATTTTAACAAATTTTTGATATTTAAAACAAAATTAAAGAAACTGAGAGGAAAACTGAAGGAAATTCATAAACAAAACAACACGTGTGGATAAATGTCAAATGGTTGACAGCAAATGTTTCATTTTCAGTGCGTTCTCAAAGTGTGGAATGTGTTCATATATAGAATCTTGAGCGGAGGTTACACTGGATTCAATCATTAGGTGCGTTTTATTATCCACAAATCTATCTGGATCCGGATCGGGATCTTCCCTTGAAAATAAAACGATACGGATCTTACTGACAGCAGTGTTATAAGCCCGTCTCTTTTTATCCTTGGGTTTGGAAATTTTAAATTATGTCTTGTCTTTTTTCTTTACACGTTAGCTTAAACTACCTTACCATAAAAAGCCATCTATTCGTCAGTGTAATAACTAATTTTTGGATCTTTGAAATAGATCCCGATAGAAAACAGGATCCCAAATTGTTTTTGTAATGCATGTTAAAACTTAATCCAGATAGATTTGTGAATAATAAAACGCACCTAATATCACAACAAACAATACCTACAAACTCACAATTTGAAACTTCAAAATTTCAAAGATGACAATCGATATGTCAAAATACATTTTAAAGTGCCTTTAAGTGACCCTTAAACGCGGTTGATGGCGTTTAAGTTATGAGGCCTTTAAGTAACGTTAATTAAATGTGAAAATTGATTATAGATACCGATTTCATACTTAAGAGCTGTTTAGAGGTATTTTAAAGTTAAGTAACCTTTAAGATTTGTTTATAGATTCGCCTGATACGATTTTCTTAAGCTGTATATAAGAGGTTATTTAGGTAAGCATACTTTAATATTTCATTTTCCTTTAAATCATGAAACTTCAATTCGTATCTATAGTCCTAAACACATGAGCTGCCAACTGCGAATGCGAATAAATCTTTTTAAGCTATTTTCACAAAATATTTCAATTTATAATTATTGTATGCAGTGTTTTCCTTTTAAATAGTTGATTCGGTCATTATTTCACTTTGTCGTAAAGTTAAAACTAAACAAAAATAAATTGATATTAGCTGTGAAAATAGCTTAAAAAGATTTATTCGCATTCGTAGTTCGCAGCTCATGTGTTTAGCACTTATAATCGACTTTGCATTGCTTCTTAACTAAACGATAGTTATGTCACGTAACGTAAGAGAATCTACAAATCTTATATGCTGCTACCTACTTCATTTTAAACAAGACTAGCTGTTTTGTGAAACCTTAAATTTGCAAAAAACATTTGGAAGACAAATTTTTAAGCTTGTGAAATTTAGAACAGAGCTATGGAAATCACACGCATCCCAGTTGCCACAAACAAAAGAAAAAAATCTGAAAATTGGAATTCTTACGCCAAGATAAACTTCCTTATTCTAAAATATTCCATAATGAATTTAAGAAAAGAATCATTTCTATGCACAGATTCTCAACATCTTATGGAAGAGAAAATTTCAATAATCGAGGACAAAAGTGTCGGTACAAACAATTCAATGGCTAAACGGGAAGCGTGGAAGAAAATTCTCGACTCGTACATGCATTTTATAATTCTGAAATAAATATCACAACAGACAATAGAAACTCACAATTTGAAACTTCAAAATTTTAAAGATGAAAATTGATATGTAAAAATAAATTTTAAATTTAAGCGCAGTGGATGACGTTTAAGTTAAAAGGCCTTTAAGGAACGTTACTTATTAAATATGAAAATTGATTATAGGTACCAATTTTATACACAAGAGTTGTTTGGAGTTATTTTAAAGTTAAGCACCCTTTAAATTTTTTAATAGATTCGGCTGAAACTCTATAGTACTCTCATAAACAGAAATGAACGACGCGCTGCACTATTTCTCGTAAGCAAGCAGAATATTGAGAAGAAAACAAAATGAATAAAGTTATTTTGTGAATTCCTTTGATGCATTTTATATACAAATGAGTCTAAAGTGTTTGCTTTAGCACAGATAAAAACTGCAAAAGAAAGTTTTAATATTTTTCTTTCGCTGTGACGTACGGTTGAAAATAGAAATAAAATGCATGACTGGTTCGCATGTACTTGATCTTATGTAAAATCATATTGAAATTTAAAAATTGTTTATAAATATAATAGTATGGATTTAATTACAGAAAAATGTTCAAATGCAAAAAATTGCCGGCTGATTTCTAAAAAAGTATGAATTTATGTGAACAAAGTTTCAAAAATCGTTTTTTTATTGAATTAGTTTTTTATATATCTACGAATTTTGTTTTAATTTTTCTAAGCAAAAATTTCAAGTTTTTAACGATAGAAATAGTTCACTCGTTTTGAAGATATTTAGACCTATTCTGCCAAATTTGTTATTCTGCTATAAATTTTCTATTATAAATCATTCCAACTTTTATACATTTCATTCATTTTTTTCATTTCATTTATTTGACAGTATGGTATGTACAATAAGATGACATCTTTTATAGTACTTAGATAATATTATTAGAAATTTACTTTTAATAATATCTTACAGATATATTTAAAAAAATAATTATAGTAATAATACTTAAAACTATTTCTTGTGATCAGAGGGGAAAGGAAGAGGATTATGGTTGAATTGAGAGAGAGGCGAAGTGAAGGAAGATTGCAATACGAAATCTGTTATCAAGCTGAACTAAAATCTGCTACCGCCATAATCAGTTGTGATTAAGTAAAATATTTTATCAGACATAATTAAAATTCGTGACGAACAAAAAAAGTAAATTCTTACACACTATTTGGAATACGATTTTACCACCTATGTTTCAGAGAATACCATGCCAATACTATTCTTACTTGTTTATATGATACATAGCTATGTTTTTTTAATGTATTTTCTTACATTTGTTTCCTTTTTAGAACATTTCGTTGACGGAATAAAAGATAAATATCCATTTTTATTTGATATAACTGTTTATTTATTGAACTGTTTTACATAAGGAAGTCACAGAAGTTTGTCTTTTATTCTTTAATGATTTATAACAGATTTCATAGCAGATTTTGGCATACGTAAAAGATTTTTTCTGAGTTCGAATGGTTGACAGTGTTTGCAACAGATTTCTTAACATTTTTCATAACAGACTTTAACATACCGAATACCAAAATTATAATTAGCTAAAGATTTTTTTTACAGCTCAAACTTTTGTATGAAAATTTATAGCAAAATAGGAGAAAAAAAGCTTACGGTAAACAGGCCCTATTTATTTAAAAAAAATCTTAATTTTTTTTCCAAGAATTATTTTTTCGAAAATTTGTATATACAATATTATTTCAAATTTAAAGGAGTTCCTGCATAAAAATTTCGGTCAAAAGCTATATGACAGTTTCCGTTAGTTTTGGAGCCAAAACAAAAATTTCAATCAAAAATCACCGAAGAAATTTAAATACGAGTATCAAGTTTAAGGAAAATACCCTTAGCAGTTTAGATTGTAGGTCGAGATAAGGACACAGATACATACAGATGGAATTGGGGGACCCACTTTTCTTCTGTTCTCATCTAAAAGTCAACTTGGATCAAAATCTAGAGTTTAATTTTTTTCCAAATGCAAAACTTGCTCTAAAGTATCTATATCGCAAATGAAAAATTATTTTAATAAATTAAATACATAGCTACATAGGTAGGTAGGTTAATATAACAGAATTTTTGAATTGCACTAGAATACTAATAAAACCAATAGGGTAATACAATATTATGAAATAATGGATTTGAAATAAATATGTAGATACCGACAATATTGTTACATTTTAAAAGCAATTGATTTAAAATGCAGAATTTCGAAAACAAAATATTGAAATGAAGAATTCTGAAACATGAATTTAAATGGGAGAGTTTTAAAATGCAGAATTTTGAGAAGTATAGACTTTTGAAATATAGAATTTTCAAAAGAAGAATTTTGAAAAGTACAATTTTGATAGGCGAAGTTTCAAATTAACAGTTTTGAAAGCTGAATGAAGAATTGTGAAAGAAAGAATTTCAAACATAGAGTCTTAAGAAGTAAATTTTGAAAAGCAGAATTTAAGACACTTAAATTTTATAAAGCAAAATTTTTAGAATTAGAATTTTCAATTGCAGAGATTTGATGTCAAAATTTTAGGGCAGAATTTTGAGCCGAAGATATTTTGTGAAAAAAAGCTCGACTCAAAAAAATCAAGCAAATTTGGAAAAATTTAAATTTAGTTTTTTCTTTTTTTTAGATATTACTTGCTTTATTCATAAAGGATTCCAAAAAGTAATTTAAGCCATTTGAGTACTTAATTCAGCTAAATTTTGTAACAAGTAAGTATTATTTTTGTTTGTTTCAAAATATGAACTTTGAAAATTATTTATTCAAAAAGTATCCACCCGGCCTAAGCCGGTAAAAAAGACCCATTATGTATTTTGTATCCACTCTACTACTCTACCTACTTTTGATCTCATATTTTAATTACGAATAACTATGTAAGTTGAACTCTAGATTTTGATCACACTTGAGATTTCGATGATAGGGAAGACGGAAAAAGTGGGTCTTACTTTTTAAAGATCTATATTTCAATGAACCAAAAAACGATTTTTTCAAATTTTGAATTCCTCATTATCGACATACCTAAGCGATAAAACCTTTTTTTTTTTAAACCGCTACGATTTATAATTTCTTTCTTGCATAAACTAACAGAGAAATCACTTGTCTTCCTGATTTTAGCCGTGCATTTTATTTGAAAAAGATGGTACCTGTAATACAATTTTTTCTCGAAATTTAAAAAAAATGATTTTTTTTTCTTAAAAACAGTTCTACAGATAAAAATGGACTTCAATGAATTTTTTAATAAAAGAAACTCCATAAGTTCTCCTCGTCCCATCAGTTTGAAATATCCAAAATATGCACCCGAAATCTCGTTTTTCGTATTTTTTAATACTTTTAAATATTTCATACTTTTTCGTAACAGACAATGATTGTTAAGTTTTATTCAAATCTCAATTTTTTAACACACACAATTTTGTGTTATTGATAATTTTCTTTTTTCTATAATAATCGCCACAAAATTTTAAACAGCCTGTTATTAAGGTATTAGTATGATATTACTGAACAATTTGCTAACTTTAAAATAGTTTACTAACTCATTCTTAATTTTAAACATTTTCTAAATAGTATCGAACTAAAGCAATTTTCTTAATAAATTGCTTCTAGAACAACGACAGTTGGTGCAAAAAGCTAAGTAAACAGACCTATTTTGACGTTTGTAAATATCAAGGAGCCATGTGAAGTTAGCACGTTACTAAAAAAATAAAATAGGTATTTGATGATTTTAACTATAAGAAAAGGATAGAGAAAGTATGATGCTATATTCGATTAAAATTTGCAAAATCGTTGTTTTAACCTATATTCATACTTAAACAGCCTTAACCTCGTACTAATCCAACTAAAATTTTGAGCAGTTATTATTAACTCCTGGTTTATTTTAATTTTAACGACGCATACAATTTTTAACACATTTATGTAATTTGACAAATGCATCAAAATTCTTAGTTGTCAGTTGTCATTTTTTCTTGATTCAGCAAAGAAAATTTATTCATGATCTGGCTGCGAGTATTTATCATACTTCCATTTGAAAATTGCTCGCATTCTGGTTCATTCTAGTAAAATAAACTTTAGGGTGACTTTATCATCCGACAGAACCTGTCCAAACAATATCAAAACTTAAATTTAAATAGTTGGCAGATGTATTTATAGAAAGGGAAATAAGTTTTAAACAAATCCAATCTGGAACAGAACATTGATGAGTTCTATTTTGACCATTTTTTTTTTTTTTTTCATTACTATTTTGTTACGAAGCCCACGATAGTTTTCGCTTTGAGGCGCATCCATCCCATCATCAAGATGCAATATTACAGAAATTTCTTGACATGATGAGCTGTTTTCAAGTAATTTATAGTTGAAAAGCATTTTGGAAGATATACATACATAAACCCTTACTCTTTGTGTTTTATGTTGTGTATTTGTGTAGGTGTGTTCCAATTAGATTGAGTTGGGATCAGATCGATATAATTAGCACCGATGATTGCGGTCGTTGATCGTTAGAAACGTGCCAACGACGAAGCTATAGAGATGATGATCGTAAATATTACACTTGAGAGAAACTATAAATAGAATGATCAGTCTCTGATTTTATGGTTGGTTTAGCAAATTTTCAGGAATAAATTTTGTGTTTCCTTAAGCTCCCTCAATGTCGATTTTAAGATACATAGTGTATGTAAATATGTATAGTTACAGTTTAATTGAGAAAAGATCAACGAATTTCAATTCAAGTCAAAAGAGTCCTCATATTTTTATCGAATTCAAAGATGCAAATAATAACATTCATTGTCAGGAGATCTGGCGATTTGGAGATGGTTGAACTCGTAAAATTATGTGGAGCATTATGTATCTAGAGAATAGCACCTCTTTAGTATTCCAAGTATGCGCATAACATCGGCAAGTTGATGTGCTATCATGTGATTTCTTCAACCTTATTTTGAAGCAGATACCGCTGCTACTTCGGTTTAACGTAATAAATGGATTCAAAACTAAGACTCAAGAAAACACTTTTTTCGAAAAAAAATATAGAGCTAATTTTGGACTCTTTCGAGAAAATGTATTGTTCAGATGTTTGGTCTTGTATACGAGCAGGGCCAATGGAGAGCAGCGAATTACGTAAATCTAATTCAAAATATCAAAACACATCTTGTCCATATCCCAGTGAAGAAATTCTTCGAATCGTAGTTTGAATCTGACAGGTATGTAGCTGTTGAAATGAGATAAAACGAGCTGTGTGTGAGGTATTATCTGGTTCGAATGCCATCGTCGCCTTTTTATGGTAATTCGAATCGCCTTAAGGGCATCGGTGGATTGTGGCTCATTGACATTGACCTGTGATTTCAGGAATCCCCACAGGAAAAATTCTAGCGGGGTCAAATCGCATGACCTTTGTGGCCAATTCACTTTTGCGCGAGATAACCTTACCCTCCAGTAGGTGCAAAATTCACAACAAACGGTAACTTTTTAAGGCTGTGTTATCACCTGGAGAACTTCATGTAAGTTGGTGTTGTCCCATATATGGCATGGCAATTTTGCTTCAGCCATTCATCAATCAAAAATGCGCCTCGACGATAAAGATGATTTTTCGGGCAAAGTTGGGGTCCTCTTCCAAACGCTGCAAAGCCCACTCAGCACACAATAATGGCATTGTCTACAGTCTACTCTTATCTACTCTTTGCGAAAGTTTTTTCGTTCAGATATCGTTCGTTTCATAAAATTTCGAGACAATGTTTCAAAGAGAATCTCTGGTGTGTTTATATTGGTTATTCTCAATTTTAGCTCAAAGTTTAGACTACAAAATTTACCGAGCTCATGCACTTTTCGAACCAAAAGGTTCTTTGTTTGGGAAGCATGACGTGATTCAAATTTAGCAGTCTTTCATAATATGTCATTTCTTATGTCTTCATTAAAGATTTCTAACGACGAGTTTTAACGAAAAGTGGTGATAAACCTGTTTGAAGATAAACATGTAGTTGGATGTGGTCACATATTTCAGCCGCCGACACTACTACGCGGCCATTGCGTTTTCTGCCGTACGACATAACATACATGGAGTATTCATCTTATAATATAAAGAGTGTTGCATACCTTGAGGCGTCCACGAAGTTACACATGGCAAATACAACGTTGGTAAACAACAAAATACATTGACGAATGAGCAAAGTTTTTCTACTTTTTCACTGTTCATAGTTGCTTTTTACCACAAATGTGATAAGTGAAGGTAAAACATCAGGTAAAAAATCGATATTTTCTCGCCTGACGCCTGCGTTTGATTGTGTGGAACCAATATAGATTACTGAGGAAAGAGGGTATCCATTGAAGCAAGCTGCGTAGTGTACGTGTAAGAAGTTTCTAAACTCTTGAGGTTTTGTGGCCATACATTTTGGGTAGTGTTTGTTTTGCCTTTTCGGCACCTTCCCCTTATTTTGTTTCAAACATCGTTTGAGGCTAAGGATTTAGTCCCGCATTAGAACCGTGCTGCGATTTGAACTGAGGCTAGGGATTAATTCCTATTTCTTGTTTTTGCTTCAACGTTCAATAAAAGTTAGCGATTTAATCCTACCGTATGTCCATGCCCTGTTGTTGTTCTAGGATAGGGATTCAATCCCATTCGCTCTTTGCCTTTAACTTCAATTTAAGACAAGAGAAATCTATCCCACTTTCTGCCGCTCCTTTGCTTTGCCGCGAACGTTTGTTTAAGGCATATTTGAACCGTGCTAATTTGAACAGAGGATAGAGATTTAATCTCACCAACCGTTTTGCCTGGTATTAAATCAAGGCTAATCCTACCGTCTGTACGTGCCCTGTCGTCGCTAAGGGCTAGGGATTTAATCACAATTAGCGTTTGTCTAAATGTCAGTCAAGGCTAGGGATTTAATCCTACCTTATGCTTATTATGTACATAATTATATGAAATACCGTGTTAGTTATTTAGGAATATGTTAAATTTATAAGTAGGTATGGGTGATTCTACAAACGATGGAATTTTCGGCGGCCCCAGAAATATTTTGAAATCCGTTCAATTATTTAATCTGATTTTTTTTTATAAAATTAAATCTGACTGATATCTACCTGGCCTAACAATATTATTAGGGTGACCTTATTTTATATTGCTCAAAAAATTCTTCAAAGTGTCCGATTCTCAGTCCCCTGACGTGTCCCCAGTGCGTTTTCGCAAAGAAAAATTATTACCGTTCTCTTATTTCAGGTCTCATACTAAAATGAATCCCACCGAAGTTACGCCAAATAATACATCTTTGCTACGAAATAGATAAATATTTTTTAGTAATTGATTTTATTACAAAAAAACTTAATTAAACTTTGTCCCCCGCTTTTTGTATCAGTCCCCTGGCATATTGAAACAGTCGAAAATATTAATAACTAGGATGTCGATCAGATTTCCAGCACTGACAATTTGAAGAACCAAGTCTCCTTACAATAAAATCGTGGTGCAACTCGATTCTGTTTCTTATGTTAGTATTGTGAAAAAGACATTTGTGCATGAAGTCGTGGATTGTCCGTTTAGTTAATCTGTCCTCTGGTGAGTTTTTACGAAACAAATTTGTGTGTAAGTAGGCATCTTTTTTAGCAGTATAGTATAGGTTTGATAAAACTGTAATATTATATATATTTTTTTGATTTTTTAAGTAAAACCTTAATATCGTTTTTGCGCAAAAACCATGAAAAACCTCAGTCCCCTGGTCTCAGTCCCCTGGCTAATAAATAAATAAATGATATTTTATTCAGAAACCTGAGAATTTTTAAGTTATGTTGAACTTCGAACTTCATTACGAAATATTTTTAAAATTTTTAAAAAGAATATAATTTATTTTAAATTGATTCTAAGTAGAAAAAAAAATTTATTATAATATATTATTTTTTTTTAATAAAATGCTAAGTTATTATGTATTAACCATGAATTTGTATGTTTATGAAGGCTAATTAAATTTAATTTCTATATTTCAGTGTGTACCCAAGAGAAAATACAAAAAAACTAAAGATTTATTCAGTCCCCTTAAAAAAAAAACTCAGTCCCCTGAACATCCTTTTTCAAAAAATGTCCTTAAAATCGTCATTTTTAATTTTTTTTACTGGCCGCTTTCAACAACGCAAAGATACGTTCTAAGGATCAACTAGAACAATTCTTACGACTTTTGGCTTCCAAAAATGTCGTGCCGAAATTTGTATCATTTTATTCCATTGTTTGTAGAATCACCCGTATAAAGTTCTGAACGTTCTAAAACTGAGTTTTGTGCTTTATTCGGATTGACCCTGGACCCGCTAACGCAGCCTTATATACAAAAAAGCCATTACAACATAATAGTATAATAACTCTTTTTCGCTACCGTATTTTCCATATCCGACATCTACCTGTTTCAAATGTTTGTGATTTAAAATTTTTAATTTTGACCATAAAAGTTATAAAAATCTTAATCAAATCAAGTACTGTTGTATGACTACGATATGTTTCTAGCCATTTTGGCTGTCAGTCTTTTAGTTTGGAATCCAAACAATGAAGGCAGGTAGTCCAAATGACAGAAAAAAAACAAGCTAAAAATACTTCATCTTATCATAAACAAAGCATCTTTTTGGCCTTAATTCAAATGACCATAACCGAGCCATTTATATAACGTCAAATATCCATTGACAAATTGCAAAAAAAGTTCTACCTATTCCCAGACCGCCCCGCAACATCAATTTCAATAGTGTGTCAATTATTATGCTTCCAATCTATACCTGTCTCCCATCAATCGATAAATACAACACAATTTTCTTTAGTGCGCACATTTTTTATTCTGCTTATGCAAAAAAAAAATCTCTTCTTTGGCACACAAAAAGCAAAAAAGATTAAACGCATATTAAGCGGCAACATTTGTAAAGCAACTTACGTTTTACGTTCAATACAAAAAGAGGGTGTTACAGGCCTCCTTCAAAGTACATGCTTGGTGCTTCGCTGTAGATTATCGTAATCATAAAAAGCACAGCAAAAAGTCAATGAAAATCTATTGAAAACTGCCCCTCTGAGCTCTCATCTATCCATCAGATACGTGATATCTTTCAGCGCAATTAACAATTCGGAAAAAAGCCGGTAAAAGCCGACAACAACAACAACATCAACCACGATGTTTATCAGCCGGCCCGGTTCCTTTTTTACACTCCACTTCAATACCTCCAAGCTCCAATACCCTGATAAAAGGCAAACAGACAGAAAGAACGGAAAAGAGTAATCAAAACAAAGTACGTAATTGTACGAAAGTACTCAAGCCGATACAAAAATGTACATATATTTGTGTTTCATAATTTTTCCGCAGCATGTTGCTGGGCTCAGTATGCAACAAGTGAAATGTAAGGCAAACCATCTCGTCTTTTCCACATCTGAAATTCAGTTTCATTCGAAACGTCGCGCAGTGCAGATACCAAGCTATCACTGGGTTCGTGCAGCTTAAATTTTTGAACTTTTTGGATAAATTTGCTTTCGTGCATCTCAACAGTTTTTTGTTTGTTTTGAGGAATGAATGCGTAGGACTTCTTCAAGTGCGGGGTTATTATTATTTTTGCGTTTTCTCATAAAAAAAGAAGCTCCAAACCGGAAAGTCGTTGATGTTGCAAAACGGTTACAGTTTTTGTTCATAGTGTCTCTCGACCCCCCGGTGATTGAGTTAAAAAATATATTTGAAAAAAAGAAGAAATATCTAATACCTACCTGTCTCCAGATACGTGAGAAAAGTATCTTAAATTTAATTTTCACAAGCGTTATTGGATAAAAAAATTTGCAAATAAATTGTGTTTTGTTGGGGAATTGTTGCGTGGAAAATAAATAACAAGTAATCTTATTTCTTTCGCCAAAAAGTTGATTTATCGTCGAGCAGGCAAAAAAAAATTAAATAACTTTTGGCCCCCGGACAAAGTTTGAATTCAAGAAAAGGTAGGTTTTTCTGACTTTGTCCTGTAAATTAGGTTAAGATAGTTGAGTTGAAGCCGTTAAAGATAATAAAGCGGGAAATAAAAATATTTCTGGTTCTACTCGTAATTATGTTTGCATTTTGTAGTACTTACAAAGTTATAAGAAGATGATACACAAAAAAAAAGTGGAAAAGAACTGAGTTTTCTTGGCTCATGGTATACAAAGTTTACCTTAAATTTGTGACTAATTAAAATACTTTCCTAAGATATTTCTTTTGGGTTAGTTGTGAGAATTGGTTTAGGGGGTTGGACCTTTGTAAACATTTTTTTGTATCCCTATCGTTGTTTGTAGGTCTGGATAATTTATGGACTTAGATAACTTTTGGGGTTTTGTATTTTGTCAATGTCATGTGTTTCAAAGGACGACTATAATAACACTCTCTGTGAGTTAGTATATCAATTATATAAAAATCAATAGTACCTATTTCTTGACCTTGATAAACAACGATGGTGGGTGACCTGATAGCTTCGCGTGCCGGGTTTTTAATAGGCGGCTAGGTTAGTATTTTTATTGCTTTTAAGATTGATCATTTATATCAATTTTTTTTACGATTTTGCGTGTTGATAATAAATTTTATATAATTTTATTGTATCTTTTAAGTAAGGTGCTGGCCAGCGTTGCCACAAAGTGCCCGATCGGGCCATTTGGCCCTCTGTTTTAAATTTTGGCCCTTTGCCCGGGCCAATTAGAAATGGCCCCCAAATCTAAATTTTAGAAGATTTAACATCACATCAAATCGTGGTTAGTAATAATTACAAAATTAAATATAAACCATTGCTATGCATCGCCACTACAATGTGTTTCCACCACATACAAATAACCATACTTAAAATGGAACTGAATTTATTCAGTTATCTAGTTTAATTATTTGACTCACGTCAGTTTCGTCCAGCGTGTTGACTTCTCTGACGTCATTTATTTTCGTCATCTACCAAAGCATTTATGTAAACTGGGCTTTAATAATAAGCGAAAAAAATTAATAATCAATAAAGTGTTTTTTTGAATGAATTGCGGAGAAACGGTTGTCCGCAGAAAAAAAAAAGTTTTGGAACAAACTAAAACTGTAATAAATTCTTGATTGGTTATAAAAATAATCTTACGAATCGGACGTAGTTTGGATAAAGATAAAGCCAGTTAAGGCAAAAATCATAAAAACCGTTATAACTCGAAAACGGGACGAAAACGAGAAAATTACCTCTTAAGTTTTCGACTTAAAATGACCTCGGGAATCCATGGTTTTCGTTTGGGGCGGTGACTGTGAGACGCCCTGTATATTGACTTTGCTAGGGAGTTCGATAAAGTAAACCACCATATACAAAAATTGGAATCCATTGGCTTCCACTCAAATATTTTAAAGTGGTTTGAATCCTACCTAAACGGAAGAAAATAGTTTGTGGGTATCAATGATGTACTATCAGATCTAATTGAGGTCACATCAGGAGTACCACAAGGAAGTTACTTTGGCCCTCTTCTATTCTGGCTGCTGATCAATGATATCACTGATTTCTTAAAAAATGTTTCTTGTTTGATGTTTGCGGATTACATTAAAATATTCAGTCGTGTAACGTCAATTAATGATTGTCATTTACTCCAATGTGATCTTCATCGCTTGTTTGAATGGTGTTTAGCTAATCAGCTTTTGTTAAATGTATCAAATTGCCAATCTTTATCATTTTTTAGCAGCCTATCATATATTCCTTTTCAGTATTCTAAAGAAGATACGGAACTCTCAATACTTAACGAAAAGAAAGATCTTGAAACTCATCTTTAAATCCCATATAGACTGTAATTGCTTAGACTGTGATTGCTAAGGCTAACTCTATGTTAGGATTCATTAATCGGAACTCTAAAGAGTTCTCTGATCCTTTGACTCTTTGATCTCATTTCTTTGCGTATGTAAGGTCATCATTAGAGTATTGCTGTGTAATTTGGGATCCCATTTTTCAAGTTCATTCTAATAGGATTGAAAACATACAAACATACAATATTCATACCCCAACTTATAAAACTCGGTGTCAACTTCTTGGCTTATAATATCTTGTCGTTCATCGTAAAAATTTTGCAATAATATTTTTGCGCGATATTATTAAATCCCATATAAATTGCCCTTTTCTTTTGTCTCTTGTTATTGTGTATGCTTCGTCAAGGAATCTTCGATCCCTTTTCCTTTTTAATGAACCTCATCATCGGGTAAACATGAACCTTTAACTCGATGTATTAGAGAAGCCAAAAGTATTATTTGTAATTATATTGATTTTTTTTCTCAACAAAGTCGAGAATCTTTTAAGAAGCACATATTGATCTAATTCGTAATCCGGTGGTATTAAGTTATTATTTTCGATTAAGTTTATAATTTTATTTTGTTTGCTCGACTAATTAACTATTTGGTTTTTCAATTTTTAAATAAAAAAAATGATTCGGTAGTCTGCAAGATTATTATATATTATTTGTATAAAACTGCTTGATGAAATAAAAATAATTAAATAAATCGTATAGACATTTGTTTTTTTTTTTCGCCGCTTGTTGTTTGTTCGTTCGCGTCCATTCATATATTGAATTCAAATATGAAAAAAAGGAATATAAATATTAAAATAATATTACTGGTGTGATTTATATTTTTTAAGATATTTTAAGGTAATTCTCAAGAAATCAAATCAGACGACAGAGTAAAGATCTGCTTCCGCTGCCTACGAGTATTACATAGATTTAAGAAATTCATTAAATAAATAATGCATTAAATAAATACTTAAATAAGAACAAAAACAAATATTAATATATTGTAGTTTAATGTTTTAAGGACGGATTTGTAAGTAAAATATTTGGCCCCAACTTTTGTCAAATGGCCCTCAAAACATTTCGAAATGGCCCTCTATGTTTTTTCCTTCGCGGCAACGCTGGTGCTGGCATAGAATTGCCCATGAGACCGAATTTCTTTGTGGGCTATATATCTACTGTATAGTAGAAAATCCAGACAAACTAAAATTTCTAGGAGATGATGAAATTTTTTAAAATTAGGAAGTCAAAAACAGTCTTCGAAATGAGTGTATTAATTATGGAGTATGCATAATGCAGGTATATATTTTGAATATATGATATGAAATGTACCTATGTAGAATAATTATTGATTTCATTGATAATAATTTTTAAAAGTATGTATCTGGAAAAGTATGATATTGGGGGAAACTAATTTAAGAAATACTGGTGCAAGGCTGAAGTTTTATATATTTTAAAATATTTATTTCATATAATATGGTCCAACCACATAGTAAACATTAAATTAAAACAACTCTTAATATTCCGTTCTTCTTCGAAGTTCACAAGAAAAATGTTCATATGCTTAATGTAGAACAATGAAGATATGAAAATTATTTCGGTTTAAGTGGAGTGATTGAATTTAATTCAATTGAAAAAAATTGCAAAACGCACCTTGGAGTTGAGGTCACTTGAGCTTTCAATTGGACTTAATGTAGAACATCAAAAGTTCTCAATGGTTTTCTCAAATCGAGCATAAATATAATTCATATCAGGTTTTTTTGTAATAAAAATTCTATATATCTACTACATATGTATGGACTACTAAAATTAAGCAGCCAGTTACACATTATTTGAATGCCAATTTATTAAACACTATAAGGCCCAAGAACTCTATTTTGTATCAATAAATATATGTACTTCGGACAAACGTATCTTAATTTTTCAGAGTGCTCCTTATGGTAAGATGCTGCTTTGTAGACTGTGATATCTTTTCCATAAAAAATTATCTGGAAATAATAGCAATTTTTATAAAATTAAAGGACATGTCAGGTAATATAGAAAAGGCATTTGCGTTAGTAAAAAGTTGGCTATTTTAATGAAGCTGGTAAAGCTGACTATTTAGGCCCATTAAAAATTCAAAGCATCATTTTTATAATTTTACGTTGACTGTTGCACATCAGTAATAAGTAAATTCGGTATTCCAAGAAACTATTAAAACATCCTTGATTATTGATTATTGGAAATTAATTTAAACATAATTTTGAAGAAAATCAAATGGATCATTTTTGTTCATTTCTTCCAAAGCATTTAAAATAATTTCAAAGGTTGGCTTTAAGAACTTACGTGTTGGGTTTTTTTTTAGATTTTCAGTATTGAGGCCTATTGGCGTGGGAATTTTTTTCCAAAGCATCATTACCTACTTTTAATATCTTTTTTACGAGTTTAAACAAAAATTTAAGGACGCCAATATTAATTTTTAACTATGGTGGAAATAAAAATTAAATAAAAGAAATTACTGACTTGTTTTTAATGTATCGAATTTTCGAAAAAGAAATAATGACATCTTATTTTTTTTTTAAATTTTAAGATGCAATATTTTTTAAACTTTTTTCTATATACAAAATTTCATTTCTACCCCTTACGCTGATAATAAGACAGTCGAAAAAAGGTTCTGTGGTAAATACTTTCATTAATGTCTTAACTTCATTTTTTTTATTTAATAAAAAGAATTTTTTTGAAAACCATAACATTTGTTTCTATATTTTGGAGATAGTTTTAAAAAATTGTTTAATTTCAAGTCTCAAATAATCGAGCATGTGGTTTTTAAGTTATTGAGTTCTAAAAAAAAACTTTGCAATTCTTTTTAAAAATCTAAACAATTTTTTTTTTTTTGAAATTCGAATACACAATAATTTTAAAACCTCCTAGGAGCTTAACGCATACAAAAATTTTCCAAAAAACAAAAAGGTTATGGGATTACCACCATAACCATTTTCGAACTTAGCTTTTACTTTATGAAATTTTTTGATTTTTCTTAAATTTCGGAAAACAAAAATTGCATGACACGTACCGTTATTTTTGGTCTTAAGAAAAAGAAAATGTGCAATGTGAAACATTTAAAATTGTCAACCGAGGAGCTTAAGCTGCAGACAGACAGAATTGGGAGACGAGTCGTAATTTCAAGTCTGATTAAAACCTTGAGTTTGAATTGTTTATGAATTCATAACTTATCATACAGTATCTACATTACATATGTATGAATGGCAAGTAAAAATAAACGCTTTATTACTTTCGGTGTAGAAAATCTTGATCTCACCATACTGGATTTCGGAATTTCAAAAAATCCTGGGTAAGAAAACGTTTTAATAAAATTTCTCAATTTGTTTTACCAGTATATTTTATATTTTATATATTAGTATATTATATATTTAGATTTGCACCCTTTATGTAAGTTCGTTCCATTCATCCAGACCAAACACTTTGGGCTGGAACGTCTTTGGTCTTAAGCTGGATCTTTGGTCTTCCTTGTTGCGCCAAACCTGGGGACTGGGACTCGAAGACTCTCTCCACTGAAGCATTGTAATCCATTTGCTTTATGTGAAAGCTCTAATATATTCTAAGTTTTTTGACTTTTTAGAATACATCCACATATTGGTATAACTCATATAATTCACGGTTATATCTTATCATCGATTCATTCTCCGCACACAGGACCAATTTATCTATCAAAGAATTTTTGCTTTCAAACGAGCCCCGTATATGACCTCTTCCTTTCTGCTCAACAGCCAACACTCGGCACCGAAAAGTAGGACTAACAATATCAGGATTTTGTAGACCATACACTTTATGTACAACGGGATGAGTTTTGCTTCCAACCCAAAGTAGAAGCATTTTACTAGGGTAATCCTTCGTCGAATTACCACTGAGGTGGGTATAATTTTTAATAATTTCAAAGATGCTGGCAGTAAAAGTGATATTCTGTAGAAAAGCAGATATTTGTTTATAGTAGTTCTGTCCTCGTTTGTCTTAAACCAACAAGTTTCGCCTGTTCTTAAATAATAGTGAAGGATTATATTGGAGAACAGTGAACATTGGGAAGACCTGTGGTCTATTTCACCAAATTACAATTACAATCACAAATTTGTAATTGTAAACTACAATTACAAATTTGTAAATTGATTTTTTGTTTCACAAACTACAAACATAATTCCAACAAATTTGTAAGAAAAGAGACAAAAAGTAGAGGAAATAGTAATTTACAATTACAACGTTTAATTTCCAGACTTGTAGACTACATTTTTTTTCAAAAATCACATCAACATCAACAGCCATGTATATGTATAAGCAAAATAAAATTGCTGCATCAGTGTCAATAAAAAGTTTTTTTTCAGTCTCATTTTCAATCCGTGGTCCAATTTATCCTGTTATTTCCTATTATTTACGTGATTCTTATTGAAAATTACAAATTGTTATCAAATCTACACATCATCTTTCTATTTTAAGAAATTTTCATAAACTGAACAAAATTGTAAAGTTATTTGATTTGGTGAAACACAAACTTATAAAAACAAATTACATTTTACAAATTTGTATTTGTAAACTACAAAAAAAAATAGTTTTGGTGAAACGAAAATAATGAAATTTCTACAAATTTCCCTTTGTAATCTACAACTATAATTTTTTACAACAATTATCTCGTGAAACAGAATTTATCAATTTTTCTACAAATTTGTTAAAAAAGCACTTGTAATTTACAATTTGTAAGTTGGTGAAATAGACCACTAATGATGTCAATATCGTCCGCATACATCAATAGTTGGGTATAGATTTGTTGAAAATATTGCACTCAGTATTAAGGTATTAAGGCTTGTTTTGTATCAACACACTCTCAGAGCAAAATTGAAGAAAATTAATAAAATTAAATATAATTTGCCTTATTATAAGACTGTGAGACCAAGAAATTTCTTGTTAATAAACAACTAAACACACAAATTATTTAATAAATAATTGAACTTTTAATTTAATTTCTTGTACACAAAACATTAACTTTGACTTTTTTAAATGTTCACATGATTTCACAAATTGAAGTTCAATTTAATATTTAATTTTTAATTATTTTCTTTTGGACTTTTGGAGTTTAACCGAAAAACCACCGTAGGATATTATTTCCATTTTAAATTCCTAGAATCTGCTTGTTTTAATCAACACAATCATCCATTGACCTTTCAGTGTGCTTTTTTATATTTTAAATTTATGGACTGTTTTAATGATATTTATGGATTGGACTGATATAAAAATCAACACAAACAAGACAATAAAATTTAAATCGATATATTGTATGAATAAAAGGTTCAGTAATATAATTTCCAGGTGCTTTTGAGAAGAAAAAGATTGAAATAAATTTTTCAAGGAACTTAACAGAAACAAAGGGACTTATTGAGTGTATCTATATTAAAAAAAAAAAAAAATCAATATTTGTTTGGAGAGAAGTATACCAGAGAAATATGACGGGTGATTTTGAGTTTCAAATTAAGTGGAAATCTTAAAGCTTAATTTACCAAAAAATGAACATTAACTGTGCCAATTTATAGTTTTTGTTTTTTCTTTTTGCCCATAACTGCAACTTCTTCACCTTATTTTGCGTCCACAATGTATGTGAATTCCGTTCTTTCCAAAAAGCCTTAAAATAGAACCTAAAAACTTTGTGCCAAGTACAAAGTAGCAGTCATGGTGGGGACTAACAATTTTTTGCCGAGTCCGAACAGCTGAGACGAGAAGTACTTTTCATGAGAATAGATACCCTTAGAGGATTAGTCCTAGCTAAAGCCAGTTTTGCCTGAAAAAAATATAATCGCAGCAACTGGGATTCGAAAATTAACAAAACATTTTTAAACCGTTGTCGGGAAAATTTGACAAAAAAAAATCACGGTGATAAAGGCGCTAATTGTTCTAGAAAACAAGAATTAGAATTCCCCAGTTAGGGAATCACTAAACCAAATTAAGGTATAGCGAGACATTCACCTTAAGGCAGAGACATAAACAAATACACACTGCTTATAAGAAAAAGCACTTTTTTCGACTTCTCCATCATTGTAAGGTTCGATTTGATTAAGTCTTGGTATTTAATAAAGTTTTGCACCAAGCTCTCTTATCTTAAATGCGTACATTTAATATTGATCAATCTCTGCTTCGTTGGATTATAAATTACCTTTCGAATAGTTCAATACAAGTTGTATTGAAAGGTTTTAAGTCTGTTATTCATAAAATAAATGTTGGCGTTCCCCAGGGCTCCGTTTTTTCACCGACTTTCTTTTTCATATTTATAAATGTTCTTTTGTCTGAAACTTTTAATCCATTAAATTGTTTTGCTAATGACATACTCTCAGCTTATTATATTCGATTCCAGATTCATATATTTGTCTTTCGGAGACGGCAGCGTATACAAATCTTATTAAATTCTTATCTCGATAACCCGCATAGAATTTGTGGCTTCAGAAATTCAATGCTGCCTTCTGTCGTTAAACTATAACCCACCCCCATTCCATGATATATTAGCTGTTTACATTTTCTAATATTGAATTCCTTTATGAGATTATTGATAAGTAAACTAACCACTGATCAAATATCTCGTCAATCATTACTTAAAATCTCGAACCATTTACGTTTGATCTCATCGCTCTTGTCAAATAACACTCTCATATAAAAACCCTTCAAACAAAAAACAATTAAATTCCCAATTATTCAAACCACTTAGCCATGTAAACATGATCCACCTCATGTGGTTTACAAATAAAAATCGATAATTCTAAACAATGAGCAAAATATTAAGTATACGCCACAGTTAACACGATAAGTATAACAATTTAGCCAGTGGCAGTGTACTTTTGTACTTTTGTGCCTCCTATCTTTCCATAGACAACATAAGATAATTACACAGAGCAAATCCACAAAGTAATGAATATTTATTAGCATTTTAATAGACAAAATCATATTGCTGGCCTCATTAGGCGTTGCTCACAAATCATAAATAATTCCATGCAATAAATTAATAAATGGAAAAGCATCAATTTTGAAGCGAGTGTGTCTTTTGCTGAATAGCCATAATATGATGCTAAAGTTATAATTCGCTTAGAGAGGTTTGTGGGGTTTCTTCAATGCCCTCAGAAGACTTGTCATTATAGTTGTATGTATATAACCTTAGTCCTTTCACAGTTAAAAAGAATGAAAAAGAATCTATCTTAATTAGGTTCGTTTACGCATTTACTAGGTATGTACATATCATGTTCATAACCTATCCCATGCTAGCATTATTTTTTTAAAACAAGAGCAAAAGTAAAGGTTCATCTCTGACCTTCTTCTTTGAACAGCTTGAAAAATGTACGCATGAGTTTCTTAAAAGGTTGACTAACGATGTTACGAACTTTTGCAATCCCCCTCTGGATACAGTCATACATTTATAGCTACTTTGCGAACACATTGTTCCGGAAAATGAGTGTGCACCTTTATCCATGTCCCAGATGCTGACATAAAAGTTCGAGGTTAAATATTGATGAGCTCTGGTTATGGTATAACCTTACCTATGTGTATAAGATCAGAAGGCAAAGATTGGCAAACGGAATTCTGTTTTTGTTTCTGTATATACTCGCACATATCAGTATCCAGTCTAAGAAACGAAAATCCTGTTTTTGGTTATGTAAATATTTATTCAATGTGTTTGTGGATAGGCAATGTTTGGAATTGGGCAGACTTATTGCTTCCGTGGGTAATTCACGAACAACGAACCACGAAACAACTTTTTGTTTCTTGCAGTTCTTACTGTTTATACTATAGTCAAATAAATCTATAACGATGATAGAAAGCTCGAAAGAGGGTTTTTCGACATAACGTCAATAGCGAGAATCTGATCATGATGGTTCTATCTAAACATAAAGAGCTAAAGTTTAACCGAGTGCATGGATTGGCATCAAAATTGGTAATCAGCTTTGTTTATTAAATTTTCTTGACGAAAAATTGAATTTTAGTTTTAGCTCATCTAGAACAGGAAGCTCTAACACAAATCAACAGATTGTTCTTTTTTCGAAGACAGCTCTATATGATTTTGATGAAAAACTAACATATTGGAAGTAGTGTAGGTTCTGATGGTTTTTACAAAAACTGCTATAGTTTTTGGTTAATGAGTCTCTAGATTTTCTCTCTAAATTTCTTAGTATACCAACTATAATAGCTGTAAGCTTTATGAGCAGGTACGTGCGACCCATTCGTGTATTCTATTCTGAAATTGTTTTTTTTTTTGTTTTGCCCAAAAACATAAAGGAACATATGAGAACGTGCAACAGTTTCCTATTTCAATCTTCAAACCAAAAAGTCTATTCAGTTAGTATTTTGTGCGTAGTGGCAATAATTGTTTCTGACTCAGTGCCGAACATTTTGTTTATGGTTTTGGCTGGGTCTGATTACATTAGAACAAAGGGATTGTTGTTTTTTTCCTTCAGCACAAAAGTTAATTAATTTTGCTGGTTTTTGTTTTTTTTTTCTTGGTGACAAGGGAAAAGATCATTTTAATTGCTACATAATCAATCCCCATGGAACGAGATAAGGTTAAGAAAGTATAATCTTGAACGACTTATTGAAGGCAGTTTCGACCATTTTGAGGCATTGAAATGGGTAAATAAACCGCCAGACGCATAATATACTTAGTTATCTTCATTCACTAGAATAACCAGTGTTTATTCGGCTTTTATTGATATTTATAAGGTCTTCAGGGATTTTTGTTGATTACTTATTGTACGCTACATAAAGTAAATAGATGTTTGCAAAGTTAAGACATGTAACTTAAGTTTTTTATATAAAATGATTCAATAACTTGGAAAATATTTAAGATATAAACCTAGAAAGCTCAAGACCTTGACAATAGTGCTATTCTTTAGAATAAAAAAATATTTCTAAATACAACTTGTTTATTTGTATTTCGAACGAGTAATTTCTATTATTAATTTTGCAAGAATTTCATTAATTATTTTAATAACAGACGTCTTAAGAAATGCAATAATAACATTCTTAATGAAAAAACAACAATTTATCAAAGCAGATTAATTATTTCCAAAGCAATAAATTCTTAGAATACAAATACTTATCTTTCGTTTAGGTATTTGAAAATTATCAAAATAAAATATATTTTTTTTATAAAATAGACGTGTGACTAAAATGATGTCTACCGATGTATTCTCATATAATAATTATTTAGGTATTTTTTAGAATTAAATATTTATATTTAGGTTGTTGTAATTATTAAGTAGAGTTTAATTGTTGAACATAGTATTGTGTACATGATTTGTCAAGCAGATGAGACCGATAAAAGTTGATTCATGGGTCTATACAAGGGTATCGATGAACATTGGTCTTAAACGTTTGAAAATGGAAAACCATGCTGGTTAAATTATTCCATAATCAGGTTGTGCGACTAAAAATAGAATCTCTGTATTTGACGGTACGAGGGTGAAACGGGTATCATATTTGAACTGATTGAGGGTAGAAATGCCATTAGCTACTTCGAGTGAGAATTGCTTGTGAAAGAAGCGATAAAACAAGGAAATACATGAATCATTCCAACGGTGTTCAAAAGATGGGAATGAATCCATGATAGCTCTGTTTTCTATCAGTTTTAATACTCTGTTCCGAATTCTATCCAATAAGTGGAGAAAAGTTTGTGCTGCACCTGCCCAAAGATGTGAGTTATACTAGAGTTTTGGACGTATTAACGTGTCTTATAAATGATAGCCAGATAAGAAGGGGTGACAAATTTCTTCCACCGATATAGAAATCCTAAGCATTTAGAAGCGTTTTTGGTGGTCTCAAAAATGTGGTCATTCGAACGAAGATCGTCGCTGACAGACGTACCGAGTACTGAGAGCTTTTCTTCGATGAAAGTGTCATTCATTTAGACGTTGATACCAAATGAACATATTTTCGATAAGAGAGCCTGGTGCCAAACTCCATGAAATGCCTTAGAAATATCAAGAGCAATAATCTCTCAATAATACATTTTTTTTTTAAATACCGCTTTTTAAAATCCCGTTTATTCAATACCCGTGCTATTATAATCCCGCTTTTTAAGATCCCGTCTTATACCGCTTATCCCGTTTTTTAGAATACGTAGCTAAAACTTATTGATTTTATGTTGGTTATTTTCCAGATTCTTTAAATGCTAAAGAAACTTTGCATACCCAACCTCGCACCTACCCCACATCCTATCCCCCTTACGTACCTCACTGTTTATACGTCGTAATAAGAAAAGGGATTATAAAAAACTAGATTATAAGAGACGGGATTTTAAAAAGCTGGATTTTAAAAAGCGGTATTATACAAAGCGGGATTATAAAAACGCGGGATTATAAGAAACCGGATTTTAAAAACGGGATTATAAAAACGGGATTATAAAAAGCGGGATATCGTACCCAACCCATGCATAAATAACACAATTATTGCTAATACAAAATAAGAAGAGGAGAAAAACGCTCAACAAGAATACAGAAAGTTAAATAACTTTGGGAAGCATATCGTTGCTGCAGTTCTACTACCTCACAGTATAAAAAAGTCAATTTTTCATGAGACTTAAAGCTTTTAATATTGAACACTTCATAATGAAACCTTTATGTGTTAAGGTTGCTCTATGCTGCGAAGATAAATTTGAATATATGGTATACTAGAACTGTTTTAAATAAATATGTTTTTATTTATTAAATTTAAAAAAAAAGAATTATGGTACACCAATTTTAATCTTTTTTAATACAAGTTAAAATTGAATTTTAAAAAAATCATCAAAAAATTGTTTTTGAGATATCAATTTTTTATTTAAATCCAAAACAATTGTTTTTTCTTAAGTTTTGGTATGCAATGTTGTTATAGACTTTTTAGAACTTTATGTATGAAATATTCCATGTGAAAAATAGTAGCTAATTTTTTTTTAAATTAAATGTTTGTATTTACTTATTTTTTTATTTATTTGAATCAAGATAATTAATCTAGCGAATAAGTGTATTCTTAAAATAAGGTATAGATGCATTAACTTAAAAATTATAAAATGTTCTTTTAAAGACGATATATGTAGGAAATTAAAAAAACTTAATTAACAAATTATGATGTACTAGCCGACCCGTACTCGCGTTGCTTCCCAAATTGTAACTACGAATATTTTCTTAATATTAATATTAGCATATGAAAACATTTCTCAATGGGACTGACCATATTTGCTACAATAATATTAATTTTAGTTTATATGTATAACATACCGTATCGAATTAGATTCTCTTTCACACTTGAAAAAAAAAGAGCTTGTTCATGTTTGTGCATATTGTAAATTATATAACAATATAGAAAATAAGGAAATTTATTTCAAATAAACGGGTTGACTACTTTCTGAGATCATTCAACCCAAACTATAAAATTTTATAGAATAGTTCATGTGCACGGCACTGTAGTCAATTGAATGTCCATTTTTGTCACCCAAAATGCTATTGAGTGTATTCAAGTAACTTAAAAAATGAAATACACGACTGGATCGCACAACAAACTTGCTCTTATGTAAAAGTACTTTGGAATTTAAAATACATATTATAAATATTTTTAATGAGATAAAAATGTTCAAATGTATGGAATTGCCGTCTGGTTAATCTTTTTAATATTTAAGTAATTTTTTATATGACAAATTTCCTTAAAATTTTTCGAGAACAAAATTTGGGATGCCAAATTTTAAGTATTAGGTAGTGTAGATTTTAGAAATAGTTTTTTTTCGAATATTTTTTTATACAATATTATTATTTTAAACTTAAGAGGGCTCCTGTTGAAAATTTTTGGTTAAAATCGTTAGAGCTGTTGATGAGAAAGTCAAAAAATCAAAAAACGGTTCTATTACAGGTACCGTTAATAACATTTTGCCCCAAAATATTTTTTGACCAAAATGTACTCCATGTTCAATGTCCATAATATCACACCTAATTTTTTTTTTTATCAAAATCGTTACAATCGTTTCGAGATAAATAAGATTATGCATTACGGGTGTATGGGGGTACCGTTAGTTTTGGAGCTAAAAAAAAAACTTTTATAAACAAAATTGATATGCAAGTTATTAGTATTGAATAAAATACATTTTATAACGTAATTTAAAAATTTTTTCGTGTATCCGTTTTCTAGATATTGAATTTTCAAAAAAAAAATTATATTAGTTTTTTAAAAATCCAAAAACTATTTTTTCGAAAAAATTTTTAGATTATATTTTTTCGAGTGTATAGAAGCTCACGCATAAAAATTTTAGTTAAAATCGTTACAGCTGTTAATGAGAAATTCGTAAATCAAAAAGACCGTTCTATGACAGGTACCGTTAATAACATTTCCCCCCAAACATTTTTTTTACCAAAATTTAGTCTGTGTCCATAATGTCACACCTATTTTTTTTATCAAAATCGTTAGAGCCGTTTTCGAGATAAATAAGATTATGCATTATGGGTGTATGGGCATGGGGGGTACTGTTAGTTTGAGAGCTAAAACAAAAAAAAATCAATTTCTCCTCTAGGGAATCACCGAAGACCCTTAAGTACCGAGTTTGAAGAAAAAAGCTCCAGTGGGCTAGGCTCTAGATCGAGGTACAGACATACAGACATACGGACAATGGACATACAGGCATACAGACAGACAGACGGAATCGTCGGACCCACTTTGTTCGTCTTCGCTATCATCGTAATGTCAACTTTGATCAAAATCTCGAGTTCTATTTTTTTCCCAATGCAAAAATTGCCCTATAGTACCTATGTATATCGCAAGTAATAAAGAGCACACACTGCTCAGCGATGTGACGATAGAATTAGAGAAACAAAAAACAATGTATGTGTGTAGGTTAGTTAGATGAACTATACAATAATACAATACAGAAAAATTGAATATGTACTAATTTAGGTAGGTAAGAGAAAAAACATAACTATTAAATGGAACACATATTAAGAGAAAGAGAGCATGGGAAGAAAAGAAAATTAAAAATGTTGGAATGATAATGAAATGAAACAAAGCAGCGACCTCGCGATTAGGATGAAATCTAATTCCTGGATAAAATAAATTCAAAACGTTTATAATTTTATAATTTGTTTTTATTTATTTCTCAGGTTGTATATTTAACTAAGAAGTGATTTTGGACTTAAAATTTGCGCAACAATATTGACTTTATGAAGCAATGCTAATCTTTGTCGATTATTGTATAGGTTTTAAGATATGAGTGGTTGTATAAGTCAACTAATGAAAAAAAAAATGGACAAAAAATGTAAAATTAATAATATTTAAGTTTGACAAATTATTAATGAAAAAAAATTATAGCCATAAACACTCTTATAACAATATAAAAAATAATAAAATTTATTTCAAATAAATCGGTTGACTACTTTCTGAGATCGTGCGTTACAAACTTTAAAATGGTTTCGCTTTTATATAATAATATAGATATAGATGTATGTACATTATAAAATTTCAACATACTCGTATTATTTATAGAAGAACTTCCCTCTTAATTGGTCCGATAGTGTCTTATATAGTTATATATAATCAGGTAGAACTATCAAATAACATTTTGGAACATGAAGAAATGTTCAAAACGTCAATGTAACCGTCAATTAGTTTGACAGTAAAAACAGAACGTTTAGTCTCATGACAAGGGAGATCAATAAGTTTGAGTCGGCTATATTATATGAAGCAAGATTTAATAGGTTCTGTTAGCCTAAGTCCCTAAGAGCAAATTTGAGGAATCTTTTTTGAATATTTTCCATTCTTATTTTATGGCAGCTATAAAAGGGGAAACTCACGAGGTAACAAATTGTTTGATAACGCGGGCGAGTCGAACAAATAAACATGTGAGTATGAGAAATTAGTATTACAGTTGGCGAATCGAGAACCTTTGATTCGACTTATATGTCATATATTTGATATTTTTAATAAACAATCAAATTTCGAACTCGAATTGTAAAGTTCGCCAACTGTAGTATGTCGAATGTATAGTTCGCTAATGAAAAAATCTCACCTCGAACGTTCGTTTCGCAAACCGTAATAGGGGGGTTATATCAGTAAAGTTAGAATATGATTTCAAATGACGAAATTATTGAATTATAAATCATAAGTAATAAGCGAAACAGAAAAAAATTCGTAATTGCCGATTTTCAAAAACCAGTTTTTCAAATTTGTATGGTGGGTACTTACCACTATTTTTTTCGTACATCTACTAGATAATATAAAAGAAAATGAGGTTGCGGTTTACGAAATATCGAGTTTTCAAACAAATTTTGAATTTTTGTTTAATTCAAAATATAGTTTTTTTTTTTTGTTGAAAATTTGAATACACTACTATCTACTATTATACTACTACTATTATAGTACTTTAAAATTTAATTTGAATCTTTCTGAGAAAATAAAAAAAAGTACCATCAATAACCATTTTTTTGTAATTTATTTTTTTTAAACATTAGCTAGGTCTTATTAAAAATGCAAGTTTTTGTTATTTTTAAATCTGTGGAACATTTTCCGGGAAAAAAAAATATTTTCGTAAATTTCGTTATAAATTGTAAATCATGTACCGTTAAAAATCTACTAAGTTCAAGGAAAAGCGGGCGAGCCGTTTATAGGGAAGTGTCGAACGGAATAGCGAGACCCACCTTTTTCGTCGTCTTCCCGATCATCGTAGTCAAAATCTCGAGTTGGAAACATTTTACGAATGCATGACTTGCCGTATAGAAGCCATGCATCACAAATAAAAATGGAGGAAACGAACTGAAAATGGATTAGGAAAATTCGTATATGCATATTGCATATCTTGTATATTAGTGCGTTATCATTCTTATGGGTTTTGAATTGTACAAATCTTGCTTTTCGATAAAATTTGTGTTAGAAAACCTTCTTCTATTAAATTATTTCTTCCGTTTATGAGAGTTTTTATAAATAATTACAAAAAACAGTCCCTTAAAGAAGAATGAGCATAAATTGGAACGTATTTTGTATAAGATTTTGTAGAATAAAGTTAGTTTTCGAAAAAAGATTCATCTAAGACCATTGAATTCTAATTTGAGCAGTACGTCTCGAGTTAAATTTAATAAAAAATGTAATCTTATTGAATATAAGAGTAGGAACGAAAATAGAATCGTTCTCCCTATAATCGCATTGCGATTGTTTTTTCTTCCCATCAATCGCTCTCTCTCTCTCTTTAATTACTTTTATTCAATGAGTTAAATTTTCAAAGAGTTGGTTTTTTGAGAATAATTAAAATGGGTCAATTTTATTATGATTTAATTCAATTAATTGAATGTCATAAAGGGGCCAAAAAAACGCTGCCTTTACGACATGGTCCACTTATTTTTTTATCGTTTCACATTAACTTAGTCAAACACAACTTAAGTGTCTTTCAAAGAAGCCTGTTTTTAATTGAATTTCCATTGAAAGATATTTTTTTTACTCAATACTTGACGTCATGACACACAAATTGTTACCAAACCATCAGAGTTTATTTTAAAAATAGAACCAAAAAAGCCTTTTTTTCGAAATTGCACGTTCATAAAACATGCTATTTAATGCCACTAGTAGACACTAATTGCTTTAATAGGAGCGCGCAGCCATTTCCATCATTATTCAGGCAAATAAAAACTGCAACATCTTAAGACATTAATATAAAATTTTTGTCTTATATTTGGCGTACTTATTATACGAGTATTAGGATAGTTCGAAAATTAATTCTAAAAATACATACATAATACAAACACAAAAATTATTTCAGTTGCCATCCCCTTTTTAGACTTTGTGTCGATTTTAGAAGTCGAAGAAAAAGAAAACCTACCAAAAACATTCATCGCTAAATAAATTGAAATTAAAAATTTCCTTTGCGGAATATGAAAATTTTCTATACCTACAGTATACACTTTTTGAAGATCCCCTTAAAAACAAACAAACGTCCCTCTAATTTCCTATCGTCTTATGTCTCGTTAATCATCGATGCAAAGTGTTTGTAAAATAATAAAAATAATTCTAAGTAGAAAAGCTGTCAAAGTAAGCTCTAGATAGCACATGCACTTATGTGTCATGTCACACACATAACATACATCAAATTAAACAAACAATGCGATCAAAAAATGTCCTGTCCAATTTAATGTTAAACTTGTATAACACGAAAAAGGATTCTAGTTTTTTTGAGTGATTTGTTTATTGTGAAATATGCTACACAAATGCTTGTTAGAAAATGGTGCTCCCTGAGCACGAGGACACGTGAAAGCAGATTTAAAATGTTCAGTTTCACCTCAACACAATTTTAAATGAAAATAGTGTTATCAGGTTTGAGAGATTGTTGCTGTCAGCTAATGCATAACAGCGTGGTGTGCAAGACAGTATACAGGGTGTCCCACAGTCACCGCCCCAAATGATAACCATGGATTCCTGAGGTCATTTTAAGTCGAAAAACTTAAGAGGTCATTTTCTCGTTTTCGTCCCGTTTTCGAGTTATAACGGTTTTTATGGCTTTTCCCTTAACTGGATTTATCTTTGCCAAACTACGTCCGATTCGTAAAATTTTTTTTATAACCAATCAAGAATTTATTGCAGTTTTAGTTTGTCCAAAGAATTTTTTTTCTGCGGACAACCGTTTCTCCGCAATTTTGCATCAAACCCAATTTTTTCGTTTTTTAAGTAGTTTTTTTCACTTTGATATCATTTTATTCAAAAAAACACGTTAATGAGTATTAATTTTTTTCACTTATTATTAAAGCCCAGTTCATTTTCTTAAAAAAAAATTTTTTTTTTTCTTAAAAAGAATACTAAATGTAATTAACAAAAAATAAACAAACTGAGTGAATTAAAAAAAATAATAATTTTTAAATACAAAATTAACTTTTTCTGAGCTATTGTGGTTAAGAAAAGGACAAATAGATAAAGTTAATTAGTAAGACCGTTAACTTATAAAAATAGTAAAGATTTGCATTATGATTTGAAGGTTGTAAATATCTTTCTCGCGTGATCTAGTGTCCGCGTCGTGTTCTTTCACTTGATACTCCATTTTGGATTTGTTATTCAAGTTGTAGTTTTTTTTTCAATTATTTGCGAACAATGGATTACACTAATCAAGAATATCTGGAAATGTTATTAATATACGCTGAAATGGGATAAATTGATCTATTTGTCCTTTTCTTAACCACAATAGCTCAGAAAAAGTTAATTTTGTATTTAAAAATTATTATTTTTTTTTAATTCACTCAGTTTGTTTATTTTTCGTTAATTACATTTAGTATTCTTTTTAAGAAAAAAAAAATTTTTTTTAAGAAAATGAACTGGGCTTTATTAATAAGTGAAAAAAATTAATACTCATTAACGTGTTTTTTTGAATAAAATGATATCAAAGTGAAAAAAACTACTTAAAAAACGAAAAAATTGGGTTTGATGCAAAATTGCGGAGAAACGGTTGTCCGCAGGAAAAAAAGTCTTTGGACAAACTAAAACTGCAATAAATTCTTGATTGGTTATAAAAAAAATTTTACGAATCGGACGTAGTTTGGCAAAGATAAAGCCAATTAAGGGAAAAGCCATAAAAACCGTTATAACTCGAAAACGGGACGAAAACGAGAAAATGACCTCTTAAGTTTTTCGACTTAAAATGACCTCAGGAATCCATGGTTTTCATTTGGGGCGGTGATTGTGGGACACCCTGTATATGAAATTTTTTTATTTTTTCTTAGACAAGTCTCATAACATTGGTGAACTTGTAAAATAATGTCTTTATAACTTGAGTTATTAGGCTACGTGTATATGTGTATTAGACCAGTTTATACCAATCAACGAATAAATATATAAAAATATATGTACCACACTTGGCATGTGGAAATTATTATATACTATACAAAAATTCTTGGTTTTTATTACTTATACGTATATGAATATTGAGAGGGGTTTTCACTGCGACCTAAAGATCTATTGTGCCCCCCTCCAGAGCTAAGTGAATTGTTAACCCTACAGCTCTTCCTTGTAGTTTATCCGATTGATGAATTTCATTATTTGAAGTAAATTTAGAGAGGATAGATCACACTCTTCTACCTGGTATTATCCCAGGTATTGGTTTCTTTGATGCATTAATGTTCCGGCGATTCGGCATAAGTATTTCAGAATATGTTTGTGGGTCTGTTTTCTAGGCCAAGAATACTAAAGTGTCTTTTTAGTTTGCAGTGAACAGTGAACAGTGAGGAGTCCCATCACAATTCGAAGATTATTCCTACTTAAGCTGATACTATTTATGAAACGACCTTGATTATAGTTCCCAAGAAGTTGTGGGAGTTCTTTCCAGTTTTTGGATTTCTTGCCCTCCTCCTTTATATTTATTTCATTCATAATGCTGTATTCTCCTATTCCGCAGTAGGGCTCTGACCCTATTAAAGGAGTCTGCCTCTTTATTTGCCTGGACACCTACATGTCCAGGTAAGGTATCCAATAAAGTGAGACAGTATACTTCTTGCCAAGTTCGTTTAGCCTGCCGACACATTCTTACACTAACTTGTGCTTTGAGTGCGGCTTGGCTATTTGACATAATGGTAATATTTTAGTTTAGGTATTTTGTTTTCGAGATTTCAACCTGCACATTTCGCTATGGCCTTGACTTCCTCCTTCTAATGGCATTGGCTTTAAGTGTGTACTTTTCTGTTTCGCCTACCAATTCTTTCTTGCAACTTAACTCCGTTTTAAATTTGTGTACAAATTTGTATTTTGAAATCATTAGATACATCGCAAGGAATGATGATAGCGTTAGTTACTTCCGACTTTAAATGCAGTTCATTTCCCTGTAACTTATATATTTGCCAGACTCAGTGCCTTCCTTGGAAAATCTCATATTGACTCCCTTAGCAGAACTTCCAACCACTACATGTTATAGAGACAGATGAATAATAACCTTCATAGCTGCTGTAGGGAAAGTTCTCATTGCTACAGTAATGCTTAAACAACCAAGCCTTTTAACATTTCCTAACGCTTTTTGTGTGCCATGTAACCGCACCACAGGTAATTATTGGTCTTACCATCAAACATAGTTTACATCCACCTTAGGATGTATGGTTTGCACCCTCATGATTAACTTGCATGCCTCTTGGTTTTCACAAAGGCTTTTGTGGTTTTTCAAAAGTTATGTTCTACGTATTTATTCCACAGGAGTTTACTATCTAGTTAATATACCTACGCCAGATAATCGAATAGGGTTTATGCGTGGCAGAAGTCTTTTCTTATGGCAAATGTTATTATAGTCAAATTTGTAGGGTTTATTGACAACCCTACAGAGAGACACTATTTACTTGTAATATTTCCCTAGGGCTATAATAACGATATCATCAGTGAAATCGACGCCTTGCGAGGTGAGCTTGTTTGATTAATCATCATTCTAATTATACGATATGTGTGTTAGACCAGTTTATACCAATCAACGAATAAATAACATAAATTCCGCACTTGACATGAACAATGAAAAATACTGTGCAAAAATTTTTAATTTTTGTAACTTATATGGTAGGCAATCAATTTATACCAGTTAGGCAAACATAACTTTTCTACCTTCCAATGCTGTCATTTTTGATTGAATTATTCTGTGTTTTTAAGCAAACGAAAATTAATGGCTTTATTCTCTAGCCATATGTAATTTTTCTCTTAACTTATATGTTATAATTATGATTATAATTATGTGTAACTGGTATAATCAATAAACGAATAACACAAATGACAAATTGAATAATTTTCCTTAAGACACAGGGTTTGATTCGATTCACTTTTCAAAAAGTTCTTTCTTGATAAATATTGTATAAACTGGTCAATCGCGACTCTCGGATTGAGTAAGTCTTTTTTGGACTTCGACTATATCTTAGAAATAAAGATATAAATAAGCAAACATTTCTTGTCCTTAATACTGTTAACTATCCATTCTCGTGCTTCCAACTGTCAATTTCATGTTGAATGCCATAATGTTTATCTCAGAGAGTTGAGGGTGCATATTGTTCTACCCTATTTATCCGCGTGTTATTGGCTCCCTATTCCATCATAAATTACCACCTACCTACACATTATTATAGGTTACTAGCGCAAGGTTGAATGCAATCCACCAGCACGAAGGAGTTCAATTATACTATAAGAAAAAAGCAAAAAAAAAACAGAAAATGAAACTAGATTACGTGACATCTATGAGTAAATTGAAAAATTAATAGAAAAAAGAGGGGAAAATCGAAAAAACAAACATCCTGCTTTCCACCCACACTATATTTAGATTTTCAATTAATATCTCATAATAGTTATATTTTTTTGTTGTTGTGAAATTGCAGATCCTTCCGGTAAACTGAACCAATCATGTCAACAACAACCTGTTCCCGTTTGCGTCCAATGATGTCCTCGACGACTAGTACCAGTGGCAAATCCAATAACACAGATACATCATTGACACTAACCGTTAGCTCGCTACGCAATGTTGGTGGTGGCGGCGGTGGTGGTGGCAGTAGCATAGGCTCCAGTGAGTCCTCAGATCCCCTAGAATCGGATTACAGTGAAGAAGACGCTGAAGTCGAGGAGGAAGATGCCGAAAATGAAGATGAAGAACAAACTGAAGATGAAGTCGATGACGACGCTGATGATGACGAGGAAGAGGATGTCGATGATGGCAATGAGACAGACGAAGACAGCAGTGAGAGTAATACAGAAAGTAGCAGTGTGGAGACAGCTAAGGGCATTCGACAGTATCATCTGGATGATTTTCAAATAATAAAAACAGTTGGTAAGTTCTAGTGTTTGGCTCTGACTCACTCGACGATGATTTGGAGAATCGGTTCATGATGAGATGAGTACAAAAATAATTGGTTTTGCTTTTGTTTATTATTTGGGAAGATTTATTTATATGGGGAGCGTATTTGTGTTTTCCATGACCCAATTGAATGACGAGTCTATTTATAGAGTTTTGAATTTAGATGAAAAATTTTGGAGGCAACACTCGATTTTGTGTGTGGTTTGTTTTTTGTTCTATACACACAACAGGTGGGTTTGAAATGATAATTTATTGGTTTTGGTATTTTTGTAGAACGTAAATTGCTTACGGCGGCTTTTTACTTGAAATTTTCAAATTTTCACATTTTTGGTTAATCAATGCTGGAGCTGGCAAATATAATGAGATTGAGATGAGAGGGATGGGTACTCGTTCTTGACAGGGTTTGTCGTCTATGTCTTTTATGTCATTTGCTTGTTAAGAATAAAACTTTCATAGTTGCATTTCGACGCTATCTCCAGTTCAATACTGGCTCCGACCCCCTTTAACTGGTTGGCATACACCAATGATTTAACCTAGCCCCACACAAAAGGGTGAAGTATAAAACGATATATAGGTGGCCAATCGACAAGACCATTTCTCGATATAACACGTTCATCGAATTGAGTTTTCAATAACTCGATTGTGACATTCGATGTGCAGCTTTTATGGCATAGTCTCGTTGAAACCATCATGTGTCTATAGAGATATCCATTGTCTGAAACGTGTTGGTCATTTTCATCAACGAAAAAAAAGAAAAAAAATGTCCCAATGACACCATCATTCGACACCATCCATTTTTTACTTGCGACTTATAGGTACTATAAGGCAAGTTATGCATTCGGAAAAAAAATCAAACTCGAGATGTTGATCAAAGTTGACATCACGATGATAGCGAAGACTAAAAATGTGGGTCTCGCAATTCTGTCTGTCGGCTCGACTAAAAATAAATTCAAAAAATTTAATTTAGTAAAAGCTAGATAATGGTTGAAAAAAAAATGCTAAGAAATGGTTATTTTTGGTACCCCCTTCAAACCATTTTTTTTGTTTTTGATTTTCTCAAAAACGGTACCACCGGTTTTGATCATTTTTTTTTATGCTAAGGCTCCCGAGCAGTTTCAATATTATTGTGTATTCTAATTTTCAAAAAAAAAAATTCGGATTTTGAAAAAAAATTCAACATTTTTTCTTGAAAACTCAATATTTCAAAAACCTTATTCTCGAATTTTTTAAAACTTGATAAATAAAAGTTTTTTAATATAAATTATAAGATGTAAAAAAAAAATTATTTTAACTAAAAATAACGGTACCCTTCTTACAAATGTTACGAAATGGTTTTCGAAAATCGTATCTTTCTCGAAAACGGTTCTCAGAATTCTGCTAAAATTTTTTTTCTTTTGATTAATTTTTACGATCTATAATCAAATGAAAAAAAAAATGAAAATCAAGATATTACTGACTGTACCTACCGTAGAACCATTTTTTCAAATTTAGAATTTCTCATTATCGACAAAACGGATATTAATGAAATTTTGTATAGAAAAGCTTTTAAGAAGTTTAAAAAACATTGCATTTCAAAACCTTAAAAAAATCTATTTTCTTTGGAAAATTCGATATCTCAGAAACGGCTCAATATTTTTGCTTGTAAATTTAATTTTTATTTGAAAAATAATAAAAACTTTAAATTAGCGTACCAACATATTTTCTTATAAACGTTTTACAAATTTTGTATATAAAAGCTTATTTTTTTAAGAAACCAGTACAGACTTATAATTTTTGTTCTTGCATAAGCTAATATTTGCTTGAATCACATGGCATCCTGTCTTTAGCTCCAACTACTAAGGGAGTTATTTTAGTCATTTAAAAAATTAATTTTATGCTTATGAACAATCCTTCTCTAATAACACTCATTTTTGAAATTCTTAGTCGTTTACATAAGAGCAAGTTCGTGCGACCCAGTCGTGCATTTTATTTTTAAACGTGTCAGTGCCAAATTTGAAAATTTTATATCTACGAGTCTCTTCCTTAAATTCTTTTCCTGATGATGCTTTACTGCCTGGTTGAACATTGAGTATAGTGACCGGTGTTCGTCACTTTTTCCGTTGAAGGTCCTGTGGAGGCTTTTGCGATATGGTCATTGGTTTAAGGGTGCGTTAACAGTGAAAGTTCAAAGTTGTTAAGTCCCAGTTGAAAAACTATTTATATAAATTTATGACATATTATTTTAAGGGAAGAATATTTTCAGTGTAAAAGTCAAACCCTTTCTAAAAACCCTGCAAAAATGTCAAGACGTGAAGAATCAAAAGATAGGGTTGAAAAGGGATGTTTTAGATGCACTTTTAAGCGGGAATATTACACATTATTTTGAGTGTTGATTAATGGTGGATCTTCGGACAAAAAAACCAAGACAATATAGCCAGTTTTTGATATTAAAATCACCGGGAATATACCAGGATTGCATACTGATGAACTTTAATCTATGAACCCTACATTACGACCTGCCAATAAACACGTTTTACTTTTAGACATTTGGTGAAAAATGATACCAAAATTGGAATACGCTCTAAAAATCATGATAAATAGATGTATCACGTAATTGATATCTACACCATTCTGTCGAACACCCTATATAAAACTATACTTCTTTAAATAGGGGTGAAAGTCTCATTTTGAATTGTTTTTCAATGAAGATATTTTCGCCAATAAAATCAAATCCTGAACAAAAGTATCCATGTTTATGAATCCATCAATCAATTATCCGAGTTCAAACAATTTGAATTTAATCAAAATATTTTCCCACCATCATCGTCAATATTCTCAACTCTGAAGCGGTTAAATATAATCGAATCAATCACATCAAACTTAATTGATTTGTTTTCCCAAATGCAATTACATGGAGAATCATCATCAGCGCAAGTATTATAATTGCAGATGAATTCATTAATTCCAACGTGATTTTGTAAGCTTATAGGTAGGTTTGTTGATGTTGACTGGAATTGGCGAAATTTGTTTGGCTTTAGATTTTTAGTTCAAAGTGACAGACCACTTATGATTAATGACAGCTAATATCATTCACCATATTGCGATGACAATTCACATTTATAATACGCGTTATGTAATTTGCATAACAATGGAACTTTCGAGTATCGTCACTTAAGGTCTACCGAGGAGATGGACTTGCGACTATGCAGTCATTAATCAAATAACCAAAGCAACGTCAAAAGTCTGTGAAATGTAATTTATATTCGAGCCGGCTCGGCGTATTAAGTGAGTTCACAATTATGGGATGGTGGTGACATTTTTTGTGACTTTGTTCATCCGAAATCTCTTTGTTTCACTATTTGTGACGTTTTGTTTCTGTCTTTTTGAAATACATTAACCTCAACTTATGTGTGATTTGCGTAGTTATAGGTCGATTCACTTAATTTTTATGAGCAAATAATACCAAAGGGAAAAAATGAAATGGCGCGCTGTAATTGGTATTTAATGCCACAAAATGTGGTTTTTGTAATGAATTTTAATTATATAATGAGAACAAGTGTTATTAGCTGGCACTTAATATCCATTATGTATGTATCTACGTAGAATGTGACTAATATTAGTTTTAAGAGTATTTTTCTTAGATCTTCTAATTTTATTCGATTGACTATTATTGATGCTAATATGAATGTCAAAGTATAGATCAATACAAAAAATATAATGTCAGAGGTACAGGTTTGTACGGTTCATATTCTTGTGTGTGTACGTACAATATGAGACTGGCGTAAGCGAAAAATACCTAAAATGTCGAAAAAGAAATTAATTTGTTCGCAATTAATTTTGAATTAATCATTATCACGTGATAAATGGTAGATAGCATTCTACAGAAAAAAATACAAATATATTTGTAGAGATGTATGCGGTGTTTAGAACATACAGCGAACAATCAAAAATATTGGTCAATAAATTCGAACAATGAAAGAATTTCATGCAATAAAAGTGTATCACAATTTGTATACGTTTGTTGTTTTATTAAACATTCCTGGTCATATGGAACGTATTCCTGATGGTGAGATTAGATATCTAAATAGTACAAAAATTATATTTCACTCTTTGCGTTGTTGAAACCTGACAGCTCATCAACTAAGCGGGTGATTCTGTCAGTCATTAAACATCGCATAGAATTAGAGGCCATGACGGCTCATAGAGAGCTTGAACCTAGTGACTTATAATGCCGTTCGTCCACTATGTGCGCGATAAGTTCAACCAACTTCGTTCAACTTTTTGTTCAACTCTTTCGTTGGATAAAAGAATTTACAACCTCTTACACTAGTGCAGCAACTTACGTAATTCACGTTGAGCAACTAAAGTTGAACAAAATGCGTTTGGAGCCTCATACACATAATTGACCAACTTTCCCATATGTTGATTAACCTCGCACACCTAGTTGATTAACTCTCAAAACTTATTCCAGTGTTGAATAGCTCCGTACACCTAGTTGACCAACTTACTCAAATGTTGAATAACCTCGTACACTAGTAGATAAACTTGTTCGATTTTGACAGAAAAAAAAGTTTTTCGAGTTGATCAACTGCGTTTTTAACTCTCAATAATTTTTGTGTTTCAGTTGGGTATTGCACATTTATTGAAACAAATAGCAAATCAAATTGAAACAAAAATAGATTTAATCCCTGTCCCAACGCTATTGCAAATCAATTGCCAAAAGTTGGAATTGAATTCCTAATAGTTTCTATCGATATGCTTTTGGGTTAAATCTTATAGCGCTTGGTTTAAATTTATTTGTGTTTGGGTTAAATCTTTTTGCTTTTATGAAAGAAGTACTTTCTCTTTTTTTATGCGTAAAAATGAAACCAATCAGTAGTGATAATTTCAGACTTAAATTTAGGAGAGATTTTGTTTTTTGTTTTTTCTCATTTAAACCTGGTATTGAATTCTTTTTACTTTCACGTACATGTTTAGACAAAGACTGAGGAAAATAAATCGGAAAGGAATCACCTGTCGATAAAATTACATTACTTAAAAATGAAGAAAAAATTATAACTCGTAGTTTACCGTGATTATAAAAAGGTTTTCTTAATAAGGGCGGGTATATAATGAAATAGAATAAAACAAGTTTAGTGTGACGGAATTCGCAAGTATTTTTACTCGCGACTTATAGGTACTATAAGGCAAGTTATGGATTCGTAAAAAAAATTGATTTCGAGATTTTGATCAAAGTTGACATTACGATGATAGCGAAGACTACAAAAGTGGGTCTGGCAATTCTGTCTGTCTGTCTGTATGTCGGACTACAGCCTAAACGGCTCGGCCGATTTTCTTTAAACTTGGTAGATATGGGTTTTGATTTTTACCCCCACACGTTTTTTTCTTTTTTTTTTTAAGACCAAAAATAACGGCACCTGCCATACGATTTTTTTCGAAATTTTATAAATATTTTTTTTCTGAAAAACTGCTGGACAGATTTAAAAACTAAAAACACAAAAAAATTTCATTTAGTTAAGTCTAGGTAATGCTTGAAAAAAATTTTCCGAAAAATGGTTATTGAGGGTACCCCCCATGGGACCATTTTTTTTGTTTTTGATTTTCTCAAAAACGGTTCCACCGATTTTAATCATTTTTTTTTTGCGAATGCTCTTCAAAAATTTAAATAGAATTGTTTATTCAAATTTTCAAAAAATTTTTTTTTGGATTTTTAAAAAAAACTTCAAAATTTTTTTTTCAAAACTCAATATTTCGAAAATCCCAAGCTAGATTTTTTTTTAAACTTGATAAATAAAAGTTTCTTAATATAATCTACAAGATGTGAGAAAAAAAATTTATTTTACCTTAAAATAAAGGTACCCACCATACATATGTTAAAAAATTAAAAAAAAATGGTTTTCAAAAATCGTATTTTTCTCGAAAACGGCACTTAGAATTTTGATAAAATTTTTTTTCTTTCAATTAATTTTTATGATCTTTAATTTATTAAAAAAAATTTTGAAATTAAGATATTACAGCTTGTACCTACCATAGAACCATTTTTTCGAATTTTGAATTTCTCATTATCCGCATAACGGTTCTTAATGAAATTTTTTATAGAGAAGCTTCTAAAAAGTCTTAAACACATTGCATTTTAAAACTTTAAAATAAATATTTTTTGAATTTTTGAAAAAAAAAATCTATTTTTTTCTTTTTTTGAAAATTCGATATCTCAGAAACGGCTCAATATTTTTTTTTTTAATTTAATTTTTATTCGAACAATAATAAAAGCTTTAAATTGGCGTACCAACATTTTTTCTTAAAAATCTTTTAAAAATTTTGTATATAAAGGCTTTTTTTAAGAAACCACTACAAGATCTTATAATTTTTGTTCTTGCATAAATTCGTATTTGCATAGCATTCTGTTTTCGCCTCTTACTATTAAAAGAATTTAAAAAATTAATTTGATCCTTATGAACAGTTTTCGCTAATAAAATTCGTTTTTAAAATTCCTAGTCTATTACATAGGAGCAAGTTCGTGCGACCCAGTCGTGCATTTTATTTTTTATTTGAAAGGCCCATGTTTGTTGAAATCCTTGCCTCCGCTTTTTACACGGTGGCACGGATGGATGGGAGTGGTCCAATTTCAATAGTCAGTTGGGCCTACTTTAATTTGCTAAAGGCCAAGTGTTGTGAACGGCGAGGAATCAACTGCCTCGAATGTTGGTTGATTAATTACAGAACCAGCCGTCCAAAATTTGTTCATCAAATGTTGCCGACTCATATGTGAAGGACTACCACGTCTACCGTAAAATGGACGCAACCCCCTCAAGCGTTGCCATTTCGACAAGTTTTGTCATTTTGACGAGTTGTAACATTTTGTTTCTTGCCATGGTGATTTAAACAATAAACACATTTGACAGATACTACCAAAAAAAAATGGCCGCCACAGGCCGCGCAAATTTAGAAAACAACTTTTATATTAAAGTTTCTAGACACATTTCTGTATTAAGACAGTACTAACTTGGTCATCATTAAATCGCAATAAGAAAACCACTGTTAAAAAAAGCACCTACCGTTTATCGTCTTATTGCGATTTATAACTTCCCAGCAAAAAGGGTAACAATAGTTGTTTTTTATTGGTAAGTGTATAGACAGTGCCGCAATAGTGCATATAATAGTGCGGATAAAGTTTTGGAACGTCTGAAATAGAATGACGCTCAAATTGATTACAGAAAAATTTTTTTTTTTGCGTGTGGTTGGCAGGTTTTTATTATTTGAGGATGTGTTTAGTGATATTTGTACATACATATACATGCATTAAGATTCGATTTTATTAATATTTTTTCCATTTGTTTGACAGACAATTGTGAGTGGCCCAAATTTAGCACAAACCACATCTTTGCGTTTAAAGTGAATTAATGATTTTAACATTCCTTGTATCTAACATTATCTTAAACGAATGTATAACTTAAGCGAATTTTTTAAGAATTTTATTTTTTCATTAAGTAAATTACCAAGTTATACTATGAAAATTTGAGCGTTCGTAAATTTCGTTTGGTCGTATTGGCAAACATCCTTAACTTAAGTCAATAGCATCTGAAAATTTATTTTAAAAATAAGACACTGGAAATATCTTTTTGACCGCAATTTTTTAGGGTGCACTTCTTCATTTAAAGTGCACCAATTAATCTTATTGGACGTATGTACATACGGAAGATAAAACAAAACAATATCTTTAAGTAGTTCCATTAAAAAGTATTGCGTCTTGCAAAACTTGAGAGAAATTTATTTCTTAAAAAAAAAACTCAATTAAAAAAGACTTCAGAAAAATCAACTAGCTAGGTAAGATATGTATGTATGTATGTATATGTGAGCTACGCATGTTTTTATTTTGCAACATCCATCCAGAGGTTGTGGAAAGTATTTTATTCAATTACACAAGGGTCCATTAAACAAAACAACAACAACTACTACAAGAAACAAAACAATAAAAAGAAGCCACACATCTCTCTGATGCAACATCGTGCATTTTCGATCTTAGTCGTCTGACGTCATTGAAAGTTTTTTTTTACTAAACTGGCATTTTGAAATCTTCTCAAAAATAAAACAAACAAAAAAAAAATGACGTTAATACACAGCAAGACGCACAAACATAGCATTGAGCACCCACTCCTAATTTTCGTAATCATCATCTTCGTCTTCGAAGCAAATACTCATACACTTCTGCCACGAATGGAAGAGATGAATTATTTTATTTTGCACTCGATAAACATAATTTTATAAAAAATAAGATAAAATATAATTAATGGGTTTTTTATTCTTGTTTTTTTTCAACACACAATCTGTGGCAGACACAGCGACGTTTATAAAAATGTCATTTATTTTCCACCAAGAAAACAAAAAAAATGTATCTCTGAGTTTCAAAATAAGTATTGGGGGCAAGGAAACAAGAGCTAATGGAGGCGGAGCAGGAGAAGGAGGTGGGGACTTCGATTGTTACTTTGACTCTGAATATAAACGAGGACATCGAGATGAAACCAAAAATATCTACTATGTTATACATTCATATAGATTCAAATAACCCAGTTCTGACAGTTCAAAAAGATGCAAAAATATATTTTCTTTGAAGGGAGTAATCAGGTGAAAGGAACGAACTTTCATCGCCAAAACACGTTAAACGATGGTAGAGATAATGGAAGGAAGAACTTGTTTTTTCAGTTTTGTTTTGTTTATATTTTTGTCTCAACAAAAAAAAATAATAATATCATAGTGGTAAATGTGATGCAGTGGGTTTGATATGATAGGTTGCGGAGGTGGATTTTATTTTCAATAAAATTATCTCTTTAAGGAAATTTGACTTTATGTTAAGTGAAGCGATTATTGATGTCATTGATACAATGTACAGCTAGTATAAGCTTTGAGAATAAGTAACACGTCTTAATATACATAAGTCTATATTTGAATGAAGTCAACTGTTTTTATTGAGGCGGCGCGGTTTAGATCACTGATTTTTTTTATGATGGCAATTTTGCTTCAAAGACGTGTTGGGAGATGGTGGGCTTAAATGAAAATTTAAAATCTTCCAATTCTCATTACCAAATTATAACTTTGAACAAAAACATTTTATATGTCAAAATAGTATGCTTTATAAGGCGCAAGGAGTGGAAGGGCGACAAAGTGAACAGAATGGCGATGACAGACGCTTCAATATTAAAGGTTTTACATGCATTTTATGTACATAGTTTCATTTAATATTAAGCTGTGAAATCGAATAATTTCTTGGTTGAATTGTTATAATTGTTTAGCATTAATCTCTTACAATTTTAAGCCTAATATGAGAACACTTCATCCAACGATTCTAGAAATTGTTGATCCCCTTCAACTAATAATAATAGACAAATCCCAGAGCCTCTAAGGATGCAACTGTTAATGTGCATTACGATTTGGTTGGAAAATCGAATAGATACTATACTACTCAAGAATCAAGTTACCTTTGATAGAGGCAAAAATAAGTCATTTTCCCACATCCAATTTTGTGCGAGTGTGTGTTAAAAAGTACATGTTAGTTCCAATAAGGTCTCCTTAGCATAACGGTAAGTGCGATAATTTGCCATGCAGATGGTCTTGGGTTCGATTCTCAATTTCTACAAAAATATTTTTCAGGATGTACTAGCCCTTTCGAGTAGTAATTCCATTTCCATATTTCTTGTCATGAAAAATGCAGCTCATCGTAGCAGTTCGGACTCGGAAAAAAATTGTTTTTCCCCCATGAATGGAAGAGAGTTGTATGTTCCTAGGTTCTGGTTCTCTACGAAATGTTGCACCACTAAATTTCAATATTTATGTGTTAAAATGCAAAAAACCTTCAATTAAATTTAACATTTGGAATGACAACTTCAACTTATGTCAGCAAGATGGTGTAAAGTTATGACAACAATAGTGTCTCACACGTTATACTACCATACCTTATTTGTAAATATGTAGGTACCTTTGTTTTTTTTAAGCTACTATTTAACAACGGTTTCAAAATAGACTGAACCTATAAGTGTTTTTCTACTTAAGCTCTGAGCAGATCACTGAGCATAGTGTAGGCGAACAGCGCTCTCACTACTGTGTTCTGAACTTTTTGATTTAATAACGAACAGAATTCAGTAAGAACTGTTATATGATTAGATTAGTTTAGTTTCATTAGTCAATTCTAGAAATCTTTTGCTTTCCTCACTAGCGCCATTTTAATTGTTTAAATTTTTTCTATTTCCGGATCAAAAGTGAAATATAAGCTACGTTGCCACAAAATATCATATATTGGGGACCTTTCTGAGAGCCATTTTCATCAATATTATAATAAAACAACATAGAAACCTATAAATATACGAGTGTTACCTGAAAAATTCGTTATTTATTGTAAAGACCTAATTAAGAAAAAAGTTTATAAAAGGTCAAAAGAACTTAAAAAAATATTAGTTAATATTATTTAAGTTTAAGTTTAAGTTTAAGTTTAAGTTTAAGTTTAAGTTTAAGTTTAAGTTTAAGTTTAAGTTTAAGTTTAAGTTTAAGTTTAAGTTTAAGTTTAAGTTTAAGTTTAAGTTTAAGTTTAAGTTTAAGTTTAAGTTTAAGTTTAAGTTTAAGTTTAAGTTTAAGTTTAAGTTAATAGTATCCTGAAATTCTGTTAGTAAAATGTGATTCACACTTACTGATGTTTATGATAGAATATTTTTGTATGAATACAAAAAAAAATGTCGACGATTGTTAGTTCCACGGGTCCAATGACTAATACTCAAAACATGCTGCCAAATGGCCCGATCAGGCAGTTTATAACAACGGCAACGCTGCGTGCAAGGCCTGGGTTTTAGCGACTTTGTCATTAGATCTATCAGAATTTCAACTCAGAAAGCGACAAAATAATATTTTAATGTTCCAAGATTATTTCCCCAGCGTTTGTGGGTTATGACCTACAAACAACATTATTTTTCTTCTGTAATTGTCCTGGTAATGTTAAATCCCTGAAACTAAAAAAATTATTTGACAGTATGGAAGTTTGGCTTAGTAAATTTATCTGTTTTAAATTTATTTGTCTAGTTGATGTGTCGGTTAATTCAACTTAATTTTTTTTGGTAGGCTGAAGTTTTATAATTATACCAGAAGAAAAATATTTTTAAAAAACTGATGAAGTGGAAGAAATCGACGAAAAAATTATTTATTGCGATTCGGATTAAATACCTTAAATACCATTTTTGTTTTTAGCTCTCTTTTATTTGTTATCACACACTCCTAATTTTTTTGTTAATCTGATTTATTATAGCTTTAACGAACAAAAATGAAATCGACGTTGTGTGAGCCAATTTCAGTAAGGCCAATTTCACATATGTAGATAATCTTTTTCTATTCAAATTGTCTTGGGCTTGAACCTATCTTTTTAATGTGGATTTTTTCTTGAATGGAAAAATTGTTACTACAAAGTTTGAATCAAATCTACCTTCTCTTATGATTTCTTAGCTACCTCCGGGGTCCCAAAAGGCAGCCACTTAGGACTTCTGCTTTTTATTTGTACACTGTTAACGATATTGGAATTGTCATAAGATATTCCCATATCTCACGCTACCCTGACGATACCAAGTTTTTCAAGACCATTTGTTCCTCAAATTGATCTCGACTGTTTCTCAATCTGGTGCCTGAAAAAAATGCTTAGAGCTAAATATTTTCAAATGTCATTCAATCACTTTTTCACAAAAAGACATCCAATCTCCTCCCCATATCTACCTTCTCAATTCTCAATCCATATCCACCGCTGAGTCCATTTGCGAACCTCTTTGTTTTATGTGATAGAGAGCTCAACTATTTCACACATATTGGGATGAAAATCATCCCAAAAGCAAACTCTGTATTAGTCTTTGTAAAACGATGGTCCAAAGAATTCTCTGACCCCTACGTGACACGATCTTTATACACAACCTTTTTTCGCCCTCTTTTTTAAAATGCCTGTTGAGTATGGTCCTTTTATCAACAAATTTATGCATCCAGAATCAAGAGCATTTAACGTCGTTTCCTACTATCCTATACTACGTTTCGTTCTTCGTGGTCTTTCTTGGAATCACCCTCCGTATCGAGACCGACTTCTTTTAATTAACTTGAATACGCTGGAAGAACGAAGAGCAATAAACGACATTCTCTTCATTCTTCGACATCTTTCAGAATCATTTGACTTCACAACTCTCTACAATTCCAGCTTTTTCAACACTAATTTCCGTAATCTAAGAATTTCTCTTCTCTTCTATCTGCTCCAATCGCTCCAACGAACATTATTACTCGCATACTTCAGAGGATTAATTGTAAAATAAACAGTTTCGACTTTAACCTCTGCTCAACCTGCATGTAACTCCGTATTAATCATCCTTCAAATTCCTTCTAATCATAGATTTATATAATTAGCTTAGCTTGGCTTTCTAATCTAATCTAATTTAACATTTTCACAAAAATAAAATTTTATTTAAAAAGAAAAAAATATTTATTTACTCGTAGCTTCCTTGCTTTTTTCTGGCGACTTTTTGTCTTCAAAATTTCACTGAATCTAGCGACTCTTAGGGGTTGGTCTAGTGGTTCTTAATTATTTCAGTTAACGGCAACACTTGACTAACTTTACTAACTCTTCTCTGTTTTTTATTTGGAGCTCATCTAGAGCGCTCTGAACACGTTCAGAATAGCAAAAGAAGCACGAATTCGAAGTTCTGAAAATTTTATTTTGATACTTTTCTCTGAACTAAGAGCCTAAGAGTGAAGCCATGAAATCAATTAATTTCGTGTTTTTAATGCAAAGCCTCCTTATGAACTCTTTTTCTATCAAAAAAAAAATAAAGGTTAGGGCGAAAATTATATGACACAACCATTTCAGAAAACTTACGAGATTTATATACGAGTAGTACAAATTATTAAATATTGATAGTTGAATAATAATGGTTAAAAATATATTAAAGACTAAGGTCTGGTAGAGAACCTGAACTTAGTGACGTTAAACTCCCAATCATTACTGTGAACGTGCTGTCGATGTCGGTAGGAATAGAGGGTACCTTAAGTTTTTTTTCCAAATCCGAACGGCTAAGATGCGAACCACTTTTTATGACAAGAGATACTCTTAGAGGTTGTGTCACTTCCTCGCAATCTATTGAAAAGTCGCGAAAGAGGTAACCTTAATATATCCTCTTTAAAAAATACTTTATACTAAAAAACCTTTAAAAAACCATTGGTACTTAAACTTTTTATCAGTGCAATTATTATTCAATGTTACTACACAGTGCGCCTTTTAACTAATCAAATTTAGACATGACTTTAATATTGAGTCAAATGAACCATCATTTGACTAGCTCTACATAATGAACTATATATTCTTTGTTTTATTTTTAGAGTTCCAAACCATGAATGGTTCATTATTTAGAGTCCACTTAAATATTGAGTTCATAACAAGTATGATGGTTAATTGGTATGTAGAGTCCCTTACATAAAGGTTCATTTCACTCAAATACTAAAGTCGTCTCTTAATTTAATTATTGGTTAAGCTCGGTATGTTCTTTATCCATTCCCAAATCCAAAAAGCTTCAAAGGCCTAACCGAACAATTTTTGATGCATTAATTTAATATTTATAAATATCATCTCGCCATGCAACACAATAAATTTGTAATTGACTAATAAATCCACTAAAATTTCCATTACTTTTTTTTTGATTATTTGATTAATAATTCGAATGAAAAAATGGTTAATTGATATAAAACCAGCCTGCCTCTTGACTGCTAAGCCAAAAGCAAATTCAATACCATCGAATCAGCTCACACACTGAACAGCAAAAAAAAAAACAAAAATTGGAAACATAAATTTCGAGCAGATGGATAGCATCTGGAAGAACATTGCTAATGGCTTTGGCTGGGTGAACTACTTAAAGTGTGTGTTTATTGTGAATTGATTTTAAAAATGTTTATCTAGACCGTGAACAAAACTCATTTGTGGTATGAAAAAAAGTTGATATAATTATTCATTATGTTTTTCTTTTTTTGCTATTTCGAAAAGAAAAACAAGATGGATTATTTGGCTGGGTTGGATGATGAGTTGACCATCATTACTATGATGAATCATGGAGCTAGACAGTTTTGTATATACGAGTATACAAAAATCTGCACATGCTTCCTAAATTTTTTTCTAATGATTTCTGTTATTATAGAACAGAAAAATCTCTTTGAAAATTGAGGTCTTTAACACTTTCCAAAATTTTGTTTACTCAAAAAGTCACGTCTTTTTTAGATATGAAAATTTTAATGAAACAATTAAAAAAAAATTGAAAAAATAAGCTAAAATATTAATAGGTACTTTTCTTTTGAAATGAGCCACACTTTTGAAATGTTTTGCAATTACTGCTAGTGTAAGTTCACTAGCGTTTTCCATTAACCCACATTTATTGGGGTATTCAACCGGGTTATATTCAATCGATCTATGAATAGATCCAGACCGGAACAGTTTTAAAAATAGAATTGAAGTCAAATTGTCATAGAAGAGTTAAAAAAAGTGAAACAAAATAATACATAGTTACTTAGTTAAATATTAATTGAAATGTTCTTTTTGGAAATATTAATTTGAGATTTTAATAAATGAAATAAAACAGTGAGCTAATTTATGTGTTCAATCATTTTCAATTCGATATTTTGTTTCTGATGACAATAAATATATAGATATAATAAATAATAATGTTCAATTTGAAATTTTAAGTGGATTATTACTTCAATATTTTCATGTTAGTGACATCTTCTACAAAATCGAAAGAGGTTCCGATTTACAAAATACGAATTAATTCGAGTTCTATCAGAAGCCTTAAAACAAAACCTATGATTTCAAAATCTTTGAAAATTAATTTCCTCAATAGTGACGTTGATGCCAGTGCTATATGACTACAGAATTGATTTTTCTTGGGATGCGTACTTCCTAAAAGAATTAAGAGTATAAAACCTAAAGAATAGTCTTAGTTCGATACAAGCTGTAAAAAAGCTATCAGGTAGAGAGAAGAGAATAGAGAATGTCCCAAAGGCAGTAGAAATGTCTGCCAATTTGTCAATAACGTAAAAAATTCAACTTTATCTTTGATTCCAACGCTCATCTACAACGACAACTTGACAATTAGTTCTTCAGATAAGGAAAATGTACTAGGAGCTCATTTATCTACAAGCTATACGTTACCTGACAGTAATATTGGCCCTCCGTACATGAAAACGTAAGTTATTCAATGGGTATACTTTCACACTCGTACAGTTGCAAGAGCCTTTCGAGATATTGGTGCAAACAAATCCGCTGGTCTTGATGGGTGTTCTTCATTGCTGGCAAAATTATTACCTTAGCTTTTCAAGCTCTCCTACTGCTCCGTAATCTTCCTTAGAAGATTGAAAAAAGGTGACCCTTCCTCTCCCTTCTCCTATCGACCAATTCCACTTACATCCCTTTCCACGAAGGACATAAAATCGCTGATCAATCATCAGCTCAAGGAATATCAAGCTTCTTAATGACCGGTAATATGGCTTTCGCAACAATCGTTCCTCTGGTGATCTGATGGCATATCTCACCGAAGATTGAAACAGATCTTTACATTGTTTTGGAAAAAGTAAGATTTTTGGCTTGATATTTCTATTCTATTTGGATTAGAAATTACCTTCTTGATTGTCCAATACATGTTGTATTTAACGGTTTTAAGTCTTATCTTTATAAATAAATGCTGGTGTTCCACAGGGCTCCGTTTTGTCTCCGACTGTCTTCCTCATTTTTATAAATTATCTTTTGTCTAAAACTTCTAATCTACTTTATTGTTTTGCAGACGACTCTACACTCAGCTTCTCATACTCATTATCAAATTCACGTCTATATCCTTTGGAAATGGAATTACAACGGTATCGTATGATAAGTGATAAGCACATGAAACTCCGAACTTTACAGTATTTTTAAATAGGGTGTACAAAATCATGTGGAGTTTAATGCTTCGAAAATTCCATGCTGTCTATTGTCGTTGAAGAAAATTGTAAACCCTACTCCATTATCCTTGAATGGCACTTTTATCGAAGAAACTGAAATGTTTGCAGTACTCGGTATGTCTGTCAGCGACTATCTGGAATGACTCTCGAGACCGCCAAAAACGCTGCTATATCTTTACGATATCTATATTGGTGTAAGAAATGTTTCACCCCTCCTGATCTGGCTATCATTTATAAGGTGTACGTCAAAAATTCGAGTATAACTCACATCTTTGTGCAGGTGCAGCCAAAACTTCTCTTCATTTATTGGATAGAATCCGGAACAGAGTGCTAAAACTGATAGGAAACAGAACTATCATGGATTCATTCACATATCTTGAACACCGTCGAAATGTTCATGTCTTTCCTTGTTTTATCGCTTCTTTTACAAGCAATTTTCACTCGAAGTAGAAAGTATCATTCTCCCCTCGATCAGTTCACTCGAAATACTCTTTTCGCTAGGAATGCTCATCAGTTCACCCTTGATCATTATTTTTGAAGTATCGTCAAATTTTACCAAAGCCTCCCCAATTGGATCACTTTAATTTTTGTGAAGGCTTCGACCTTAACCGATTTGATCATATTTTAACCCAAAATATGAAATGTTTCATAGATAAATTTAGAACGGCGACATCTGGTTTAACTACCAGGGACTGTTTGTTTACAACTCTCAATCATTTATGTCGTTAAGAACAACATTTTGTGCGGAGCTTGAACGAGTAAGATGAGAAGCACTTTTTCACATGCGATATTCTTGGAACTAACTATTTCACTACAGAGTATTTCTTTATTTATTTATTTGATCGCTAAAAAATTTTATTTCATTTGTTTTGTTAATATATTTTTTTTTGACATAAGGGTACGATATTCCAAGAAATCCCGAGATTATGGTAAAATTCAAGTTTAATATTTCAGCTTTTAAAGCGCTGTACGTCAAACAAATGTGAGATTCGATTTCACTATCTTCGAGAACATGTTCTAAGAGAGTTACTCGTAACATTTGTATTTATGATTTTTAGCAATCTCCCAGGGTTCCATTTGGCATTTGCTGAATTAAGAGACCATTGCTATACCAAAATTAGTTCTAGAACATTTTCATGAAAATATTGTTGATTTCCACACGCTTTGTGCGTGTGCTATTGACAATTAGAAGACTTGCTTTTTAAAATTTTTCCCATGGTAGCAGATCTTTTTTTAAAACTTTTTCGCGGTAAACACTCATATTAACCTTGTTCAATGAAAACAAGGGAAGAGAGGCCTTCAGCAGTAAGTGCAGTCCACACTGCCATACCATTAGAGAAACTGGTGCATGTTTCCTTTCTCCAACTCCTTCATCAAGATTTTATCATTTTGTGAAAATCTCATAATCCTAAAAGATTATATTTTTTAACTCACCGCCAAGCCTGGTTTCTACATCAATGTGAAGTGAAATCAAAACCTATGTGAAATGTCATAACATTTCTTGACGAAATCACTCAAGTCAATTTAATAAAAGTTATACTTCACGTTTTGCGTAAACAACGAAACAAACTAACCATTACAAACAAAATGGCTGCTCTATTTTTTTAATGGAAGCGTTCAGCATAAAGTAAGTGTTAGTAAATATAATTCCTCGCGCCCTGTATTATCTACATTTTCATTTCAATAATTTAAAGTTGTTGTAAATATGTTTTTAACTTATGTACCTACATACACACAGTTCTACATTTTAATTTTGAACACTGTTTTTTTCCAATTAATTTGTCTTTAATCTTTGATATCATAAATATTATGATTGCAAGCGAATGGAGCTAAACAATTTTGAGTATTTCTAAAATCAATAAAAAAACAAGAAAAATAATGAGTATGAAATTCACCGCTTGTCGAAATATAAAAACAATAGTAAAGATTGTTTTGCCATTCGCCAAACTTTGTTGACTTTCGGTCCGGCAAACATTTTCCAGATTCATTATTTTCCGTTGCGTTGCCTCAAATTTATTTAACTCTCAACAGGTATCAGGTCGTTCCGTAGGTAATCTCTATCCACTTAGATGGAAAAACAAAAAAAAACTGGCTAACTCGGTTTCAGCAGCTACAATGTTTACATAATTGCATTCTATTGGGTGCAGTGCCGGGACCTGGTTTATTAGTCACATCACCGGCAGTGACTACATCAAGGCCACCAACTACTTGCCGTTTCCCCGTTGTAAACAGGTACTAGCTAGATCTGCCTTCTACCTCTTTAGCTCTCGTAACAACGTGTTGTGAGTTCAGAATTGCAATTTGAATATTTGACGCCACAACTACAACATGCGGACTTAGACGTAGAGCTTAGAGTATAAAGGTTTAGTTTTGGACATTGAATGTTGGACCTGTCGCTCTATGGTCACGATGTTGATGTAATTTTTTTTTTGTTGGAAAAAAGGTTCATTGGCTGCGAGGTGTAGACCAAATGCAAGTAATTTTGTAAGCATAGCATTGTGAACAGGGAAATGGATACCAATTTGAATGGACGACCTTGTAGATACCTAGATTGTTTTGTTTCAACGACGACGACCGCAATTGGAGTAGATTTGAGTTTTATTGTCCAACGCGTGGCAGAGTAGATAATTGGATGGAATGTTGAACCGCAAGTGAACTTTTACATTGAGAAAGTTGTTACTATGTTATTTTATTGTTATAAATCAAGTGGTTGATTGTTTCCCTTATTTGGACAAAATGGCACTCCAATACCGTTTTTATTGGTATGTGGTCTTTTGTAGATCATGAGAAACTTTTTGGAGTTCGGTTATGTACGAGTATATCCAATAAGATAGATGCTTTGGCTATTTTGCAAAAATTGTAATTTTTAGCTTCGGGTCTAAAGATATACATTCATATAACTGGAATATGGATGGCCAAACACTTAACACCATCAGAAGGATTGAATAAAAATAATAAAAACCATTTTGACAGACTGACTTATAATTATTTTGTGGGACTAACCTGATCGACAGACTCCCCTAGAAGTAGCTCGAACTTACCCCAAGTGTCCTACAATATTTTTACTTTATGTTGCAAGTAGTGCCCCTTGGCATAATTGTTAGTGGATTGCACTGTCATGCAGATCTCCAAGCCACTGCAAAAAAGTTTTTTCAGGGGTGTGCTGACTCTTGCGAGGAATCGACAGATTCTCTAAGAGCATCTCTTGTCATGAAAAGTGTAGCTCATGTTTCTAAGACGATTCATGGTTAAAATGGTTAAATTATAAACCAAACTGAAGATGTTTCACAGGGACACAAAACACGAAAAGTGCGTGAGCTGTACAAACCAGTGTTGCCAAAATGAAAATAGCAAAAAAATCACCCATTACTTTTGGCTTCCGAAATTTGTTCATATTTTTAAAAAAGGTTCAAAGCTTTACATGTTTATAGTCTTGAAACATAAGAACAAGTATTTGTATACTTTGTTTCCACGAGGCTCATAAATGACTTTGCATAATTTGTAACATATCAAAGCTCTTTGGTCAAAAATTCTAAAAAAAAGTTGACCTCTTGTCAAAAATACAAAACCTAATAGTCTTCTATATAAAATTATTTCTTACAGCAGAAATCACTCAGATCATGTTTAATTCAAAAATCTTTTAATTCAAAGCTAAAGATCTTGAGATTTTATACATCCACACATGTACGAGTACATCATTCTGTATAGTAATTTCTGGACTTTCTCACAACCTCAAACATTATTCAATAAAAACTATACAATTGTGCATTATTTACAATATGTATACTCTCGTATCTGTTGATTTTACCCTGAAGTCAATTTTAAATTAAATTGCTATGAAAACAATCATTTTAGAGCGAACGAAAAAAGTGCTTGTCTGGCTCTGGATTTGATTGAAATTACGTAAATCTAAGTAGCGTAATGTACAGTAATTGTTTTTGCGCGAATGCTTATTTTTTTTCCTTGCGTCATTGCACCTCTAGTGGAATATCCTTGGTGTAAGAAATTAATTGTACGATTTGGTTGTATGCACTTGCTGGTAATGATGACAGTTTGTTCTCTTCCAAATACGAGTTTAGGAAATGTTGTTATTTATTTATTTATTTATTAATCCGTTAATGTTGTAACGTTAAAAAACTTAATGCTATTTAAATACATTTTAATTTAAAAAATAATTTACCTACAAAATAAAAAAATACATAACAACAATATTCGTATGTTAAAAAAAGTTTTCTTTAAATTTTTTACTTTTGACATTGTCGTTTATAGAAGAAATTAAAAAATAATATTTATTGAAAACTGAAATCAATTGATTTAGAAGGCTATTCACACCATAGTTTGTTCTGCTGGAAATTGGGCATAAAGGCAACTGTCTTCTTATGCTAGTTTGACTATATATTAGGGTGGGTCAAAAAAATCAAGTATTGTTTTTTTTTGGATCCGACACATGAAAACTAGTTCCTAGGTACCTTTAGAAAGTACTTACCAAATATTAGCTCTTAATATTAACGGGAAGATTATGCTCATCATAGTTTTCCATTTTCAATTTAGTATCATATAAAAATGGTCATATCTTATCAACAATAGATCGTTTAACCAATCGCATAGTCAATATTTGTAGGAAATTAAACGCTCTACAAAAATGCTCGTATATACTTTTTTCATTAATCCAACCATTTAAAAGATACTCGTATTCAACGTCAAAGATTGAAGTATTTTAAGGAAAATAACTTTTTTGTTTTGAATTTTGTAACTTATTAAAAAATAATTACATATTGTCAAATGAGTTTCAATTATTTCTATAGGAAATTGAACGCTCTACAAAAAAGATCTCTGTAGTTAATCGATTACTCTAGCCATTCAAATCCCAGTACAATTCCAATGCCTACTGATTTTAGTAGTTTTTCAATAAATATTCCCAATTTATCCAGTTAATTTATGAATTTTGACAATATTCATGAGAATTTGGGTTTATTTCGATAGAATGACGGTTTGCCAGCTATATCCTATCTTTAGTTTTTGAATATATTTTTTTTGAATCAATTTTTTAACGATATTTTCTTTTTATAACTTTTATTACAGTTTAGGATTGTTATTTAATATTTTTCAACGGGTTTATTTAAAATGTCATTTAAATTTCTTTTTTTTGGAAATCTTCAATTCTTTAGAAATGAGAGTTGTGACCAATCCTAGCTAGTGTATTCAAGCAGCGGTCTAGCATATGATATGTAGAAGGACTTAGTGAAATGAGGGTTCAAAAATCCTAAGACCAACGTTTTATGAAGTCGAGTGAAAAATTGGCCATTTTTACTTCCGACTTATAGGTACTATAAGGCAAGTTATGCATTCGTAAAAAAAATCGAACTCGAGATTTTGATCAAAGTTGACATTACGATGATAGCGAAGACTAAAAAAGTGGGTCTCGCAATTCTGTCTGTCTGTCTGTCTGTCTGTCTGTCTGTTCGACTACAGGCTAAACGACTCGGCCAATTTTCTTTAAACTTGGTACATATCATTTTTAATTTTTCCCCCCCACACGTTTTTTTCTTTTTTTTTTTAAGACCAAAAATAACGGTACCCCCCATACGAATTTTTTTCGAAATTTTATAAACATTTTTTTTTCTCAAAAACTGTTCAACAGATTTTAAAAATAAAGATACAGAAAATTTTCATTTAATTAAATCTAGGTATTGGTTGAAAAAACTTTTCCGAAAAATGGTTATTGAGGGTACCCCCCATGAAACCATTTTTTTTGTTTTTGATTTTCTCAAAAACAGTTCAACCGATTTTGATCATTTTTTTTTTTGCTAAAGCTCCCCAAAAACATAAATAGAATTGTGTACTCAAAGTTTCAAAAAAATTTTTTTTGGATTTTTAAAAAAAACTTCAAAAATTTTATTCAAAACTCAATATTTCGAAAACCCCATGCTAGATTTTTTTTAAACTTGACAAATAAAAGTTTCTCAATATGATCTACAAAATGTGAAACAAATTTTTTTATTTTACCCAAAAATAAAGGTACCTACCATACAAATGCTAAAAAATTAAAAAAAATGGTTTTCAAAAATCGTATTTTTCTCGAAAACGGCACCTGGAATTTTGATAAAATTTTTTTTCTTTCAATTAATTTTTACGATCTTTAATTTAATTAAAAAAAATTTGAAATTAAGTTATTACAGCTTGTACCTACCATAGAACCATTTTTTCGAATTTTGAATTTCTCATTATCCACATAACGGATCTTAATGAAAATTTTTATAGAGAAGCTTCTAAAAAGTCTAAAACACATTGCATTTCAAAACTTTAAAATAAATATTTTTTGAATTTTTGAAAAAAAAAATCTATTTTTTTCTTTTTTTTGAAAATTCGATATCTCCGAAACGGGTCAATATTTCTTTTCGTAAATTTAATTTTTATTCGAACAATAATAAAAACTTTAAATTAGCGTACCAAAATTTTTTTTTAAAAAGCTTTTAAAAAGTTTGTATATAAAAGCTTCTTTTAAAGAAACCACTACAAGGACTTATAATTTTTGTTCTTGCATAAATTCATATTTGCATAGCATTCTGTTACTACTAAAAGAATTTAAAAATTAATTTTATCCTTATGAACAATTTTCTCTAATAACATTCGTTTTTAAAATTCCCAGTCGATTACATAGGAGCAAGTTCGTGCGACCAGTCGTGCATTTTATTTTATATTGTCTAAACAAGCATAGTTTATTTTTTCACGAATACTCAACTTGCGTTTTTAGTAACATTGTTATTGCAAGTATAAAATCAATTATATATTTAATAAATATTGCATCGCAGCTCTTGTTTGTTTTTCTTTTCAACGCATTTACGTATTAAATGCACGTAACTACCAGAATTAATAATAAAATTGAGACTTGTTTATTTTCTTTTTGTTTAACTCTGAGGTTTTGTTCGGAGATCACGTAAGTCCACCAGCATCATGAAAGTGAAAATATTAAATGTATAATGCTAAACCAAATTTACGCAGTCCATTTATTTTGAAAAAGTTTATTTACAAAATAATGCCTTACATTGTTCATATAAAATATAATTATAACAATAAGCTCAAACATTATATTAAACTATAGGTTTTGAGTTCAAGGGAAGCCAAAAATTTTGTTTTTGGCTACAATTCTCGCAAATATTGATTACATCCATAAATTTTCGCGCGTAAATAAAAACATAAAACAGCACATGTAGATTATAAGCAATTGCAAGAAGAGAGAGGTTATAAAATGTTTAACCAAAAGATGCAATCCACGTAGAGGTGCTATAAATTGTTGTATATCCTTGCACAACTTTTGTTTTTATAATTTTGGCATTTATTTGCAATTGATCGTGTATAAATCACGGAAGAAAATAAATGTTTTTTTTTTTTTGATTTTGTAGGAATCAATGAACTTTTCAGATACTCGTATCAGATAGCAATATTGCTTGTTTTGGCACTGGACATTTGGACGCTTTATGGGTTTTAATCCTCTTTGTTTTGTTTTTTTGGAGAAAAACTAAAATCACTTCCTTTGTACGCATTTAAAATTTTTAAATTATTATAATGGTAATTTGGGTAAACATGATTCGGAAGCAGAATTTAAAAACGACAACACAACACAACGCCCGCCCCCATAGAATTTATAAAATACAAAAATATTTTATTTCCTACAGACGTGCGTGCCGGCTGACCACACTTTATGTGAAAATAACATAAATTTCGACATTTCTATAAAAATCTAAAACATATTTTTTTTTTATTTTCAATTTGTGCAAAGAAAACTTTATTACAAAAACAAATATATATCACATTGAAATGTGTGATGTTTCAAGAAACCATAAAGTCTTCAAGAGGGCAGACATAGTTTGTAACGATATAATATTTTTAAATATTTGCAAAATTAGTTTTAAATTAATAATTTGCTGAATGATTTATAGGAAAAACAACTACCGAAGCCGTTATACGAGTATATCTATAAATATTTTTTTTTCACTTTATGAATTTATATTAGAAAGCTTCTGGGAAGTTTAAAAAATTAAATTATAAATAAAAAACTTGAATTTAATATTTTAAATGATTCTTTAGATCTGTGGTAATAAGGCAAAGTCCAACATGTGATTTTTTCGTAAAAAGTTTTTCAATATTTACGGGCTTAATTAATCGAATTTTTCATCTGCCAACGTTTAACTTAAGAGACAAATTAAAAATGTTCGGAATACATCCGAAATATTCTTCACAAACATATCTATAGGAGCAAATATGAATCGAATATTCTCTCCTTAACGGCTGCGATTATCTGGGGCTTGTTGGAATGAGGCCCCGATTTCAAGTAACCCCAAAAAAAGAAGTAGAAGTAGGTTATGGGTTAATTGGGAGATCTGGCTGGCCATGCTAAAACTCCAAAACGGGTGATTGATTACGCGACAAGGAAACGCTTTCTTCATTATATCCATTGTGGACCGTGCTGTGTGTGCAGTTGCACCGTCTTGTTGAAACCACATGATTCCCCAAACTTCGTTCATCCAATTCCGGCGGTAAGAAGTCGTTTACCATGGCTCTATAGCATTCGCCAGTAACAGTGACCGTATTGGCTATGACATCCTCAAAAAAAAAACCGGTTAACCACTCCTCCCGCCTGGACGCCGCACCACAAAGTGGCCTAGAGGGGATGTAATGGCTTTTCGTGTATCACATGTATAGATTTTTAGTGTCCCAGAAAAGAAAATGTTGCTTATTGACGTAACCGCTTAAGTGGAAATGCCCCTCGGCGCTCATGATGCTTTGCGACACAAAATCGTCCTCTTCGTTATTAAGATATAGGATAGCTTGACAGTAATTCACATGCAACGGACGGTCAGTAGGCATTTACTGATGCACTGTTTGCACATTGTACGGGAACATGACGTGTTAGTCATTTACTAAAATTCGCTGTACGGTGTGGTAATGTCTAATAGCGAGGCCCATGGTCTGGTTGACGTTTCCTCGTTCTCAGTGACATCGGTAGGTATAACCGTGATATTTTTGGTCGAATGTCCAATCCGGTGACGGCCACGACCTGCATGGTCTCCTGTAGTTCCAGTTGTTCGAGTCGAGTAACTAAACTCCGTTATGCTACGCGAGAAGATTAAAACATCGACGTCAAAATTCACGCTGCACTAACACCACCTACCGATTATTGGCACACAAAAATCGACACAATTATTCGACGCTCTTGCTGAGTATAGCGCTCCATTGCTTGCTTGGTTGTATACTGCAGCTGTCTAATTCACAAATGTCAAATATGATTGACGTACGACGACATTTGCAAAATTTATAACATCTTCCGATAGGGTGAATAATTTTGCGCCATCTTGTAGTAACTGGATTAAAATGGGCATAGTTGGTAACGTGCATAGGAACGTGGAAGAAGGCAACAGATCATAGGTTCCGTGAATTGGTGCCTTCAAGTGCCGGAGAATTGATAGAAACAGTAAGGCAGTAACTATTTGGTGGGCACAGATTATTAGACCAGCAACAGCTCGATTTTAAGAGAGGGTATTATAGTAATTTATAGCACTCAATCTTCATAAGGGGGTTGAATAAAAGGATCAGACGATTGGAGATAGCGCAAAACAAAGCGAAAAAAACAACGTTGCACAGCTTCAATTCTAAGTCAATGGGAGGCTTAATAAAGAGACCAAACTTGACTGGCATTGAAAAGAATAATGGCTTACAAATTATTTAGACCAACGTATATGAAAACAAGGGCAGAAGTTGCTTTTGCAATTGAACGATATGTGAACAGAAACTGAGCTCTTAATCACAAAATAGGCCAAGATCGACGAATACGGGAGACTTAACCGAAACGTTTAAAAAGTTATAAGTTCGAAAGCATATGGACATGTGCCTTGAAGAAAAACTCAGGGATTGATATTTTCTAACATTTAGTTAAAAAAAATGATTACTACACTAAATAAGAAAAAAATTTAAATCTTGTTGAAAGTTGAAGCAGTGAAGAATCAGAAGAAATATATATTACCTTGGTTATTTTTATATCATCTGCATATAAAGAAAGGTTAGAAAAATATTTAATATTTGTAACATCGTTCAGGTGACTTTCTAAATAGGATTTCTTCCATCGGATAAACAATTGGGGAAAACCAAAAGTTTTAAGTTTAACATAAATAATTTGGTGAGAGATGTTATCAAATGACTACATCGACGTCCTATAGCCTTTTTCCAGTACGCATAAGGTCATAGATATGAATTGAATAAGGTTCGTTGTTGTGGATCTACCCTTTAATAAACAATACTTTAGTGGAAATTCAATTGACTTACAGTGAGAGCAAACGGAGTCATGAAAAATGCTTTCAAAGAGCTCGGGTATTGAGGAAAGTCTTGCTATCGGGTGATAATTTAATATTTCATTCTTACTGCCTTTTTTGTAGATCGGGAAAATTATTAAGCTTTTCATAAAGTTGGGCACATTTTTCAAGAAATATCGCTGGAATACCATCAGGACCAGGAGAGAAGTCATCTTTAAGTAAACTTATTTTTTCAGAGACTGAGATTAGACTTATATCATATTACTACAAAAAGATCTACATTCCAAACATGTTCCTTTTTTTATTTATTTTCCACTGGTTGTAACTTGGGAAAAATTAAACTATTTTATGTATTTTTAAGGGCCTAAATTTGCACACCTATCTACATAAAGTACACATAAAAGCTAGACTACAAACGTGTCCCAATTATTTTGAGGACATTCTTATGGAGCAAGAAAAAAAAACATTTTTTACGAGTTTCTTCTTTGAAATGTAACTGACTCTTCAGCACTTAGTCCTTTCAATAACAAAACATTTGTCTAGCACCCTTGTTATAACACACTCGTATATTTTGTAGAAGACATACATACATACAAGTATATACTTGAACGCACAGGATACTCCATATGAAACCCATTTCTGCTTTTATGAATCTATAGTTATTTCTGACCACAGAATGAGGCCATTAGAAAACATGCCATCACATTCTATAGACACATCTACTTCAGCAAACAATTTATACTGTATGTAGAATAGTAGGTGGAACGACCATGTTCCAAATAATGAACTTCGTGACATTTGTTAGTTTTTCCCATCATAAGTAGTTCAACCGACTAACAACCAAGGATAAGAGAACTACGAGTACCTTAATTCTAAATTTAGTTGAAGAAACTCTTTTGACGAAGAATTTGAAACTAAAGGTTCAGAGAAAGGCAGAATTACTATAAGCAAAATAATTAACTGAAGGATAATAAAAGGACCTGTCCTATTTGTTATAATTGTTTCCTCATTTCGATGGCAAAAGCTTCATAATCGTTAAGCTAATGAATCCATTAACCAACCATTTTCCGTTTTCACTTAAGACCAGACACACATTTTCTCAAGAAGAAAGAAAGTTAAGTGAGGAACAAAACAAATAAAGCGCAAGTCTATTAAAGTCGATTGTTCCCGATTTCGTTTGAAGAAATAATAATGCAAAATAATGTTAATTGAGAATTTTAAGTATGAGAATATTTATTCCATTACAAAAATTTCTGCGTTTTGATGAGCATTTTGTTCATGATGCATGCAGTTCCTCTTAACTGGCTATAGTAGGTCATATTCAAATTGACTGGACGCAAGCATAATGCAGTGCAGTAACAGTGCTGTCTTTGTACTGAAATAGTAGTATTTGTAGTTTAATTCTGAAATTTTGTACAATGAAATTATTATTAATAAATGCAAATCAAACATATGAATGACTTAAGTGCGAAATTTTGTCAATAGAAGCAAAATGACCGTAGTTAACAACTAATTAGCTAATTCACCGAAGTAGTATTTAAGTTCAAAATTACTTTTTTGACTTTGCCAAAAACCAGATATAAATGAAAACAAAGGCAAGTGACACACATGTTAGTTATGAGCCTATATAGGATAGTGTGTATAAGTTCAGTCTCATGCGACACTATTTGTGTTGTATAGTTAACACTCTTTGCTCACAACAGAGTTCTTGTTTACTGTAGTAGATTTTTGTAGGGATTTGGTACTAATACTAAAGAATCTATCTGATTCTTGAATAAACATTTAATCAACGTTTTAAATAATTTACGAATAAAAAGATAAAGAAGCAATTCTTATTTGGAGAGCTATTCATTTTTCACTGGACTTACTATAATAAATATAAAGTTTTTTGATTTTTTCTTTAAATTTGGAATTAAATTTATTGTTTTAACCGACAAAAATTTCAACACAATTTAAATTTTATATAAATGGTTAACCTATTGAAAACTCAAATAACGTTAAGCTTTCCTTAAAGAAAGCATAATTCTTTTCTAGATTCCGTTTAAAAATGGGAAAAGATTTAACATTTGTTTTGCTCTACAATTTTAGTTTTTTGGCAAAATCGGTTTCTTCACTTTCTTTAAATGTTCTTACACTAATTAGAATTCTCTACCGAAGAAAAGCTAAACCTAGGGACTCAACAATTTGTACATGCGTGGGTCCATAAAAAACAGCTAAGATAAGATGCTCAAGAGATACTCTTTGAAATACTTCCTCATAAGAGGTAGTACACGTCTGAAAAACATTTTCGCAGTGAATGGAAATCCAGACCTTTGGTCAAATGAATCGCTGCCTAAACATAATGGAAATAGATCTACAACCGAAACATCAGCTGGAAAAGGTGTCAAAAAATACAGATTTCTAACAATTGATTTTTGAAGTAATTTTTTGAAAATTTATTAAACAAGCCATTATATGTGTATTTAATTTGAAGAGTCTTCTTATCAACATGAACAAATGAAGTTTACATCTGAGCTAGACGTTTCACGATATTTTTTAATATTTCTTTTCTTTTTATATCTTACGCGCACTAAAGGGATCTTAACTACCCTTAAAATGTTTGAGTACAATGTGAGTTTTAAGAAATGTTGGAGAAGATTTAAAAGGAGATACCGATGCACATGTCTGAATATCGTAACGTAAAGCATTCCACATTCGTGTAGTACGGCTAATGAAAGAATCTCCGAAGTTGAACTCAAGGGTAAGCTGATGGGTATTTCCTGAAGCGTGATATTACGGTTTAATTGCTTAAGAAGAGAAATGCAATTCGTCATTTGACTACAAAATTGTTTATTATATAAACGATAAAACAACGAAAGACAAGAAATATTGCGGTGGTGCTCGAGAAATGAAAATTTTTTGCTCTATGACCTTTAATTTTAAGAGTTCTTTTATCAATTCTATCCAAGAGACTTTCAAGTGGGCCATTGGAGGACCTGTCCAAATATGGGCATTGTGTTCTATCTTTGGATGACTATAGACTTTACAGATTACAGAAGCGGTGCCATTTTCCTGCAATTTCAGTAGATCTACTACGCTTTTTTTTAAAATACCTGTACTCAAACTGCTGCAATAAATAAATAATAAACAGCCGATTCGGTGTTAAATTCCCATATGCTCAAATTACAAAAGAAATTTGTTGGATATTTGACTGACTAACAATAAACTAACTAACTAAATCTACAATAAGCCTAGTGTCAATTGTCATCAAAATGTTTAACTTTGCAAGGAAATTTTCGGCAACGATTATTGGGAACTTTAAATTGAAGAAATTTTAGTTTTGGATTTTATATCTGATTTTCAAAAAGATAGTATTTGTTTGTACCGGTAGATAGAATTTATAAAAGAGCCCTTAAACTTTTGTTTCTCTTGAACACAGTCGTTACGACTCTTATCTTTCCTTGTTTTAACATGCTTTTTCTATCCACAACTACAATGTTTAATTGAAATAGCCAGTTGCCTTCCTCCCCTCAAAGAATTCTGCCGTAATAATCGTGTAGCTGCGAATAGTCCTCAATTTTCACTTGAGCCTAACATTGGACGTACTATCAAATATAGAGGTTCTTTCTTTAACAGCACTATTAAAATGTGGATTACTGTGTACCTCTAAGCTTTTCTGAATCATTATGATGCACAAACTTCCATGACCAATGTGCATCGACACCTCATATTGAATCCGCTCCACTTTATCTTAACGGTCGCACTTTGTTAAACCATAACATTATAAGGGTAGTCATAATCCTTTGAGTGTGCGCAAATTATAAAAAAAAATTTAATATTGTTTAAACCGATAAACCTCTGCGGAAAGATCGAATCCACTACATTTTTACTTGCGACTTATAGGTACTATAAGGCAAGTTATGCATTCGTAAAAAAAATCGAACTCGAGATTTTGATCAAAGTTGACATTACGATGATAGCGAAGACTAAAAAAGTGGGTCTCGCAATTCTGTCTGTCTGTCTGTCTGTTCGACTACAGACTAAACGACTCGGCCGATTTTCTTTAAACTTGGTAAATATCATTTTTAATTTTTTCCCCCCACACGTTTTTTTCTTTTTTTTTTTAAGACCAAAAATAACGGTACCCCCCATACGAATTTTTTTCGAAATTTTATAAACATTTTTTTTCTCAAAAACTGATCAACAGATTTAAAAAAAAAAGATACAGAAAAATTTAATTTAATTAAATTTAGGTATTGGTTGAAAAAAATTTTCCGAAAAATGGTTATTGAGGGTACCCCCCATGGAACCACTTTTTTTGTTTTTGATTTTCTCAAAAACGGTTCAACCGATTTTGGTTTTTTTTTTTTTTTTGCTAAGGCTCCCCAAAAACATAAAAAGAATTGTGTACTCAAATTTTCAAAAAATTTTTTTTTTGATTTTTAAAAAAAACTTCAATTTTTTTTTTCAAAACTCAATATTTCGAAAACCTCATGCTAGATTTGTTTTAAACTTGATAAATAAAAGTTTCTCAATATGATCTACAAAATGTGAAACAAAATTTTTTATTTTACCTAAAAATTAAGGTACCTACCATACAAATGCTAGAAAATTAAAAAAAAATGGTTTTCAAAAATCGTATTTTTCTCGAAGATAGAATTTTGATAAAATTTTTTTTCTTTCAATTAATTTTTACGATCTTTAATTTAATAAAAAAAATTTGAAATTAAGATATTACAGCTTGTACCTACCATAGAACCATTTTTTCGAATTTTGAATTTCTCATTATCCACATAACGGATCTTAATGAACATTTTTATAGAGAAGCTTCTAAAAAGTCTAAAACACATTGCATTTCAAAACTTTAAAATAAATATTTTTTGAATTTTTGAAAAAAAAATCTATTTTTTTCTTTTTTTTTGAAAATTCGATATCTCCGAAATGGGTCAATATTTCTTTTCGTAAATTTAATTTTTATTCGAACAATAATAACAACTTTAAATTAGCGTACCAAAATTTTTTCTTAAAAAGCTTTTAAAAAGTTTGTATATATAAAAGCTTCTTTTAAAGAAACCACTACAAGGACTTATAATTTTTGTTCTTGCATAAATTCATATTTGCATAGCATTCTGTTACTACTAAAAGATTTTAAAAATTAATTTTATCCTTATGAACAATTTCCTCAATAACATTCGTTTTTAAAATTCCCAGTCGATTACATAGGAGCAAGTTCGTGCGACCCAGTCGTGCATTTTATTTTAATAATCTATTGCGCTGTTCTTTTGAAATGGCAACGCTGGCTGTTGAGAAACAAGATTTAAATGTGACTATATCTTTCTTAAAACTGATTTTAATTGTAGTAGAAGATACAAAATAATTCCTTTTTCTAACTACATATATTCACTTTTTATTTCTCATACTAAGACGACAGCTCTGTCGTGGAGTATATAAGGTAGCAATTGGAGGCACGGCTATGCCGACAGTTTATATCGATGAGGAGGTAAATTTCCATGCTATACGTATACCATCTCGATGACTATCAGATCGTTATCCGCCTCAATTAATCCATCAGCAATAAAATTACGTACTTATGACGTCTGCACACATGCAATTTCTAAGGCAAATTGCTAGTTGCTGTTTCTAATTTTGTGCAATTTTGAATATTCCAAAATGCTAATTACTTTCACATGCAAGAGATGTTTTTTCTTATAAGATCTTGCCTCCGTATGATATTATTAGTTTTAGAAAATTATCGAATGAATGTTGTTTGTAGAAGAAAGAAAACTTTGTTTTTAGATTAAAGAGGTTTCACTTTGAATGAATGATTTTCGGAATATGATAAATGACTATGAGATTTAAAAAAGAGTTTTTCGACCCAAGATATAAAATTTCTCATTATTTTACTAGTAGAATTCTTTGGCCAAATAGTTGTGCGTTGGAATGTCACGCTGGAATTTGATACCCAGCCTTTGTGAACTAAGAGTGAAAAACATATTTTTCAGGGGTAGTGCATGTTGCAAGTGACAAATCATCTAAGAGTACCTCTTGTCAAAAAAAAAAATGCTTTTAAACTCAGTCGTATAAATTTAACAGAAAATTGTGTATCCATTACATTCTTGCTAACTAACAGAGGGCACATGGAGTTGTTGAAAGTGTAATTCACAAGATACTGGTTCATCACAAGTTTCCGCATCAATAACTTATTTTTATTGAATATTTGGTTTGACAGCAAAAAGAGAAATGGGGAATAATCAGTTTTCTGTGTGCTCAAGTCTTTTTCTTAAAATGTATGTCCAGAAAAATTAAAGAACTCAATTACATTTTATTTCACGAGATAATTTAAATTTTTGTTTATATTATTTTTCCAAGGAAAATTGCAAATTGAGTTTAATCTAGAAAATTTAAAGATAGCGTCTATACAATTGCCAAATTAATTGCTACGTGGCTTTAATTTATTTTATTTTATTTTTTTTTTCAATCAATCTTTAACACCCAAATTTATTTTAGTTTTAAAACACACAAAAACAACAAAATAAGAACATTTCCACAATCAGTCAGCAAACATCTGGTAAATTAGATATAATTCTCTCATCAATCTTCCTCGGAGTTGGGATTTTTGTGCATTCTTGAACTTGATTGTAATTATTTATTCATGTTTTCTGCACAACTAAGTGGGAAATCAAATATTTCTTATTGGTAAACAAAATTCTTTAACAATATGATATCTCATCAGTGTGCTTCCATATGTTCCATATTATGTAGATTGAATAAAAAATATTGCATTATGTATTTTCAAATTTTCATTAAATATTTTTGTATTTAATTAAAAAAAATAATAAAAACATCCATTAGGTTTTCCTTTCATTGTTTCCTGGAAAAAATATAAATATGCATTATATACAACTTTTACTTTGCTCCAATTTTCCATTTGTTTTTTCTCTTCTTTAACAGAAACAAATGCATCACTTTTAAATGATTCTGATAAGTCCCCTTCACCAGTAATCAGTTTTATTAATTTGATTTCTCCATTAATAAACAAGTTTTTGTTTTTTTTTTATTTTGCTGTCACCAACAACAACGACAACTTAACTGATCTCAGCATTTCTGCAGTTGGTCCAAATTGATAAAATTAGTGCAATTAACTTTCCATAAATGCAATGTCATGATCGTATTTGGATTTGGATTTGAAGCGTCAGCATGATGACTTACTGACAGACATGAACATTTCTGACGCACTTAAGAGGTGTTTCTTGTTACGGAGCTGATGGCATACTTGTTCAAGGTACAATTTTATGCAAGTAACCATGTTCATTTGGAATGTCAAATCTGAAACGTATCTCTCGAATTTCTTTCATGCGCATACAGCGCCTCTATAAGTAAATGAAAGAAATAGTATAATGCGCTTGTAAGTTCCAAATAAATCGTTCAACAAAGAAAAAGAAGTGAAGTTCACAGGATATATTTGGACATAGCATGTCATTCCGTCTTAGATATTGGCGCATTTGTGCGTTCATACATTTTTCCACAACTTTAGATAAATAAGGCAATAAGGCTATTGACCGATACTCATTTCGTTTTTGTTTTTTTTTTGAACAGAAACAATTTTAGCACGTTTCCCATTAGTAGGAAAAACTCCAGTCATAAGAACAGTGTTGAAATGATGTGTTATGTATCTCAAGTTAAGGGGAGGTTCTCCTTTTTCAGTGTCAAAAATGACACTTTTTCATGAATTTTTGTTTCATGGAAGCAATGATATAATCAATTTAAATTTTGTTTGCGTGTTTATTATCATATTAGGTGCAAAAAATAATTTTTTCAACAAAAAATACCTGGCCGTTAAAAAACAATGCGCCTCGGAACGAGACCACCTCAAAAAAAAGTTGTTCTCTATTGGCCACTCTAGCTCGTGCAAAAATGATCGAAAATTAAAAAATCAAAGTTTTTATCAAATAGAAGAGTATAGTTGAAGTCTGGACGAAAATAATTGCCCAAAGTCAAAAATTTAAAAATGGCGGACGCTTGAACTTTAGTGTCAATTTTTGGCACTTTTTTTCGCTCTTCTGAGCGCTGTACAAAAAAAAGTTTTTGATATATACATGTCTGATTTTGGTCCAGACTTCAATATATCTAATAAGTTTTAAAACAAAAAAAAATTATGACGATCTGTCAAGTAGTTTTAAAGTAATCTTGGCCAACAGTTGGAAAAACGTGGTTTTGAAAAAAAACGCGTTTAAAGTTTTTTTCGAGTCATGGCTCATATGTCGACACCTGGTGGTTCATGTCTCATGTGTCGACACCTGGAAGCCTATATGGTACCTCTGCTTACCATGGTATGGATATATAGACGCCAAATTCAAAAATATTTATGTAAAACATGCTACGCTCAAAATACGAATCAGTCTTAACCGCATTTAAATTAAACGGGAGAACTGAGGTGTCCTTTTATAAATTAAATGTCGCCTCTTCATCTCCAGTTGGTTTTGTCTTACCGCACCCAAAATTGGACCCCTTACAAAAATTATTATTTTAATTATCTTTAAAAAAAAACACACATTTGTATCTTAGTGAGCATCTTAACAGATTTTTAAAGCAACCATACATTACAAGTCATAAATTGCTTTAAACACAAGTGATTTCAAAAGTTAATTACTAATGATGTAAACCTATCACTCAAAGACCATAAAGTTTATTTATTACCGCTAACCCAAAGGCCAATGTGCAAAGCATTCGCCCATTTTTAATTGGTAATTATATACCCAAGCAAGACTTATCTTAAAATTATAATTAATACCTTGAATAACCTTCTTCTGTAATAATTGTTTCCTAGATCCCGTTATTATTACGTAAGGACCTTTAACAAAATATGTATATACAAACAAAGTGTAGCATTGAAGAAAGTGTTTATTCTGTTAATAAGCTCATTTTAATAACTTGTTATAAGTCATAATCCAAGTCAACTTATGGCTTACCGAAACAATCAATAAGCTGTCTATTAGCTTGCCTTTCTATAAACAAGTAAGCACTGGATGTACCACACAGTACGCACAAGAAAAAAGAAGAATCCAAAAGATAAATTAATTTAACTGGTACTATAGAAAGACTACCTGAACAGTGATGCCACTTTTCTTCAATGCTTGAAAAAATTAAACAATTGGTTTTGTGTTCAATGATATAGAAATTATGTTGTCATTGTTTTTTTTTTTAAATCGACTTTAAAAAAATGTCGATGCTGCTAACAAATATTGTCATTTTTATTAATTTTCGAGCATTTATTTCCAATTGATAGTCATAGTTTTGAGAATGTAAGATAAGATGTTTCAATCCCGTGAAGTTTTCTGTAAGTTATGTGCGAAAGTTGAAAATTTAAAATTAATATTGTATTTTTTAATTGCCTTGTAAGCTTAAAGAAGTAGAATATTTTAACTCGAGTAAAATCCATTATTGTATACTTTCCAAAAGAAATTTGAAATTTCCATATGAAACCGAGGAAAATCCATTTTTCATAAATATGCATTACAATATCAATGTTTAAAGTTTTCTTTAGACGTTTTGTTGATCAAAACTTAACAAAACAATTCATTTTATATGATATAAAATAGAGAAATTGATAGGTTCTTAAAAGAAAACTTGGCTTTAGTACGTGTTTAAGGATATATCAAAGTAAAAGTTAACTCAAATCAATCTTTTTTTTTAAATGAAAATTAAATAGAAAAGAAAAAAATTGTATTTATAATAGAATGAATTTCATAGTAGAAGCTAAAACCGATTTCTATAAGTTGTGTTTTTTACTTATAAAATATTTTGAATTAGAAAAAGAAAAATGGCAACCCTGATAACAACTACATGAATGTATTCTAGTACTCGTGTATGATAAGAAAAAGTGAAAACTGCAAATGAAGAGATAATTGAAACTACACAAATACGAAGCGACCATTGATTTTTCTTTTACATAACTTTCCCGCCATAAGCCATAACATACGAGTGATGGTATCCAATCCGACAGACTGGACTCTTAACAGATTGATGAAACTAGAAACTGAGGTCCATCAGCATCATAAAAGAAGAAAGTTGATTTTCAAGACATTCGAATGTGTGTGAATGAGTATAGCAATATCCCAATAGCTCGCTGAATCTCAAAATAAAGGAATACCTACCTGAATCAAGTCAAAGATTAAATTTTTAAAAATTCACAATTTCTTCTGCGTCAACTCTCCAGGAGTCATTCCTCCTTTGGTTTTAATTAGCTTGAATAAAAATAAATCTTTCTTAAAGAGTATGTAGCTAATTTGTGAATCATTGACAGATCCTCCATAAACATCTACGCACCTTTGTGTGAAATCAGCGTGCGTGGGATGAGAGATTTATTTTTGGCGGATAGGTTCAGAGAAAGCGGCTATAATAGGTTAACATGTTAAATGAACTTTCCTTATATATATATATATATATAATTGTAAGTCATTAAAAGTGGTTAAGATTATAAAGCCTTTTATGTTTTCCCATTTCATATTACTTGAAATTATATTGACAATTTTGAAACTATGAAATGTATAATCGATTAGTTTCAATTTTCAAAATCACAGCTACAAACTAAAGAGAAGTGCAGTGAGGAAACAAGTTTTCCTTGAAAATGTCTTAGAAAGTTTTGATTAAGCTTCGTACCTAAAATTTCCTAAGTCATTTAAATACAATTGTGGTTTTTGGTAAAAAAAAATGCATATTTCGAAAATGGGATTTATAATGTGCTTTTTGTTTTCCAGCCAAGGTTATGATTTCCGGTCTCTCCAGAGTCGTCCTGAAAAAAAAAACACAAACATTTAGAGGTAAAAGGTTTTAAAACCTTATTACAAAATTTTAATTGAAAATAACTCTCATATTTATAACACACAATATTCTGTACCATAGTTCACTAGTACTTCGGTTAATTCTGACAGGAACTACGCCCCTGGTGATACTTAAAATAGCAGGCTAAACCACTCTGGTACTGGTAGATCAGCAGATACCAAAGCCCCTGGTAGCAGTTAGGACGTTTGACTTCAAAGTAAGTCCCCCTAGCAGTGGTGGGGAAAGCTCTGAGAAAGCAATCAAAGCTATATGATCGAATCGTCTACAATTGTCTACGACCGGAGTTAAGATGATCAACAAAATCAAATTTGCTTTTGTCGCCTGAGCTTTCGTATGACCGAAAAGGTAATTTTCGTTCAAGGTTTTCAAGGCTTTTTATTGAACTATAAATATATACAATTGGAAAACTTTAACTTAAGGATAATATAAATATAAAACATTTGTTGCCACATAGGGGCCTAACTTATGCTATGACATTGTTTCTAAAATTATAACAATTATAATAAACATGACTAGTTATTTTAAATTAAAATTATGGCATGCATGGTTTATCTCTCGAGTTGTTCCGTCCCGGTTGTCCAGTTAGTGGTAAGCTTACTCCGCGTCAGCGTAAAATCGAACTGTTTCTTCGTTGTCGGCTGGGATCCTTTCTAAAATATCCAAAGTACTAAGGTATCTAGACTCTGGATGTCGTTCCTGGGTGGTCATCCTTCTCATCAGCGAGTTTGGGTAGTTGGCGGTGCTATGTATAAGCTTCCTTGCTAATTGCACGAGGAAATGGTCCAGTGGCTTGATTTTGGCTTCTTCGTAGATTCTTTCGTTGCTGTAGTGCTTCTTTCGCTGTCGATCGAAGATAAGTCCGGTGCTTATCCTCAGAATTTTCGTTTCGAAGAGTTGTAGGTTCTGCATTGCTGTCTTCGAAATGGTGTACCATGCAGGAAAATTATAGCTGATGTCGGGTCTGATAAGCTGCTTGTATATCACTAGTTTCACTGGTTGGCTTAGTCCGGTTCTTCTGGCTAGCAATGGGTGCAAGCGGTGAAACGCGAAGTTAGTCTTCCTTAGTACCTGCCTTGAGTGCGGGATTGAATGTGGACAGCTTGTTGAAGTGGACCCCAGTATTTAGCATTTCTTTTGGCTGCTATCGTCGACCCATCGGGGAGCTTCCCGGTCAGGTTTCTGCACGTGGCTGCTGAACGACATCGGTTGCCATTGGTGGTCGGTCTCCGTGAAACACACAAGCTCAGATTTGGCAGTGTTTATTCGGATACCCCACTTTTTGTAGTACTCGTAGAGTCTGGAGACGTCGGCTTCCACTCTCCGAGCTGCAATTTTTGGCGATATCGATGAGGCGTAGGTCAGCGAGAAGTCAGCAAAAAGCAGGTTCTCGCAGTCAGTTGGCTGGTTGATTAGACCTCATCAGGCTATATACGAAGGGACCCAGCTTCGATCTTGGGCGACTCCGGCTTTGATGGATTTTGATGGTATTTTTCGTTCATCTAAGTAGGTCGTCATGTTACATTTTCAGTAAAGACTGAATGTGAAGTCTATAAGTGATGATGTTGTAGATTTTCCTGTGACGTCATGTATCCATGGTGCCTTTTAATTGAATTTGGTGAACATAAAGTAGAGTAGCATGAAACGCTTCGTTACAGACTTTAAAAAATACAATCTTACTTTTAGATTATTCCTGAATCAATCATAGCTCAAGAAATTTTGTATCTAAAGTATCTAAAGTCTAAGATTTAATAGTTGATAACAAAATTTTATATTTTTTAAAGGACTGAATTTTCAGCATTTTTTGACTTTGTTGCGATAGAACTTAAAACATGCAAACTTTACCTCATAACATAATATACATATGTATATATAACATTAAAACGTAACAACAGTTTTGTACGGTCGAGTCGTGTAAATTTTTAGTTGCGACGCGGTAAGTACACATAGATAGATAAAATTCTTTATTTCTATAGTCTTTTACAGTAAGGGTTTTCATGCAACGTGACAAGTTTGCCAATTGTGTAAAATGATAAGTTGACGCAAATGTTTGCATAAAGTATTCAAAGTTAGCGATTCAAATTTTTTTATAAAAAATGTTTCAAAAATGTTGTATATAAAATCTTAATTTTTGTAATTTGACGGATATAAATATTTTTCTCTAATAACATTCATTGCTTAAATTTTTAATATTTTACATAAGAGCAAGTTCGTGCGATCCAGTCACGCATTTTATTTAAGTTAGAATTTAACTCAGTCACTTTAGTAGTTTAGTATAAGATGAAAGCTAGATTAACTTCAATTCATTAGAATCCTGTGGATTAATATACATTTGTTGAATTGTATGTATGTATGTATGTGTTTTTAGGCATGGTTATAAATTGATAAAATTGTACCGTCCTTTTATATAGTTCAAGAGTCGTTTTATATTTTATTTCATACATATTTCTTTGATTTTACATTTTCTTTTTTCTAAATATATTCAAATGAAGGTAAATAATTTTATTTTCCAATCTACGCAATCCACTTAGCCAACCATAGACGTCTACATCACCATTCCACATTCGTCTAAGCATACATAAGTTTATTGTCTCTACGAGTATAAAACCCACGCTTCATCATTTGTCTCAAAACAAACACACGACAAAGCACCAACACGCATACACATGCTGCTAATATACATAATATGACCAACTGTAGAAAATTTAATTTTTCCCTATTATTTTGTATTTTATTTTTAAAAATTTTGAAATGAAAAATATAAAAACGTAACAACCTTCCGCGCGGCGCGCCACTCACTGCCGCGGCCAGGGATTGTCGTGTTACGTGTTATTATATATTTTTTGTCCGCGTAAAATTCACTCTCAATAAAAATGTATGTTTAGAAAATAAGCTTTCCATACAAAGTGATGGTTTTGATTTTAGTTTTTATTTTTAATATTTTTTGTGCCAAAGTAAGACGTATTCGTATATTTCTTATTCGATTTTTTTTTTTCTAATTTCATCTGATTGGTTTCGCATTCGAAATAAATTGAAAATCACTTGAGATTAAGGAAACCACTGTCATGTCTGGTTTTAAGAGGGTTACAAAGAGCATTTTTCAATTAACTTCATCATGTTTCATTATATTTTTCTTGATTTTTTGATTGGGAAATTAAAAAAAAATTATTATATAGATATATTGAAGCTTATTTTTCCCGGTAATATCCACAACCTACATTTACGTATCTACGTACAAAATGAATTAGATAATTGCACGTTACTTACGTAGGAGAAATACTGAAATGGAAATGGTACAAGATTAATTCAAAGGAAATGCTGTTGTTATATAAATTTTTAGATTATTTTGAAATAGAAATGAAGAATAATTCAACATTTTGCTTTAAGATATGTACATCCGTTTCTTACTCGAATTTGATTACACAGTAACTTGGATTTATTAAGTATTTGCAATTTAAGGAAGAGTTTATTTTTTTTTTTTGAAAAATTCATTCATTCTTATAATTCCGAACTGAAAAATAACTGACAGGAATAAGTAATAATAACTAAAGTCTAATAAGGACTTGAATATTTTTGCTTATATAAAACGCAAATTATTTGAGATATCTCAAAAATTGTATTATTAGTTTTAATAAAAGGGTTTTTTTTTTCCTACAAAAGGGAAACTTTAATTTGAAATAAAACACAGAAAAATGTTTTTAGTATTTATGAAATTGGCATTATTTGAAAGATAATTTTTTGTTATTAATGTATGAATGTGATTTCGGACATGTGGCCACCAGAGCTGGGGTGAACGTGGCGTAATATGGGAGTTCAATTTTCACACACTCTTTACAGTATATAAAGTGGATAGGCGCAAGTTTAATTGTTGAGTACTAGCACATCAGCAATCGCTTGTTCTGTGTGTCTTACCACATGCGTTTAATGGTTAAGAGTGAAGGTATTGTAAAATCGATCCATATTTTCTCGAAATAATCGCTCTGATGGACAATTATGACCACCATAAAACGCACGTAACTCATGATGTTTTCCAAACTGAATTTTAACAATTTTCAAACATTGCTCCGGCAATAGTCTGTTCATTATTAATTTCCAATACAAAATAACCTAAAAAATAATTCAGAACTTTCAAATCTGCTGTCACAGAACACGGCGGCGTTGCCAATTTAAAGTTCACCACTTCATAAAAAAAAACATCAAAACAATAGGGAATTCGATCTTGTTCATTCATACATATGTTCACCAAGGACAAGTTTGCAGCGGTCGATTTTTTGAACCCAATTTTCGTTCAATATTCGCTCTGAGCTTCTCTAACCATGGGCACAGGCTTATTGGCATGCACACATGATAGCTAAGTTAGATGAATGACTCCATTTTATTTTACAAAAAAAAAATAATAACAGTTTAATATACATTTCTTAAGTCTAAAGCGTATGGCCTATGGCCAACTTCATCGTAAAGGTATCGATACATGTGCTCGCATCAGTCACTTTCCAATCATGAATCGTTCATCATCAGAGTATTATCTTATATGAATTTTGTCAAAATTCGCCTTTACAGCGTACTATATCTAGATACGTTTAAGAGGGGAAATACAATTAATCAAGCATTTTTTAATATTTTTTTTTAAACTCAAAGATTTTTATTTAAAATTGACTAATCTTGACCTGACTTTTACAAGATATTTAAGCTACGAGTTCATATTTTTATTTATTACTTGCGACTTATAGGTACTATAAGGCAAGTTATGCATTCGTAAAAAAAATCGAACTCGAGATTTTGATCAAAGTTGACATTACGATGATAGCGAAGACCAAAAAAGTGGGTCTGGCAATTCTATCTGTCTGTCTGTTCGATTACAGCTAAACGGCTCGGCCGATTTTATTCAAACTTGGTAGATATGGGTTTTAATTTTTTACCCCCGGATGTTTTTTGATTTGATTTTTTAAGACCAAAAATAACGGTACTTGCCATGAGATTTTTTTTGAAATTTTATAAATATTTTTTTTTTCAAAAACTGTCCCGACGATTAAAAAAAAATTAAAAAAATTTAATTAAGTTAAACCTTGGTAATGGTTGAAAAAATGTTCCAAAAAAATGAGAAGTTTTGGTACCCCCCTTGGGACCATTTTTATTTTGTTTTTGATTTTATCAAAAACGGTACAACCGATTTTGATCATTTTTTTATGCTAAAGCTTCCCAGCAGTTTAAATATTATTGTGTATTCAAATTTTCCAAAAGAAATTTTTCGGATTTTTAAAAAAACTTTCAAATTTTTTTTTTGAAAACACAATATTTCGAAAAGCCCATGCTCACTTTTTTCAAAACTTTATAAATAAAAGTTTGGAAAAATAATCTACAAGATATAAGAAAAATAAATTCATTTTACCTAAAAATAACGGTACCCCCGATACAATCGTATTTTTCTCGAAAACGGTTCCGAGAATTTTGCTTAAATTTTTTTTCTTTCTGTAATTTAATAAAAAAAATTTTGAAAACAAGATATTACTGACTGTACCTACCATAAAACGATTTTTTAAAATTTTGAATTTCTCATTATCAGCACAACCGATTTTAATGAAATTTCATAGAGATAAGCTTGTAAAAAGTTTAAAAAACATTGGCTTTCAAAACTATAAGAAACATTTTTTTGAATTTAAAAAAAAAAAACAAATTTTTTGTTTTTTGAAAATTCAATATCTCGAAAACGGCTCAATACTTTTTTTTTGTAAATTTAATTTTTATTCATACAATAATAAAAACTTCAAATTGACGTACCAACATTCTTTCTTAAAAATGTTTTAAGATTTTCTTATATAAAACCTTATTTTTTAAGAAACCACTACAAAGACTTATAATTTTTGTTCTTGCATTAATCTATATTTGCTTGAATCACATGGCATCCTATTCTTACCTTTAACTACCAAAGAAGTTTTTTTTAGTCATTTAAAAAATGAATTTTATGCTTATGAACAGTTTCTCTAATAACATTCATTTTTGAAATTCTTAGTCTTTTACATAGGAGCAAGTTCGTGCGATCCAGTCGTGCATTTTATTTAAAGTCCAATCACAAATATCTTTAGTTCAAATAGATGCTAATGATATAAAGAAAAAAGCCTTTAAAGTACAGCAATATCGGTTGAGAACTTTTTGAGTTATCGTGCACTCAAATTTCAAAAATGCTGCTTCGGGAAAAACGCGTTCAAAGTTTTAATTGCTGAAAAATGATGTTTACCTACTAATCGGTTTTTGACGCGAATCTATATTATGCCCATACACATATATATATCACATGTATAAGATCCCTGTAGATAGAAATTAAAAAAAAAAATAAAACGGATTCCTCGTCGACTTTTCAAAAATACTTTTTCAAAAAACGTTTAAAAAAAATTTCAAATTCAGAGTTAGACCATTGTATTCTCCACAAAATCTACCATTTTTTTGTAGACACAAAAAAAAAAGATTTTTTGGAACTTCTAATTGTATTTCCTCCCTTAAGAGAAAACTTTAGTATCTTGCAGAGGGAATATCGATTTTTGTCCACAGCGTAGTCAGGTTTACCACTCTAAAAAAACCATCAAAAAATTCTCATGATTAACCAAACTTCAAATGATGTAGATAATTTCATTTGGATCCTAGTAATAGATTTAAGCAGCGAAACTGTCTGATTTACTAATCGATCTATTAGCTGGAAGTCTTCGATCGAATCCCATCCTTTTCACCTAAAATTTTGCAGGATTTCGCTAATAAGTCTTGAATTTGCAATAATCATTTTCCAATTTTTTATTTCGTAATTTATTGATTTTTTATTAAATTATTTGTTTATCATTATGTTATTATTTCGCAAAATCAGCATTTCGCATATTTGACATCATAAATTTCATTGTTTCGCAAATTTTTGTTTCAATATTTATTTTTTCATATTTTATTATTTCATATAGAATTCTACATTTAGATTTTAGTAAATATGCGAAAGCCCTCTTGCGATTACATTTAAATTCATTTAGATAATCGTGGAATAAGATTTGAGAAATAATTTCGTCTAAATAGTAAAAGTTGCCAATCAAAATATCTGATGGAATTCGGGAACAAATTGAACGCACACAGGAAGAGCTCAGATTATAGGACAATAGGTCCTATTGTTTCAAGAACTTTAATTGCACCAACATTTAGTACCTACCTGTTTTTGGGATTTAAAAAAAAAACTTCTAAAACTAAAAACTGAAAAATTTTGAAAGGAAGTGACAACATCTTCCAAGAGTATCTCTTGTTATGTAAAGTGCTTTTTATTTTCACTGCTCAAACTGGACAGAAAATTGTAGGTCCCCTTCATTCTTAATTTGCATACATGGGTAAATAGCTGAATCATTGTAAAATACATTTTTTTATTTAATTAATTCCTGGAAACGGTTTTTACGAGTAATTACAAATAAAAAAAAACTCTTAAAATAATAAAATCAAAACAACACGAACCTGTTTGTTTATTTATATAGAAGTACGTATCTATACATATTTACATAATGTAGGTAGTAGGTGTGATTTTGAATATTGAAATCGTTTGGTGATTCGGGATACAACACTTTAATGCCAATTAAATTTAAAAAATAAAATAAATTATGCCGGGGAAATCCAGATAATTGAAACAAACAAAACACATTTAATTCTAATTGTTTATACAAATGGTCAAAACATTGATTTGTATCAACAACCACTGACAAGTTGAAAACATCACAAATCCCACAAAGGTTGACTCACATTTCACAGGAAATTAAATAAAAAACAATTAAAATGCCTCGCTTCACTATTAAAACAAAAATTTGGTTTCTTAAAAAAAAAATTGATAATAAACGAATTAATGTTTTCCAAGAAAAAAGCGGTCTGTGTCGAAAAAATGTGTTACAGAAAAAATGATTTTAGTATTTTCTTTCATAAAAACAAATGAAAGGAAGAAAAAATACTACGATTTGAAATTACTTTTTTTTATATATCTTATGATGAACATATGTACATTATTTTGAAACTTGTCTGCCTTCAAACATATTTTTTGAAAACGAATTAAAATTCTTTGATATTATAAACATTTTGTAAAACGCGCATGGATCTATAATAAAATTAGAAAAATGTATATAAGAAAATTTTGATTATGAAGAATTGCATTCCACTAGGAAAAATATTAATATTTAATTTACTCGTTTTTTTTCAAGCTTATGGTGTTTGAAAGTTATAAATTTAAAATAAATGTGTGCATTTAAGATACTAATTTATAGCATTGCTGATAAACTTAAGACAATTTTTATGCACAGTGATTTAATTGAAAGACATTAATTTTATTTAGATAACTTTTTAAACATTGTGTGAGTTGATTTTGTTTCGTTTTTAAAGATAAACTATATTGTTTCTTTTAAATGTTTACTCTTAGTAGTCAAATTAAATAAACCAAACATAATAAAACGTTAATGGAATTTTATAAATATTTCGCTTTGAATAAAAAAAAATAACTTGACTATGGCACCACAAAGATTACCTTCAGCTATGTGTTTTGAAGACACGGCCTTACTACATATTTATGGCCTGTTTGTAAGTATTGAGTTGTCTTAAATCAGATTGAGTTAAAATAAATTTGGTGGTGCAACAGCTCGAAGTGAACCAGGACCTAGTGACTTACAACTCTCAACCATTCCTGTGTGCGTGTTACCAGGAACGGAGGTGACCTACAATTTACTCTTAGAGGCTGAGAATCGAACTCAAGACCTTTCGCATGACAGTCCAACGCACTAACCATTATGCCAAGGGGTACTACAATTATGAGTTACATTAAATATTAATGAGTTAATCTTGCAAATAAATTAAACCCGAATTAATTGAGGAACGGGTTTTGTTAGTGGAGGAGTAACTTTAACTGTTAGTTACCAAAAATCTATCCAACTTAAACAGTTACACTCTAGAAGTTGACAAATAGCATCTTGGTTCCAATTTTGATAAATGTCTAAAAATGAAAATACTCAATTGTTGTTATTTCAAATATAAATCAATTGGCCGCATGAATTTATCGATGGTTAAGTATACGACCTCGTAATTTAAAAAAAAAAAAAAAAAAAATGATAATTGTGGCAAAAAATCAGAATCACTTTTTGGTGTTCGCATTATTTTAACAAACATTTTTAGAAATATAATTAACTGTTTATTAAAAGCTTAAATCAGTTATTTTGCTACTATTTTTTTTTTTGATAGTCAATTTGGAAGTTTTTTTGTTCGTATTTCTGAATATACAAAAACCACTTATGAGGTCTTCTACTGTAACTGTTGAAATATCAATTTCGTTAAAATTGCAACTTATTAAAAATCTTGCTCTCTCTCTCAGCTGCAAAGTCTTCAATTACATCTCAATATTTGATTGAGCAAGATTGTTTTCTATGGCTACATATTTTCTTCTACAATTTTTTCATAGAACCGAGATATCGAGTGCCTTTGCTGGTCTTGAGCCTGTTGCGCCGCAGACAATACTTTTGAATAGTACTCCAATGGTTCAGCTTTGCCCTGTACCGTCTGAAGTAAAACAGCTCCAACTGCAGTGTTGGATGCGTCACACATCAGTGATAACTGTGCATCAGGCACAGGGTGTGCTAATGAAGCCGCTTCTGCTAGTGCTTGGCAGCAGCGTTGGAATGCTGCTTGTGCTGTTGTCGACCATTTCCTTTTTCTTTTTGCCTTGGAGCATCTGCGTCAGCGGTGCTTGATCGGCAGCAGCGTGCGGAAAACATCGGCGGAAAAAATTAAGAGCTCCTAAGAAACGGCGTAGTTCACAGGCTGTAGAATGTCGTGGAAATTCTGCTATTGCTTTGACAGTGTCATCTGGTGCCTTTATACCTGTTCTGTCAATCTGGTAACCAAGGAATAACAGCGAACTTTTGCCAAACTCCCACTTTTCCATGTTCATCGTCATACCGTTGGCTTGAAAACGCCTAAAAATTTCCTCTAGATGCTTCTCATATTCTAATGGTGTGAAAGATGCGATGAGCATATCGTCTATGTACGTAAATGCGAAATTCAGATCTCCGAATACCGAGTTAACGAAACGTTGTTGAGTTTGCGCTGCGTTCCGCAAACCAAAAGTCATCCGGCAAAACTCAAACAAGCCAAAAGGTGTCGTTATGGCTGTTTTTGAAATGTCTTCTTCAGCCATTGGTATCTGGATGATGTGCCCGAGCGAGATCTATTCGGCTGAATATTGTTTTGCCCTGCATGATGATCTGGAAGTCTGTTATTCATGGCAACGGGTATCTGTCCGGAATTGTTACCGCATTGAGGCGGCGCGGCGGTAGTCGCCGCAAGGTCGTATGTCTCCGTTCTTTTTAACAACAATGTAGAGTGGGCTTGCCCATGGGCTCCATGACGGTCGACAGATGCCAGCATTCGTTGGAATTCCATTTTTACAAGTGCATAGAATTTTGGTGGTATAGGCCTAGCGCGGCAGGAGAGTGGTGGTCCTGTTGTCTCAAGATGGTGGTAAACATTGTGCGAGTGTGGAGAGTGGAAGAAAATGGTAAGGTTATTGATCTGTAGCGTTTGAGCAGATCAGAGTACTTGTGATTGTCATCGACCGAATCAATCATGATATAGTTGGCGGATATAAGTGATGCCGCAGTACAAATTTTTGTTATCTGGGCAATGAGTTAGCGGCCATGCATAATGCATATCCAAAAGTACGCGGAAGTGTTTTAAGAAATCAGCTCCTAATATGGATTGTGGTACAGCTGCTCGAACAAAAGTTCACCTCAACACTCTACGTAGGCCTAGATATAGCTCGATAGTTATTGTGCCATATGTGTTAATTTTTGTGTTGTTAACAGCGGCTTACAGCACGGATGGCTGTTGTTGTATATTGCTAGATGGTTTGACAGCTAAAACTGAAATTGCTTGGTTGCCGTAAACGGTTGTTTGAGCTACTTCTGGTGAATACGTGACGTTGTCTAGTATTTTGTTCAAGAGTTTCTAACCTGCGTTCGATACCCAGCAGTATTTCGTTAGGTACCGTTGATTTTGGTGATGACCTTGAAGTCGACTGGTACAATGCCGAGAGAGTTGTGGTTGCATGACAATTACCGATTACCTTGTCGGCAATTTGTGCAAGATTATTTAAGTCTCCCGTTACTGCGGATAAAACAGCTCGTATGTGGGATGGCAATTTTGACATCCAAAGCACTTGAAGTACTGCGTCTGGTGTACCCGAAGAACCAGATAGATCTCTTATGCGTCGTAGCAGTTGTGAGGGCTGTGAGTCACCCAGGTCGATGCCTTCGACCAGTCGCTGTAGTCTTCGCTCTTGAATTTCTTCGTATACCTAGATGAGCCTCGTTTTAATTGCTTTGTATTTTTCTGTGAGTGGTGGTGTAAGCAGAAGATCCGAAACTTGCTCAAGATCGCGGCGTTCGAGGTTGGTGATAACATATTGATATTTCATGTCATCCAATGGCCTAGAAGGTGAAAGAATGGCTTCGACCTGTGGGAACCATAGCGAAGGACGATCGCGCCAAAATTCTGGCAACCGCGCCGCCACAGATAGCCCAGATATACTTTCCTGAGTACTACCTGATCCAGAGGCCGAATTCTCTTCATTTGCTGGTGCCATGACTTCACCTTCTTGTTTATCCGTCATATTGTGTGCGATAAATCAAATAGTTTGAATAAAATGCGAGACGTAACTTAAGATTTTTTATTTTTAGAAAAACGCAACGAATTCTATATTGGGGGTCACCAATTGTTAAGTACGTTAATAATGAAAAGGCGAATTTTGATGTTAATTTACTTAACTTAAACTTTATTAACTTTTTTTTTTTTTTTTTTTTTATAGTCTACACGCGCTCAAGGGATTATGATTACCCTTTAAATGTTTCAACACAGCGCGGGCGTGAAGTTAATTTTTAAAAACGCGGATGATCTAAAACTAAATCCTAAGACGTGTGTGTCTCTTGCCTTGCCGTGTAAGAACAAGGCAGAATAGCCAAACCCGGAAAAAGGCAATGTATAATGGCTGATCAAAATGACGTTTGACGTGACGTGGCTCTGTTTGATAGGTGTTGACAGCGGTTCGAGTTGACTCTGTTTGATTACTGTTGTAGCTGATGTAGAATCACTACAAGCCCTAGCTCTAGTATAAGACCACTAGTTTGACAAGCCCTGCACGCTCTGTCAGAAATATCGGTTGGGTCAATCCAGATTTAACTCAATTCAAGTTTCACTCCAAAACTAGAATAAGCTCATGCTAAAATACTAGACCTACTCCTACATAATCTTTAGTAATACAAGTTTTAACTTATTGCATGTACGATATAAGATTATTTTTTGAAAAATGTGAAAATAAAATTTCTAGGTTAAGTATTTGTACACAAAACTATTTTCTATACTTTTTTTCTCTAATAAATCCATCAAACCATAATGTTATTGCACCTTCTTCTTAAAACAGTACAAAAATAAAATCCACGACTAGGTCACACATACTTGCTTTTATAAGTACTTTGAAATTTTAAAAATAAATATATGAAACTAAAAAAAAATGATAATTCGTTGTTAATTTTGCTTAAACATAACCTAAAAAAAATATGAGGTTAACAAAATAGAATGCCGTCTGATTTCTGGATAAAATATGAATTAATGCAAACAAAATTTAAAAACTCCTTATAGGAGTTTTATTAGTTAAGTAATTTTTAATATACTCCATTTCTTAAAAAAAAAATGTATGAAGATTTAGTGTGTCAATTTGAGATATTTAATAATATAGGTACACATTAGGACATCATTTCAAGAAACAATCTTTCATTTCTTTTGAAGATATTGAATTTTCAAAACTAATTAATTTTCAAAAAGAGATTTTATTTTTTTTCTTAAAAAATCCCAAAACTATTCTTTCGAAATTTTTTATAAATAATTGCAGTTTCAATAGCACAATAGCAGTTTTTGGTTGGCCGTTGAGCTTGGTTTGGTTGAGCTGAATCCTTCCGTAAGCCCTATATACGTAACTATTTGTTTCCCTTCATTTTAATAAATAAAGTATTATTTATTTTAGTTATACTTAAACCTAATTTTGTCGCCTACTCATTTATTCGATCTGAGGACCTTCTTAACACAATTTTATTTAAAATTCAAAAATAAAAGATGGCGCACCCTGTCCCAGAATTATAATACTAGTACTATCTATTCTATTTTAGTAATCTTTTGGATACTCTTAGTTCCTTTATTGGTGGCATAAATTATCGATACTAAAAACTAATACTAAACAGATTATATAATTAGTTCTGACTAAGTGGAACGATTGAATATAATTCATCTAACTGATGAAGCTCACTGTCGGTCCATTTCGAAACGCATTTTGGAGTTGGGGCTATTTTAATTTTAAATTTAGGTGACATAAATATTTCAATTTTTAAGGTAGATTCCTATCGCACCTTTTTTGGAATACATCGCAAAACATCATTCTATTAGTAGAAATTTAATTTCAAGCATTTATTGTTTTTTTTTTATTTTATTTTTACTTAAATACTTCTTTCTAAATACTCATTATTTATTGTCTAACACAATTTATATTCATTCATTTGATTAACCTCCTCTGCATTCATTCATTTGATTTGATTAACATTCTCATCATTTGTTGGAATGAAAACATTCTTCGATCTATGGAAACCTGCTTTGAATAAATTTTCTCTGATTAGAAACTAAAACACATTTGCAGAGGACCATTTAGTTATTTATCCAATTAAAATAAAACAAATTTGAATCCTAAAAATAACTCCCTCAAAATGATTATACTGAAACCCTTCCAAATATCCTCTATTCGAAAGTCAAACACCCCTTGTGGACATAAATAAATCTATATCCGTTCATATCAAAACTTATGTTGATGTCAATTCACTTGTGCGAATATACTTCAGTTTATTTTAAAATCTTCCCTAACGACTCTTTGAACTTCTGGTTGCTATTTTTTTTGTGGTCGCTTAGACAAAAAAGCTAAATTATTTTAACAACCATGTTAATCTTTTCGCACGTCAGAATGTGCCATCAATATGATGATCTGACGTGTGAGCGGAAGTTAATTTTAAATTCTAATTTATCTTCATCTTCAGACATTTTTTTTTTTGATTTTTCTTTTAAATGTTTTTTTTTTAACTGTGTACTCTAGTTTTCCACTCAACATGCTAAAACTGTTCATCTATCATTTTGTGCAAAAACCGGTGTTTATCTGTTGTTTTTTTTTTTTTATTTTTCAGGAACTGGCACATTCGGAAGAGTATGCTTGTGCAAGGACAAACAAACAGACACATATTGTGCGATGAAGGTCCTGGCGATGGCTGATGTGATACGTCTCAAACAAATCGATCATGTTAAGAATGAAAAGAATATTCTATCAGAGATCAACCATCCATTTGTTATAAGTTTGTAAGTATATCTACTCGTATATAAATATTTTAAGAGGATTGTGGTTAAGAATTGAATACAGTGGGGGGGGGGATAAAAATGGTATTTACCAAGCGTAAAGGAAATCGACCGAGCCGTTTAGGCTGCAGTCGAACAGACAGACAGAATTGCGAGACCCACTTTTTTAGTCTTCGTTATCGTCGTAATGTCAAATTTGATCAGAATCTCGAGTTCGATTTTTTTCCGAATGCATAACTTGCCTTATAGTACTTATAAGTCGCAAGCAAAACATACTTATAATTAAAACAAGTTCATTACAAATTAAAGAATGTTTAATTAAAATTCAATTGAAAAATTCCATTATACCTTACTGTTTTGATATTTTTGAATAAAATAATTTATATCAACAAAAAAATCTGATCAACATAATTTATTTTATTTAAATTTAATATCTTTTATGAATTTATATATGTTTTCAATTAAGAAGATACTGAATCAAACTTTGTTTTCTAAAGCACTTAAATTTTGTTTTGTAAATTTTCTAGACAGTGGTCAACAAAGGACGATTGCTGTTTGTATATGTTATTTGAGTATGTGTGTGGAGGAGAGTTGTTTTCATATTTAAGAAATGCTGGACGTTTTAGTAGTCAATCGGGTATGTATAATAAAATATAAGAAAAAAATATTTCGTATAAAAAATATATAACGTAGTCAAATTAGTAACATTTATAGTGATTTGATTTTCATAGATAAATACTGTGCACATTGCACAAAGATTTTATATATGAGTTATATCTCAGAAGTAAATGAATATACATATTCGTGACCTCTCCAATTAATTTACAAATGAAAGGTTTTCAAAACAGGTTAAAGTCCTTTATCCTTGACTTCCAGTTGTATAAATCCTTGAAGAATATCTACATATCTTGTAATACCCTTCATCATATCTGGGTACGCTCCTCTGCCTCTGCCATATACAAATAAAAAAAAAAACTTTCTATGCTATAAACTGCGTACCTAATTTTTGTTTTCAACAAAAATTTAAAAACATTTTTAATTTACATTTCATTATTCAAATTTAGTTTGTGAAAAATTACCCAAAGCAAAGCAATGTATCTTTATCATTTTGCTTGGAAAGTCTTTGGCTATACTTCCATCTGCCCATGTGTTTGCTTTGCACTTAATTTTGAACTCAAATAAGATTTTAAGGCATCATTTTTTATGTCTTCTTAAATTATAAAACAGTTATTCAATTTACTAAATTTACTAAAGTAACTCAAAATTTTAAATGTCACAATGTCCACACAGTAAAAAAAATCAGTTCCACATTGAGGCATTGTGAATGTACAGACCATTTTTTTTTTTTGTTCGTTATTTTCAATGTGTATTAATTTTTTTTTGGCCAATGAGTCAATGACCCACGTTAACAAACTTCCATCATTGCCCAAAAATACTTTCCCATCTTATAGTTCTATATCAACTAATCATAAAGTTTAAAATATATTTTTACACACCAAATCAATTCAAGCCAAGAAAACTAATAAATAATCTTGTTTAATATGTTCCTATGAATTTATTTATAAGACTTATGAGTACATACATTAATTTAATATTTTTCTTCAAAGATTTATAATATTCTTCATTTTTTTTTTGTATCAATTCTCAAAACAAAATAGATTGCTTTTAATATAAATGAAGTCAATCGGTATCCAATTAATTTCTTAGTGTAAAAATAAAATTTAAATAATATGGCAATGAGCATCCCGGCAATTATTCTGCATCATAGAGTCTGAATTCACCCAACTTATATTATTGGCCAGTGAAATGAGAAAAAGGTTTTGCTTTTCGATTTTGGTTATCCAAATGAAAGTGATTTATTTATCACAAAAACTAAAAATATGAATAAAAAGTCACTGTGGCGTATACGTAATATTTTTGTATGCTAACTAGTTGAATTCTGTTTTCCTAAGTTAAGGCAAGTTATTAAGTAATTAATTTTTATTTATTTCTATTTTTAGCGAATTTTTATGCCGCCGAAATAATTTTAGCCTTAGAGTATTTACATTCACTGCAAATCGTATATCGTGACCTGAAACCTGAGAATTTACTTATTAATCGTGATGGCCATTTGAAAATCACCGATTTTGGATTCGCAAAGAAACTACGCGATCGGACATGGACCCTATGCGGCACCCCTGAGTATTTGGCTCCAGAGATAATTCAGTCGAAAGGACATAATCGGGCCGTAGACTGGTGGGCACTAGGTGAGTCAATTATAAATTAAAAATAAACACATAATTACATATAAGCTTTTTTCCGAAGAAGCGATTTCTCGGAATCAATGTTTTATTTTCAACACGAATCATCAGTTGAGATGTTTATTTCGAATGTGTCCGGACAGTCTGGTGGGCAACTACTTATAAGCTAGAGGCGGTGATTTTATTGTATATAATTTCCTGGGAGGATATGTGAATCTTCTTTTATATGAATTTATTACAGCGCAGCATGTTGGAAAATGTATTTTTCACAAAATTAGTCATTTAGAAATGTGAATGTCTTGAAGTAGACTATGTGGAGCATTACAAAATAATATCAAAGAAATTCTGTTTTACTGCGGTTTCTTAGAAGTTTTTTTTTTGCCTTCTAAGTTTTAAACTTTTTGATTTATTATGATTTACTTGACATAAGGAGGGCTCGGAGGTGATATATAATTGGTATGGTGCGAGAAATGGCTCGATGATCTAATAGGTGATTTTCCATACCCAAAGTCACACTTTTCCAATTCATGTCCTCTGTCTGATCTTAAGTTTTGTTATTAGTTTTAAATTAAAATTAATTTAGTTTCTATATTTATGCATAACATATGTATGTATGTGTCTATATTATTTATATTTACTTTAAGGAATGGATTTTCGGGTGTTTTTTGTTGGATTTTTTCCAAATGTTTTGAAAAAATAATTTTCTTTTGTTGTTGCTTTGTGATATCTTAATTAGATTTTCTTATTAAATTTATGAACGGAATTGAAACAAAATGATTACTTTTTAAGTTTGTTTTTATGAATGGGGGAGTTTTATAGATATGTCAAAAAGATCTGACCATGGTGTGTAGATATTACATAAGCCCTCAGGTATACTGGGTTTTGTCATCCATTTCGTGCGTCCCTTAGTCTATGCGTCCATCTAGTATATTTGGCTTGATCCTAAATGGAATATATTGCGCGCAAAAAAGGGATTATAACCCACGTACAAATATTTGAGCTAAGTTCGAGCGTTTAGGATTGTAAAAGTATAATTCCCTAAAACGGAAATTCCAATTGTTGTTTCTTAACAGGTTTTATTGCTTTATTTTGGATACTCACTGTATTCTGAAAATAAAGGTTCTTCAAACCTGCTTAAACTTTTTTTTTGCGTAAATTTTATTTTTTAACATTTATCAAAACTTAAATATTTTGTAAAAATATTTGTTTAATATATTTGGCTTAAAATTCATTTAACATTGCAGTTTTATTTTTACTCATTCTTCCAAACAGCTTAACCGATTTTGTTCAAATTTTATAAACAGATACTTCGAAGCAAATCATAGAAAATTTAAAAAAAAATATAACTGACACTTCGGGGAAGAAAGTAAATTTTGTTTAAATTTTTTTTTAAAAAGGATTTTATTTAATTAGGGTGGAAAGATTGTTAAAATGGAATGAAACATACCATCATTTTCTATAACGCTTTATGAAGATCTACTGTCAGGTTCTATTTTATGAAACGACTTATCTTCCGTCATATGGCGATGGCGTATTTTGTTTGTTGCTTTTGATATCGAAAAAATGTTTCGAAAAATACTATTTTATCCCAAATAAACGAAGTTTCAACAAATTATTTGGATTTACATTTGGTACAACGAGCGCAACGTTTTTATCAATACGTATGCTTCCGCAACTAGCAAATAATGAAGCTAGTAAGTATCCATTCGGATCTAAAATTCTCAAATGAGATGTACATGTTGACGATATTATTTCTGGAGCTGATGAAATAGACACAGCTTAATAGCTTTAATTGGAGCTCGAGGAAATTTTTTTTATTTGAAAAGCACATTTATGACATTATGTATGGAATATGATATCTTTCAAATGGCAGCCTCAGCTTTTTACGGTGAAACGGATCCGAGTGGTTCAACTTTCAATGACTCTTCTACATAGATCTGCCTGAATTTGAGCGATGGCTTTTGTTATGTTCATTTTGGAATTGGTCGACTGTGGTTTATTCGAATAGACCTGCAATCTCAGAAACCCCACAAGAAAAAGTCTGGCATGATTTTGGTGGGCACTTCATGTCACCTCTGCGTGACGCGCAAATCGTTCTGCAAAATATCAATCGTTGCGTCCGCTGTGTGGCACGTAGCTCCGTTCTCCTGGAACTACATGTCATCTAGGCCCATGTGGTTGAATTTGAGCTATAAGAAATTGGTTATCATCATTCTGTAGCGCTCACCATTAACGGTGATCGCCACCGGCACAAATCCACACCAAATGGTAACTTTTTGAGGATGCATTGTCACCTGTTCACCAGGTGTAGATTTCGTGGTCCCATAAACGGCAATTTTTATTGTTAACACAGCCATTCATCCAAAAATGCGCCTCGTCGTTAAAGATGTTTTTTTGCCAAAATTGGGTTACTTTCCTAAACGGTCCGAAGCCAATTTGAAGTCTGCGAAAGGTCGAGTTTTTGTACATGACAAAGAATCCATTTTTAATAAATGATTGGTTTTCAATCTATAATTTTTATTTGACCTCTAACCGATTTTGTATTTGTGACCATTATAGGATTATCTTTCTTTGACGTCATTATCTTCAAAAATAACAAATTGCATAATTTCTTACAAATTATCCAACAACCAGCGACAAAAATGAATATACATATGTACCTCATTATTCTGGATTATTTGGTATGTTTGTATGAGCTCTGAGCTCTTTTTCTCCAAATGTCTGTCATGTTTCTCTTTTTTTTTGTATATTTATTTATTCATCTTGCAAAAAAAAAAAACTTTTAAATAATGTTTCTCGGTGATGGTCAAAAATTGTGACAGATAATCAAGAGCAAAATAGATTCAGGTTCATTTTCCACAGAGAATATCTTTTTAATAAATATTAAATACAACACTCTTTTTTCTCTCTGGTTGCTTAAAAGGAGACAAAGTTATCCTATCCTCTTTACTAAAGGACAGCAGAACTACCAAAACGTACATATATCTAATGAAAGACGGTTGTCTTCGTTAATGTGCATTTGTAACATGACTCTTTCGTTTTATTTTTACAACGATGAGCTATTGCAAGTAATAAAATACATGAAAATAACAAAAAAAAACTATTTGAAAATTCTTATTGCAAATACACTGCTGCTCATTTGAATAGGTTCAAAAAAAATTCTTCTTTTTTATTCATATTTATTAAAAGTATACGATTTTGTGTTATATGTATATATATTGCAATACTATTAATGACAATAAGTTGGAGCGAAAAAAACTAACTCAGAAAATTCAATGTATGCTAGTTTTTAGCTTTGAATTGGAAATTGGTCGTTATTCTGTATTTCAAAATTCTCTAAATCTAATTTTCTATATCACAAATCCATTACTATGCTTTTCAAAATCTGTAATTTCAATTTTTAATTCTGTAAAGACCGAATATTCAATTTTTATTCAATAAATAAAAAATACAAAGAAAAGATGTTTTGATAATTGAATAAAGTGCGTACTTTTTATCCCTATCAAAATTATTTCTGTTCTTTTTTTTCATTTACAAAATTTTGAAAAACAGAATCTTAGAAACCTAATTTTGCCACTTACAGAATTATGACTATAACCCATTCCGTTCGATATTCAAATAGAATATTTGTTTTCTATAATCGGTTTCTAAAATTGTAAGCGGAAAGAGTTTGATGAAAAAAAAATGGTCCAAAACGTTTTGTGAATTGGATATAAGAAAGCGATATATCTCAAGAAAATCTTTAATGCTTTGCTAAAAAGGTCAGGCCATGGATAAAATAAGAAACCGGAATATTACACAGCTACTACTTAACTGAATAAAGATGATCAATTCAGAGTTGTATAGAATTCTCATGACTCTGCTTCAAAAATAATGAAAAAACCGTGGAGCTGGATTTAAAGCTTGAATGAAAATACAACAAAAACAAAAAAACACTCAATTGCACTCAAAAAGAAATGAACCTTCAGTTTTCCATACGAGTATAAATTCTATTTTCTAAAATCTTCGGACCAATCAAATTCAATAATGACTTCTTGTTTATTATGTATTTATTTAAAAATTAAGTGAAAAAAAATTATCAAAATTCCATTTTCAAGAAAAATTTAATTTTCGAAAACTATTTTTTAACAATTTGTATCATGTACCGATATCTTAGATAAAATAATAAGTTTTAAGTCTTATAAAAATCTAACAAGTAGTTTCCGAAATATTGAGTTCTCAAAACAAATTTAGAATTTTTTTTTTAAATCCAAACAACTTTGTTTAAAAATTTGAATATACAATACTTTTTAACAAAAATTCATCAGTAGTACAGTTTTTGAGAACATGGAAAACAAAAAATGGGGTTATTGGAGGTAACATTAAAAAACATTTTTTTCCACTAGCTTCAACTAACTTTAATTTTCTGATCTTTTTCTTTTAAAATTTGTGGAGCTTTAAAATTTAAAAATTGTTTCTAAATATAAAAACATGAATTTAATTAGAACAAAATATTCAGATGCATGAAATTTTCTAGAAAATACTAAATTTAAGGAAACAAATTTTAAAAATTGTTTTTTCATCAAATTAATTTTTTATATAAGACATTTCTTTATAATTTTTCTAGAAAAAAATTGGCATATACATAGATCTTAGGATATAATTTTAAAAACTAAACGCTTCTGTACAAAAATGGTGGTCAAAATCTCTAGACTTGTTAAAGTCGCACACCAAAAAAAAAAACGGTTTTATGGCAGGTATCGTTATTCAAAGTTTTTCTTAAAATTTTTTAAACAAAAATGTAGTCCATGCGAATAATAACACACTTAATTTTTATCAAAATCTTTAGAGCCGTTTTTGAAATAAATAAGACTTTAAGAACCGTTATTTTTGGAGCTAGAAAAAAATTCAATTATCATCGAAGAACCTTAAATACCGAGTTTGAAAAAAAAATTGATTTAGCGGCTTAGAGTGTAGATCAAGGTACAGACATACAAACATGCAGATATAAAGACAGACAGACGGAATTGCGAGTCCGACTTAAAAAAAATAACTTGCCTTACAGTACTAATATCGATCAATTTTGGTAATTTTGGCCATAAACATTCTTACTCATAAATATCATTCGAAAATAAAAATATATTTAAAAGAATATATCTGAAAAGAACCTATTCTGGTGAGCCAAAAAGAAAGAGCTTTGTTTACAATATCTTGAATTTCTTTCAAAACTTTTTCGTGTAATATACGAGATGAAATTTATGTGTTGAATTTACTCGCAATTTTATTTAAATTTTTAACTTTGCCACTCTTACATGACAAAAATTCCACTATAAAACAAGTAAACAAAATATTTTGAACCTATTCAGAAGACCAGCATTATTCTTAAATAACATAAAATTTAAATAGATTTGTGAAAAGTTTTTATTTTCACATAAAGAAGTGTGAAAACTCATAAAACTTACACAACGAAATGAATTTCTATTCGAAACCAATAGCTGTATTATGTTTGTATGTTTAACACCATCAAGCAGCTACCAACCATCATCCTTTTTTCTTTTTTTTTTCAACAAAATCATGAAATCTACTTAATGTTGAAAAAAAATAAACGAAGGTACGATCCAACTTATTCCTAATGGCCTATAGAATTATTTAATAGATGCTTTTGAATCTTTGTGGAATAAACAAACCGCAAACTCTGAGGTGAGTCATCTGCATCTAGAACTGGTGATGTAACTAGGATGTGCCTAGGAGAAACAATAGATGTTAAGTTATAGTCTGGGAAAAGTGCGTGGTTTGAGTTGTATTTCTTATGATTTTTTAACCAGTTATACCCTTTTCAACCTAACTCTAGTTTTTAAAATCTGGGAGTCATATCTGGAATTTCTTGTGAAATCCGAAAGGTCACCTATGAAAGTTTGTTCGATTTAGTTATGGATATGTCCAATTTGTATATGTTTTTAAGTGTTTTCGAAAGTTTAAAAAGCCGAACCTAAGAAAATAAAGTCTCTACATAAAAGTTAAAGTTTAAGAAAAATTAATAATTAAGCATTTGTCTATTCTACCCATCTATTGAAGCCATCAAAGCTAGCTTACACATGAATTCTCTTAGGAAGCTATCCCCATTCAATCACAGAAAAGAAAAGATCATCCCAAACGCAACTCTACCTTGCAAACTATTTTATAGTTGCGATGATGCCACCAGCAATGAGAACCGTTCAATGAGAAATTCTAAGAGAATAGATTTTCCAGTAGATGACGTTTATAATATCAAACGATAGGTCAATAAAAGATGGCGATTGGATAAATTTCTAATGAAGATTGGTATCGGATTCGATAGCTCAACTAGAACAAAAGTAGTTGTGGCATCGGAAATTGCTTATTTTCTATTAGATGGAGCATGAAAAAACCACAAACACTCTTATATAGGTAGACATCATAGAGATCTACCTTTGTCTATGTATAGTATATCTTGTATCAACTATTGATTTTATTCACTAATGGATAAGAAGTCAATGGGAATTGGGTCAATATAGAAAGGGACAAAGGAGTTAAGTGAAAAGTAATAGAGAAATATATTGAAAGAAGGTTGAGCTTGTCATGGCAGAGGTATTGTCTTCTTTTCTTAATGCATCAATGTCAATGTTGCATAGCAACATCCAGGAGATGAAAGTCTATTTTAAGACAAAATGCATTCCCATTATGTCACTATGCACGCATACCTACTTACAAATTGCTTAAGTATAATGAATTTGAAATAAAATACAGACAAGTATTCTTAATGGCCATGGCATTGGTTTTGGTAAGAAGATAAATTTCTTTTTTTTTTTTCCCCGTGGGTAGGTGTTGAAATCTTCAAAAGATTCTATGAGGACCGAAAAACGCGCGCTCATAGATATGTGGGACTCTCCCGACCAACAACTCTGCCCCCATAAAGCCTTACGGAAGGTAAGACTCTATGCAAGCAGACCGTTAATCAGGCCGACCGCACTAAAACCACCTCCTCCTCCCGATTGCAACTAAGTTCATATGGAACTTATCTAGCAATTTATCTTTCTCGAAGTTAAGTAACGTGTTGTAGGCAACTTTCCGGTGAAAGTTCCTACTGGTTTAATTATAAGCTAGTTGAATAGCTTCTTTCTATTTTAAGCGATGATTTAAATATACATAATACAGTACAATAATTTCACCGTACTAGATCGGAAGGTTTGGTCCTTCTCAAACGTCGTACTAAATTTGTTTCGTCAAGAATTTCTAAGATTGTTCTATTGGTATGTTCAACTAAACGCTTTCTATGCCTTTGCGAAAAAGTTTTTATTTCTTCGCGAACCGTGGGGATTCCAAGATCCCTGTGAAGATCTTCGTTTCTAATATACCACGGCGCATTTACAAAGGACCTTAATAATTTGTTTTCAAAAGTTTGTAGACTATTTAGATTTGTATCGTGGGTACAACCCCAGAGTTGAATACCATATGTCCAGACAGGCTTAAGTACCTGTTTGTAAACTAATAATTTGTTTTCGATACTAAGTTTAGAATGTCGTCCGAGTAACCAGTACATTTCCCTTAGTTTAATATTTAATTGATCACATTTATTTTTAACATGTGACTTCCATTTTAATTTCGCGTCAAGAGTCATCCCGAGATATTTTGCCTCATTTGCAAATGGAACTTGAGTTGTATTAATAAAGACTGGTAATCTATTAATTTTCTTATAAGTAAAGTCCACGTGGACTGACTTAAATTCGTTAAGCGCTATTCGCCATTTGTTTGTCCATTCATTGACATTGTTAAGAGCATTTTGCAATTTACATGTCGATTCGTTAGCCGTTTTGCCTACTGCAAGTATTGCGGTATCGTCTGCAAAAGTAGCTACAATTGTATTGTCTGTTTGGGGTATGTCGCGTGTAAATAAAAGGTATAAAATGGGACCTAGAACACTACCTTGTACCCCAGCCACTATTTCTTTAAAATCTGAATAATCATTTCCGTGCCTAACGCGGAAAATTCTTTTCTCTAGATATTCTCTAAGAATGTTGTATAGTCCTTCAGATAGGACTTGTCTCAATTTGTATTTGAGGCCTTCGTGCCACACTTTGTCAAAAGCTTGAGACACATCTAAAAAGACCGCTGAACAAATTTTATTTTCTTCAAAGGCTTTCTCGATGACATCGGTGATTCTATGCACTTGATCAATCGTCGAGTGCTTACTTCTAAAACCGAACTGGTGTTCAGGTATAAGACCCTTTTCTTCTATTATGGGCTGAAGACGCTGAAGAAATATTCTCTTAAAGACCTTCGACACTACAGGAAGAAGTGAAATGGGCCTGTACGATTTCTTTTCATGTGATGGTTTGCCAGGTTTTAAGACCATTATTACTTCTGCGACTTTCCATTGATTTGGAACATATTCTAACCTTAGAGTGGCGTTCATTATGTAAAGGAGGTTTACTAAACCTTTCCGTGGGAGCATTTTAAGAATTTCCGCAGTAATTAAGTCGTATCCTGGTGCTTTTTTTGACTTCAGTTTCTTAATTTCTTTGCTTAATTCGGCAAGCGTAACATTTCTTGTGATGGAGCTTTCATTTGAATTTATATTCACACTTATATCATCATTCAATGCTTGCCCATTGAACGGCTTAAATGTTTCCTCTAGGTAATCAGCGAAAACGTTTGCTTTCTCTTTATCGCTTCTTGCCCATTCATTTTGGTCTTTCATAATCGGGGGTGCTGGAAGCTTTGGTTTTTTCGTAGCTTTTATCGCTTTCCATAGAGAATAATTAGATTCTTTACCTGCCGTCAAGTTTTCAAGGTAATTTCCAGCTTCGCGGTTTTTAAAATCTGATATCATCTTTTTAAGCAAATTACTGAGGTGATTTAAATTAGCTTTGTGTTGGGGAGCACGAGTTTGTTGCCATTTTTTGCGCGCTTTTCGCTTGTCTTTAAGTACCTCTTTTATCTCTTGGGGATATTTAGCTTCTCTATAGCCTGACATTTGTCTTTGGTAAGGAGTATTGTTCCATGCGGCTTTTTGAACAATATGCACAAAATTATCTACCGCTTCTTCAAGCTCAAGAGGTGTTTGTAGTGATACCCTTAATTCAACATTATCTTCAATATCTTTCTTAAAACCTTCCCAGTTAGTTTTACCGTTTGTTAACCTAGGTGGTGTTTCAATTTTAACAATACTTTCGCTCATAGTGAGAATAACGGGAGAGTGGTCAGAGAAAAGATCAAAGCATTCCGTTATTTTTATTCGATTTGACGGTATTCCCCTGACTATAAAGAAATCAATCAGGTCAGGTATTTTCGAGGTATCTGTCGGCCAATAAGTTGGTTTCCCACTAGAATGAAAATCACAATTATTCTCCATACCGGCTTCATATAACGCTCGGCCCTTTTGAGAAATGCATCTAGAACCCCAAAACGTGTGTTTTGCATTAAAATCGCCACCGATTATTAAAGATGGTCTAAGTGATTTTAGCAAGTTTGAAAAATCATTTTTATCAATTCTGTACCGTGGAGGGCAGTATATAGATGTGAAATTCAATGTATCATGTTTAGTTTTAACCTGCACACTTATAAGCTGCATCGGTTCAAGTTCAAGCTTAAGGCCTATCGAGTGTTTGATACATTCTTTTATGTATAATGATGCTCCGCCTCTTGCTTTGTTCGACGGATGAATTGCATGGTAATCTAGATAACCGTTTATATTGAAATTTGATTCTTTTTTAACGTGGGTTTCTGATATTAGACAAATGTCGATATCTTGTTCCCGTATGACCATTTCTAGTTCTTCAAGTCTTTGCCTTAATCCGTTGGCATTCCACGTAATAATTTTAAGGTTTTCCATCATGATTTTTTTTAAAACGTTTGGGTCGAATAAAATCTTCGATTTTTGCTAACCTATCAGAAATAGTTCTATTGATTTTGACCTGATCTTCAAATTTTGACAAAATTAAAGCCAAGCATTGAGATAGTGCGTCAGAGTCAGGTTGATTTATTACGGGTGCAGCCGCCATTCTGGCATTTGTGTTTACACTACGTTTCTTTGGAGATGTCTGTGCAGCTGCCATTTCGGCGTATGACTTAACAGTACGTTTCTTTGGAGATGTCTTTGACGTTGATGGGGTTTGATTTTCTTTGCCGATGCCGACTCTTAGTGTATTTATTCTTTTAGGAGTCTTAGATATTGGGCTTTTTATTTGTTTCTTTGGTTTTCTTTCCATATGAATTTTTTCTCGGCGTTTTTGTAGCTCTTTAACTACTTCACAGCCTCTATAGCTTGCCGGGTGACTTCCATTGCAGTTTATGCACTTCGCTGGACTTTTGCTATTTCCAGTGCAGTCAGCAGTTAAATGTTTTCCCGCGCATTTTACACACCTAGGTTCTTTTTTACAATAGCTTTGCGTGTGGTTGAAACCTTGACAGCGTTTACACTGAGGCACTTGCTTTGTACGGCTTTTCAGAGGTTCGATCTTAACAACGAGGTTCAGTATTGTTTTAATTCTGTAGATTTCCTCTAGTTTTTCTGTCTTATCGAACGTGAGTATAAATAGTGGGAGACCACGCTTTACCACGACAGTTTCTCTATCTTTTTGTTGTTTTTCCTTTTTTACGATGTTCTCAGCATTTAAGATCTTGTAATTTTTTTCTTTAAGATCACGGATTACATCGTTTTTTTGACATGAGGAATGTAAGCCTCTTGCAACGACTCGTAAAGGTCTTTCTGATTTGTTTTCGTAGGTATACCATTCTACATTTGCTTCGTTAAGTCTTCGCGAAAGCAGACGATAGCTATCGGAGTCTTTTACACAAACTTTCCACTTGTTGTTATTAAGCGAGATAACTTTAAAATTCGCTGGGGTTAACGCCTCAAGGATTATTTTAAGCTTATTGTATTCCGCAATCCCGATGACATTAATCGGTGGCGGTGGTCTTATTTTAGTAGTTTTTTCTTTCTTATTCGTATCTTTTGGTACATTTACTTTTATTATTTCGGAAGACGAGGTTCCCTCTGGCGAGGAGAATGCTTTACGTTTTTTGCTAGGTCTTTTTGAAGACGTTTCTCTTTCTAGCTCTTCTTCGTCTGTTTTATATTCGCAAACACCCAGCTGCTGTGGAGTTGTTTTCGAATCGTTTTGTCTTTGAGTTTTTTTCAACTCTTCATTTTCTTTCCGAAGAAGCTCAATTTCTTTCTGTGCTTTCTTTACGGCATCGCTGTTATTTCGTAGAAAATGTATCTCTTCTTTCAGCTCTTGATAGAGTTTCAAAGTTTCGTCGAGTCTTTGACGAAGTTCGTTATTGTCTTTTTCAAGACATTCTATTTTCTCCGAGTCTTCTTTTTCACGCTCTGGCGCTTTGGGCGGACTCTTTTTCCCGGAAGCACTCGATGTTGATGGTGGTGATCGAGCTACCATTGGTTTTCTTGAAAAAGGATTTATCAAGTTTTGGAATAATTGGCTCTCCCCAGAATCCGTAGAGCCGACCTCCGAAGAGGGTGGATTTTTCAGGAAATCTGAATTGCCACCTGGGGTACTATATCTATTTGTTTTACTCATTCCATATTTTGTATACATCTTTCTCAGTATACGGAGTTTGGATTTTAGTCGCCTCTTACGACAGGCATTCCTACCTCGGGTATATTCTTTCCCCCTACCCGAAGGGGTAAAATGATCATTTAAATTATTTTGTGCATATAAACACCATACTTGAATGTACACTTTAAGACAACTTCATCGAGGATCTGAGCGGTGTATAAGATATTAATGGTAAGATTTTCTGACCCCAAATCATAACTGTCATCAGCTGTCAAATTTTCGGTCACTTCAAACAGTGTTTAAATACAAAACCTGTATATGAGAGTTGATAGTCTTATAAATTATAATTCTAAGAATGTGATGCAGAATGCATAATTTGCTAGGGTTATTTTAGCTTTAATCTAAAGATGGTGAGCAGAGAAAATATACTTGTTGCTACATTTTTCTCTCGAAATTTAGGAAATAACTGTGCTTCGCCAGAAATTTTTGAAAAATTTTGTTCCGAACGACCGCATCTTTTCTGTTAGTCAAGCGTGAATTAAATCTCTGGACTTGATCTTTACTAATTCTATAAATCTTATGGATATGGCACAGCAGTTTAATATTCAACTCTATTGGTTGCTAGGGCATAACGATATTTTAGAGAACTTTAAGACTAACAAACTCCCGAAAGTTTTACAGCATTAGCTATTTTACCTGACAAGACTTATATACGAGTAGGTAGGTATTACATGTAAACTTATGCTGAAACAAAATGCTATAGATATGACAAACTTTAGATAGAAAAATCTAACCACCTATCTGATGAAAAACCAGATCTGGCAAATGCTTGATCTGAAACGTTTGTTATCCTTAATTAGATTGTACATCAAAACAAAAAGTCCAATTATTTTAGAATATGTAATCTTACACCATGGATAATAGTCAGTACTATATGCTTCTAAGTTTCTTTCTTTCATTTTTGCATAATTTAACTACCAAACACAAATAATATATGTACTCAGCTGGTGTTTTGGCAAAAGACTCATATTTTGTTTTCGAAATTCTAAAAAATAGTTTTTGTACGGCTTATATACATATGTAATTATTTAAAAATTAAATAAGATCCTGTATACAAATGTTAATCAAAATCGATTTAGAAACTAAAAGTAAAAACAAAACATTTGTGTTACAGGTACCTTTATTCAAATTTTTGTTATAATTCTTACTAAACAAAACATTTCTTCCACACATGATTTTACTCTTCTTCAACTTGATCTCTAAAGTTTTTCTGTCTGGTGCCTCAAAAATTCATTTTTTTACGAAAAGGCATCAAATCTCCCTCCCGCCTCTGTTTCATTCATTATCAACCCAAATACACCAATAAATCAATTCGCGATTTATTAGTGTTTTATTTGATAGAGAGATATGTGTTGACAAGATTGTTTTTAAAGCAAACTCAGCACTTGGCTTTGTGAAAAGATGACTCACAGAATTCTGCAACCGCTACGTGACCCCATCACTGTACATATTCTTTTATCATATCTACAGAATCGAGAGTATTTAACGTCGTTTCTTACGATTTGTCCGTCGTGATGGTCTGAATTTTACGTGCTGTGTATCGAGACCGCCTTCAACTAATTGACTTGAAAACTATAAGAAATATCTGAAATTCTCTTAACCCTATACCGCATACGAAGCCATTTATGGCTTTTTACATTTTAATCCTTTTTTAACCGCTTTTTTCAAGAAATGATTAAAATGCCTAATTACCCCTTTTTTTAGGCATATCTGACAATCAATTAAGAATAATTTCATCTACCTGCTTCCATATATATAGGGTTAAATTTGACATTGAAAGTCAGTTGATTTGCAATTGTGGTTGAAAAGGGAAGTGTTAAATTTTTAACATTTTTGAATATTAATAACTTTTGTCTAAAGTAAGTAATCTAGTTGAAAAAATATATTTATGATAACTTATATATTTATCTTTTCTAAAAATAAGTAAAAACAAAAAAATATATATTATTCTGTTAGTTTTGGGGGTAAATGTTGTCAAGCCATATTTGGCTTCGTATGCAGTAAAGGGTTTTCATTGTATATATTTTTTATAGCTTTACTTGTTTTTCACTTTTACCTACAATAATTGTTAATTAAAGTAAAATAAATGTATTTAATTGTTCTTAAACTGAAGAAATGGAAACTCGTCGTTTTTACGGAAGATCCGATTTTGTGAATCCCATTCCTGGAGATGGAGCGCAGAGTGATGATGAATTGGCAGGTGACTCGGATATGGAACTAGAGACGGAGATGCAATTCGAGAAAACAAAGAAGACGACATTGTGGTGGAAGAAACCGATATAGATTCAGACGATGAAGTGAAATCCAATGTAAACAAAACAAAAAAGCAAGTTTCATGGAGAAAGGGACATATTCCTGCTTACGTCAAGAAAAACTTCATATTTTCGGGATCGGCTGAGCTACCAGAATCAGTAAAGGCCCTAAATGCCCCATCGGAATTTTCCTATTTACTGATGAGATAATTAACCTAATAACTGACGAATCAAATAAAAAAGCATTCCAGGATAATACCTATAAACAATACGGTCAGCATCACAAAAGATGAAATAGAGCAATTCAACGGAATGGTAACGTTTATGTCCTGTTGCCGACTTCCATCTTCAAGGCATTACTGGAATAAAACTGTAGGACAACCGATCATTTACAAAACAATGACCTGCAATAGATTCGAAAAAATTAAAAGCTTCATCCACTTCAACGACAATGATAATTTCATTCCACTTGGGCAAGAAGGACACGACAAGTGTATCGACCCCGAAGTGTATCTCGACTTGGATCTCCTGCAACTCCAATTTCTTCTGCCACCGATCCTAAAAAGCGGGCCGGATTACCTGCAGGAACAACACCAAAGAAAAAGCATCCTGAAAGGCATCAAGACTATCCTCTACTTTCAATTCGTTTCGACAATGTGGGTCATTTCCCACAAATTAAAAAACAGACAAATTTGTCAAAACGATTGCTCCTATCGCACTTTTACCTATTGCCCGAAATGTAAAGCTCATTTATGTTACAATGAAAAAAGAAATTGTTTTTCTAAATTTCATGGAGCTCAAACTCACGAGGATTAGCTTTTTTTGACTCAATAAGTTTTTATTATTTTTATATTGAAATCCCTTAATTTTTATTTGTGTTCTTATAAACATTTTCTTTACGGAAATTTTAAGGTTGTACAACTTTTAATGCATACGAAGCCAAATTTGGCTTCCCTCCCATAAGTTTAAACAAATTAACTTTTTTTAAATTTTTTCACTAAACATGTCTTATAATGATCTAAATAAACAATTAAAAGCCTAATCAATTTTTTTCCTTTGTTGGAAATAATTCATGCGGTAAAGGGTTAAGAAATCGAGCGTTTTCAGAAAATTGACTCTTTAAAAAATTATCTTTTTCAAAACTACCTCCCGTAATCTAATAAATCCTCGTTTCGAATACAGCTTAAACGACTTGGACGATATTCTTAAACTTAGTAGATAGTATTTTTAAATTTAATTTTAAAACTTTACAAATCCAAAACTCTGTATTTCAAAACCATGAAAATCCACAATTATTAATTCCAAAATTCTTTAATTTATAAAAAAAGTATGCAAGTTTTTTCATTATCAAAATAATTTTGCTGTTATCATTTACGAAGTTGCAATCAGAACATGTCGAAAACATAGAAGTTATAATAAAAAACTGGAAAATATTGGCGCAAAATTTTAAAGAGTTCTCGTTTAAGCAATTAAACCGGCTCTACTTAACGCAGTCGTTTAGCTTATGTCGATTTCCTTTACACACTAGGGATTTTAGGGATTGCGATCCCTTGTCAAATTTTGACATTTACGACAGATTTTACGTTCCTTCACACCAAAAAAATCGATTTTTTTTTTTGACAGAGATCAAATCTTTCGAATCCGTATTTGGAGAGGGATTTGCATGTATACGAAATACGCACACTAAAAAGACAAAATTTGACAAGGGATCAAAATCCCTAAAATCCCTAGTGTGTAAAGGAAATCGACATTAGAGACTTTGTCTAACTTTTTCATAATTTTAATCACGTTAGACAACTCTTCTAACTAATGTGGGTTTTACAACAGAACCTAAGCGAATTTGCGTTGAACAACACTTAATTTGACAGATACATAACTCATACAACTACAAAAAACACACAAAAAAAAGTAAAAAGAACAGACAACTTCAAACCAAATAATTTTTCGTCGAAAAAAGTACATTTTAGTTATTTACATTATTTTAGATGGAAATAAAGTATAAATCGCAAATTCACCTCATAAAAACTCAATTTGTTGTTGCAAGGTAGAGATTCATTTAGCTATACTCGTCTCGGCGGGTGGCATGCATACATAAGATAAACATTTTACATTTGTATGTACAGATTTGTTAATCGTAGAGCTTTCGTACGATTGTTTCGAATTTATAATATTCAGTGATTCAGTCTATTTACAAAAAACATCTTTAAAAAATCGAATAAAACATCAGTAAACATTATTTCTTCGATTTGCTTTGGTATGAAATGACCATTGTCAATATGGATAAAGTATACTTTTAAAAGATAAACTAGCTATTTGTTGCTGTTAAAGTAAGACGAGCTCTTTAACGTTAAAGTATAGTTTATGCCCTTTAAAATTAACAAAAAGTCGATTCTCGTTTTATACTCAATATTTATAATCGACTCCCATTCTAAAATTGATTTAGAGTAAGTTTTAAATGTTTAAAATTTTGCGCCATTGACTTATTGATAATCTTAGAAAGGAACTTATTTGGTCAAAAATACAAGTATCTACATCTCAAAAACCATTGTTAAAAAAATAAAAACAAATTGAACGTTTAATAAATAAAATGGACGACTGAGTCGCACGAACTTGCTCCTATGTAATAGACTAGGAATTTTAAAAACGGATGTTATTAAAAAAAACTGTTCATAAGGACAAAATGAATTTTTTAAATTCTTTTAGTAATAAGAGATAAAAACAGAATGCTATGCAAATATAAATTTATACAAGAACAAAATAAATAAGCTTTTATGTACAAAATTTTTAAAACATTTTTAAGAAAAAATTTTGGTACGCCAATCTAAAGTTTTTATTATTGTACGAATAAGAGTCTAATTTCCAAAAAAAAATATTAAGCCGTTCTTGAGATATCGAATTTTCCAAAAAAACAATGACTTTTTTTTTCTAAAAATTGAAAAAATATTTTTTTAAAGTTTTGAAATGCAATGTTTTTTAAACTTTTAAAGAGCTTCTTTATAAATTATTATAATTAAAATCCGTTATGCCGATAATGAGAAATTCAAAATTCGAAAAAAGCGTTCTATGGTAGGTACAGTCAGAAATATCTAGATTTCAAATTTTTTTTATTAAATTATAGATCGTTAAAATTAATCAAAAGAAAAAACATTTTAGCAAAATTCTCGGAACCGTTTTCAAGAAAAATACGATTTTCGAAAACCATTTTTTAAAATTTGTATGGATGGTACCGTTAGTTTTAGATACAACAAAATTTTTTTCTCAAATCTTGTAGATTATGTTGAAAAACTTTTATTTATCAAGTTGGAAAAAAATCGATCTTGGGGTTTTAGAAATATTGGGTTTCCAAAAAAAAATTTTGAATTTTTTTTTTAAATCCAAAAAATAAAAAATTGAAAATTTGAATATGTAATAATATTTAAACTGTAGAGGAGCTTTACCATAAAAAAAAATGATCAAAATCGGCTGTACCGTTTTCGAGAAAATCAAAAACAAAAAAAAATGGACCCAGGGGGGCTACCAAAAATAACAATTTTTTGGAAAATTTTTTTCAACCATTACCTAGTCTTAACTAAATGAAATTTTTCAATTTTTTTTTTAATTCTGTGGGACAGTTTTTGAGAAAAAAAAAATATTTATAAAATTTCAAAAAAAATTGTATGGCTGGTACCGTTATTTTTGGTTTTAAGAAAAAAAGAAAAAAACGTGTGGGGGAAAAAATTAAAACCCATATCTACCAAGTTTGAAGAAAATCGACCGAGCCGTTTAGGCTGTAGTCGAACCGACAGACAGACAGAATTGCGAGACCCACTTTTTTGGTCTTCGCTATCATCGTAATGTCAACTTTGATCAAAATCTCGAGTTCGATTTTTTTACGAATGCATAACTTGCCTTATAATACCTATAAGTCGCAAGTAAAAAAAGAAGAGCACTATGTCAGAATACTCGTATCTTAGAAGAATAGCCAAGAATCTTTATTATAAATGAGTGAATTTATTTCATATCTTTCTAATTTTTGTTGAAATTAGAAACTTTATGGCGCAAAATTTTAAACATTTAAAACCCGCTCTTAATCAATTTTAGAATAGGATTTGATTCTAAATATTAAATTAAATTAAATCCACATTAGTTAGAGGAGTTGTCTAACGTGCTTAATTTAAAGCTTTTCGTGCTAGTTAAATGATTTTTCAATATACAGGGTGTCCCACAGTCACCGCCCCAAATGAAAACCATGGATTCCTGAGGTAATTTTAAGTCGAAAAACTTAAGAGGTAATTTTCTCGTTTTCGTCCCGTTTTCGAGTTATAACGGTTTTTATTATTTTTCCCTTAACTGGCTTTATCTTTGCCAAACTGCGTCCGATTCGTACGATTTTTTTTATAACCAATCAAGAATTTATTACAGTTTTAGTTTGTCCAAAGACTTTTTTTTCTGCGGACAACCGTTTCTCCACAATTTTGCATCAAACCCAATTTTTTCGTTTTTTAAGTAGTTTTTTCACTTTGATATCAATTTATTCAAAAAAACACGTTAATGAGTATTAATTTTTTTCACTTATTATTAAAGCCCAGTTCATTTTCCAAAATTAAATATTTTTTTTCCTTAAAAAGAATACTAAATGTAATTAACAAAAAATAAACAAACTGCGTGAATTTAAAAAAAAATAATTTTTAAATACAAAATTAACTTTTTCTGAGCTATTGTGGTTAAAAAAAGGACAAATAGATAAAGTTTATTAGTAAGACCGTTAACTAATGTAAACAGTAAAGATTTGCATTATGATTTGAAGGTTTTAAATGTCTTTCTCGCGTGAACTAGTGTCCGCGTCGTGTTCTTTCACTTGATACTCCATTTTGGATTTGTTATTCAAGTTGCAGGTTTTTTTTTCAATTATTTGCGAACAATGGATTACACTAATCAAGAATATCTGGAAATATTATTAATATACGCTGAAATGGGACAACTTTATCTATTTCTCCTTTTCTTAACCACAATAGCTCAGAAAAAGTTAATTTTGTATTTAAAAATAATTTTTTTTTTAAATTCACTCAGTTTGTTTATTTGTTGTTAATTACATTTAGTATTCTTTTTAAGGAAAAACAAATATTTTTTGTAAGAAAATGAACTGGGCTTTAATAATTAACGAAAAAAATTAATACTCATTAACGTGTTTTTTTGAAAAAAATGATATCAAAGTGAAAAAAACAACTTAAAAAACGAAAAAAATTGGGTTTGATGCAATATTGCGGAGAAACGGTTGCCCGCAGAAAAAAAGTTCTGAGACAAACTAAAACTGTAATAAATTCTTGATTGGTTATAAAAAAAAATCTTACGAATCAGACGTAGTTTGGCAAAGATAAAGCCAGTTAAGGGAAAAGAGAGCAAAAATCATAAAAACCGTTATAACTCGAAAACGGGACGAAAACGAGAAAATTACCTCATAAGTTTTTCAACTTAAAATGACCTCAGGAATCCATGGTTTTCGTTTGGGGCGGTGACTGTGGGACACCCTGTATACAAAATAACCATTTAAGTCCTTACAGAAATTTGAAAAACAGAATAATAGATTTACAGAATTTTTAGAATTTTTGATTTAAGAAATTATGGAAAACAGATTGATAGAATTACAGAATAATGGGATACAGAAATAAAGTCATACAGAACTTTTCATTCCTTTACAGAAATTTGGTGATAGAGAGTTTTAGAATACGGATTAACAACCGCGCCCACTTTTTATATAAGTTTGAAAAAATAATATTAAAAAGCATTTTTTCCATGAATAAATTTTATAATATTAAATAAAATTATAAATAAAATACAATATAATATAAAATACAATAAGACAAATAGTTAATTTTGTATTGACACATGTTTATATCTATGTACATTTTAATTTTTTGTAGGTGTCCTGATCTATGAAATGCTGGTTGGTTATCCTCCTTTCTACGATGATAATCCATTTGGTATTTATGAGAAGATTCTTGGTGGTAAAATCGAATGGCCGCGCCACATGGATCCCATTGCCAAAGACTTAGTAAAGAAATTGCTCATCCAGGATAGAACAAAACGGTTGGGCAATATGAAGGTACGTCATAGATATTTTTTTTATATTAATTCCCCTGCCAAGACAGAATTTAATAAATCTATCACAAATAAATATTTGTATTTTTTTATTTTTTTTAAGAAAAACCACTTCGTCATGAAAAATTGTGTTTTAAAATTTTTTGTGTGTTGATGGTTTTTTTATGGAAAATTTTATTTTTAATTTCACGAGACATTAACTTTTTCGATTATAAAAAATGCTTTGATTTGAGACAATTTCACGCTAATGTCTCATAATCGTGACAAAAAAAATAGTGACAAATAACGTGAAATGATGTTGATGAGAGACAAAATAATAACATATGCCGAAGATTAGCATTTAACTTTATCTTCGAACCAAACTCATGCGATGATGTTAAGATGGTTTATTTAATTGATTAATAAGAATATTTATGTTTTATTACTTGTTCATACATATATTCATTCATCCATGAAGGACTTTTATTTTCGTTGTCAATTAGTTATAAGTTTTTTTTTATTTTTATTTTTTTTAGAATGGATCGGAGGATGTGAAACGACATCGATGGTTTAAGAATATTATTTGGAATGACGTCTTGAATAAGAAATTAACGGTAAGTAAAATTTAGTATATTGCAAAATTCTATACAAATCCTGAGAAATTATATTAGTGCAATTTGAATCTGCAGTATCAAACTTGAATTGAGATCATAACAAAAAATTGTTTTTAAGAAAAAACATCAAAAATAGAAAAAGGCTTCGGTTTTTGTACAGTAATGTGCAGAAGAATACTTACAAAAAATTATTATTTATTTACACATTTTTATCGAATTAATCCTTTAAAGTTACCAATTTTCAAATATTTTAGAATTAATACTCAAAAACGTTGTAAAAATAAATTTACAAAAATTCGGTTTAGATTAAATTAAAATGAAATACACGACCTTTTTGGAATAAATTCGAAAAATGTCTTAAAAACGTTAAACAAAAATAAGTTTTTTTCTTAAATTTTTATTTATGAAAGAACCTATTTTTATATAATTTTAGAATGTAAAATTATTTGAACTGCTCAGAATTGAAGGTTTAAAAATCTGAACAAACTTGGTGCACTTCTTAACATTATATACCCAAATAAACAAAAGTATTCAAAGGCATATCTTCGTGATGTGCAAATTTCGCAAAAAAATTTAAACACAGCTCAATTACAATATTTTCAAATAACATCCTGGTAGTAGATAGAAATTTTTATCAATAGGGCTTCCGAGAAAAATTTATAAAAAAAACCGAAACCTTCGTTAGGGAATAAACTAAAATTATAATTTTTTCTTTGCAAAATTTTGCTCTATGCCATATTTGATCTACAGTAGACTCATTGACGGACATACGCACGAACAAAAAACCACCCACTGACGAGCGGTATAACAAAAATAAGTTTTTGAACTTCTAAACCACCGTTTCAATTTGATTAAAAGATATGATTATATTCACTGAAATACCGGATCAAAGGCTTTTCACGGTTCCAACTTTGATACAAGGAGGCGTAAAAGTTGTCACCCGATGTGTTTTGGCTACAATTTTTTTGTAATACTTTGATTCTGCTTTTGAATTATATTTATTTTATGTCTTAGTTTTTCTTCTCCATTAAGTGGAGAATATAATATCGGCTAAGAGGTCGCCGCTTCAATTGAGGACTATTCGGACTCTAATTATCGCATTTACTATCATTTTTTTTTTCAGAACTTTCAGTCGTAGGTCCTCGCATTTTTGACAGATATTCTTTTTCAATAGTCTGAGGCTTGTTGACATAGTAGGCTCGTGATTTCAAAGAACCCCACAATAAGATTGTCCGGAGCGGATAAATCGGTAGAACTTGTCGACCAAGCGACCCGGAAATACAGCCCTCAGAATATTGGTTGTTGGTCGTGCAGTATGCGCTGTTGTCCCATCAAATTGATTAAACAGAAAGTCATTGAGCATGACTCTGTAGCGCTTGCCGTTCCCAGTAGTCACTTGGCCCTCTGCGTTTAAAAAAAAAATTGTGAGTGCCAGGACTCACGGTTAAGATGTGTAAACATCAACGTTCGTCCGAGTGCCGAATTTTTGTTATCGAACGTATCCAATAAACATACAATGCAATCGTACTAGTTTGTGACTTAGATATACATACGAATATACCCCTCACACACGCCACATCGGCCAACCTAATCGACAAAGTACTTCGCTTTTGTATGGGCATTTATGTTACACAAAATAGCCTTATTCTAGGCGCGCACATTCAATTTTTAGTTTCGCAACTGCTTGGTTCGAGCAACTAAAAGTTTTTGTTTTGATACAAACTAAGCGATTGCCTAAAATGAGTTCGCTATTCTGTGTAACATATAATTATATGCACCTGCGCGGACATTCAACTAAATAGTAAATAGCGCGTAATCATTTAGTTTGTGTCAAAACACAAACTTTTTAGATGCTCGAACCAAGCAGTTTCGAAACTAAAAATTGAATGTGCGCGCCTAGCCTAAGAGTTTACTTTTCTGTTCGTCATCCATTTAAATTATGTCAGATGAAATATTTTACATAATCACAGCTGATTATGATAACAGATTTAGTTCAGTTTTATAACAGATCTCGTTTTCGAAGTAGCATAAGGCCAGGCGCGCACATTCAATTTTTAGTTTCGCAACTGTTTAGTTGCTAAAATGAAACATATGGGCGCGCACTTAAAGCAACTCGATTCGAGCAACTAAAAAGTTTGTGTTTTGACACAAACTAAACGATTGCCTAAAATTAATTCGTAATAGTTGAGCTGTTTTCCATAAGCGCAAGAGAGAAAAAGAGTGTGAGCGTGAGTAAAGAGTTGCCAGTGCGCGGTTCTCTTTCAACTTCTGATTAAACTATTTGATTTCGATCACAGTTGCTAGTGCGCGGCTAGCCTAAGAGACTTTTATAAAAGTTCGAACCTCTGAATACCAATCATAAAAGATCTTTTAAGGTGGAAATCTTTAATGATTTATAACAGAAAATCTATAGCAGAATAAAAAATGTGGCAGAATAGGCCTAATTTGTCAAGAGGTGAAGAAATGTTGAGGGATTGAATTAAGTTCTAGCCAGCAATGGAAAGTAATAAAATCGAGATTTCAGTACTCAAAGTCTCCAATGTAAACACGATGTCGTAAGTACGAAATATTAACAATGGTGTTAAATGCAATCGTCGGTAAGGTAGATTGCTACACGGAACGTGTAACCGTAACGTGTAACCGTAACGGGTTACACGGGACGTATAAGTTTTACACACGTTTTCGATTCACTCTACCGCCGGGAAAGATGTTTACACATCAAAAAGGCTCGATGAGGCCTCCAGCGCAAACACCATACTATGCAATATCTTTGAGCGAGTGTAATAGCTCTTCGTGGTATAAACGTAGATTTACGGTTCCCCAAAGGCGATAATTTTGAATATTCACATGTCCACATAGATGGAAATGGAATTAGTCGCTCATGACGAATGACGATTTTCGATGAAAAGTTGTCTCCTTCGTGGTGGTCAACAGATATTAATTAATGCACCATCTGAACTTTGTAAGGCAACGTCTTCAAGTATTTCACCATGATTTTCTTGGCCGAATGATGTCCAATTGCGTAGCATATCATTTGATTGATACTTCGGAATTCTCTGCGACATTTTTAGAAAAAAATGGCGTTACGGGCATCATCAAACTTGAGAATATATCATGTTGTCCCACACTCTTCTAAACGAGTGGCTAAACATCGTAGTGTTTTCCCCGTTGGCGCTCAAATACACACTATGCCAACATCAACGACGAATTTTTTCTCAAAAAAATCGAAAGAATTATTCGAAGTCATGCAGAAGTCTGGACTCAATTACGTGCCACTGTTATAACCTGAAAAATTTCGAACGTCCCTATTAAAAGACCCTTGGTTTGAAGGAAAATTATCGATTTAGTTCAATATTTATTTATTTAAAAAATCGAAAATTAAATCATAATTCAAAAACAATATCATATTATTTAAATATTAATTACTTTCGTAATCCTTGGTCTGAGTTCTGCCGCTGGCGCCAAAATTGAATGTCTAATCAATCAGCCTCGTGGGTGGCATTGGTTATCAAATATTAATTGACAGTAGGATTGGTGTGCGTTTGGAAATTCGGCAAAGACATTGCCAGATCTGCCGCAACAGCCCTTTATTACTTCTGAAGATACTAATAAAAATCCCAATTTTCGGTTTTCCCTCCAAAACTTAAGCAATTTTAAAAATTTTAGATTTTAGGAAATTCGTAAGCATTTTGAATCAAGGTTTTCGACAGAAAAGGTTCTTGTCTTAAGCCAAATAACTTGATAGTACAGGTCATATATCACCGAAGCTTTTTGAAAAACTAAAAATTCTTACACTGATGGAACTTGATGAGAAGATTTGATTGATCATAAGAACGGAGAATCAAAATATATAATACAAACAATATATACATAATTTAGAAAAGTATTTTAGTTGTGGAGAGAGTGCAGAAGTAAAAACTGTTCAAAATAAACTAACTTTTTTAGGTATAATCCAAGCATTTATGACGTTTAGCTTTAAGGTAATTTATGATTTGTGATCTAATGATCAAAACTAAGACGATATGACGAAACAATATTTTTTTAAATTGACATCAGTTTGTTAAAAAACCTACAAAGATACATTTTTAAAACAAGTTGATATTTGTAGTAACCAAAAAGTCAACCTTACTTGTAAGTTTAACTTTTAAACAATCACAATTTTTCTTCCTTGTTTATATTCTTACTAAATCTTCGCTTCTTTTCTACTTACATAGCTAAATATTTGTCAGCTGTCAGTGTCAGTAAATATCAAACATTAGAAAATACTTGTTGGCTTGATGGTCTATCAGCTAACTATTTCGAATATAAGCATAATGTACTATTAATCAAAATCGGACATCTATAAAACATTCAAACTTAACAAGAACATAACATTATGGATTTTAAAATTTTATTTTTTAAGCAAAATATTTCGTGCTGTCAGTAAGTTAATAAATTTTCCCAGCAAATAAGCCATAATTCTAAATCATTCAGAAAAAAAATCTTTCCCGTCAAGTTCAAACCATCCAAGTGGTCTAAACAATAGAAAACTCAATAAATTTTCCAAAACACAAAAAAAAAAAAATAACAACCACAAAGAATATTTAAAAAATAGAAAAAGTCGCTAGCGTAGAAAAATTATTTCACAAATTAAAAATCATACATGTGAACAATATTTCGCAAACAGTTTCTAAATCACGTTAAAAACAAAATCACCAGCGTGCTTTTTATTAAGGTAGGAGAGAGGCGGCACCTGCCGGCCATTCGTAAACATAACTGATTCTCAACCTACGCTTATGGCTAATCTGTCTGCCCGACCGCTAATTCGTTCTAAGAGCAAGAAACGTCAAGGTTAAAATTCGAAAACGAATTTTCTTACCGTTTTGTTTTCTTATTTGCGGTGGTGAACGCTCAAAAATTGATTGAAAAATAGCCAAGTTGGAAGATTATAATAAATTTTCCTTTTATTTTATTAGTTTTTTTTTATATTTTTTGTTGCTGATTTTGGCTTTGGCTGTCCATTGAATTTATTTTATATTATAAACAGTTTTAATGAAAATGAAAGAAATATTTATTTGCGAAGGAAAAGCCCGCAAAAATCTCTACGTAGTTCGTAGTGTCTTGGGGTGGTGAAAGAGGATAGACGTTTGGTATAATAAAAAAATATCATCGCATAATCGTTCTAAATTTATAACGTGAACTCAGATTGGCAAAGGGGTGAGTGATGCAGGTTGGAGGAGGAATTAGATTGGCTCAGAACCGCAAACATATAAATTTTGAAAAAGCAACAAATAAAATAAGCTTGCTAGTTTGTTTGTGTGAGTTAGTTAGGCTCTATAAGTGTAAGATTGTTTAGAAGTGTGACCATTGACCACCTGTTGGGCGTTAAATGTTGTGTTGCCAATTTCAAAGCATTTCTCTGGACCACCTGCAAGGCGCCTAACTGTTTTTGACTTTTGAATACTTACATTTTTTGTATATGGGATATGTAGTGGAAAATTATTTCAGATTATTTCAAGGCGTTATTTAATTGCATTTTTATGTGAGATTTTTGACCCGATAAGTAAGTTATAAGCAAGAATGTATGCACTCAAACGTTTTTAATAGAATAGTAATAAATTCCTGTCAGGGTATTAGAAACATATTAACCGCTAATTATGATCGGATTTCAGAAAAAAATATATTCGATTTATTTGTGTAGAATGAAGTTAATTCATTGACGACCCACAGGCTTCAAAGGTGATGTTTAGGCTAGGCTGAGAAAAAAAAAACAAAAGAGTCTTATTGTGAATGAAAACACAAAATATCAAAAAAATAGCGAAGCCCAAAAGCCGGGAATGTGTATCAATAAAATGAAATCCACTGTTCTAAATGTGAATTAACACGATTTTAAATATGAATGAATGCACCAAGAACTTCAAACTAAGTTGCGATATTTCTTTGTTCTAAGAACACAAAATCGCAAGTGCGTTACTAGCTTTTTCGCAGGAATAAATCCAAAACAAATAGAGTGCGCTTACGAAATGTTATATTAGTTTTTGATTGAAATATCTCACTGATGATTGCATCGCAATAATTTGTTGCACTTCAATCACCATTTTTGAAATCTTAACCACTGAAAATTGCAAGTATGGTCCCAGTCTAAAAGCCAAAATATTATTGACTATTATTATTATTAATTGTAGTACTTCTGAGTTATGGTTTTACTGCTTTGGACTGTCCCAGTTACTGCTACTTAACAACATCATCACAGTTCGGACTCGGCAGAAAATAATAAGTCATACCTATTTCTAGCACGTTTGAGAATTTTACGAGTAATTTTTCTATAATTTGCACACACACAAGGCATTATGAATACCCTTCTAATTTTACGGTGTAACACAGTGCGAATATTTAGATTAAGTGGATAGGATTTAATAGGAGATGTCGCTGCACATTAGTCTTGAAAGCCTATACATAACAATGAAGGGGGAAAATCGGGCCGCGCAATAGGTTAAAATGAGTAATCGAGGCACCACACCATATATGAAGGTTTAGGTGGATGTATGCTTTATAAATATTAGCCAGATCAATATTCAATCTTTTTAGAAGGCCTTTCAATTTCCCTGCATTTTTGGCTTCTTCGAATGAGCATTCCATAAAAGATAGTTAATACACATACCAACTATGGAAAGTGTTTTAGTTTCTTTGATGCAAGTGTCATTCATAGAAAATGGCATGGGTTTCACTTGGCAAACAGAAGACAGCTTTGTGTTTTCGAAGCATTAAATTGTACGGGGCTGTTAATAGCCTATTGTATAATGCTGTCGAAATCAGAATCTAATGAGCTTAACATACGCTGCCGTTTCAGTCCCACAAATTAAGAACAGGTTTGTGAGTTTGGAAACGAATACAAAAAGCTAATTGCGCTGGCATCAGCGAAACAATGAAGTGAATTAGACGTTTCACACAATAGATCATTTATGAAGATAAGGAGAAGTTTCGGAGACAAAACGGAGCCTTGGGGCTTACGAATATCAAACTTTAAACCGTTCACACAACTTAAATTAAACGGTTAGAAATGTACGATAAAATTTTGGTGACATGATTTTTTAATCACAATGACAAAAAATCGTATGTGCGTTTTAAAATCTAATAAAATTTAATTTCTGACCATGATTGGACCTTTGCATCAAAAAAGTCGAATACAAAATGGTTTCACAATCGCTGTGACAACAATTTTTCAAGTAGCAGTCACTTAAATCGTGTTAGCATAAACGTGTTATTTCATTGAACTAATTTGAATTTGATTCGCATTTGTAACTTCACAAAAATCAAACAAATCAGACCCCTGAATAGTCACGCGATCGCAATTGTACAGATATTTCTAATCGTAGCCTTTAATTCGTTCATTCGTTCACTTTACGACTGATTAGAAATACTACATTTCTACCGCTAACTAAACCGAGATTAAGTATGATTTTCCTCTACGCCCAGTTTTTTAGTACTGATTCAACTCAAGCTTAGTTAATCCGATTCAGAAGAGCAAAGTTATGAATTTATTTGTCAAAAGCTATCGAAATCTGTTGATTTGACAGCTCAGTAGAATACAAAAACTGCTTTAACACGAAAGCTATTTTTAATCTTTGTTTCTCTTTTGACTACCTTTCGATTGCATCGATGTTTTAAAAACAGCGATTTTTAATAAAAGTTAACTTTGTTCTATTGAAAAGGAGTCATCCCTCCGCGCTCTTTATTCTACTTTGCCAATCGAAGTTCGCTGAAAGTACGCCAAATAGAAATGAAACATACCCGAGAAATAAAGAAAAACTACGGACTTAAAAATGCATCGTTTAAAAACAGTCTAACGTGTGTTTTTTTTTTTTTTTTCTTTTCATCTTCTGCTTCTGCGATATAGTCTTATGAGTTAACTCTTAGTTAACCCCGGTATCAAAATTGACTGAAAAACATGTTTTGTAGGATTACCTCGGGGTTAACCCCTACAACAGGACGATCTCGCACTGAAAAACTAGACCTTTAATCATCTTCAAAACTTGAAGATTTACTATGCTATTTTATCAAATAGAATTTATAATAGTTTTACAAGTCGAACCGATCTATAAACATACGAGTATACGTACGTACGTGACGTATCATTTTGAGACCCGATCTTTTTTCAACGTTTGACACAAATGAAACTTTATATCTCACTTGAACTTCATAAGACAAAATTAAAAACCCATTTTCAATTTGAATGGTACTCGTATATGAAAGTTAACCTTCTTTTATTGTTTTTCTTTCTTAGTTCGGAGCAGAGCCTGAGTTGTCAAAAAATAAATTATGTTTCTCTTTTAGTTCAGAGTGTTCAGAGCTTCGAGTGCGTTCTATGAGCTTAGCATACGCATTTGACAGAAGGAAATATAAAAAAAATGGCGACAGTTAAGTGTTAAGGTGTGTTTCTATTTCTATATTCACTCAGAGCGCTCAGATCGCTCAGAGCATGCTTGGTTCAGAGGATGTCCAGAACATACTTGTCATGCTCGGACTCTGTTCTTTAAGGGCAGTAAAAACACCATAACATTTATTTAATCTATGATCTGCGAGTTTTTGTCACTTCTTCTCAACATGCAGTATCCCTGAACAAATTATTTGTATTTATATTGTCATTGGCTGAAATTCCGTCATCAGACCTCCTATATAACAATCGAATACACTATAGCCATTAAATATTAATCAGTAGAGCTAAAAACATATAAGCATCACCACAAACCAACACTTTTAAAAAGTACATGTAAAATGTAAATAATTTTCATATTATATATTTGGGCTGCCTGATGTGAATAATTTGACAATATAATTAAATGCATTTTATCCAATTTGACAAATTTTTGGCAGTCAAAATGAAATACATCATCACGCTTGATGTACTGCAAAAACAAAATCTTTACATTCTGCCAGTTTCTAGCGTCAAAATGACGTTTGGTTTCAACCAAACGCCACCACATAGTGCCAAATTCAGATCTCCGTCAATCTTCATTCTAGTTAAAGTCCTTCTAAAAAATTCGCACATGCCAATTTTAAACTAACAAGAATTCTGTTTGACGTATCTATCGAAGCATTATTTTCAGCAAAATTAAGCTGGTTATTTTAGTTTGTATCTTAGAGCCAGTCAGCTGTCAATTGCATGATGGCTAATGTTAAACGCAACATTTAAATAATTTTATGTTCCGATTTATATATAGTTATGAGAAGCTGAAAATGACATTTTCACCCCTACTGTCACTTTGTGAAGTAACATTTGTCTTTCTTTCACCCTAAAAATAAATATCATGATGAAATAAATTAATTTTCACAGTCGTTGGATCTGCACTTAATATAGAATTAACAAATATTTATAGATTGTAACGAAAAACAATTAATTGCAAATTAAATGACAGACATTTTGTCTGCCAACAAAAATTAAAACAAACAATAAATTAATGTTCGCGCCCTAAGAAACGTATTTATCACCCTTAATTTTTTGCTCGTCTTTCACAACAATTTCAATTTAAAAAAAAATATAATTAGTTTTTGAAAATTGAAAATGAAAAAAAAAAAAAACAATTTCCTTATAAAAATATTTATATTATTTAACTTTTTGTTTTGATTTTAATTGCAGCCACCCATAATGCCCGAAGTCACATTCGACGGTGACACAAGTAATTTTGATGAATACCCCGAAACGGATTGGAAACCAGCCAGGGCTTTAGACCAAAGCGACATGCAGCTGTTTAATGACTTTTAAAAATATATTTACAAAAACAAAATATTGAATATATATACATACATATATAGTTGAACCAAAAATATTAAAAATTAAAATTTTGTGATCGATCGCACCTGAGGTAGTTTTTTGGGGGAGGACCTACGTTTATATATGTTATGGTTTATGGACGAGGATGCTAACCAAGTTCTTGTCATATATCGCCAGCATCTTTCTATCCTTTTGTGAATAAATATTATTTTATTTAACGTTTAAGAAGAAATTTAATGTTTAAGTTGTTTTAAGTTTATTTATTTAAATATACAAAATGTCCAAGTACGATATTTGAACGTTAAATTTAGAAGATGTTTTCATTTCGCATTAATTTGATAAATGATTTCAGTTTGTTTTTATTATTTTATAAGTGATACAATTTATAAATATAAATATAAAATTTTGAACAACAAATCAAAAGAGAAAATACAAAATTTATTCATACATTGTGAATAAGAAAATAAAACATTTTAATGATTTAAGATTTGCAGTCAATGATGGAATTAATAAATGATTTGTTATTCTTAATTTGGAAACCATGAATGCATGGGAAATCAAAATTATGTAATTGTGTATGTATTTATTAAATTCATGAGGTTTCTTTTAAATTTAGTTGAATTATAATGTTTATTGAGTAGCATTGCATTTTGTTATTCATTTATTGGATTAAATACGATCTTAGTAATTTTAAGATGGAAAATAAAGATTAAGTACCTACATTTACGAATGTGTTGATGATTTATGTATAGATAATGAGAATTAAATATTTTGTTTCTTTTCGAAAATTTTCTCACATAACCTATAAACTGAGAAAAGAAGTAAACACATTGCCAAAAACATCAAAACCTATATTTTTTACAAAATTTCAAGATTGGTATCACCCTATTATTGAAATAATATAAAGTCGCTTTCAAAGAGGGGAAGATTGAAGTTAATCAAATTGAAAAATTTGTTTTTATTCAATGTAAGGATATGACATATGCAGTGCCGGATTAAGCCAGCGCGGGGCCTGTAGCAAATTCTATCAAGGGGCCCTTAGACTGTTTTAGGTTAGGCACTTATCAAGTTTATGGTATTACATAAAACAAAACTGTTACAAACAAACTTTTCTTGATTTAATTTGGGAAAATTTATAAATAATGCTGTTGATATCGACTTCTCGGAGTAAATCATGTTCAATATTCATTAAAGTGAGGAGATTAAGACATTGTTGGCTCATCGTGTTCCTCAATTCATTTTTAACACGTTTTAATGTTGAGAAAGATCGTTCACCACTGCAGTTGGTGATCATTAGAGACAAATAAATGCGCAAAGCAATTTCAACGTTCGGGAAAGTAAAGAATTATTTATCAACAGCTTGTAAACCTGCATTTCTAGAGCCTCATGATTCCTGCTGTCAATAATACCAGCCACATCAGAATTGAGCATTGAAGCGAATTGCACTAATTCGTTGCCCAGACTGTCCTCCAAATCATCTGCGTAAGCACTTACTATGGTTGCAGATTTTTTATTTCTTCTGGTGGAAGAGATTTTATATGAAGGTTTTTAGAATACAAATTCTATATACTACTGAAATAAATCAGCCAAGTATTATTGATTCAAAATAGTTTTTATGTACGGTCACCATTTTTTCAGGAGCAAAACAAAGGACAGTTTTTCAGTAACGTAAAAAAGTTTAACAAATAATTATTTTTATTAAAAAGTTTTGTAAGTTTTGTACTTCATACTTTAGTTCAATTTTTAAAACAAATAAATACAAATAATTAAAAAAAAAAACGAAATAATATATACTGGTACTTAAATAATTATATGTCTATAGATATAAAAGTCATTCAAAGGTACTATGTTATGTTCGCAGTGTATTTTTTATAAGATATCGTCCCGATTTCTTAAAAACGTGTTAAATTTTGCGCAATCGAAGTCTTAATTGCACTTTGTTACTAAGCATTGCTGCTAGCGTATCAACTTTTAATTGGGAATTTTCAGGTGTCAAAATGTTATTGGAAATTGAAAATACCCTTTCAGTCGGGACAATTGAAGGAATCGATTTTACTTTCTAACTCTAGTTTTGTAAGAAAATTTTTATCAGTGAATGTTTAAATAAACACTTCTGCCTACCTTTCTATACGTTTTAATTTAAAATCTTTTGAAACAAGAGAAGATTCTATCATTGAAATGTTTTGTGATTCTAAATGGAGAATGCATTTGTGAAATATGGATGCTTGAATTTTGTTACCTGCTTATTGGTGCAACTAAATATAATGAAGAGCCTTTTCTTATATTCCTTACTTTCAAGGTGATGCTTGATGCTCGCTCTTCCGCTGTTTGATGTTGAAAAATTTGGTAAGAATTTTCAACGCCTTACATCACTTTCGCTTAGATTTTGGACAATTCAAAGTATAAAAAACAATAAATTAATCTTTCATTACCAATAATTATTCGAAATAAATGCTCACCGTTTTATATAAATTACAACCAAAAGATACTCTTATCTTTTCCAAAAATAATCAAAAAGCAGAAAGAATGCCAACGAGAACGACAGTAACTTGCGGATGGAGATGAAAATTTGAAAATCATTCACAATAGCAAAAAAAATATGACAGAATTCAATGACATAAAGCAGTGCTGCTAATGGTAGAATCGTGGTTTAAAAGAGGAAAAGAGGACCTTGAAAGGACAATTTAAAAAAGGGAGGACAAATTTCTGTCCTCTCCAAGAAATGCAAACAGAAAGGACACGATACAAAAAGAAAGGACTGTCCTCTCAAAACGAGGACGGATGGTCACCGTACTTTTATGGCTTTTAGTCCACAAAAATTGGCGTTTCGTCTGGGTGATCGCACATGGACTCATCAGTTGGCTATGAGGACCTTGTCAATACGCAATTTTTATTGAATTCAGTTCATCTTACATTGATTTTTTGACAAAAATCCAATGTGAACTATATCCAACCAAGATTAAAATTGTAATCATTAACGTTGAAATATTTTGCTATTTTCAACAAATTCAACAAATCCATTAATAGTGCTAAGTCTTCTACTAGGCTGATTTATTTCAGTAGTATATAGAATTTTTATTATAAAAACCTTCATATAAAATCAATGCTCGGCCACGGGTAAAATATTCCAACGTTAATGATTATAATTTTAATCTTGGTTGGATATAGTTCACATTGGATTTTTGTCAAAAAATCGATGTAAGATGAACTGAATTCAATAAAAATTGTGTATTGACAAGGTCCTCACAGCCAACTAATGAGTCCATGTGCGATCACCCGGACGAAACGCCAGTTTTTGTGGACTAAAGGCCAAAAAAGCTATTTTGAATCAGGAAGAGATTTTAGCTCTCGGAATATTCCGAAAATGCCAGCAATTTTATGATAACTGTTCATATACGTTTACCTAAAGCAGTGAGTACGTTATCAATGGTGACAATAAATACCTGAATTTCATACCGTTGTCCAATTTGCGTTTGGTGCGGTGCGAAACATGATTTTTGGTAAGACCAGCAGATAGAAAAATAAAATTTTAGTTGATCATTTTGATGCAAATATTTTCTTCTTAGTAATTGTGACTAAATCTAATATGTAAGTAATACTTTTTTATGGTCAGAAAAGGTTGGTGCGCGGGGCCCCCAAATGCGCGGGGCCCGTAGCATTTGCTACTCTTGCTTCATGGCTAATCCGGCACTGGACATATGATTTAAAAGTACTTCGAATAACCTAAAAAACAACTGTTATTTTGCCAATATTAATTTCAACCAGGCATAGGTTTGCACTGCAGACGTGATTGAAGAGGTTTTGGTACCATAGCCCCAGCTGTTTCCCCGATTCAACAACAGAATACAGTTTCAGCATTGTGGGACCACTCCAAACAAAGCTAGAGTTTCAAGACTCCATTGGAAGAATGAAGATTTCAAAGAGAAATTGACGAACTTTAAAAGATGTTGTGTTTGAAACAAAAAATCCGCATAAAATATTGTACCCACAAATCTATATAAATAAAAATGAATCGCCAAATGTGTTGTTAAGTGTAAAACTCGTGAACGGCTCGACCAATTCGGCTAAACTTTTCTTAACGTTTTTGTTAAAACACAAGGAAGGTTCTTATGGAGAGAAATTAGAAGAATTGGTCGATCCGTTCTCGAGTTTTACGCTTAGCAACACATTTGACGATTCATTTTTATTTGTATAGATTACTCTTAGTCAATGTTCGAGGCCCAACATCATTCCAACATTTACGAACTGTTAGGCCAGGCGCGCACATTCGTGCTAGCCTCAATGGTGAATTTTGTGGCTGACGGCTGACGGATCACAGAGCTTCTTTCTGAATTTGTCAGTCCATTTTTAGAAAGAAATCAAATGATGTATCTCTTTTAGGGCCGTAAACCAGGCATGTAAGAAGGATGTATGCATATATTTTTAATACAGAAAGCGTTTTATATACCAGGTCTATTTTATTTTTTCAGCTGCAGAGAGTCGATAACAATTAATTATGGAGCATCTAATGCAGCAGCAATATGTTGAAATTATTAAAACATTTTATTTTAATAATTTTTCAATTATAGGTGACTTTTTTGGTTCTAATCATGTGCTGAGCAAGCCAACCATTCCGCGTATAATTTTTAATTTTGAAAATTTCCATGCAGTGGGAGATAAGATAAAGAAAAGACTGTATGATAGTTGGTAAGCCAACAACGTGCCCAAGAAAATATTGATGCAGCAAGGCCGAGATTATGTTTCAGAATGTTTGAGAATGTTCTCTCTAAAAATTCTCAAAACAAAATTTGTATAAAAATAAGCGGACTCAACAGTTCACCCACCACGTCGAAATTGGAGTAATCTAGTTTTACAGCTCGCTTAAGATAATCGCCATTATGAGTGACAAAGTAAAATTTTGAAAGTCAGAGGGGCTGTAGGTTAAAAGAAAATAAGTGGTAAAAGTTGTGTTTTAGGTCAATAGGAGCTTCTGTTGTGCTTTAGTCGGTCAATTTCAAGTAAAAAAAAAAAACTTTTCTCTGTGAATTCCACAAAGTAACATTATGTGATCGATTTATTAAGGTCAGTAGATAATAAAAACGTAAACGTATTTTTATCAGCATCAAAAATAAAACTCTAATTAATATAAACAAAAAAGTGAAAAAATCCGTATAAAATGTTTAAACACATTTTTTTTCAATTTGCAACAGAGGCTTTTAAAATTAAAACTAAATACGTAGTTCTATAATAAATAACTTCTTTTAGGAGAAACATAAGCTAAAAGTAAAAGCCTCTGTTGCAATTTGGAAAAAAATGTGTTTCATTTTATACGAATTTTTACACTTTTTTGTTTATATTAATTTGAGTTTTATTTTTGATTCTGATAAAAATACGTTTTTACTATCTAATAACCTTGAGTAATCGATAACATATTGTTAATTTGTGGAATTCACGGCGAAAATTTTTTTTTACTTTAAATTGACCGACTAAATCTCAACAGAAACACCTATTTACGTAAAACACAACTTTTAACACTTACTTTCTTTTACAGCCTCTTCGACCTTCAAAAATTTGCCGGTTGACAGACAATTATGTCAACTTTGCAACAAAATATTTGTTTTGGAAAAAACCGTTAATCTCAATTTTGCATTTTGAGCACACTCCCCATACAATGGGTCCCAGTGTGCGTCGTGTGGGCTGTTCATATGAGGATATAGTGAATCCTGTGCAAAAAGACTGCTTTCCAACGATGCAACATCTTCTATTCTAAGCCCGTTGTCGGGAAACCTAAAATGGTAATAGAGGTATAAGAAATTGTTGAAACATTGTAAACTCGCTTTGTAAAAGTATTCTAACTAAAGGACCAGACTCAAAAATTGATATATGTAAATAAAGAAAGGTAGTTTTTAACAGAGTGAAAGAATTTCGAAACTTTTCAAAAACGATCGTAGTGTTAATAGCGGTGATAAATGATAATGGAATTATTTTTCCCAAGGAAAGTTTCCCTTCACGGGAACTAGTTCGTACTATCGGAAGTTCCCACGGATTTGTGTTTCCTTGGGAACAAGTTTTGCAAACATGAAAATAATATACTGATTTTCGAACATATTTTTCGAATAATTTGACAGTCGATTTATAGTGAAAAAAAAATATGTATGTTTTTGACCCAATCCTGAATTAAAAATGCAAAGAATTTACATTTTATAATAAATGGATGAAATACAACAACAACAACGAATTGAACAATGAACCAATAGGTAAAGTTCCCTTAGAACTACAGTGCAACCTCGATATAACAAATCGGAAGGGAACAAGTAAATATTCGTTATATCAAGTAATTCGTTGAACTGAGGTTTGTTATGTTGAGGTTAGGTTGGTCTAAAATTCGTTTTAAAGGTATAAGAGGTAAAAGTGACGAGCAGCAGTGTTCACATTACTTTCAATCAAACAACAATGATTGTTTTACTTTTTCTTGATAGTTGAAAATTCGTTATAAAAAGGTTGTTCGGAAAAATTGTTCGCAATGTAAAGGTATATTTTACATTGACTCTTATTAGACAGTTCTAGGGGATTACGAAGAATTTGATAAATCAAGGAAGTTGTTATATTGAGGTACGTCAAATAAAGGTTGCACCATAAAAGTACTTCATCCAACGTCTTCTCTTGGAACTCGCTTATTTTGTCAATGAACTTGTATATTTTCTAATATTTCATTTCTTTTTGGTGTCTTTCCATTGACTCAACCGCCTCTTCAACCTTATTGCAGAGTTCCACAAAAAAATGTCTTTTTGTGGCTTGACGAGGAGTTAAAGTTCTGTTCTCAATAATCATCTACAGAACATTCTTTTCAACGTTGAATTCATGATCATTTGATATAACATTAGGTGTGTTTTTTTTCATTGCTGCATAGCCAGCGCAGCAGCGAATAAAACGATCAAACTCAATCCATATGTCAATTTCAATTTATATTTCAATGTTGGCCATTATTATAGAAAATATCAAAATCTGATGTCAAAACATTTATGTACATAAGTATGTTTAATTCTAAAATTTGATGCATAGCGCCATTTCCATTTCAATAATTTAAAGTTTTATCACCAGATCAACTGACATTTTTTTTACTGGCTTCTTTTTCGCCAGCAATCAAATTGTTGTTGTTTGTCGAGGGAAATTTCGATGCGCTATCTATGCAGCAGTGAATAAAACACACCTATTCTCGTCGAAGGATTTGTCCTTTAACAGAACGGCTGCTTGATGATAAAATTCGACAATTTTTACTATCGATGATTTGATTTCGATAACCGTCTGTCTTTCTCTTCTTGCTAAACGAAGGCAGGCGATCCCAAATTGTTAAGTTCTTTTTCGACTTTTTTCAAAATTTTAAAACATCTTCTTTTTACCGATTAGTTGTGAACCCATTGGCGATATATCGGTTTTTTTTCATAAGGCTCATTAAAACTTGAATTTGTTTAGTATTTGATGAATTTGACCTTAAAAAGACAAATGTTCATTTATATTTTTATTATTGCTTATTTTGTTGGGAATTGCTTATTGTTTGCTCCGTTTTCAGATTCAGACAGAAAAAAACACAAAATTTCCCATAACAAAAGAGTTGCCGATTGTATTTTTCCCCTAGGAATTTTCGTTCTTAATTTCGAAAAGTTCCCGATACCAATTTTTTGAATTTGGGAAAAATCCATGGGAAAAAAAGTTCCCGATAACCCCAAATATTTAAAATCCAGAGCAAATTGACTTTAATTCCAATACCACTACTATACCTGTATCGAAATCTTCGATTTTCTTAGAATGAAAATGCTATATTCGCTTATTTTTGGAAAAGAATTTTACCGCTTTCAACTTCCTTATTTGGAATCCTTTCCATTTTTATTTTCGTGTATACCCGAAATATAAAAAAATAACTTAATATCTAGTTTAAGCACAATTTATCAATAATAACTGAAAATAAAGCATTTATGCACGTAGGTACATAATTATCTGACATGACTTTTAAACGACTTCTCACCACATATAAAATCATGGAGTACGCTCGCGAGTGTAACCCAAGCTATCCGGATAATATTAGGAAAAAACAAAAAGGGCGCAACTGGCATCCGAGAAATTTGTTGATAGCCAAATAAACAAGCCACCGCAATGCAACTCAGATCCACTTAAAACGGGTTTCCATATTAACTTGAAATGGATTCAGATTGTGTTTCGGGGAATCTAATGTTTTTTTTTTTCAAAAGAAAGGTGTTCCCTTTAAAAAAATTGATATAAACTTATAAACAAAACATTTAAAGAAAAAGATTCAAGTTGTTTTTTATTTTGTTTCATAATTAGAAAGAAATGTATTTTTATTAAGTTTAAATTGTCTGAACTTCTCCCATAAGCTACTTTTCCTTCTTTTCGGCGCTCAATGAATGGAACAACCGATTCAGTTCGTTGGCCACCAAACTGTCGACGATGATTCCATTTGTGTCAATGAAGTTGGCACATGATTTCACTGTTGTTGCTTCCCTTAATGACTTGGAATCCTTAACAGACAATACCAGCATGTACTTATCATCGTACTTTCGCATGTCCGAGCTGGCTTCCCAGGTTTTGGTTCCCCCATTAGCGTCTTTCTGCACTGCAACCGCAAAGGTTCCTTTCTCGCGGTAGGTTGTGTGCAACGTCAACACTCCCATGAGCAGGAAGTAAGACAAAACACTGAACATTAGAACAGGTTTGGATTCGGGGAATGGATGCGCGTAGTCCCAGCCATGGGCGAGCAAGGCTACACCAACAGCTAGGCCACAAATTAGCAAACGAGTGTTGATGAGACCAAATTGTTCCTTGAAATTTGGTCGATCTAGAAGAGCATTCTTAACGGAGTCATCGAGTGCGTGTTTAATAGCGGAACCATCCCATTTGTTGACTTTAACCACCTGGAGAAGAAAATTGTATAAAATTGTAAAACGCATCGGGGCTGACGTGTCCCAAACGATTTAAGGAAACAAATCCATGGTGCTTTTCGGGAAGTGAATGACTCTATGTACTTACCTCTTCGATGATTTGTTTCTCTTTTGGTTTTTCTTCCTTTTTTACTTTTGTAGCCATTTTAGATGAAGATTTTTTAATAAATTTTTTGTGACAACTCGACAAAAATATTCGGCAAATTGTTTTTTCTGTGAAAACGAAAGTCGGACGGCGTTTTTCGTCTGACAGTTCCCGTTTCTCAGCTTGTTCCGCTTAGGTGTCAATTTTTTGGTATTTCATTTTTGGGTTGTTTCGTGATTCCACAAATTCGGTTTTAATTATCTGACCTATAGGTGCAGTGTATTGCAGCACATTAAGCCGGAGTCACATCGCATTTAGTGATGGGGAGTGTTCTACTGTGCGCACTATACTATAATCATGTTGAGCTGATAAAAACTGAAATTTCAAATAATAGTAGTAAGATTTCATTGAAATCCATATTTTCAATGAGATTTTATTAAAATTTTCATGAAATTTTCTTCCATCTATTTAAAATCTCAAAATATCAGACGAAATACCATATATCGTTTTGGTGGGAACATACGAGTGGCTTACGAAATTCCTCATAGCCATTTTATTTTTTTTTCAGCAAATACATAAGCCGTGTTTTATTGGTTAGTGAATATACTACATCGCAAAATTTAACATGGAAAACAACAACAAACGATTAGTGAATAAAAATAAGCTAGTAATTGAAATGGATAATTTAGTGAAGATGAAGTTTCGGGTGTTGAAATGTAGGAGGTGTTTAGGTGGTGTCCGAAAAAATATATGTGGCATACTTGAGGGTGTGTTCGTTGGTATTTATTTTGTTATACTTTGTCTTTGATAATCCAAAGTGTGATCGCTCCGAAATTTATAGAACAAATATTTTTTCAAATGCAAAACTTTAATTCATACCATAATTCCGGCTTTACACTACTGCCACTAATTTTGTCATAAAATATTGAATATTGAAATATTGCATTCGATTGATAGGTATGTTTTATCAGTTCACTGGCATTTGTTCAAAAATGTCGTATAACTGCGGCATTATGCTGAATTTATATAACAACTGAAAAAATTAAAGCTAAACTCTCAGAACACCTATTTTATTTATATTTTTTATTTTATTTTTTTAGTATCGTTATAACTTTATATGACTCTTTAACATTAAAAAACGTCAAAATAGGTCAGTTTACTTAGTTCTTTGCACGAACTACTATTGTTTTAAGGTTGCTCAGAATCAATTTATTAAAAGAAATTGCCTTAGGCTAGGCTGTTTTGCAACTGTTTGGTTTAAGAAACTAAAAAGTTTGTGTTTTGACACAAACTAAACGATTACCTAAAATGAGTTCGCTATTTTGTGTAACATATAATTATATGCACCTGCGCGGACATTCAACCAAATAGTTCATCTGTTTTCTATAAGTATAAAAACAGTGTTGTGCAACTAAAAATTGAATGTGCGCTCCCAGCCTTAAGACGATATTAGTTAAAAAATTTCAAAATTAGAAAACTACTTTAAAGTTAGGAAATATATAAGAAGTATAATACTACTACCTTAATAAGAAGCTGTTTAAAATTTTGCGCCAATGTCATTTTATTGAGTACTATGTTCTTTTTCTCCAATACTCAGTATATATATGCGATATATTTTCGCACTTTTGTAAGTTTTAAATCAAATTTAACAGTGTGAAAAACTCTAAATCAACTCGATTTGCATTTTTATGAATATTTCAACTCGATCTGCATTTTCATGAATATTTCAACTCCAGCTTAAAAACGAGATACAGATCTTTCGAACACATCCGAGTCCGAGTAAGTTAATTCTTAATTCCACAAGTAGGGGGAACAAGGAAGAGTGAGTTAAAGAGTGAATAGAGCGTTTTTTTGGTACTTGTATTACTGCGCTAGATATAGATTACCAATAAAACGCGCCTATAGTATGAGAAAAAGTGAGAAAACTTTTTGTATTTGCTAAGCAGCACGAAATTCGTGGAAATATTTAAATAGAAATTGAAAAATAAAAAAGGTTTAACTACTTAAGATATGAAAAGATGATTTTCACAACTGCAAGTAGAACCTAGAAAATAAAGGCTCAATTTGACATTCATTCTGTCATCTCAGTGCAGGAACAAAATATGCTTGCTTTTTGTGTTTGGAAAGAAAGAAATAATTTGATTTGATTGTTTTCACTAGTTTTTCAAATTTTACAGTTGCCTACTATTCTTTACTTAAAATCAATTGGTTTTTATAAATATTTATCTAAATTATTCTTACCGTAAATGTAGAATATTAAAGCAAAATGATTGTACTTCACAGAAGTACAAAGATGGCGGGTTGAAAAGACATCCCAACTAACAATTTTACTTCTATATTCATCTAGAGAAGCTTCTTATTACTATTTCTTGCACACATTTAAGGGTTGTATAAAACTCCAAAGAGTTAAAAGGGCGACTTTTTTTAACTCCTATTCCACCTTTATGGAGTAAATTGTGTTACTCCGAAGAACATACTTATCGTTATGTTATAGAGGTAATATATGCTTTATTGCAGCAATTGCATCGATAGTGGAAATGAAAAGAAGATTTACTGTCACAAGAATAAAATACTTATAGGAGTATGTGCAAAATAAAAAAAAAAATATTTATTTGTGTGCTTATTTGATTTCATTTTTATTTTGATGCTTTTCTTGCATGTTTTTCGGCTTTTTCCGCGTGATTTCTGTAAAGATCTTAGAGTTGATTATTTTTTATGATTTCATTTTTACTTTTGTTTTTAAAATTAATTTAAAAATTACTTACACGTGAAGGCAGAATGTGGGAATCGAACTCGGGTCCTCTCGCACCAAATCTCTTGCTCGCTAACCGCTCGGCCAAACTAGCAAATGTAAAACCTAGCGTTGAATTGGGACCACTTTTATCATGAATTATATCCTATAAAGCCACATAGGCTTTCTTTATAGGTGCTTTTAAGACTAAAATATTAGAAGATGGCGATAATTATCGCTTCGTAATTCGCATAAGCTGGAGTTTTGGTATACCTAGCATATGTTCCAGTATTAATTTATTGATAAATTGATTATAATCAGCTTTTTCATCGAAAATCTAACTGTTTAATTTGTGTTAAAGCTAAAAAAAAATCGTAAAAAATAGTTTTTTTCTTAAGAAACTGCTTGATTCGAGTTTTATATGAATGAAACTTTAATTTATTTTTTCAAATAAATTGCAATGTTGACTTTTTACTTTCGACATAGCTGCTATTTGGCAAGTTATGCATTCGTCAAAAATACCATGCTTTATTTTTTTTTTAAACTTAACAACTAAAATTGGTTTTAATACAATCTACAAGATATGAAAAAAAAAATTTCAAATGTTAAGAAAGGGTTTTCAAAAATCGTATTTTTATCGGAAACGGCACCTAGAATTCTAATATTTTTTTTTTCGATTAATTTTAAAAATCTATAATTCGATAGAATACTGAAATTAAGATTTTTCTGGCTACATACCATAGAATTTTTTTCTAATTTTGAATTTCTCATTATCGGCTTGTCAGAAAGGCTTGTTAAAAGTTGAAAAAACTTCTATCCAAACTTGAAAAAGAAAATATTTTTTGGATTAAAAAAAACACAGGCCAATATTTTTTTATATTCAATTTTTATCCGTAAAATAATAAAAACTGAAAGTTTGTTGTTCTCAAAAATATTTTAAAAACTTTTGTATATAAAAACTTTTTTTTTAAGAATCCACTACAATGACTTGTTTTTTGATAAATTCATATTTTCAAAAAAAAAAATAGTTTTTAAGAAAAAGTTTTTTTTGTTCAAAAACTTTAATTTTTTTTTAAATTTTCAGTCTTTCATTAGGTTAGTTCGTTTGACCCAGTCCTACATTTATATATATAAATGTAGGATTTATACCTAGATTGCACATTTTGTTGTTGTACTTAATAGTGTGGCATATTTCCCTCATATGTACAAAAGCACGTGGTGCATTCTGGGTCAATGACTCATTTTGACTGCATACATTTGCACAGTTTTATAATAGTACTATAGGAACTATATTCCACTATAAGAGTCCGACAGAAAAATTGATCATGATTATAGAGTCTTGACTTAAACTGTCCAATAATGATTCTATAAAAATAACGAATAATAAATTAAGACTTTTATAGGAGTTTGTTGGGATTACTATTGGAGTATAAACTGATGTCCTGTGATTTTATAGTAGCAATATAGTGTGATTAAAGGACAATTGAGTCTTTACGCCTATAGAGGTGATGAAAAACGCTCCAGAGAATGTCTAGCCGATGAATTATATCAAGTTTTACTCCTATAGCTATTTGACGTCCAGCAAGAATGGTTATATGAGCACTATAGCTACGAATGATTCTTTAATTTCAGAAATAGGAAGCAAAATTGTTAGTTGGGATTATCTTGTATTTGTTTATCATGATCTTAGTAACAGCAGATATCACTCCTCTTTTTAATTTGAAACATGCTCGGAGCATGATCTGTGAATTCGCGAACCAGGTGGTGCTAAATTCTGTGCCTGTCCAAAGTTGACAATTTGTTTTCTGTTACTCCTTCTTAGTCCCTCAGAATGGCAGCATTTCTGGAAAGGCAAAATTAATTCCGGAATTAATTTCTTAACAGAAATTATATTAGTAATCCATTCACAAAATAAATTGTCAGATTTATAAGGTTGATTTGTTTCAAATAAATAAAATAAAATTAATCAAAATAAAAAAAAAAGTTAAGATAATTGTGTATCTAAAGTGAATTCATGTGCTTATTAATCATTTTGGCCATTGTGATACAAATTAAAGTGTTTTTATCACAAATACAAATACAAACATACAAACTTCAAAATCACTAAAGCTGTTTTCGCCGGTAGTTGTTGTTCTATTAGAATTTGAAATAAAAGAGTTCTTCTAGAATACCGATTGAAGACGACATTATGAGCGAACATTATAAGCGAAGTGTTCACTTATCAGAGCGGCGTATAAAGCATATTTCAGCCAGTCATCATCAAAAAAATCATAAATAAGATATCAGAGCCCTTATTTTTATTGAATGTTAATCTCAATCTAATTTCCGTTTTCAACTATATAAGTCAAAATCATCAGTATTTAAGCCTTAGGCCATCACACGAGCAAGTACCGGCAAGCAAGCTTACTAATATGAGGGTAACAGGATCTACTGTCAGTTCATTAACCTAACCTAAGTTTACTAACCCAAACAAACATAATACTACGTTTTCACCAAAAGATAATCCGAGATTTAAGGCAGCAAGAGATTTATTTGGTCTTTTTACCGCACTAAAAGATTAAAAAGAAGATTAACTTTGACAGCACCTATCAAAATTCTAATTGTGTTTCAATATTTCTTATAAAGTGGAAGTGAGACAAAAAAAGAGATAATTTAGCACGATATGGATATTACGTCAGTTCGAACTATACAATTGATTCAATGAAGATTTAACAAAATTTATTTCTATCTACTAGATTTACGAAATAAATTTGTATGGTAAATCTTCGAGATTTAAAGAAGATTTTTGTTAGATCCACTTAAACCCAGGGTTATCTCTTGGTGAAAACGAAGTATAAGCAACTTGATTGCCAAGTGACATGGATGTTCTAAAGCCAGTAGCCAGGCAAGTTGGAAAGCAAATAGCCTTATAGCTGCATTTGCAAAATTAATTATTGAAATATTTGATTGTTGATGTGACGTTAAAATTAACTTTGTTGATCAACCCGTCCCACCCTGTCACTTTATAATTAATTCGTGCAGCCTAACAAGCTCACTTGGGGTAAATTTGATTAAGAATTGAAGACTCACCCATCCATTCCCCTCTGTGCAGTACAAGACGAAAAATTACAATAATTTTTTTTTTATCGATTGACCTGTTATTGTGAAAACCTGTTGGCACTCACTGTCACCACTCACCATATTGCCCATCAATGAACGTCACATTTTTGATGTTTTCGGCTCTGTTTACTGACTTTGGATGTAACTTTTTGAGATTTAATTTAGGCATTCGATTGAAGCTGAGCGATACGTCTGCCTTTCGTGAATGTTATATGTTTTGTAATTTTTTTTTTTTTGGGAAAAATTTACTTTTCGACGGAGATGAGGGACCATCAACGGTATATAAGAAAAAAAGTTGTTCAATCCCGGCCGGCAGCGACTGGTTTTACTTGTTTAAACAAATTTGGTTGATTGGTATTTAAGTTTTTATTTTCTTCTTTGACAGAAAGAGATACTTCTTTTGTAGCTTTGTATATGAAGGTACATATTCATATGTAATTTTTTTTTTTCAAATTGAACTTTCAACTTTTGGACTTGGGTCTTGAAATTTACAACCCTTTGGAAATCTGTGAAATATGAACTAGCAAATTATGTCTTATTCAGAAAAGTATTGACAAACATATATGTATGTATTTATTTGCGATCATAAGAAAGCTTGAGAATAAATCTCTCCATATTCTTAGTAAAATTAAGTCACGCATATTAAATGATGAAGCGCATTTTGAATGAATTAAAATTCAAGTTTATACAACATTTGATTTTAATATTAAAATTTTGCTTTGTAATATGACATTATAAGTGGCAATTTATTAACATATAGTATATTGATCAACGATAAAAAGGTTTGGCATTGAGAATAATATTTGCACGTTCGGTGACTTCACAACGATGTGCAACTTTTTATTTCGATAAAATTTGTTTTATTCATATAAGGGGTTTTTCTCTTTTTAGTTCAGAGCAGAACCTGAACCTGCTCGTAAGTTGTCAAAAAAAGTTTGTTTCCGCTCAGAGCTTCGAATTTGTGTTTCTTTTTCCGTTCGGAACAAGTTCAGTCTTCAGTGCGATGAATAAAATAACAGAGCAGGAATGAAATGCTGAACAAGTCACTTTTGACACACGGGAAATAAAGAAAAATCCCGAACCAAATAAAGTGGCGAATGAGGGTAGTCAGTTACACTCGTGCGTAAGGGAATCAACTTATAAAACTCAACTAAACTAATCATATGAGAGTTCGTGCTGAACTTGTGTTTTAAAATTAAATCAAATCTGAAATCACATTGCATAAGTTTAACTACACTTTAATCAACTTTCGTTTAAGTCTGTCAAATGTGAAATGTCAAATGTTTTGATGACCTTAGCGTTGCTTGAGCATAGATGTTCATTCGCTCTACATCTACATGCCATAGCCATCTTAACCATTGAATACGGCAAGACAGCGTCTCCTATAAGTACTTCTCTATAGGACTTTATTCGTCAATTGCTTACTAAGTCCAAGGAAACAGTGATTACCAATAGTTTCTCTGCGCTTCATTTCAGCGCTGATATCATTTGCATAATACACAGAAAGTAGACATATTTAGTGACCACCAAGAAGTTATATCTATCAACGGTCACGTTCTGATCAAGTCTTTGATGGGAGTCGACTCTATTTGATGACAGCATTATACTTCTTCCTCTTGTCATTGATGACAAGACCCATTTTGCTCGCTTCTGCCTCGATGCTGCACCCGTGACTGCACGTTTGGTTCTTCTCATTATTTTGAAGTCATCCGCATATACAAGATATTGCGTGGATTTTTGAAAGATAGTCCCAGTTGCTCTGGCCTGGCTCTTGCGTACCACTCTTTCTAGAACAATATTGAAGCAGCTACATGAAAGCGCGTCGCCTTGTCGCAGTCCTCTAGTAGTTTTGATGGTTTCAGTCTTCTAATTTTGACGGAGCAGCGAACATTCTCCAACGGCATCCTGATAAGGCGTATCAGTTATCAGGTATCAGGGATGCCAAAACTTGAAATGTCATAATCATAATATAGCTCATCCCTGTTGACACTGTCATTTTTGATGCTTTGAAATCGTTGAAAACGTGGTGTGTATCGATATTAAATGTGGGTTTTCTCCAGGATTTGGCGCAATGCTTATACTACGTTTTCACCAAGATTAAATCTGCTAGAGATTTAAAATAAATCTTGAAGTGTTTTCACCAAAGAAACTGAGATTTATTTGACGTTTTCACTCTGTCTTGTCATTTAATTGTCAATTTGGACAAGAGAAAACAAAATTGCAATTGGATAGTAAACAGGAAAAAAACAGATATTTCTATTTTGTGTTGATTGTCAATGAAGAAAGTGGGTTTACATGGGTGCGTTCTACAAAATAAGGTTTGTTTGTTTTGCAAATCTTCTGATTGGGAGAAGATTTCAAGGAGATTTATTTTAAATCTTCATTTGAGGTGATTTATATTTATATGGTAAATCTACGAAATTTAAAGGAGATTTATGGTGATTTACCTTTGGTGAAAACGTAGTATTAGATTTGGTTGATGGTAGACTTTCCAGGTCTGAAACCATTCTGATAAGAGCCAATCATTTTATCAGTGAATGGCTTCAGGCGTTCACATAATACGCTTGATATGTTTACGCCTGGCGATCTTTAACAAATTAATGCCTCTGTATTGGGTGCAGAGAAAGCGATCACAATTTGTATGGATCGAACAGATGGTTCCATTCGTCCAGGTATACTTTCTTATTGCCAAATTTTAAATTTTGTTTAAAAGTTGGTGTATTCTCCTTGACTTGGCTGCTCGTTGACAAAATCTTGACCTTTGTCACCATTAAGCAGCTTGTCGAAGTGATCTCTCCATAATTTAAACATTGATTGCGTTTCCACTATAGTATTTCATTCCCTATCTTTGCAGGACGGCTAGTGAATCCTGTTAGTTGTAAAGTTGATGTGTTGTATGAATTCAACTTTTTGACTAAATAAGACATCAAGAACAATTGTATCGCTTTCACGTGCTAATAATATACCATCAAATCAATAGTTAAAAGAGATATTTGTCACTTAAACTTATTGGCGCAGAACTTCAGTTGAATTAGTATAAGATGTTAAAGCCGTTTAAGTATGAAACTATAGGTTAAAATAACGATTTTGCAAACTTTAATCGAATATAGCATCATACTTTCTCTAACCTTTTATAAAAGTTGAAATCATCGAATACCTATTTTATTTTTTTAGTATCGTGCTATTTGCAAACACCACAAAAGGTTTAGCTTTTTGCATGAACTGTCATTGTTTTAGGTATGTTCAGAGGCAATTTATTAAGAAAATAGGTTTAATATACGATACTAGTTCGAAAATGTTCAGAATTAAGAATGAGTTAGTAAACTACTTTGAAGTTAGCAAATTTTTAAATAGTGTCATACTAATACCTTAATAATAAGCTGTTTAAAATTTTGCGCCATCATTTTCATTGAAGATGTTAACAAAGAGAATAGTCACGAACACACATCAAAAAACCAATTAGGGTCTCATTGGAACTATTCACAATACAACGTCGAGTATTTGAAATAGTTTTGAAGATTTTAACACCCTCAGCTTGACAATTATCACAAGTAAATAAAATAAAAAAAAGTAATGCATTAAATGACCACCCTGTGGTATTCCAAAATTATTTTCAAAAGTACCAATTATGATCAATCGAATGAATGTTCTACAAAATATTCGCTAAATCCCAAACATTGAATGAAAAGGGGGAAATTTTGTTGCATATTAAAAGATTAAAGATTAAAAATGCCGTGGACATGTTTTTCAATTTCCAAAATGGAAGAAAAATAATATCGTTTCTATAAAATTATTGTTCTTCTGAATGTGTTATACAGCATGAATTCCAAATGCTCATAAATGTAAGAGAAGGATGACATTTATCAGCCATTTTGTTTTCAAAGTTGTTTTCATTTTTTCATCATTTAATTATTCATTTGCACAAAAAGTGTGTCTTTAATTTGAGTTTGATCTGTTGGAAGAAGTCAAAATCCTGGAATTTAGAAGGTTGTTGGCGTGTTTTTGAAGGTCAGCGTTGATTAGCCTAACTACTCAATAGCGCAACAATCAAGTGTAAAGGTTTTGATGTACTGACCTTCGTCGGAGAAACTTCATAATTAGCTACACAAGTGTACATACCTAACTATAAATTAATTTAATTTCCATATCAATTAATTTTAGTTAATGTTCAAGTTGAACTGCATAAATATTGCCAATCAAAGTAGTTTTACTTGATAGTTATGCAAAAGTCTCAGTAACTATAAGACAATAATTGCAAGTCAAAACCACCGTAAACATAATTAATTTGAACCCCAAATCAACATAAAACCGAATGGATTCTCAGAAAAATGAGAAACATCATCACAACCAGACTGGTGTAAGTAGACCCGCGATGCGAGTTCCCTGATATCAATTCAATAAATTACAATTTCAACGCACAAGCATTAAAAATTACCTTTATTTTTTGGAACTTTAAACCAGAAACACCACTTAAAGGCTTAAGAAAGAAGAAAATAAAGATATAACAAAAACAAAACAAAAATCCATCCAAGTGCAATTGTCTTCTTTTGCGAATTCATGATATGTTTGGTTAGGGTAGCTGATAGCGGGGCTTGAAGCACCCCGAAATTATTTGCTAATGGAGTTTTTTTACTTAACTGAAAATATAGGCAAAAATACAGACAACAGGAGTTAAAAATAATAGCCGTTATTTACTATCAATCATTCTCCAATAACAAGTAATAAATCTTGTTTTTCATGATCCAAAAATTAGTTTTTACTCTGATAGGTAGATGGCTATTTAACCTTGCAAATAAAGTCAGTAGTGTAAAGAAAAATGAAATCAAATTTTTGAAAAATAAAAAGAGAAAATAAAAGAAATGGATATTTAACAATACTGTCACTCTAATCTATATACAATATACATAGATATGTATACATCTATATGTTTTCATTTTATGACAAATTAGGATCATTAGCGATAATAAACTACGACTTGAAGCAATGTTATATATCTATCACGTTTTTTTCCGTGTGTTTTTTATTTTTGTCTTTTGTCTATACACTTGCTAGGTGCGTATTATTATTTACAGATCTATATGGATCCGGATCTGAATTAAGTTCAAACACGTATTACAAAAACAATTTGGGATCGTGTTCTCTATCGGGGTCTATTTCAAAGGTCCAAAAACTAGTTCTTTTTCTGGAGAGTAGATGGCTTTTTATGGTAAGGTAGGGTTAACTACAGTGTAAAGAAAAAAGCCAAAAAACATTTGAAAATCAACAAACATAAACATAAGGGAGATGAGCATACAACACAACTGTCACTATGATCCGTATCGTTTTATTTTCAAGAGTTATGCTAGAAACAGATTGACATATAGGAGCTTTAATAGTCAAAAGATTACAACGTGATTAGCGCTTTTGACAGCATGAAAACAAATTAACAAAATAGTTGAAATAGTTGCATATGCAAAATGATTTTTCCGTACAATTATATGCAACAACATGTGTGTAGTGATGATGACATTTTTATTATGCTGCAATGTTCTCTATGTGATCGCAGAAAGCAAGAGAAGAAGGATCGCAAAATATTTGATAAAAATGACCGTGAAATGCGTCAATGTTCTTGTACGACTTGCGCCTTTTATCGTACAAAAACAGATTTGTTATTAATTCTATAAGTCGCTCTTCAATTTTCAAAACTAAAATAAATAGACAAAGCAAAAAAATGGTTGTAACACTTTCATTTGAGTGTTGATAAACCTGACAAACTTCGTCTTAAAAGTTGGTAGTATTTGCACAACGACATCGAATTTAGGGTTTAAAGCGCGGAACAGATTGAACCAGCAACAGCACAGCCAACAGCAACCATTATTTTAGAACCATTAATTTAGAACCAATGTATTTCAATTGTTCAACACATATAAGAACAAGAAGCAACGCCAACAGCATCGTTGGGTCAAAGTCCTAAATTTGCTGTTGCTGGTGCAGTGTTGTCAACTTTCCCACTGCAATATTCAGTGGCACCACAATGAAAAACTTTTATTCGATATGAAATATCAAGCAGATGAAACCGACGTTGCTGGTGGCAATGTGTTTGAGAAATGTTTGCTGCTCAGCGTGCTGTTTGCTGTTGACGATTCGGGTGCTGTTGCTGGTTTAATCTGTTTCGCGCATAAGTTTAACGTTGATGTCAATGATGTTGCTGTGTTAATGTATTCAAAGCCATTTAAAACCAGTGTCTCAAGAAAGAGTGATATGGTTGTCAAAGTTGCTGTTGAAATTGCTGTGTCAATCTGTTTCTCGTATTAATCTGTACATGGATCATTGGCGATAGTAAAACGCGGCTTCTGTCACCATTTGCAAAGCCAAATAGCCACCTACCCGTCAGAGTATATACTAATTTTTGGATCATGAAAAGTCATACTCACAACGATCAAGAGCAGGATCTCACGTTGTTATTGCATTTCTTTTTTTGACCATATCTGATAGTAAAAACTAGCTAATTACAATGAAATTGATGTGTTGCACCAGTTTATATTAATCATAATAAGTTAGCAAAAATAATTGATTGCTTGTCGGCTTTCATTGCATGAAATGTAGAATTTGAAGCTTGAAATGTGGAAATAATCAGATGTGAATACAATCAAATTAAATTTCTACTAGCTGTTGATTCTTAAAACTCTCAATTTATACCAATTTTATTTGTTACATGCATTTTGACATTGGTCTAAAATTGGTAGAAATAGAAATTGATAGGTTTAGGCTAGTAGGAGAACAGACATGCATACTAATGCAAATATAGCATACATACATATATGTATGTACAATTTAAGTACTACCCTCCATTAATATATTTTTAGCTACAGCCTTGAATCTCGAAGTCGATTGCATGCAAGAAAAACGGGATAATAAAACAAAATTAATCCCTTTATCGAAAAATTCGATGACTTGTGCAATTTATTTTATTTTTCTCTCTAGTGTGTATAATGCGCTGACGACCTTTCACTCTTGATTTTGTAGTAGGTAATCGAAATTGTTTTTAAATTATAAGATGTCAGCCTCGCCCAGGACCAGAAAATAAGACAACTTTTACTCACAAACGTGAATCTTAAAGTTACTACATCAAGTTGACCTGTCCGTAGTTGCTCGTCGTCGCCGTTGATTATTATCTTTCAATTTGGTCTTTCATCAGGGACAAGGAGACACATTTTATTTCACCAAATAACATTTTTACATCTTCCCTCTACAACATCAACCTTCTTCTACTATAGTTTAAAATTAAAATAAACAAACAAATAAAACAACAATTTTAAAAATATTGTTTTGGGAGGAAGTCACGGTAGCACGATCTCTACCTGTAATCCTGAAGATTATATTATTCAGGTAGCAATTCAAAGCTGATGAACGCGCGGATTAGGCTTGTTGTACGAGCTCATTAAGTGATTCCGCTCAATTATCTAATAACGAGGGATAAATTGGTGGTGGAAGTAGTTCCAAGAGTCAGTCCCTGATGAGTTGTTGTTGACTTGACTTGTCTAGAAGGTGGAATTGATATTGAATTAGGTGCCAACTTTTCCTTGTCCCGATTTCATAGTGGCTTTCTATTTATGTTTTCTTTGAGTTAAGCACGAGTCAAGCTAAAATAACACAAATTTGTAACAGGCACCAACGTGATCCATAGAATTATAGCTTCCTTTACTTTTATAGTTGGCTTGGGAGATACCTGCTGTTTTTTTTTTTAGAAAGGTAAATTACGTAGTGCTTGATTGTTTGCAAACAATCTACAGCGCCGCCGCCGATAATGACAGGTGTCCTTCGGGGAAAGATGTTTTATTAGGAACCTATGGAAATAGAAATGGAACTTAGACTAAACACTAATCCTTATCAGATGGTCTGATTATACTAGGTCAGTGAGGTCACACCATTACGATGAAGGAGAAGTCCATAAGGGGGGGTTCGTGCGTCTCTAATTCTCTGTATTTCCATTTTACATTGAACTAGAGTCTAAACGGGTGAATTTGCTTAAAATCTGGCTCAGTAATTTTTTATCATTCCGTTGAAAAAATTTGAATTTTCGTTAGAATGGGTATTCCTGCTATACAAAAATTTACTTTTTGATTTTTTCTTTGTTCAAAAATAGCTTGAATAATTTGTTATTAAACTTCTAAGTAATTAATAAAAGCAGCGAATTAGTTTTTGCCGAAAATATAACTTAACGGAAAATTGATTTTGACGTTTTTTGATTTTATTCCAAACTATTTTTATTATTGAAATAATATTGCATTCCAAAATCTTACACCAAAAAAACTTTTTTATAAAAAATAATCAGAGATTGAAAACATTTCTTTGGTCTTTTTACCTTTTTCACACTTTCCTATATTGACAGACACAAAATTACGCTTATGAAACCACGAAACTTAATCAATCTGAAATTGCATTCCATTCGCCATACAAAAAAAAAAAAACAATTTTGATTGAAAACTTTGCGAATGGAAAACTCTAATCATGATAGTTTTTTCTGTTGTTATGTTTCAACAGCTGTCAAATTTAATATTGGCATTCAGCTGTCACAATATTTAGTAATAGGATCGTTCGTTCAATTTTACACAGGGTTGACCCAGGTTTTCTTGACAACCCTCAGAGTTGTCAAAAAAATCTGGGGTTTTCGGTTTTCAAAAAACACCCAAAAGTTATCAATTGTTGACAACTAAAAGCAAGAAAAAAATAATTCTATGCTCTGATAAAACTTAAAATTTGTTATAAATTAGTTTTAAAAATTAACAAAAACAATTTTGCGTTGTTGCTGAATATTTCATCTGATGACAAACATTTAATATTTAATTGCAAACACAAGCAATAACATGCGAATCCGCAAATGACAACAAAAGAAATAGATATGAAATCTCATGTGACTTTTGACAGTTTGGTCGTTACCTGAACTCGCCACAGCAAAATATCTAGATCTAGATCTTCAGGGCGACTTCAGGTTTTTCAAAAAACGATTTAGGTTTAGGGCATCCCTGGGGTACCGAGGACGGCTTGAAGCACTACAAGCGAAGCTGGGGCGGCCATTTTAATGATGCGCTATTCTATACATAATGGCATGAATGTAGCTTCAAAATATAAAAAAGAATCAATGTTATAGTAATGTAATAATACCTCCGAGCTAAGGATTCTCAAAGATCAAGGATTTGTAGCAATGAAGTCAATATTTAATAACAGGACCATCGAACTTTCAAGCAAATTGGAATCATTACAATGCAAGTGACACTTGTACAAATGGAACATCCCCAATTAAGTATTTCATTGATTGATGATAAATTTAACTAGCTGTTAAGGAGCAGGTTCTGGTTTGGAGAAAAAATGTTTTCTTGATTGTATCGCACAAAAAATTACTTGAACGATTACTCTCCTTACATGAAACTGACATTACCATCGAATATGAATAAAAACATGTTACACTTCCACCGTTTCAATATGGCATTGTCACGGGAAAATCAGCAACCACTAACCTTGCAATCTTTTCAAATTTTCTTCTTAACAATCTCGAGGAATGAAATGAAATTAATTTGGTTTATACTTATATTGCGAAAGCCTTTGACAGAGTTAGGCAATCCAGTTTTTTAAACAAACTTCCAGCATTTGGTTTTCATGCAAATATGTTGAATTCGTAAATGTCTTATCTAAAAGTCGTGCGCAATTTGCATCCATTGACCAAGTCCTATCATGTCCAATTATGTTAACATCCGGTGTTCCCAAAGGTAGCCATCTTGGGCCCCTTCTATTTTCTATAATAATAAATGACATACCTAAAATTTTCTTAAATTTTGAACGACTATTACTTTCTGACGATTTAAAATGTGTCAGATGCATTAAATCTGTTGACGATTGTTTTCTTCTACAAGAGGTTTTTACAAAACTTACTGAATGGTGTACTGTTAACCAATTGTTGTTAAATGTTTCTGAAGGTCAATGCTTTACTTTATATCCCAATTTTTCACCAATTTTCTTTGATTACAATATTGATAAAGTGCCTCAAAAGTTTTAAGAAAAAAGATCTTGGTGTTGTTTTTAATCGTTAGCTTAACTTTGTGAAACATATTGAATTTACGGTATCAGTAGCAAATAAAATGTTAAGAATTATTAAACGAAACGAAAAGGAATTCAGGGATCAATTAACGCTAAAATCGCTGTGTAGTTTCTATGTAAGATCAATTTTAGAATAAAAATATTATTGTTAAATATGAAATCCATTTCACAATATTCATTCTCATAGAATTTGAAATGATCTAGAAAAAGTTTACAAGGTTTTTCTATATTGCGTAATTGGGTTAGAACATCGAAACTCCAACGTATTCTAAGAGATGCCAACTACATACTTGGATTTTTCGATAGACTTTGATGCAAAAGCTGGTAAATCTTTGGAAATCCAGGTTTTAAAGGTCTATAATTTCTCCCGGCACTATTTAACGACACCAAAACATTCAACCATGCTTGGTTCTTAATTTAAATTTACTCTCAAACCCGGAAACGAAATCCAAGGTCTGGAATAACTGACTTAAAAAAATAATGAAGTATTGAAAATATTAGCTTTGACTGACTTGTAGTGAAAACAACCACAAGGGATAAATAATGTCGAGCTTTGTTTTCTGTCTGCGATATTGATTTTATTTTCCTCCTTCTGTTTTCTTTATAAAGCTCAAACATTGCAATATAACGAACTTTGAAACGTGTATTAACAGGTGAATTTCAGTGGAATATTGTGTTCTGATCTATTTTTCAAGTAGATTGTATAAAATACTCAATAAATATCATGGAATAATTTTTTTTTCGGGGAATACAAATTAATAAACCAAGGAAATATGAAGAAATAAAAAATAAAGAAAAAACATTTACAAAGATGGTGTTAGACTTTATATTTGTTTGGAAAATATTTATAAAATATATGTATGTATGTAGGTAAAACACGAGAATTTTTATTTAAACAATTGGGGCTCTAATTTTGGAAAGCTCATATTTAAAACAAATAAATAATTTCAAAATGTCATAAGATTCAGTCATTGTTTCTTGTTTCTTGTATGCAAACATCTAAAACCTTGAACGGTTGAGTATAGGTGCATTTTATTTAAAAAAAAAATCTAATTCTATGCTTATAATAGTATAATTGAAAAAAACTCATATTAGCCGCTAAGGTGGGTTGAAAGTTAAGAACTTGCACAGCCAAAAAAATGATTAATGGCTAAACGTTAAATAACTCAATGCTCTGTGAATTGATAAATTTTATATTATCACGAAAATAATGGTTGAAATTATGTCTGTTCGAGAACTTAGTCAGTAGAGCAATATTATTGAATGTGACTCAAAGTCGAAAAATGTGTAGCCCCCACCTAAGCTTGTAACTAGTTCAAATACATTATTGGAAAACCCTTTTGTCAATCTAGGAATTCTTCATATCTTAGAATGTGAAATTCTAATGGAACATTTGAATCTTCAAGGGTCTAATAATCTTGCACCTGACAACATTCCTGTATCTCTCTTTAAAAACTGTAGATTAAATTTGCTTACTATTCTTGGTATAATTTTCAATCTTTCTCTGTCATTTGGTGTGTTTGTGAATAGTTGGAAGTACTCACTTGTCATTTCTGTTCAAAAGTCTGGTTCGAAGCAAGGTGTCGAAAATTATAGTCCCATTCAGTTTCTACCCAAAATGTTCGAGGCCATTGTTAAGAGAAAAATGTACTTTTTTTAATATTTTATATTCGATTTAACATGTGCTTGTAAGTAGAAGGTCTACCGCAATTAATTTAGTGATCTTCATAAACTACTGCCATTGTAACATGGAAAATCACAACCAGTTTTATACCGTTTACATAGATTTCGGTTAGGCTTTTTGACCGCGTCCAATTAAATATCTTGGAAGCTTATGTTTTCACTCTATCTGGTTGAAATGGATATTGAGTAACTTAAAACATAGAAAACAGTGGCGCAAAATTTTAAAGAGTTCTCGTTTAAGCAATAAAACCGGCTCTACTTAACGCAGTCGTTTAGCTTGGAGACTTTGTCTAACTTTTTCATAATTTTAATTACGTTAGACAACTCTTCTAACTAAAGTAGGTTTTACAACAGAACCTAAGCGAATTTGCGTTGAACAACCTTTAATTTGACAGATATATAACTCACACAACTACAAAAAACACACAAAAAAAAGTAAAAAGAATAGACAACTTCAAACCAAATAATTTTTCGTCGAAAAAAGTACATTTTATATACTACCTCGGTACAGATTTTGATTGTTTATAAGTTATTAACATTATTTTAAATGGAAATAAAGTATAAATCGCAAATTCACAGCATAAAAACTCAATTTATTGTTGCAAGGTGCAGATTCATTTAGCTATATTCGCCTCGGGGCGCCTGCATACATAAAATAATATGTACATTTGTATGTACAGATTTGTTAATCGTAGAGCACTTTCGTACGATTGTTTCGAATTTATAATATTGTGATTCAGTCTATTTACAAAGAACATCTTTAAGAAATCGAATAAAACATCAGTAAACATTTTTACTTCGATCTGCTTTGGTATGAAATGACCATTGTCAATATGGATAAAGTATACGTTTAAAAGATAAACTAGCTATTTGCTGCTGTTAAAGTAAGACGAGCTTCTTAACGTTAAAGTACAGTTTATATCCTTTAAAATTAACAGAAAGTCGGTTATCGTTTTATACTCAATATTTAGAGTCGACTCCCATTCTAAAATTGATTTAGAGTATGTTTCAAATGTTTAAAATTTTGAGCCAGTATGTTAAAATTTGATCCCATGTTTCCACAGCAATTCTTAATTACTCAGGAGTGCCACAAGGAAGCCATCTGGGACCACTCTTGTTTCTTTTATTCATTAATTATTTACATAGATGTATTTTACACTCTACTGGCTTACTATTTGCAGATGATTTGAAACTTTTTCGGTAAATTGAATCATTATCTAATTATATGAAACTACAAAAAGATATTAACAGTCTGTCAGATTGCTGTGAAATCAGTTGCTTTCACCTCAATAGAGTTAAAAAAGATCAAAAATTCCTATTAATAGTGATCTTCTATATATTTTATTAAAAAAAGGTGTTTCCGATTCCCAGTTAAGTGTTGCCTTGCATATGGATTTATTTATCTCTAAGGCAAATGGTATGTTTGTCCTTTTTCTCGCAACTCCAAAGAATTTAGCGATCCTTACACTCTGAAATGCTTGTTTATTTCTTTGGTTCGCTCTAACCTCGAATACTATTTTTATTGTATAATCTGGTCACTTTACTATAATAGCCGTGTTTGATTGGTAAGTGAATACGCTACATTGCAAAATTTCACATGGAAAACAACAACAAACGATTGGTGAAGACAAATAAGTTGTTAATGGAAAAGAATATTTAAGTGAAGATGGAGTTTCGGATGTTAAAATATAGGAGGTGCTTAGGTGGTTTCCGAATGAATATAATATGGTCGCGTTCGGGTACGTATCCAAAGGTATCCGGATTTGTTGGTGTTGTTGTAATCCCATAGGAAAAAACAACTGATTAACGAAACAGCTGATGTCAAGCAGAAATCTAAAGCTATCCAAAAATTTTTGGTATACTTAACTATCCAAGGGGAATTTTGAAGAACAGCTGACATTTCAGCTGATCTATTTTCTTTTGTGTCGAGTACAGGGTTGGCCGAACTGTAACTTTTTAACATTTGTTACGTCTAGTACTAATTTACTAATTGAGAAAAGTAAAGTTTGTTCCATTAAAGATCTCATTCGGATCCTACTGCAAAGCTTTTATTCTTTGAACTTCATCAGATTGTGTCTTGATATAGGAGGTATTAAACTCAAATTCTTTTTGGGGTTTTCATAGAAATATGAAATGATCTTAACTCTTAAACATGTTTTTTCTTCCTCCAATACTTAAAAGAATTCAGTATAACGCAAATAAAAATGTGTTTTTTTTACAAATGTAAACGTTCAAGAAATACAACAGTAAAATTAGGGATACGAGACAATATTGAGTAGATTGTAGGAAAAGGATATATTTTCGTACTTTTGTAAGCATAATGTAGTCAAGTGTGTAAAATTCCGAAGTGTTAATGCAAATTCAGTAGTGAGAAAAATTCTTAATCAACTTGATCTGCATTTTCATGAATATTTTAACTCGATCTGTATTTTCATGAGTATTTCAACTCCAGCTTAAACATCGAGATACAAATATTTTGAACACATCCGTGTAAGTTAATTTATAATTTTGACAGGGTATTCCCAATGACCTACTATTCCCATAGCTTTGAAGTTTTTAAAGCTGCTTTTGAAGATTATGTAAGGCAGTCTGCCTTTTTTTCAGATTCAAACTAAATAAAAACCAAAATATTCTGAAAACTTTTCACTTAAAACAAACTATTACAAGAAATTCTTCTTATTTTTTGCACAACAAAAACTAGTTTTAAATATTAAAAACAAAAAAAGCTATCGACAAGTTGACACATATATTGCTAAACCAAAGTAAATACATAATTTGTTATTCATATCAAAACATTTTTTTCTTAGTAGGAATGACCATACAATCTGACGCATGTCACAAATATCATAAGAGAAACAATATTGGAAAAATTGGGTATAATTTAAACTCGATACCAAGACCAAAGGTCTCGCCATAAGCTGCTTCGCAAAGATTATATTCACATAATTATTAGCCTCCGGAAAGAGATTGGCATTTCTTTTAGAGAATCGCCCATTGTTGTTTAAAAAATTAATTTCAACCAACAAAAATTGATACCCCTTGAAAATGTTAACAGGTGAAATAGAGGTTGCTTGCAACCACTAAGTCGAGAGCTTATATCAGAGAAAGAAGAAAAAGTATTAGCAAAATTAAGAAACACTTTTTAAAGATTCAAGTTTTTTTTTACATATATATTTTTACGATCGAACTGCCTTTTAGAAAGGTCTAAGCTGACACTCATGATAATAACTGGATTTTAAGAGGGTGAAGACACTTTTGCTATATTGTATGAATGTATTTAGATTTAAACCCTGGCTAAAAAGTTGCAAGTTAGTTTTATTTGTTTGGTGTTCAAGTGTGATAAATAAAACAAAATGAAGACTGAAAGTGAATCAATCAAAGATGTCACTGGTCGGCTGCTAAATCGTGTGCCCCATATTTTAAGTGAATGCTCACGCGGAGAAACTCTTCTTTTTTTTTTGTGATGAATGATTTTTAAATTACTTTACTTAATTTATTGTTAAGCTTTAAGAGACTAAGATGGAATAAATTAAGGGGGTAATTAGGTAGTTGAACCAGTTTTCGAACCTGAATTGTATTTTAGTCTGGGAAATATAACCAAAACGAAGGACAATACTTAAGGTGAGTAATTTATGTGCTAATGCACTAAGGTGTTTGCCATTGCCTGACAGAACTGGAACATTCCTTTTTTTTTGTCATTGAAGCTTTTTAAGTATTTAGATAACGCGCGATCAATGCGAGTTATTCCGTTTTTAAGATGTTTGCAACTTTAATTGATAGTTAAAGTAGATAGGTAGATAGAATTTTTAAAAGTTCGTAAAAAAGGTTGAAAAGTTTGTGTTTGAGTAAATAGACGAACGACGATGGAAGTGAAGTCTTTCTTTAGCTTTCCTTTTTTAATAGATAAAAACAGTTATCAAAGAAATATTTTATTTCCCTTGTATTAATTTTTCTAGATATACAATCATGCTGACATTAAAACCAGAAAAAAACATCTGGTACAAGTTGTCAAAAGATTTACACAATTGTATTACCTAGACACATTCTTTATGGCATATTCGTACCACTCACCCTAATTGTAAGCGTTTTAGACTATTAGCCGGATGTCTGAGCTCGAATCCGAATTCAGCCAATTCCTTCCTTAATAAGTATTATCTCTAACGCAGAAGTGAAAAATCCCCAAACAGTACCTACATTTCTTTTATTAAAATGAAGTCCCTCTGGTCGTACCCTTTCGGATTCAGTATAAATTTGTAGGTTCCATCCAATCCGCCGACAAACAATAGCCATACAGGAAAAGTTGAGAGTGTAATTCGTTAGGCTCTCGCTTTTTACGAAGTGTCATACTTCAAAACTGTTTTAACCTGCGATATAAATGTACAATTTATATACTTTAGTAAAAAAATGAATTCTGGATTTTAATTAAAATTAAAAAAACGATGATATGAAAGACGAAAAGAGAGGTACTTGCAATTCTGTGTATCTTGCCTGTCTGCCTGTTCACCTCGAGCCTAAGCGAATCTGCCAATTTTCTTTGAATTCGTTAAATAGCATTTTTAAATTAACCCCCTTTTAACTTACGACTTATAGGATCTATAAAGGAAGTTATCTTTAAATCGTTATTAACATTAACAATATTAATTTGTTAAATAGCATTTTAAAATTAAGACATGTTTAACAATTTTCTAACCATTTTATAATTACAACATTTACTTTCTCTGTAGTTGAAACTTGTAAAAAAACCATCTCAATACTTGCTCCTATGTAATAGACTAAAATAATATATTTTTTTTTTTTCAAAAATTCAAAAAATATTTTTTTTTCAGTTTTGAAATGCAATATTTTTCAAACCTTTTAAAAGCTTTTCTATAAATTTTTTTTATTAAAATCCGTTATGTCCATAATGTGAAATTCAAAATTCGAAAAAAATGGTTCTATGGTTGGTACAATCAGTAATATCTTAATTTCAAATTTTTCTTATTAAATTATAGATCGTAAAAATAAATTGAAAGAAAAAAATTTATCAAAATTCTCGGAACCGTTTTCGAGAAAAATACCATTTTCGAAAACCATTTTTTAACATTTTTATGTAGTTGGGTTCGGTTATTTTTAGATAAAATGAATTTTTCTTTCTCACATCTTGTAGATTTTATTGACAAACTTTTATCTGTCAAGTTTAAAAAAATCTAGAATGGGGTTTTTAAAATATTGAGATTTGAAAAAAAAAAATTGAAACTTTTTTTAAAAATCCACAAAAAAAATGATTTTTGAACATTTGAATACACAATTCTATTCAAATTTTTGGAGAGCCTTAATGATCAAAATCGGTTGTGCCGTTTTTGAGAAAATCAAAAACAAAATAAATAGTTTCAGGGGTTACCATTAATATCCATTTTTCAACCATTATCTAGTTTTACCCAAATAAAATTTGTTTGTATATTTTATTTTAAATCTGTTGAACAGTTTCTGAGATAAAAAAATATTCATAAAATTCTGAAAAAAAAAATCATATGATAGGTACCGTTATTTTTGGTCTTAAAAAAACGTGTGGGGGAAAAAATTAAAAATACTATCTACCAAGTTTAAAGAAAATTAGCTAGGCCGTTTAGACTGTAGTCGGAAAGACAGATAGACAGAATTTCGGGACCCACTTTTTTAGTCTTCGCTATCATCGTAATGTTAACTTTGATCAAAATCTCGGGTTCGATTTTTTTCCATATGCAGAACTTGCCCTAAAGTACCTATCTCGCAAGTAACAATAGTATCATTTAAATAAAATCGTTTATTTTAAACGATTCGGAATCCGTATGATTTAATTTTGTTGCCTGGCAACTGTAACTAGTCTCACTAAAAGTTTTTTTTTAAATATTAATTCAATTCATCTTAATATGGGAGCTATCAACCAATGTGCATTCGACTTCACTTTTCATCAACAGGTTCATAACCTCGTTATGTTGGCTTCAATTAAAATCAAAACTTTAATGAATATATTGATTAAGGATCTTCTGATCATATCATCAGTCTTGCATAACAAATGCAACCATAATGTATAAAATAATAAAGTGTTAAGATCACGAGATAATTTAAACTGTGTTCCCAAACTGGTTATGACATAAAAATTATACCTATGCAAGTTTTTAGCATTGAAATGCAAAAAAATATTAAATACAATAAACCAGTTAAAATTCAAAGCAATCGATGAGCAATTAAATTCAGTTTAGTACGCAAATATTCACATACAAGTACAAGTATGTATATTTGCTTGATCTCTAGACTTGAGTCTCATTTTTTTTCTTCAAAATTTAAGTGAATAACAAGAATGCGACCATCAAAAAAGTAGCTTATACACGAGAAGTATAAAGTGTTTTATTGAACCTGAATGTGAATTTTGAAAAATAAAGAAGTTTTTTTTGACATTTTCCAAGAGAATTTCTTAGAGTATATATGAATCCATGAATATGAAGTTGAATTAATTTCAGCAATTCGTGAAAGGTCGGTAACAAGAAAATAAGCTATAGATGTATAATGTTAAATATAACTAGCCGTATTTATTTCTTTGCATTTAAATAGCGTTTCTTAAAGTCTTAACTACGAGTTTAGTGGAATTTCTAAACAACTGTAATGTCATGGATTTCCAAAATTTCTTATTTGACAGCCGCAAATGTCATATTCATAATTTTGAACTATTATATTTAAAATATTTCTGAACTTGTCTAAAGAGTATAGAGTCTTCAACAGGCAAAGTAAGGGAAGCCCTTTAGAAAATCTCTTTGCGCATTCCCAGCACACAACCTTGGGAAAGAACAAAGATTATTTCAAAAGATACTCCTACGAAAAACCTATGGAGAATCCTTGGGAGAAACTCTTGGCTCTGATAAAAGCATTTAGAAGAACCTTGTACAAAGAAGAAAGCCTTAAAAAATGAGCATTGATAAACAATTTAACACCATAACTACTATACAAAGACTAAATAACCCTATCTATACATATAGAAACATGACAGCTCAGAACTGTTATTGTTATGGTGGAAAGTAAGTACGTACCTACAAATAACTCGTATATTTTGAAAATAAAATATCGTACAGATCTATAGTTATGAAAGAGGTTTTGAAATCTTAGTGTCAGGTTTTTCAGTTTATCTTAGTTTTAGAGTAAACCATTTTTTTAAGTTTAACTTTAATCTCGAGTATTTAATGAGTGCAGTGTTTTTTGATTTTCTAACCTTTGCTTTGTTCTAAAATCTAAACCATCATATGCTAGGTTTGTGTCAATTTTGACATTGATGACATCAATACTCAAACAAATGACATTTCATTTGACATCCGAAATCCGATTTTTTTTTTTAATTCTGCACCAAAGTAATCTTGCAAGGTTCTTACATTAATTTTACTTAAAACATTCGCAATACCACGTTGCTAGCAAACCAACATTCCATAGCTCAAGGTTTTCAAGAATTTCAAAGAACCATTACAAATCGATTTAACACGCCCCTCTGTGGCGCTCCAGTCATTGGTTTAAAACATTCGAAACCGTTAAGTTTCCCAACAACCACAAAATGCTCTATGCTCATTCTACTGAAAAGCTTGTGTATTAAACACGAGCGCGAAGCATTCATTTTTTGTTTGCATTGAACCTGCCTCGCTGCCTACACACATACATATTTCGGTCAGTCGACATAATTTTGCCGATTTACGGTTTCTATCAGCGTTGCCGATGTGGCACGATCGTGCCATTTTGACACGGAAATTTTCTCGTGGCACGGTGGCACGAAAAGTTTCAATATGGCACGTTTTTTTTTTCACTATTTTACCTAAATGCGCTTAAGATAATTGACCCAACTTTTTAAAAAATAATCCAAACATACAAAGTATTTTGCCACACTTCAATATGTATGAAGCTGAAGATCGCTGCATCGAAATGTATGTTTTCATTTAGGATAGCAGATCTCGATAAGTATCAAAGATATTGGAATATTTTAAACGCCAAAATGTTGGGCGCAAATTTTCCTAGGGGCGATGTCCGTTACTTTTTTTAAATTGTATCTCGTTATATTTTATTTTAGTGAGTTTTAAAACTTTTAAGACAAAAAAATTTTTAGGAGAGGATATAGACCGCAATAATTTTTTTAGAAATAAAATAAATATGACCCAATGTAGAATATACATTTCTCTAGGGGCGATGTTTCTCCTTTTTTTTATTTTTTTTTTATTAAGCTTATTTAACCATGATTTAACCATGAAATTAACAAAAAAAAGCAAAAAGTTTGGACCCTTATAACTTTGGATTGACTAATCGTAGGTAAAAAATCGGTACATGAAAAAATTAGAATTTCCAAACTCTAGGGGCGATGTTTTTTCTTTTTTTTTATTTTTTTGTCTATTAAAGTTTTTTAAACATGAAAGTTAAAAAAAAAAAAAAAAAAGTTTAGACCCTTATAACTTTGGATCAACTAACCGTAGGTATAAGAACGGTACATGAAAAAATTAGAATTTCCAAACTCTAGGTGCGATGTTTTTTCTTTTTTTTTTATTTTTTTTTGTTTATTAAATTTTTTTAAACATGAAAGCTATAAAAAAAAAAGTTTAGACCCTTATAACTTTGGATCAACTAACCGTATGTATAAGAACGGTACATGAAAAAATTAGAATTTCCAAACTCTAGGTGCGATGTTTTTTCTTTTTTTTTTATTTTTTTTGTTTATTAAATTTTTTTAAACATGAAAGTTATAAAAAAAAAAGTTTAGACCCTTATAACATTGGATCAACTAACAGTATGTATAAGAACGGTACATGAAAAAATTAGAATTTCCAAGCTCTAAAGGCGATGTCTTTTCTTTTCTTTTATTTCATGTTCTTGAGTCATTTGTGTTCTAGCAAACTTGGTGCCAGTGCCATACTAGACAACAAATGACTCAAGAACATGAAATAAAATAAAAAGAAAAAACATCGCCTTTAGAGTTTGGAAATTCTAATTTTTTCATGTACCGTTCTTATACATACGGTTAGTTGATCCAAAGTTATAAGGGTCTAAACTTTTTTTTTTATAGCTTTCATGTTTAAAAAAATTTAATAAACAAAAAAAAATAAAAAAAAAAAAAAAAAACATCGCACCTAGAGTTTGGAAATTCTAATTTTTTCATGTACCGTTCTTATACCTACGGTTAGTTGATCCAAAGTTATAAGGGTCTAAACTTTTTTTTTTTTTTTTTTAACTTTCATGTTTAAAAAACTTTAATAGACAAAAAAATAAAAAAAAGAAAAAACATCGCCCCTAGAGTTTGGAAATTCTAATTTTTTCATGTACCGATTTTTTACCTACGATTAGTCAATCCAAAGTTATAAGGGTCCAAACTTTTTGTTTTTTTTTGTTAATTTCATGGTTAAATCATGGTTAAATAAGCTTAATAAAAAAAAAATAAAAAAAAGGAGAAACATCGCCCCTAGAGAAATGTATATTCTACATTGGGTCATATTTATTTTATTTCTAAAAAAATTATTGCGGTCTATATCCTCTCCTAAAAATTTTTTTGTCTTAAAAGTTTTAAAACTCACTAAAATAAAATATAACGAGATACAATTTAAAAAAAGTAACGGACATCGCCCCTAGGAAAATTTGCGCCCAACATTTTGGCGTTTAAAATATTCCAATATCTTTGATACTTATCGAGATCTGCTATCCTAAATGAAAACATACATTTCGATGCAGCGATCTTCAGCTTCATATATGTATGAAGCTGAAGATCGCTGCATCGAAATGTATGTTTTCATTTAGGATAGCAGATCTCGATAAGTATCAAAGATATTGGAATATTTTAAACGCCAAAATGTTGGGCGCAAATTTTCCTAGGGGCGATGTCCGTTACTTTTTTTAAATTGTATCTCGTTATATTTTATTTTAGTGAGTTTTAAAACTTTTAAGACAAAAAAATTTTTAGGAGAGGATATAGACCGCAATAATTTTTTTAGAAATAAAATAAATATGACCCAATGTAGAATATACATTTCTCTAGGGGCGATGTTTCTCCTTTTTTTTATTTTTTTTTTATTAAGCTTATTTAACCATGATTTAACCATGAAATTAACAAAAAAAAGCAAAAAGTTTGGACCCTTATAACTTTGGATTTACTAATCGTAGGTAAAAAATCGGTACATGAAAAAATTAGAATTTCCAAACTCTAGGGGCGATGTTTTTTCTTTTTTTTTATTTTTTTGTCTATTAAAGTTTTTTAAACATGAAAGTTAAAAAAAAAAAAAAAAAAGTTTAGACCCTTATAACTTTGGATCAACTAACCGTAGGTATAAGAACGGTACATGAAAAAATTAGAATTTCCAAACTCTAGGTGCGATGTTTTTTCTTTTTTTTTTATTTTTTTTTGTTTATTAAATTTTTTTAAACATGAAAGCTATAAAAAAAAAAGTTTAGACCCTTATAACTTTGGATCAACTAACCGTATGTATAAGAACGGTACATGAAAAAATTAGAATTTCCAAACTCTAGGTGCGATGTTTTTTCTTTTTTTTTTATTTTTTTTGTTTATTAAATTTTTTTAAACATGAAAGTTATAAAAAAAAAAGTTTAGACCCTTATAACATTGGATCAACTAACAGTATGTATAAGAACGGTACATGAAAAAATTAGAATTTCCAAGCTCTAAAGGCGATGTCTTTTCTTTTCTTTTATTTCATGTTCTTGAGTCATTTGTGTTCTAGCAAACTTGGTGCCAGTGCCATACTAGACAACAAATGACTCAAGAACATGAAATAAAATAAAAAGAAAAAACATCGCCTTTAGAGTTTGGAAATTCTAATTTTTTCATGTACCGTTCTTATACCTACGGTTAGTTGATCCAAAGTTATAAGGGTCTAAACTTTTTTTTTTATAGCTTTCATGTTTAAAAAAATTTAATAAACAAAAAAAAATAAAAAAAAAAAGAAAAAACATCGCACCTAGAGTTTGGAAATTCTAATTTTTTCATGTACCGTTCTTATACCTACGGTTAGTTGATCCAAAGTTATAAGGGTCTAAACTTTTTTTTTTTTTTTTTTAACTTTCATGTTTAAAAAACTTTAATAGACAAAAAAATAAAAAAAAGAAAAAACATCGCCCCTAGAGTTTGGAAATTCTAATTTTTTCATGTACCGATTTTTTACCTACGATTAGTCAATCCAAAGTTATAAGGGTCCAAACTTTTTGTTTTTTTTTGTTAATTTCATGGTTAAATCATGGTTAAATAAGCTTAATAAAAAAAAAATAAAAAAAAGGAGAAACATCGCCCCTAGAGAAATGTATATTCTACATTGGGTCATATTTATTTTATTTCTAAAAAAATTATTGCGGTCTATATCCTCTCCTAAAAATTTTTTTGTCTTAAAAGTTTTAAAACTCACTAAAATAAAATATAACGAGATACAATTTAAAAAAAGTAACGGACATCGCCCCTAGGAAAATTTGCGCCCAACATTTTGGCGTTTAAAATATTCCAATATCTTTGATACTTATCGAGATCTGCTATCCTAAATGAAAACATACATTTCGATGCAGCGATCTTCAGCTTCATATATGTATGAAGCTGAAGATCGCTGCATCGAAATTTATGTTTTCATTTAGGATAGCAGATCTCGATAAGTATCAAAGATATTGGAATATTTTAAACGCCAAAATGTTGGGCGCAAATTTTCCTAGGGGCGATGTCCGTTACTTTTTTTAAATTGTATCTCGTTATATTTTATTTTAGTGAGTTTTAAAACTTTTAAGACAAAAAAATTTTTAGGAGAGGATATAGACCGCAATAATTTTTTTAGAAATAAAATAAATATGACCCAATGTAGAATATACATTTCTCTAGGGGCGATGTTTCTCCTTTTTTTTATTTTTTTTTTATTAAGCTTATTTAACCATGATTTAACCATGAAATTAACAAAAAAAAGCAAAAAGTTTGGACCCTTATAACTTTGGATTGACTAATCGTAGGTAAAAAATCGGTACATGAAAAAATTAGAATTTCCAAACTCTAGGGGCGATGTTTTTTTTTTTTTTTTATTTTTTTGTCTATTAAAGTTTTTTAAACATGAAAGTTAAAAAAAAAAAAAAAAAAGTTTAGACCCTTATAACTTTGGATCAACTAACCGTAGGTATAAGAACGGTACATGAAAAAATTAGAATTTCCAAACTCTAGGTGCGATGTTTTTTCTTTTTTTTTTATTTTTTTTTGTTTATTAAATTTTTTTAAACATGAAAGCTATAAAAAAAAAAGTTTAGACCCTTATAACTTTGGATCAACTAACCGTATGTATAAGAACGGTACATGAAAAAATTAGAATTTCCAAACTCTAGGTGCGATGTTTTTTCTTTTTTTTTTATTTTTTTTGTTTATTAAATTTTTTTAAACATGAAAGTTATAAAAAAAAAAGTTTAGACCCTTATAACATTGGATCAACTAACAGTATGTATAAGAACGGTACATGAAAAAATTAGAATTTCCAAGCTCTAAAGGCGATGTCTTTTCTTTTCTTTTATTTCATGTTCTTGAGTCATTTGTGTTCTAGCAAACTTGGTGCCAGTGCCATACTAGACAACAAATGACTCAAGAACATGAAATAAAATAAAAAGAAAAAACATCGCCTTTAGAGTTTGGAAATTCTAATTTTTTCATGTACCGTTCTTATACATACGGTTAGTTGATCCAAAGTTATAAGGGTCTAAACTTTTTTTTTTATAGCTTTCATGTTTAAAAAAATTTAATAAACAAAAAAAAATAAAAAAAAAAAGAAAAAACATCGCACCTAGAGTTTGGAAATTCTAATTTTTTCATGTACCGTTCTTATACCTACGGTTAGTTGATCCAAAGTTATAAGGGTCTAAACTTTTTTTTTTTTTTTTTTAACTTTCATGTTTAAAAAACTTTAATAGACAAAAAAATAAAAAAAAGAAAAAACATCGCCCCTAGAGTTTGGAAATTCTAATTTTTTCATGTACCGATTTTTTACCTACGATTAGTCAATCCAAAGTTATAAGGGTCCAAACTTTTTGTTTTTTTTTGTTAATTTCATGGTTAAATCATGGTTAAATAAGCTTAATAAAAAAAAAATAAAAAAAAGGAGAAACATCGCCCCTAGAGAAATGTATATTCTACATTGGGTCATATTTATTTTATTTCTAAAAAAATTATTGCGGTCTATATCCTCTCCTAAAAATTTTTTTGTCTTAAAAGTTTTAAAACTCACTAAAATAAAATATAACGAGATACAATTTAAAAAAAGTAACGGACATCGCCCCTAGGAAAATTTGCGCCCAACATTTTGGCGTTTAAAATATTCCAATATCTTTGATACTTATCGAGATCTGCTATCCTAAATGAAAACATACATTTCGATGCAGCGATCTTCAGCTTCATCAATATGTTGGTATCAGAATTTTCTCATCTATTAGAGTGCGAGAAAGATGTTCTTTTTGGCGAAATAAGAAAAAAATTTCAGATTGGACTAGCCGAAAGTATTTTTCTTGAAGATTCCAAAACGTTCTAGGTTAAGTTGTACACATTAAAAAACAATATTAACGAAGGAATGTTCATTAATATTTCAAAATTAATGTTGATTCTTCTTAGTTTGTCTCACGGAAGTGCATCAGCAGAGCGAGTGTTTTCAAGGCTAAATAATATTAAAACAAACAACAAAAACGGACTGTCATATACAAAACAAACAATGCTATAATGTCATATGTACCTATAATGAAATTATTAAGCCTAATAATTGCCAAAATTTCAAACCCCCAGCTAATTTATTTATTTAAGTTATTATAACAAAGCTTTATTACGTCTTTATATTTTTTAATAATAATAATAGGTACTCATCATGTGATGTGAAATAGGTAGTTAAATAATACGAGTATAAACTTATTACTTATTATGAACTTGCCAAAACCTCCTGTTTCTGGAAAATACCTATACACGAATAGAGGAACTGATTTTTTGTTTTTATTTGTTTGTAATTGTATTTAATTAAAATTTATTTTTTAAGAATAACTTGAGTTTTTTTTCATATGGCACGAAAATGTCACAAATGGCACGTTTTTTCAAAGAGTGTGGCACGAAAATTTTTTTTTTGGCGGCAACGCTGGTTTCTATCATTTTTAACCAATTCCACCATTAATACTCGCTACTATATGAATGTATTTGTTGGAATATCTATAAGATTTTTTTTCTCTTCGTGAAGTACCTATCTTAAAGTATCTATAAGCTTCTATCGACCTAAGAAGCAACCTTGGTTAGAGGTGGTATGGTGCGCGGTGCGGCAGTGTGGTTGTAGTTAAGTCGTTGATGTTTGGTCATCTTCTTCGTCATCGTCATCATCATCAATTCTTGTCCAAGAGCCGGTAAAAATAATAAAAATCAAACATAATAAAGTGCACAACTGGGTCAAAAGAACTTACTCAAATAACAAACAGCAGCAGAAATATAAAAAAAAATGTAATTAATGAAATTATTAATTCTTAATTAAATTTTATTGTAGTCGTATTTATGAAATATTCTTGAAAGCTTGTTCGTCCCGGCCGGCGCACCCCCTTGGACTCATGAGTTGACTAGTGATTAGTGAAGGCCTTGTCAATCAATACGAATATTTGTAAATTTAGTTCGTCTTACATCTATTTTTTGAGAAAAATCTAATGTTAATTATATCCAACTAATATTAAAATTCATTAACCCTTGAAGTTTTTGCCTGAGACCTGGCATTATTTCTATTTGAAGGTGAGATCGCCGAGACGAAAAGCCAATTTTTAGAACTAAAGGCCAAAAGAAACTATTTGGAATCAAATATTCAAGAAGTCTAATTAAAAAGTTCTATAAGTCTTCTAATTGGCTGATTTATTACAATTCTAAATTAATGGAGATAGGCTTTATTAAATTAAAAAAAAATCACTTAAGAAAAGATTTAAGCAACCGATTCCAAAGCCATATTTAGATAACTCTTAAGGAATAATAATAAATGTTTATTTTAATACAGTACATAAAATTAGCTTTTCTTCAACAAAAACTGTGCCTTAAAGTCTTAATTCAAAAGTTCAAACAAAGACAAAAATCTGCGTTGTCTGCCGTTTTGGGAAAGGTGTTACAATGTGTTCATTAAGGTTTTTGGCCTACAATAAATAGCTTTATATAAATAATTAAATAGGAAAAAATTCTCTTAAGCTTTTGCAGGCAAACAATTTTGACAACTCTTTTCACGAAAGTCATTGCCGGAAAACTATATGGTTTATCTGTTCATCTGATCGAAAATAAAATAAGATATATTTTGTGAAACGCTACGGATCCTACATTTGCGACTTTGTCTTCATTAAAAACCATATCAGTATGGATTATGAATTTTGTCAAGTTGCATTACTCAGCGAATAAATTTTTAATGATCAAGATAATTCTACCTTTTTCATGATACTCTTGGTGTATTTGTAACTTTCACGCTCCAACTTAGTGACCATTCCTACCAACTAAAAACAAGCATACAGAAATAGTTTGCAGTTGTAGTATGCCAAATTATTGGTCCTGGTTTTCTACAAACTTTTTTCTGGGAATTTTGGTTTTAAAATTTTCTCCGACTCTAATAATTGGAAACATCCAACCCATTCAGTATCAACTTCAAAAATTGTGTAGTTTAAAATGCAAATTTATATAAATTCTGAACGACTGTGTAAATAAACATAACCAATTTTTTTACAAAAAAGATACTGTTTACAAAAAACATTCACCCCACACCAAGAGTTGTGTTTTCTAGGAGCTGTGCCACCGCCAAATCTCTTTAAATATAATCAACTATTGATATCTCTGTTATTATTTTATAATTAGATGTTCACTTTTTCTATTAACAGTGATCAAATCAAATAGGCCTAGTGATTGAAACCATTTCTGAATGCTTGTTAGCCCAAATAAAATATCCAGTTACATTCTTTCCCTCAAATAATTCTGCAGTATTAATCATCGCTTAGTAAATGTTTACCCGTTTACCTTTAAGCCTAACTTCGGATGAATTGTTAAATATAGAGTTCTCTCATAAACCAAACTACTCGAATGTTGAATACTTTGCCTTTCTCGATTTTTACCTTCATTGCAATATACAAGGTGTCCCACAGTCACCGCCCCAAACGAAAACCATGGATTCCTGAGGTCATTTTAAGTCGAAAAACTTAAGAGGTAATTTTCTCGTTTTCGTCCCGTTTTCGAGCTATAACGGTTTTTATAGTTTTAATTCATTTGAATTGATTTTGTATTTAAAAATTAGTTTTTTTTTAATTCACTCAGTTTGTTTATTTGTTGTTAATTACATTTAGTATTTTTTTTATGAAAATAAACTGGGCTATAATAATAAGGGAAAAAAAAATTAATACTCGTTGAAGTGTTTTTTTGAATAAAATGATATCAAAGTGAAAAAACAACTTAAGAAACAGAAAAAATTGGGTTTGATGCAAAATTGCGGAGAAACGGTTGTCCGCAGAAAAAAAAATTTTTGGGACAAACTAAAACTGTAATAAATTCTTGATTGGTTATACAGTAAAACCCGCTTAAGAGAAACGGCAAAATGTCACAGTCTTTCTTTCACTTAAGCGGGTTTTTCACTTAAGCGAACCCCGCTTAAGTGAAAAATAATTTCACTTAAGCGGAGTTCGGATAAGTGAAAAAATAAAATGCACGACTGGGTCGCACGAACTTGCTCCTATGTAATAGACTAGGAATTTTAAAAACGAATGTTATTAGAGAAAACTGTTCATAAGGATAAAATGATTTTTTTTAATTCTTTAAGTAGTAAGAGATAAAAACAGAATGATATGCAAATATAAATTTATGCAGGAACAAAAATTATAAGTCTTTGTAGTGGTTCCTCAAAAAAATAAGCTTTTATGTAAAAAATTTTTAACACATTTTTAAGAAAAAATTTTGGTACGCCAACCTTAAGTTTTTATTATTGTACGAATAAAAGTCTAATTTCCAAAAAAAATACTAAGCCGTTCTTGAGATATCGAATTTTTCAAAAAAAAAAAAATACTTTTTTTTCTAAAAATTGAAAAAATATTTTTTCTTAAGTTTTTAAATGCAATGTTTTTAAAACTTTTTAGGAGCTTTTTTATAAAAAATTTCATTAAAATCCGTTAAGTCGATAATGAGAAATTCAAAATTCGAAAAAATCGTTCTATGGTAGGTACAGTCAGTAATATCTAGATTTAAATTTTTTTTTTATTAAATTATAAATCGTAAAGATTAATCAAAAGAAAAAAAATTTTAGCAAAATTCTCGGAACCGTTTTCGAGAAAAATGCGATTTTCGAAAACCATTTTTTTAAAATTTGTATGGAAGGTACCGTTAGTTTTAGATAAAACAAAATTTTTTTTCTCAAATCTTGTAGATTATATTAAGAAACTTCTATTTGCCAAGTTTGAAAAAAATCGAGCATGGGGTTTTCGAAATATTGAGATTCCAAAAAAAAATTTTGATTTTTTTTTTAAATCCAAAAAATTAAAAATTGAAAATTTGAATATGTAATAATATTTAAACTTTGGAGGAGCTTTGGCATAAAAAAAATTATTAAAATCGGCTGTACCGTTTTCGAGAAAATCAAAAACAAAAAAAATGGACCCAGGGGGGCTACCGAAAATAACAATTTTTTGTAAATTTTTTTTCAACCATTAGCTAGTTTTAACCAAATGAAATTTTTAGAATTTTTTTTAAAAAATTCTGTGGGACAGTTTTTGAGAAAAAAAAATATTTATAAAATTTCGAAAAAAAATCGTTTGGCAGGTACCGTTATTTTTGGTCTTAAAAAAAATAGAAAAAAACATCCGCGGGTAAAAAATTAAAACCCATATCTACCAAGTTTGAAGGAAATCGGCCGAGCCGTTTAGGCTGTAGTCGAACCGACAGACAGACAGAATTGCGAGACCCACTTTTTTGGTCTTCGCTATCATCGTAATGTCAACTTTGATCAAAATCTCGAGTTCAATTTTTTTTACGAATGCATAACTTGCCTTATAGTACCTATAAGTCGCAAGTAAAAATTTCACTTAAGCGGATTTAAAAATTCCATTAAGCGGAGATTTAATGCTAGAAACAATATTTTTTTTAATCTTTTGAACTTGCCTTGAAAGAAGTTAAATAAAACAACGACTAAATAACACAGGAATAATTTATTGAAAAACGAAAACTAGCAAATTTTTGTTCTGTTCGATTCAATTTTTTGTTTCACTTAAGAGAGTTTTTTTCAATGAAGTATATTAAAAATTAACTGAAAATATGTTTCAGTTATCCGGGTTTTTCACTTAAGCGAGTTTCACTTAAGCGGAGTGTTTTAAGGGAAATTGGTCGGAAAATACTTGGGGATGAAGAAAGTGTTTCAGGTAAGCGGGTTTTTCTCTTAAGCGGGTTTCTCTTAAGCGGGTTTTACTGTAACAAAAATCTTACGGCAAAAATCTTAAGGCAAAAATCATAAAAACCGTTATAACTCGAAAACGGGACGAAAATGAGAAAATTACCTCTTAAGTTTTTCGACTTAAAATGACTTCAGGAATTCATGGTTTAAATTTGGGGCGGTGACTGTGGGACACCCTGTATAAGTTTTCAAAGACGAATGTATGTACATTCTTATTTCTCTTTATTTTACCTATACCCTAGAACTGTGTTATATTATATAGGTAGTCATAATCCCTTGAATTTTTGAAAATTATGGAAAAAAAGCTCCAAAATTAAAGTAAGTAAGTGAGGAGATAAAAAATAATGTGCCCAAAATTTTAAACGATTTAGTAATATGTTAAAGGATAAATGTAAGTTACTAAGGATTTTGCTAGTTTGCATCTTACTATCTCTTAACATTTTACTAAAGTTAAAATCATAAACTGGTTACTTTTACTTTTAGTAACTTGCTAAATCCGTATGAAACCTGTCATTTTCCTCAAAAAAAAAAACTCTTGGCAATTTTATTTGAAAGAGTTAAATTGTGTTTTTTTTATGATTCGTAAGCTAATTGTTTTAAAAGTATAAGTAAAATAGTATAAAATAAAATAAAAAAAAACATTTCGAAAAAGGTTGTCACAAATTAACAAATAACAAAATAAATTGAAGGTTTTCCCTTTGAGTTTTGAGTTTTCGGTATTTCAAATTATTAGGTCCGTTCCCCAGATTAAGTTTTGTTTGTTTTTTTTTTTAATTTTCACGAACTGGCATTATTTAAACGTGTTCAGTTGCGCCGTCTTAATAAAAGAGAATTAGTATTTTACTTGTTAGTAAAACGAAAAAAAAAGGTTTAAAACTTTTTAAGAGCTAGTAAATTACTAAAAGTTTAACTAATTGCTAACTTGTAAAATGCTAAGTCCTTAATTATAGGTGGCTTAAAATTTTCCCCCATTGAATTTAGAGTTGAAGTATTAATAAATGATTACATTTTAAATTACCGGGGCCTAGCTACTTACAAGTCTCAACCATTGCTGTGAGTGGAGCTATATTTTCCTGCCGAAGCCGCAAGAATAAAATAAGAAACACTTTTTACGACAAGAGATTTGTCACTTCCTTGCAAAAGGCAGTATCCCTGAAAAAAATGTTTCTAAATTATAGTGGCTGGTAACTGATCTCAGATCTGCGATTTGAAAGTGTTCAACACACCAACCATTACACCATGGGCTACTACTAATTCTTTGCACTGCTTGTACAAAAATCTACGTTAAAATGAATGATTCCAGACAATTTTCATGAAATGAACATCTAAATACGGTTTTATCGTAAATGGTTAAATTATTATCAACGAACTACCACAACTTCAGCTGTATGATTTTCCCTTATGTTAAAGCTATTGAAGAAGAAAAATTCCAGACTGGTACAAATTCCATCCAGTGGTTCAAATAGGCTAGGCCAGTAGATGTGATCCATGTAGTTTTATTACTGCCACACTTAACACAAAAATGGCCAATTTTCTAAAAACTTTCAAAATCATATTATCATTACGGGAACTTTTTACGCCAAGCAACTCAAAACTTTTGCTCCGATGTTTCAATTTCTGGCCAAAAAACTGTTATATTGAAGCTACCAGTTCTAAACTAATAAAAATGAACAAGACTTAGGTATATTCATTTTATAATCTTTTCTTAATAGAATGCAAAGATGTGTTATTATCTTCTTTACAAGGAAATATAAATAGACACAAAAACAATTCATATACTAATAATGTTTTTATCTTCTTATCGTTTTTTTATGATTAATTAAAATAATAATTTCCATGTTTTTTTACGAGCCATAACTTACCCTTATTGTGCCGCCTATATCACATATTACATGCAAAATCTCAAAAAAAAAAATAAGAATTTCCCATCGTGCGTCGTCTCAGGGAAGTGCTCTTTCAATCGTTTTCCTATTATTCTAATGCGATTTTCTCTTAGAATTTAAAATACTTTTTGTTATGAAGAGACTTGAGAGCGATATGGTACTTTTTTTTAGTTGTAGTTATTTGAAATTTCTCAAACAGTGTGCTGAAAAAGTTTTTAAACACTCACCTCCTTCGCATAATAATTAGATACGTACAAAAAATATTTAAAATGGAATCTAAGTATCTATTGATAGGTAAGGTACTGATTTTCACAAACCAAAAGAAAGTCAATGAACTTCAAATTTTGGAATTTCAACTTTGGTATCTATTGTATTACCCAAAGGCGGTTGTAAAGATTGAGATACTTTTGTATTCTTTTTTGAATTTTCGGTTAAAAGAGACAAAAAACTTCATTCCATAGTCGTATTCGCTTATAAAAAAAAACATGTTGAACATAAAACTATGAATGATATTATATTGAATTTAAATTGGTACTAATTGAGTAAAAAATATTATCTAAAAGAAACCGTTATGCCGTTGTGAATATTTTATTAGCTTTAAAACGTTTTTTGTGAGATTTATAATATGGAGTATCGCTTAAAATATTAACCATTGAAGGAATTATTTATTGATTATTTATTCTAAACAAGACTTTGTTTTGCTTTTATTATTTGGATATACTACTCGTAGTTTTCTAGAGGTTTTCATTCAGATTAAGTTTAAGATAAAACAAAAGTAAAAAACTACCTTTAAGCAAATTAGCAAGTTATCAAAATGATGATTCGTAAAGTTATAGTTGTTAACTTTTATTATGTTTTGTTTAAAACTAAAATAATTGTTATCAACCAAATATATAATAAATTTATTTATTTATTTATGCGAATAAAAATTTTATAAGTGATGAAAGTATGGCATTGCTTATGTTAGGATACTCAATGAATAACCAAAGAAAAATATTAGAAATTTTAAAAGATGAAAACACATATTGTAGAAAATAAGGCAACAGACAGTATGAAGTTTTTGTAATATAAAATATACATACATTTTTTAATTATTTTGAGAATATTTTTTTACGAAAAAAATGGTATTCATGTGTACACAAATTGCATTCAATTATACGTTTGAAACACAAAATACAGATCAAGCATTAGAAGGTCAACCTTTTGTTCGACGTCTTTCAAAATTTGTAGGTTAAAGGCTTTTCGTGTGTTACATTGTGCTTGAGGTTTCGAATACAATTTGGATTGTTGACATAGGCTATATTCCGGTTTTAAAAAGTAAAATTCCGAAGTCGAGTCTAGTCCAATGGGGTGTGTCATTTTTTGGTTCATATTCTCGCTGAAATCCATAATAATAAGAATACTCAATTTTTTTTTTATTATTTGTTTCACCACTAAAGCTTGTATGGTATAGTTTTTTTCAATACCAACAAAATAATAGGTTTGAGAACTTAGAGTCATTTTTAAAAATTATTCAATACCCAAAATGGAGTAAAAAGACATTACGAAACATGTGGATCTCGAAATTTCACCGTCTTTTATTCTTTCTTTCGACCGAGAGTCTTCACATTTGTATAGGGTCTATCAAGAGGCGTCATTTTAAACAGAGCAGGGTAAAATATTGAATACAGAATACTGGCGACTAATGTTAGGCTGATCTTAGGTTTAAATAAAATGCACGACTAGGTCGCACGAACTTGCTCCTATGTAATAGACTAGGAATTTTAAAAACGAATGTTGTTAGAGAAAACTAGTAAAATTAATATTTTAAATTCTTTTAGTAGTAAGAGACAAAAACAGAATGCTATGCAAATATGAATTTATACAAGAACAAAAATTATAAGTCATTGTAGTGGTTTCTTAAAAAAAAGCTTTTATATACAAACTTTTTAAAAGATTCTTAAGAAAAAATTTTGGTACGCCAAAATTCGAAAAAATCGTTCTATGGTAGGTTCAAGCTATAATATCTTAATTTCCAAATTTTTTTTATTAAATTAAGGATCATAAAAATTAATTGAAAGAACATTTTTTTTAAATTCTAGGCGCGCGCCGTTTTCAACAAAAATACGATTTTTGAAAACTATTTTTTTAATTGTTTTAACAGTTGTATGGTGGTGGTGGGTACTTTTATTTTTAGGTAAAATAAAATTTTCTTCTCACATCTTGTAGATTATATTAAGAAACTTTTATTTATCAAGTTTAAAAAAAAATCTAGCATAGGGTTTTCGAAATATTGAGTTTTGAAAAAAAAATTTTGAAGTTCTTTTATAAACCCAAAAATTTTTTTTTTGAAAATTTGAATACATAATTGTAATTATGTTTTTGGGGAGCCTTAGCAAAAAAAAATTATCAAAATCGGTGGTCCCCTTTTTGAGAAAATCAAAAACAAAAAAAAAAATGGTTCCATGCGGGGTACCCTCAATAACCATTTTTCGGAAAATGTTTTTCAACCATAACCTAGGTTTAACTAAATGAAATTTGTATGTGTTTTTATTTTTTAAATTTGTCGAACAGTTTTTGAGAAAAAAAATATTTATAAAAAAAAATTAAAAATACTATCTACCAAGTTTAAAGAAAATCGGCCGAGCCGTTTAGGCTGAAGTCGAACCGACAGACAGACAGACAGACAGAATTGCGAGACCCACTATTTTAGTCTTAGCCTACATCGTAATGTCAAATTTGATCAAAATCTCGAGTTCGATTTTTTTACGAATGCATAACTGGCCTTATAGTACCTATGAGCAGTGCTGCCGTTTTAAAAATTTCCAGAGGAGTATTTTTTGTATTTTTGGGGAGTATTTACGATAGTTGAGGAGTATCGCCAAAATATCAAGAAAATTATTAGTTCAATGAAAAAAACACAGAAATGTTTTCTATAAATTAAATTTTTTTAATTCATTTATAATAAAAATAGGAACTTCAATATTTGTGTTTTTTAATTGTTGGAAATTATACTCCTAAAGTATGATGGTCGAAATAAAAGAACATTACTCTTTATAATATATTCAAAGTGACTTATCTTTATTAAGGCTAATTCAAGAAGAAGAAATGTAAAAGGAAGTTAAGTTACAAGTTATCATAGTGTCGTCAAATTGTAACACATTATTATCGTTAATATAGTGATAAATTAATTTGTAAGGTGGCACAGCAATCGTATATTAGTACAATAAAACTTGGGTTTGTTCAACATTAATAAACAGAGAGTTAATATTAAATTAACTCTAACTTAAACTATGTAGATATATACTGTACATTGATTTTCAAGCAACTTATTGCTTATTAATATTAATATTAATATTAATATTAAATTTTTTTTTTTGTTTATTTAAACAAGAATTTGACAAAAGAAAAACAAAAGTCAAAATTAAAACTTAAATATGTTTTTTGTATTTTTCGATCAAGTCTTTTTATGGCTCCCACTTTTCTGCAAAATTGCTTCAAAAGCTCTTTGGCAGTAAGTATGGTATTTACTGTTTTCACATGCAGGCAATTCCGCTTTTTGTCCTTTATAAGGCTAACATCAGAAAATTTTCTCTCTGCTGTTGCATTGCTATGCGGAAGAGCAATAATTGTTCCAATAAATTAACGTATCTACATGAGGAAACATGAATTCATTTAATCCGTTTTTAATAGTAAATACATTCCTATAAAATTCGGCAAATTCTAAATCCTTTGAAACTAATGACTGGTTTCTTAAAATACGCCATTCATTATCAAGCTTCTCAACTTCGGACTCATCCACTAAATTTGGGAAAAGATCAACCAAAGGAACTATGGTAACTATAAGCCTATATCTCTCCTGCCTTCGATTATTAAGATTTTTGAAAAAGCTGTAAAAAATAGAATGGTGAGCTTTTTAACGAGAACGAAATTTTTCAGTGATGTTCAGTTTGGTTTTCAAAGTAATAAATTAACTGAAGATGCCTTGTTACATTTCTGTTCTCAAATATTTGTAAGCCTTGATAAGAAAGAGAATACAGCCGCGTTATTTGTTGACATATCAAAAGCCTTTGACATGGTTAATCACGCAATTTTAATAAGCAAACTTGTAAGTGCTCGGCTTCGAAGTTTCATAAGTGATTGGTTAAGATCACATTTAAATTTAAGAACCCAAAGAGTGAAATTTGATGGTATTAGGAGTGATACAAAGACATTCGATTTGGGAGTGCTTTGGGACCAATACTTTTTTTGGTATATATCAATTCTTTATTAAGATTGCCATTTAGAGGTTCTTTGACAGCTTTTGCAGATGATGTGGGCTTTTCTTATGGTACAGATAGTCATCTTAATCTTATATCTGATATAAATTGGGATCTCAGCTGGTTAAGAATCTGGCTTGCAGAGCACAAACTGATAATTAGTTCTAAAACTAAGGTAATGTTTTTGAGTTTGTCTGGCCAAAAGATTGTTGATGCTGATCTCTTTTTCTATGCTACTGAGTGTCAAAAATTTAAACTTTTTAACTGTACATGTAGTCCTATGGATACTTCTACAAACTTTACTGATTCCATGAGCTGTAGTGATAAATGTTTTAAATTAGAAAGAGTAAATGAATTCAAGTATTTGGGATTGATTTTTGATTCTAGAATAAGTTTTTAGAACCACACAGAAAATCTTAGACAGTATTTTCGGTGCACTCTTAGTAATTTCTTCTTTTTGCGTAAAGCTTGCTCTTCTAAACTGCTTCTTAAAATTTACTATGGCATTTTTCATTCCAAACTAGAATATGGAATTTCTTGTTGAGGAGGTTCCTATTACAACAAAATACAGCCTATTTTAGTTTTACAAAAAACTGTTCTGAAGAAAATATGTGGTAAGCCTCGTTTGTACCCTAGTTTTCCACTATTTAGGGATTTGAAAATTCTTCCAGTGCGAAATATGTATTGCCATAAGGTTCTAAAAATTTTCCTTAAAAGATCAGGTAATCTTAATTTTAGATTAATTGATAGTTATATTTTACGTGGTAATTTTTTGAACCAAGTGTCTATACCGGTGTTTCGAACAACCGCATTTCGAAATTTTTATAATGTTTCCTCATGTCGAATATTTAATAGACTCCCTAATTCTATCAGAATGCAAACTTTTCATTTTGTATTTATGAAACAAGTTAAAAACTGGCTCCTTAGTCTTGATAATGAGAGTATCGAATTTTTTGTAAATGGTTTTACCTGATGTTTTCATGAAATAAGTATTTAACTTAATTCAATTGAATTTTTGTATGCATTATTAATTTAATGATATTTTAACTTTCTTTTTTAATATTTCTTTTTTAAGGGTCACCCCACCCATTTAAAATAATACATGTTAAATCATTCTACTAAGAGTGACAATAACTCTATTTTTATAAAAATACTTTTGTCACGTATTTCTTTCTTTCTTTTTATAAATAATGTACTTATTTGGATTTTAAGAAATAAAATGTTTAATCAATCAATCAATCAATTCTCTAGAGTAAGTTGATATTTCTTTTTTTAACAAAATGTTCGTCTGAAAAACTGCGAAATACTCGTAACTTTCATCTGTACTTTTTTTCTTTGTAACGATCAATTTGTATTTTTTTAGAAACGGTCAATTTATTGAACGAAGTACGATTTAACTATCTCGCTCGCACTTGATAAATTAAAAAGAGGAAACAATATTTATTATCTCCGTCTTTTTGTCTTGTTATCCAGGGATGTTTGCAAGTTCAACGATATGCGATCTTGTATGGAAAAAAGAACAGAGATGTGCAATTTGTCGAAAAAACATTATGTTTGCTTTAAATTTGTTTTGTTGCAATTTTGTTTTTTTTTTTAATTTTTATTTATTTTTTGGGGAGTATTTTTGTAACATGGGGAGTATAGGAGCATCGACTTCACGAAAGGAGTAAAATACTACTATGGGAGTAAGTTCGGTAGCGCTGCCTATGAGTCGCAAGTAAAAAGAATGCTTTAGAGAAAAATATTAAGAAGCTAAACATTTATTATTTAAATGTTAAGAAAAATCCTTTAGTAGTTTGAGCTAAGAATTGAATAGGTACATACCTACTATGTATAATTTCATATTATTCATATAAAAACAAAAATACCTATATCCTTGTACTAGCAGTTTTTTTTTTTAATAAACTTTTATAAATAATATTTTAAAAGATTTGGAAAAAAAAGTTTTCAAAAAAAACATATCCGTTTTTGAGATATCAAATTTTCAAAATAAGAAAATTGGCATGTATGGTTCTTAGAGAGTTCACTTAATCACTTTTGTATAGTTATTAATATTTATGTTTTTGATTCCGTTCCTTAAAATGTGTCCGGCTATGAGCAGTGAGTGTTGCCGCAACCTGATTTGAAAATCAAGCCAACCTTTTAAGTTCACTAGATTTTTGTTTTAAATTGAACACATAAATATTCGCTGAAAGTGACCAGATTATTAGCATTGTGAAGTGACGTGACCGTTACGAGAGAATACACTGTAGGTATAGTAGGGTGGTTCGAAGTTTAATCAAAATCTTAGGAATCGGTTTTGAAAAATTTTGAAAGAAATCAAAACCTACTTACCTACATACCTAAAACTAGGTAAATATATTATGTTTATAGATTAGCTAAAACAAAAACTTTGAATTTCTCGTGAATTAAGGTATACCTACCTATGTACATATATATAAAAATATTATAGGTACCTAGGTAGGTACCTTTTGAGCTGAAAGAGCAAGAGGAGCAAGTAGCTGCAATTCAATCGAACAACAATTCGTTTAAACTGAATTCATCAGATCGACTTCTTTGGCAACAAGATTGAAAAGAAGAAAGCTTACCACTGACGTCAGACACCACGAAAAAAACAATTCGCAAAAGTTTATATATACATAGGTACCTAGTAAGCAAAGCACACCCAAAAACCGAAGAACTTAGATAAGGCAAAATAAAATAAAATAAAATAAAAACTAACAATCTCAACCACTCTTCTGAAGGGAAATTTTCTCTGATGTCAATATGATGTGATGTAATATTAATACAAATTAGGTATAACAAACCGGCTTTAATCTTATTTAACGGAACGCACATAATAAACACACGCAAAACGCAACACACCCTTCATGATTCCATGAAAACCACCCCCCAGTAAACCCCATTCCGTATTCTAGTCATGTGCGCGCGATTTCATTCTCTCTCTATTTTCCCTAATTTATAATTCTTTTTTTTTAGTATTTAGGTATACTTTAAGTTTAATGTTCTTATTTTTCGCTTACACCATTCACCACTTGCGTGTAGGTATAAAAGAAGAGTGTGCTTGTCAATGCGTGCAACTTGTTGAGTCGTTCACCTATCTATCTCTATCTCCTCGTCCTCGTCCTCAACATGATACTTGAATTGTTCGTCACACAGATACTTTTTCTCCATACTGTCTCAACTTAACCACTTGTTACTTGATTTACCTCCTCTCCTACACCTGCTGTAAGCCTCCTTCTTCCATGTTTTGTAATGAAAGACAACAACAACAGTGGGTAGCAAAAACATTTCACACACGTTCTTCTTGTAAAACTCGTAAAGTTCAAAGAGAAAGAGAGTAGAATTGTAGATATTATTACCAACCAAACCGTAACCAACAAATAATATACACATATACACACTGAACCGGATTCGCTCCTCAATACACACACACAAAAGAAGAAAATAAAATTCCCATTCACTTCTACAATACGAACCGAAAACCACCTTTCGAAATAGCAAAGACGGCAAACAAGCAAGCAGCAACAAAACCAAAGGAAAGAGGAATCCAAATGTCCCCCCAAGTACATACTAACACTCACTCTCCACCACGAAAGAGATCCCCACACATACATTCGAAGTAAAAGCGAATGGAATGTCGTCGTGTGTATCTGTGTGTTGTGTAGAAGTAGAGTGCAGAAAATTATCGACAACTTTAGCTGCGTCCATTTCACTGAGAGCGTACGTACTGCTAACAACGTTTTTGTCGTCAAAAACAACGTCGAGAGATCAGTCAGTCAGTCAGTCAGTCTATCCACAATCTCTAACTCTGACTTTGAGATACTTTTACCTCGTAGTTATTGTATCTTCTACTTCGTTGGTTGGTCTTTTATTGCCTGTTTACAGCTATTTTGTATTCTTGTCCGGGTTTATAACAGTGCTTGGCTGCTCCAAAAATTTCTCCGGACATTTTTTATATTTCATTTTAAAAATCAGTTTTCCGTTGATTTTTTTAGTTCAAACTGATTAAGTGCATTTATTTGAAAGAAGCATCTATCACAGTGTATCTTAAACGTGCCTTTGCAACCGAAATTCTGGAGTAGCAACCAACCAGACAACAAATAAAAATAAAACCCTACCAATCTAAGCAACAAGTGCTTGTGCAACAAGTGTTTCTAATCAGAACTGCTATTTGAACCTTTCTACTTTCGTGTGTCTTTATAAATGCAACAGTCAACTTCTGCCAAGAAAAAAAAGTATCTAAATGATGGAGTGATTCTGTTTTCTATGAAATAACTAACTATTAATTAAAAATAATCGTGACGAACTAACCGCATCCTATTCATATCACCAACCTGCTGCAATTCTAAAATTTTATTATTAAACTTATGCTTTGACCCCCGCAACCAACAAACACACACAAATATAACGAACAAAAAACTGTGACTTAATTATTATAATTTTATATTGTGACATAATTATAATTCTACATCTACTTATAGAGAATAAAGGAAAGAGATTACAATAAGTTCAAGATTAGGAAAGTGTTTCTATACGATCATAAAAAAATAAAAAAAAAAAAAAAACATTAAAAGAAAAGATTAAATTTTGTGATTTTTTTTTCTATAATTTTGTTTATTATTTCTTACATTTGTTTGATTTGAAGATAAATTGTTTCCTACCGTTAGAGTGAAAAAAGAGAAGAAATTGTGATAAGTGTTTGATTATTATTTTTGTTTGTATCGTTGAAGTGATTCAGTTATTGTAAAAATAAAACGCGCGTAAATTTGATTCGGCAACAAGCAACCATTTTTGACAAAACGGCCTTCACACTGGATATCATCAGTATGGAGCCGTTTTACGACGGTGACCTCAAGGATATATGGGATTCCGACTTAGATCCGGTAAGTTTGAATTTAACTGTTGAGTTAGTGTGTGGGGAAATGTCAAAAAGAATCTTCGATATGTGTAATGCGAAGGTTGATTAAGACCTTCAAAAGACTGAAGACTTATGATGAACCAGTTGACAAATTTGAGAAAGAGAAACCAAACCAGAATTATGAGGAAATTAACTTGAATTTATGAAGGATAAGTTTTTGTTGAGATTTTTAAAATGCTACTATTTTGTATTTTATGTTGTTTTTGTATGGCACCCAACGTGCCATATTAGGATCTCTGGAAATATAAGTATAAATTCGACTGCAAAATTTCTTATCGCTATTCTTTCTATAAGATTTTTCATAGTATGAAAAAATGGCGCCCAACGTAGGACTTATTATGTCAAAACTCAGGTCCAACCTGGGATTTTACATTTTTTCGTTCTCCAAGCGATGCCTAGAGTATTTCAAAAAACCAATTGAGCCGAAAACAACAGTTAAGGATGAAGAATTTGTGTATTTTTGGTTGTCAAGAAAAGTTTGTCTGTTTCTCGGAGAAAGTAGCAGTTTTTGTGATTTTAATCATTGGTAACAGGTTCTAAGTTTTTTCTCAATATCAAGTATTTTAGTTCTTAAAACTTTTATTCAAATTTTAAGTCTTTTAACACCGTAAAACAGTGGTCATTTGTTGAATTTTTGAGACGTCAATTCTTATTACAGCTTCAAATTTTGGTCGGAACTGGCGACATAATTTCAAAATAAAAAATATTGTGTAGGTTTAGAATTTAGTCAAATTCTTAAATTCTGTGTACACATTTTTCATATGAAATTTCAAGTAATATGCCTTCAAAACTATTACGAGTAGTTCGCTTTATCATAAAAAGGGGAACTGATAAGAGTAAATAAAATGCGTGTCTCTGTCATAGATACAAATCAAAAAAATAAACCGTCATATAGGTACTATGTCGTATGTTTTGTTCTATGTCGCTGAATTTTGTATATTTTCTTTCATGCGACATTGGTTGCATATTTGTATTGTTTTTCGATATTTACAACTTTCATTATGCAGGAACCACACTTATAACGTGGGGTCTGGTATTGTACGGTTTAGTGTGGAATGGAGTACTTTGTCAATCACAGCGCAAGCTAATCAAGCTTCTTAAGAGCACTATCTTCTGTTTTCCAGACTCAATTTTTTTATAAATTTTAATACTGGCGCCCAATGTGTGACTTAATTCCCCAAAAGTACTCACTTTTTGACAGCAGACTTCTCTGATTATCATTTCTTATTTTTAACAAATTAAAGCAAAAATAATTCAGATTCTCCCATTTTATGTCCTCTTCTTAAAAGTGGCGCCCAACATATTTTAAATATATTCATACTTTAAATTCAATTGACCCATGAAAAACATACTGTCCTTCTGGTATCATCAAAAATAACTATTGCTATGTACGCTTGATTAAAGATACAAGTTCAATTTTCTAACGACTGCACAACTCGTGCCTAAAGAACCTACATAAGGGCTGAAAACAAAAATGTTTTATCATTAATGAAGAACAAAAAAAAAACACATTCAATTTTCTTTTCACTGTTTCGTGGTTGATTTTTTTTTTAATAAGATTTTCTTAGGATATATTTAAAAGAAATGACTTATTGTATGATACAAGATGAAAAGTGGTAGTTGATAAGATGATTCAGTTCGATTTTTTTCTTTATCAATTCCGAAGATTACAGAACCACACTCGTACACGAAGCTGATAGTGTATAATATCTTAAACTGTAATCATCTTTTACTTAATAATGGGTTCACGTTATCATTTAAAAAAAAAAAAGTGAAATCTTGGAATTGCCCGATGGGATGATGTACCTAATGCCTTCCATTTTTTTCCGAAATGATTTTATTTATAGAAAGAGATTTTATACATCTCATTTGTAATATATTTGTGGTTGGAAACCGAGTTAGAGAGAAAGTGCTTTGTTATTTGAATTATACTATCCACCCCTATGTTAGATACTGGGGGTTGATGATTTTGTTCAAATAGAGAACCAGCAGTTTTTTTTTTTTGAAAATCCATGACTGACACATGAGGCATGTGACCCAGTGGCAATGACTTCTGCAAAATGGAAAAGGCACCGTTTGAAATTGTAAAAGATAATATATATGCAGTTACATGAGTAACGATGTATTTTTAATATAATGAGGGTGTTTGCTGTCATAATTACTATATACTTATGTAGAGGTTGCATGTTATGATAGAGGGTGTAGTATACTAAAAGAAATAGCAAAGATGATTTGGTTGACAGTTTGAAATCTAAATTTTAATGACACATTTATCTGAACTGATATCTTCTAATGTAAATTTAAATGTAAACTAAAATAGAATAATTTAAATTCTGCATTCAAAATTTTTCAATCATAAATAATTTAAAAAGAAGAACTCAACATTTTAGTCCTTTAAGAATAATGTTAAAATTACCTTAGTATGATACGATGGTACTTTCATGCATGATTTTTTTTAAATTTTATTCGAGTTAAGAATCATACTACCTCTATTCTTTTATTTACATATGTTTATAATAAACGAATATTTAAAACTTTTAAGTACCGATCAAATTGGATATAACATTTTGAAATTTATCAATGTTCAGTTCTTAATATTTATTATTCACTTTTTTACATTTATTTCTTTTATCTCAAAAAAAAGTTGTTCTACATTGCTAGTGGCGCCCAACGTGTGCTTTAATCCCAAAGACATTAATATTTACTGTTCAGCCACAGATTATTAAAAAAAGTAGTTTAAGCGCGACACTCGCTAAAAAGGGTGTAAAACTAAGAAAACGTTAGTAAAATGCTTGGTACAAATTGTTAGGATGTATCATGATAATGCATTGTCTTAAGACTGTTTAAAATTTTGAGCCAAGGTGATTAAATTAAAATTATATATTCCGCCAAAAGTTTATGAAAAGTTCGAAGTTCGGCAAATCATACTTGAAATACTTGCTTGAATAAGCTTATTATTGAAATGCTATCATACAAAAATGAATTCAGGAAACGTAGACAGAGTATATCTTTTTTTCATATAAATATATCAATCAATGATGCTAAAAATGAAATGTATTATAGGTATTGACAAAAAAATGTCATTAAATCGATTGAGATAAGCCCATGCTCTGAGCCGGTTCAAAGAGCAACACATATTGCAAAAAAAATTTAAAAAAAAATAGTAAATACAAATATTTGTATTTTGAAATTATGCTCTCCTTGTGATACCAAAATCAAATCAAAACAATCACAAAAAATATCAAAAATATCAGCCTCGCCTCCATGGAATATAATTATTAAAATTAACGCAATAAATTTAAATCAAATCTATATATACTGTTGCTAAGCACTTTCTATTAAAATATTTTTTCTGTGTTTTATTTCAAAAACAACATCAAATTTGCATTGATATTCGATTTATATACATTAAACGTTCAGGTATTTTAGTTTGAAATCATTAAAGTTTTTTTACCAAAAGGTTTTTTTTTTATATTTTGTGTACTTAAATAAGAATTTTTAATACACATTTTTGTTGGAAGTATTGTATTGTCTTTCTTGGGTTTATAACAATTGCTTGTGCATTTTGTTTGCATATTTTTTTTTTGGGAAATAAAAATACAGGGTGACCTTAAGATAAGGAGAATCATGCATGAAATACAATTAATTTTCTTATCTTTTGATAGAGCAACAAATACATTTTATTAATTTTTATTTTTTTTGTTTTCAATTAAGTGATAGAGAATTATCGTTTCAATAAATTTAATACATGAAAAATGTGCATTTGACTTATTTATATGAAACTTTTATACGTATAAAACATTTTTTCCTACAAGAAATAGTTTGTTTTTAATCGTTCTGATTTATTCGGTAATATAAAAACTTTGCATGGAACAAAAATTACCTAATTTTTTAAATGCACGAGAGTGTCTACAATAAAATGTTTGTATAGTTGCACCTCACTAATCAAAATAATTGATTAATTATTACGTAAATAGATTTTCGAAGAACCATTTCAAAATTGAGATGTAATATTTTTTAAACACGTTAGGCGTCTAATGTGATAAGTTTGTTGATTATAAAAAAAACAGCACACAACGCTAAATAATTGCTTATCATCAAGTGGTGACTATACGAGTATAGATTTTTGTGGAAATCTATTAAAGCATGGTTTGTCTAGAAATTTAATCTCAATAGGGTAAAATATATAGAACATAAAGCTTGTGAATTTTAATAACACAAAAACATTTAATGTACTTTAAAGTAGTTGTACATGCGTAGATAAAAAGACCCTTTATCTATTTTATTTCAATACAAAAATGTAAAAAGCTATCCAAGGAATACATTTAAGTCATTTATTTTGCTGTAAATTTACATTTTTAACGAGATATAAACTGACTTTGATTGTATATATAATATGAGTCCCATTTTTTAATGAATTTTTTATGGAAATTTTTCGATAGGCAAAGTTTTTTTTTTTCAATAAAAAAATTAATTAAATCAAACTTATAAAAACAAAACATAGCTACGATGCGGATTGATTTACTTAAACATTTGTGTTTTACAACATCAAAACCTGAGTTTTATTAAACCCTTTCTATTTTTTTTTGTAAATTAAAGGTCCAATTAACTAATTAAATAGCAATCAATTACATACTTCCAATAATATGAATTTAAAATTAAACTTGAAATTAAGTACTAAAGTTTGTATATTTCTCAAAAATAAAATCATGACCAATTTGTAATATAGCATTGAAGTGGGATCACTTACTTTCAAATGTCATATTGCCATCAACATCAGGGTTGTCAGAGGATCAAGATTTGTGTTTTATTAGTGTAAAAACTAAGTATAACAGAATGACGTATTTGTATTAGTTATTTTTTAAGATTTATTTTGTACAATTCACAAGCGCTCAAGGGCCTATTAAGACGCTTATAATGTTAAACACAGTATGAGCGATGAAAAATTAGGAAGGGAGAGAAAGGAAGTGTCGGTAAACATTGATTTTGAAAGTTTACACATTAAAATGGCAAAGAGAAATTATTCCATAGTCGTGTTGTGGACTAAAACACGAATCTCAGTATTTAACGTGCAAAATTACGCTCGGAGGTGAATGGATGAGCATTCCTAACAAAACAGGTGAACTGATTGACGGAAAGAATGCAACTCACTACTTCAAGGGAGCACTACTTTTGATAAAAGTGATAAAACGAGTAAATGCATGAAACACTCCGACGCGGTAAGATATATTGGCGAAAATTTTTAAACAGCCATCTATTAGGGTATAAGTATGATACTACTTAACAATTTGCTAACTTTAAAGTAGTTTAGTAATTCATTTTTAATTTTAAACATTTTCTTACTAGTATCGTATTAAAGCAATAAATTGCTTCTGAACACACCTAAAACAATGACAGTTTGTGCAAAAAGCTAAGTAAAAAGTCATTGTATGACGTTTGTAAATGTCAAAGAGTCATATGAAGTTAGCTAGCACGATACTAAAACAATAAAATAGGTATTCGATGATTTTACCTTTAATAAAAGCGCAGTGAAATTAAAATTTGCAAAATCGTCGTTTTAACCAAGTATCATACTAGAACAGCTTTAACATTCGCCTACAAATTTGCGCCATTGTTTTCATAAAAAAATGCACTTTTTTAAATATGTTTTACTAAACGTATGTCAATTTGAGATTGGCATTGTTGTATTTATTTGTTGGAAAGATACATACTTATTCAAAGAAATTCACAAACAAAATATGTTACATTGAAGTGTTTCGTTTATTATATCTAAGTTGTAGCTAACATTTGACTTTTTCCGTTCCGCAATGAGCAATTAAATATTCTCTTATTCCCTCATTAAAGTCATAATAATAAGAATATTTTGATGAATGTTCATAATAAGAAATAAAACAAAATAAACATGGAAAAAGAACTAAAACACAAACATAAACAGAACAATTTTATTAGCTAATAAATGTTGTATACTAACTTCTAAGACTAAAGGACATTGACTTTAAGACCTGTCTGTACGATCTATCAAAAAAAAAGGATGAAAAGAAAAATATCATAAGAAAAGTCTACCTGAGAACGGTGACCATCTTCCCAAAACTATACAAAAAAGGCTTGATGGTGGATATATACATCTATCTGGATACAGATGATTCAAAAATAGATTTATACATTTATTAATTCAATCTAAACATTGAATTAATGCATCTTATTTTCTATTAAATTAAAATTTCAATCTAAAAATCTTTATATTCTGCATAAAACAGATCAGATGGTCACCCTACCCATATCATTGGTTCTTTAAAAAAAGGTATCAAATGAAAAAGAGGTTGTTGTTATTTGATGCGATGCGCCAAATCCCATTTTATTTTTTTTTTTATTTCATATTGTATTGTATTCGTAAATCTAATGACAAACAAAATATAAGAACACAATGGTCAAGAGAAAACAAGAATAAGTCAATAACAAGAACATCTACAACGACACAACACCTGTAAGGTAGTTTCCTTATTTGTATCTTGAGAATGAGTCATTTGTGGGTGACATATCTATCGTTTTCGGAGATCCGGATGTTAAGGTTTTCGTTCCGTTTGTTTTTCTACGTGACCTGAATTTGTTGTCGAAACAAAACCAACAAATTCTTTCACTGAATTCAATGACGACAAGATGTTAATGACTTTTAATAAGATTAAATTGACGGATAAAATTTGAAAACAAAAAAAAGGAAAGAGTTATGATTCGAGAGTCAAAGATAGTTTTTTAAATACATAAACACTATCAACATTGGTGTTTAATTTCTTGTTAATACTTGAGAAACATAAATGTTTTTGGTATTCCAATGAAAATTCGATAAACATGTTTAAAAACATGTTGTTGATATTTTAAAATTTTTGAAATATATACACTTTAATATTTTTCATTTTCTTAGAGAGATTACAAATTCTGCCATTGTGGAAAGCATACATTTCTATTGAGACTTTTTGTTGATATATATGTAGGTACAATAATATCAAAAACAATGTTTATGTAATCGTACCACAAGGAACATATGAGAACATTTGTTATATAAGGTGATATAAGAGTTAGAATACTCTTTGAACCATGCAGCGTTTAATCAAATCAAGGAGTTGTGTTTATCAATGACTTTTTAGTATACGGAATCAAAAGCAACTCACATAAGACAGAAACTAGAGGTGCAGTTCACATTAAATAATTATAAAGATTTCAGGAGTCGAAGCCAGATATTTGCAGATGCTGCTCTAGCAAATTTCTTATACCATTAGTGAGATAATTATATTTACATTCTCTTGTGAAGAAAATGAACCGAGCAAAAAATAAAAAACTCTCTGAAACCGAATACGAAAACAGGCCTATTTCATTGTTGCTTTATTTTTCAAAAGTCAACTCCCCAGTTTTTTTTAGAACAAATAATCTTATTTGTAATATAAACAATCTGGTTTCAGGCCTAAACAAAGCTGTATAACTGCGTTGATAAAAGTATCGGATGATATACGAAGTTCAGTCAGTAATGACTTAGTAACTTTTTTAACCTTCTTGCACTTCTCTAAGGCCTTCAGTACCATTGACCAGTCGCTTTTAGTATCAAAATTTTAAGACTTTTTTAGTTTTACTGATCGTTCAGTTAATTTAAAAAATATTCATGTCTATTACAGAATTCGCAAAATGTTACTCCCGGTGAGTTGACTTGATTCGCATCCGCTGTAAAACTCAATTATGAAATTCGTCGGATGAACTACATTGTCGATTTCTTAAATTACCTTATCATTTATGAACTTTCGTATCGACACTGTCAGCAACAAACATTTATTCAACTGGCCTAGGCTGTGATAGTAGTATCGTTTTCGATCAACGAAATCAAGCATCGTTGAGAGTGGTTAGTACGAAGATGGAGGACGGTTCAAAACCAACCGTGTGCTCTTTTTTTTTTTTTTTTAGATTTCTTGCTCTCTGGTTGCGTTGCTATTTGTGCGTTTTCTATTAAAATTTGTTAAACAAACACTTTAGCATTCAGTATGATAAGCTTTTGACTTAAATTTTTGTACTCTCCATTGTTTATTTTCGTTTAATCAAAAATTCACTTCAGATTCGTCTCGAAATTGGTGCGAATGTATAATAATAATAGAAATTGTATGGAGTGCGAATGGATTGCGAAATCTGTAATACCATATAAGTTGAACAAAATGTCAGTGGTGCAGGGATTGTTACCGACATTCGTTCAACTTTCATTCGTCGGATTCAGTAATAGCAAAAGTTTGGAAATGAATTGAAATTGTCACTTTAGCTCATTCGCCGAATTCTGTAATAGGGGTGATTATTTGTGCGGTAAGAAGCAATCAGTATTTAAGAGTAGTTCCTCAGGGATCTATGTTAGGTCCACTGCTTTTTACAATATTTATAAATGATTTACCTCAATGTATTAGACAAGAAAATATGCATTTGTATTCTGATGATATACAGCCTTATTTTTCTTCCAAACTTTTTTTAAGTGAGGATAGTGTCTTTAGGCTTTATTCTGATCTGGAAAGCATAGTAGTATGGGCTGAAAGAAATAGTTTACTAAAAAATCTAACTGTTTAGTTGTTTATAAAAATAAACTTGCTACTTTCTATTTGTTACTCTTTGAAATATTCCAATAGAATATCTCGATGAAACCAAAAACTTAGGTATCTAGCTGAACACCACGATTAGATGAGGTGATCATATTCTAGGGAAAGTGTACTGGAGCCTCTCCTTGTCAAAGTTTTATACACCCTTTCTCAAAAAATTGAGGCTAGTCAGAGCACTTACAGTTCCATATTATTACATAGGGTTGCCAAATCACTTCTTGCAGAAAACTTAAAATTGCATTCAACCATATACATATATGTCATTACGTTTATGACCTTAAGCAGTTCGATCATGTTTCAGCTTACACACAAAACATACTTGGTTGTACCTTAATCGTAGATACATATATACGAGATACCGATGTACATTGGTTTCGAATTTTCGAATATCATAATGGGAGGCAAATATAGAGCCGGGTAAAACATTCCACATTCGTGTAGTGCGGCTTAAAAATTTTGTAGCTTCATACTCGTATTAAACTATCTTTTATTCTTCCAATTTGTATACTTTTACAACTTTAAAGATTCAACAATCTAATATAAAGGATTTGAATTTAAAATAAAATGAAATGAAACTGAAATTAAGTTCAGTATGTAATAGTTAAATTTTAGTTTGAAGGACATTCTTTTCAATTTCTACAAAATAATATTCTGCAGCATAAAATTCTAAGAACGATCAATTCTATAGGTACATGTTTAGTTGTATTTATTTGCCATCAGGTCTATGACTCAAATCCAACCTAGGATCGGTCTTACAAAAGAACATAGGTAAGACACAAAAACCATCCATAATTATTGGCAAATAATGTGGACTGACACTTCTCCCAAAGTGGCGCCAAGCCCTAGTTTTTTTTTTTTTTTTCAAATCAACCACCCATGGAGTAAGGCAAGCAAAAAGGTACACCACCTTCACTAAGCAGAACCTTGCACTATAATCGCATTAAATTACACAACACTATAAGTCCAACAACTGATTCAACACTCATTCTACACGCTACAAATCTTTCTATATCGAGATATCGAGATACAATATCCATAGCAACAACAAACTCAATTTGCATTTATCAGGCATCAATAAAAAAACTATAAAATAAATAAAATAAAAAAAAAAAAAAACTTATATCACAGTTTGAGCAAGCTAAGCTCCTTGTATCCAATCCACCCACTGGCTAGAGCTAGCTAACTAGATACATACCTAGAAAGGCTTGGACAGGGTGTTAGGTTGGAGAACCCTTGAGAAGTTATTGTATTGTCGTGGATCGATTTTATTTCTTTCAATCGCTGCGCTGGTAGTGTAGTTGTACCCCGCGAATAAAGTAGGTAAATGAGTTATGTTTTTTACCATACATGGGTAGATTCAAGAAGGAAAAAAAATTTACAAAATCCATTTAGAAAGTATATTCAGTTTTTTTTTGTTGTTTCTTAGTTGCAAAGCACTTTTTTATGACTTTAAGTAGCAGTTAAGCTACAAGCGATAATCCACACAAAGTGCAGTCGAGCCAATAAAGAAAATACCCAGCCATCATCAAGAGAAAAAAAAACATACGGAGGGGTATTTTCAGTTGTGGTTTTAAACAATTTATAATGCTAAAGATTTAAGATTAACAATAACAAAGCTAGTTAGACTTGTCTTGTCTTTAAAACAATGATTTAAAAAAAAATAAATGAAAAAGTAAAAAAAAATTGAAAGTCACGAAGGTTTTTTTTTCTCTAATTTGAATTTCCACACATTTCCCGGGAGATATTTTTTCGTGAAATTGGATACCTGGACAGAAAAATTAGTGAAATGATTTGTTAAGTCGAGAGAAAAGTTCATTGAATATGTGCGCGGTGCGCGGTGGGAAATGTATATGATTATTAAATTATTGAATTAAGTGGATACAATTTCATTATTACTGGATAGTAATAAATTGGTGGCGAATGAATAATTTTTTGGAGTAAATTAATTCAATTAATAGGAAGTAAGAGTAAGTTGCACTGTCAGCACTTTTGTTAAAATCGGATTGTTTAGATTTAAGGAAAAAAAGAACGAGCATTTTGTAAATGAAAAGTAAGTAGCTTTTACTGAATTACATCATTTGAAGTCAGCTCTTTGGGGTTTAATCAAGTCAAGTTTAGCCAATAATGTCTGGGGCTGAATAGCTTAGATTATGGATGGACGTGAGTTATGCCCTCCTTATAAGACATGTTAGGAACAAAAGAAATGTGTCCTTATGTTAAAAGTAAGTAATTCAGTTTTATGCAAATTAAATAGTAAATTTTTTTAAACCTAATGCAAATTTTTTATATTATTCAATTCCTTTCTAAGGACCCGAAAAAATTGTTCACTAAGGCATAACTTTCAACTAGTTACCTCTGTACCGAGTTCCAACCCAATGATTGCATTTCGTGACGTACGTATAGAGAATACTAGACTCTCCGAATGTCTAAAATCTTGCACGTGATGTGTGGATCTAAGGACCCAAGGAAATCGTTCACTGAAGGCTCGCACAACTAGTTGTCTCTGTACTGAGTCCCATGTCAATGATTACATTTCGTGACATAAAAATAACGCAAGCTTAACTATCTGAATATTATGAGTCTTGAATATAGAGTTTTTGTTTTTTTCTTTAGGACCTTGGGAAAATTTCGTCGGTAAAACTGAAGTGTTTTTTATGTTGAATTTCTATTTAGCAAATTGTTGACTCTCCAAGATACTATCTTTCTTGGCATCCAAAGAAATTTGTCTTTATGTTTCAAATGAATCCAAATACGAAGGGTTAAATATTGAAATTTTTGTACCACATAGTTTTGTTAACTAAACTGCTTTCATTGGACTCAGCACATTGTTGTTGAATTTCTTTCTTAGGACCCAAAGAAATTTTTCACTGAAGCACCGAGTTCCAACCCGATGACTTCGTGACTTACGTATAGCCAATACTAGACTCTCCGAATGTCTAAAATCTTGCACGTGGAGTGTGGATCTTAGGACCCAAAGAAATTACAGAAGTCTAGCACATCTCTCAACTAGTTAGTTGTTTCTGTACTAAGTTCCATATCAATGAGTTAATTTCGTGACTTACAAATAACGCAAACTTGACTCTCCGAATTTCCTGAATCTTAAATGTTGAGAATTTTTATTAAGGACCCTAGGAAAATTTTGTTGAAAAAACTGATTTGATTTTTATATTGAATTTCTATTTAGCAATCTAAGGGTAAGAGTAAGTTAAATATTGAAATGTTTGTATCTCTGACCCTGACCCTTTGGACTTAGGAATTAGTTGTTCAATTTCATTCTTAGGACCCAAGGACATTTTTCGCAGAAATTTTACTCTCTTCAGTACTGAGGATCTTGTTACTGCATTTCTTGATTTTTGAAAACATACTCAAGGTTTGTAATTTTCTTTCTCAGGACCCACAAAAATGTTTCACATATGTTTGTATGTGCTTCATCCACTGTACATCGACATAAAACCTAATTTGGTGGAGCGATTTCCTATAGATTTCGTACATTAAATTTTTTTTCGAATTTTTGTTTAAACTTATATTGAACGGTTAAGAAATAGTCTAGGTTTTGGATTATTTCTGCATATTTCTTCAATGACTTTGAACCTTTTCATGCTTGTCCACGACAATAAGACAATCTTATTAAGCTAATACTTAATGTCTTCAATGCTTGACCACATTATAACCTTAGCCCCAATTCACAAGATCAAGTTCATGCCATCCAGAACTCTGCATGTTTGTTTACTGTATTTCTTTCTTAGGAGCAAAAGATATTTGTTCCCATATTTCTTCTAAAGTCAAAGTTATTCTTGCCCATAGTTTAGTTTGGATACAGCATAAAAGGTATTCTCAATTTGTTCATAACTTAGCTTATGTGAATATTTACTATTCTTACGTTAAGCGTTAGATAATATTAATATTTTGTAAGATAAACGGATAACGAAATCATGACGCATGACTTACCTACTCGAAGGAAAAAAAGAAGAAATATATGTCAACCAAACAACTTAAATCTCTCGAATATATCCCACCCGTCAAATCCGTCAAAATGGTGATTTTCAATCAAGTCTGTCGCAATGCAAGGCAAAAAAATTGTCAAACAATCAATTCTAATGTTGGATGTGGTTTTCATTCATGAAAATTTATAAATTCGCAATCAGATCTGAGAAAAATGATTCTTCTGCCGCCGCCGCTGCCAGTTCCAATAGTTTTATCGTCTCAACAGGAATATGAACATTTTACTTTAGGTTTCACAAACTTCAAACATCACTCATTATGTGTTCATTGGATGCCACAGCCTCTGCCAGAGTCGGATTGTTGAAACACAATCGCTCCAACTCTTAAAGGCCCACCTTGGTTTCAAAATTTAATGTTAGATTTTGTTCAAAGTCCTAGTTCAGTTTTTGATTGCGAGATAATTCGAGTTTTGGAAGTAACTCAGACCCAAAAAAAAAGTCAGCTTGTCTCCAAAGATTTTAAATATTGAAACAAACGAATTCGATTGCTTTCCAGAGGGCCATAGCATTCCTTGATCCAGCCATTACCATTGCGTGATGATTTTTATGATGATCATGATCATAGCTTGCTAGCATATTTCCAAACAATGAGCGATGTTCATGTTTAGATACTTATTTTGTTGTATATATCTATTTCTTTGCAAAAAGGTAGGTGGGATAGCAAAAGTTAGGTATTGAATTGAATTGAGTATGCAATAGATTGAATATCCATCGGATCCTATCCAATTAACCTAAAAATGTCAAATGCATGGGGTAAATGCATAAATCCGGCAATTTCATTGTCTGTAGATACACATTTGAAATGTGTAGATACTTTTTTATTTTATGTTTATTTTGGTTTTGAATCTAGGTACATACATACATACATATATGTATATATTGATGGTGATTATTTTCTTCCCTATACAAAAACCCCCAATGTGTGGGGGTTTTTTCGCTTAGACTTGTAGTTCCAGAAATGGAGAAGGTGAAAAAAAAACATATTTATCTATTTTACAAACCTCTCACTCCATATATGACACTGCCTGCTGCTGTGCGGGTTGTGTAGACAAAAAAAAACAGCAACAAGAAATAGGTCCGTCTGTCGTTAAAAAGTTTGTCTCTGTCTCTTACTATAAGGCTTCCATCGCGCGCCGCTGCCGGCTTACTGGAACGGGAATAGGTACATAATTCCAGTTCGTTTGTTGGTCTTTATACCTTAAGGCCACCTACATCTACACTTTTTTTTTTGTCATCAACTGTTTTCACAGAGAGAGTCTTTATATAGGTTAAACTTTTTGCTGCTCTAGACAGTTGAATTCAATAATAAATCAAATCACAAGGCATGAGTTTTTGTTTTATTGTTCGTAAAAATGATGAAAAATTATTATTGATTTAAAGGCTCTTGAGAATATGCATGCACGTGGCGTTGTAATTTAATTGGAGCATATTTTTCAAACCAAAAACTTCCTTTTGTTGTTTGACGAAAAGTCGATGTTAAAAACAAATAGGTAAAGTAAAGTTAATAAATTATAATCCGCAGGTATTTTTGGTCTTAGGATTTTTATGGCATTTTTTCTTCAATTTTCCACACACTAAAGGGGCTTTAACTACCCTAAAAAAATGTTTGGGCACAGTGCAAGCGTTTAGAAAATTATGAGATGAAAGATGATTTAAATGGAGACACGTAAATTGGTTTTTTAAATGTCTGAATATCGCAATAGAAGGGAAATAGTGAGTCGCGGAAAGTATTCCACATTCGTGTAATAGGTTAAGGAAAGAATCTCTAAACTTAACAGTACATTCGAAGTTGGGTTCAAGAATAAATTGATGGGCATTCGTTAAAGTGTGAGTATTAAGGTTCAATTGTTTATGGGGAGGAATCTAACTGACTAGTTCACTAGAATACTCTTTATAAAAGTAACGATAAATCAATGAAAAACCTGAAACATTGCGGCAGTGTTCGAGAGATACAAATGTTTCTATTTTCTGTTTTTAATTCAATCCATCCTTGGGTTCTTGGAGTACATGCTCAAACATGAGACTTCTGCTCAAGCTTTAGATGACTATATGCCTTAAAGCTTACAGCCAGATCAGATGGGGTTAAAAATTTCTTGCATCTTCGACAGAAACTTAAGGACTTGCAGCGTTTTTGGTGACGTCGAATACGTGGTCGTTCAACACAAGGCATTATCGTTTACTTCAGTCCTCCTGTATTAAAGGTTATAGATAAAGATTGTTTTCTTTTTTTCAGGGAAAATGTATGCCACAAGGTAGGGAAGGTTCACCACGAGCTGTTTTGTCTTAGTTTTGTTAAACAGCGTAAAGTTTTAAAACATTTTATTAAACTGAAAATTTTAGGCTTTTCAAATTTTCCCTATTACAAAGTTTCGCTTATCATAAAGTTACAGGTATAAAAAGCTTTTAATACCGACATCTCTCTTAACAAATGAAAAAAAGCATTTATTAAGTATGACCTAAGGCTAACTTTAGTTTTTAGTACTTTGATTTCTAAATTCTTCAAAAAAAGTCAGTTATCTTAATAAGAATAATGAAACCCTCTTCATTTTGAAAAAAGATGTCTTTATGATGTGAAAAGCTAAACAAAATTTATGGTTTTGGTCATTCGTAAAGAAAATCAAAAACTCCACCCCTTTGTCGGTTCCCACGCTCATCTACAATGATAATCCTGTTGTTAGTTCCATAGATAAGGCTAATTTGTTTGTAGAACTATTTGCTAAAAATTCTTCTATGCCCGATAGCGACATGAATCCACCGGTTCTTGAAAATGTAAACTTTTCAATGAGAAAAATTTATTTTCGCACCTGAGCAGTCGCTAGAATATTAAAAGATCTCTATATTCACAAATCTACTAGCGCGTATGGTATATCACCCATCGTTCTGAAGAAATGTTCTTCCACATTGTCAAAATCACTGCGCAAACTTTTGTATCTTTCTTAATCTACAGGGTACTTCCCAAAGAGTTAGATCCACTGGTGATTTGATGGCATATTTCACTGTAAAGTGGAACCAATCCTTACATCTTTTTGGAGAAAATAAGATCATTGCGCTTGATATTTCTAAGGCATTCGAAAGAGTCTGGTATCCTGCTCTTTTATCAAAAATGGGTGCGTTTGGTACCGATGTATCTCTTATTCTTTGGATTAGTAATTAAATTACCTTTCTGACCGTTCAATTCAAGACGTTTAGGATGGTTTCAAGTCTGAAGTTCGTTAAATAAATGCTGGTGTCCCCCAAGGCTCTGTGCAATTCCTTGTTCTTTGAATATTGAATTGCAACGGCAATATATGTTGAGCTCATTAAATTCCGATCTAAATAGCATCGTTAAATGGGGTATTAAAAATCGTGTTGAATTTAATGCTTCTAAAACTCAGAGCTGATTTTTTGTCATTAAAGCGGAATATTCCCCCTATACCCCTATTCATGGATGGAGCTTGCATCATAGAAACTGAAAAGCTATCAGTTCTTGGTATGTGTATTACTGACCACCTTTTGTGGAATGACCACATTTTGGATATTGCTAAAAATGCGGCCAAATGCTTAGGTTTCCTAAGACGATGTGAAAACTTTTTCTCCCCCTCTGATCAGGCCACAGTTTATAAGGCTTATATACGTCCTAAACTAGAATACAATTCTCATATCTGGGCTGGTGCATCAAAAACATCTTTACAATTACTAGACAGAATCCAGGGGCCAAATTACCGCATCAGTTATCGAGTAATACGTGACTGAATTATGTGAGTTTGGCATTACCGCTTACGTTATCGAGCAATAAATTACTCCAATTTGACATTTTCATTCGATCACTGATGGGACTCACTCACTCGTCACTGAAGCGGTAATTCGGCCCCAGAATAGAGCTTTAAGGCTGATAGGTGACAGAGTAATTCCCGAAACAATTGTTTCGCTGGAACATTGTCGAAATGTCTCTTGTCTATCACTGTTTTATCGTTATTTCTATAAACAATGTCCTATTGAAATAGCGAGTTGCATTCCCCCCCTAAAAAAAATTTCACCGTAATACTCGTGCCGCAGGGAATGCTCATCAATATACCCTTGAGCCAAACTTTGGACGCACAGTTAAGTACAGAGATTCTTTCTTTTGCCATACGACTCGAATGTGGAATTCCTTAACCGACTCTGTTTTTCCTCCCCATTTAATGTCCAGAAATTTAAGACGAATGTACATCGGTTTCACCTACTCAATCCTCCCACTGTTTCCTAAACGCTCGCACTGCGTTCAACCAACATTGAAAGGGTAGTCATAATCCCTTGAGTGCGCGTTAATTATAAAAAAATGAAATTTAAAAGTTTCTGGCTTATGACTTAAGCAGCTTTATTTTATATATTTAAATCCCGCTTTTCTCAATACGGCTTTGATGTTCATATTAATTAACTTAAGATCGAAGTGTTTGTTGGTGGTATATAAGAATATGTCATTCTATAATCCATAATCCGCATAAAACTGGTTATTTTGAGTTTGAATTTGACTTTCACCTCTATTCAAGTCCAAAATCAATAGATATTAATAACCAACCAAGATTTTTTCGGTCACAATAATCAAGGAGTCAAAAATCCAGCTACATTATCAAACCTAACCTCTTGCAAAATCATATAATTCAAGAATTTAGCAAACTCTTTTCATGGACTTTCGAAACTTTCTAAAGCGCCAAATTTTGTACATTTTTTTGTTTAACATTTAAAAGCCAACCTTTCTCATTCTTCAAAATCAGTTCAATTATATTTTTCATCTAACCCTTGAGACTTTTATAATGCTTAATTAAAAATTTAAACTTGCCGCCACCACCACCTCATTTCCGATCCATAAATTCATTTAACCAACAAGAAATACAAACAAAAAATTGTATCTTGTTAGGAATATTGTTGTTGTTGTTGATAGATCTCTTTTCTTTCACTCTGTGATTCCGCAGAAAGCTCTTAAGAGTATTGTAGACAAATTTTCACTTTGAATACAAAAATATGGAACAAGATGTGTTTCCCACGTTTGTTTGAGTCACGTTTTTTTTATCGGCTTTTATGTTGTTAACCTTCTATATAAGTCTTCTTCAGTTTTTTTTATTCAGCAATACTTATTTAAATTGTTAAGATTGTATACGTTCATCATTTACTATTGACAATCTGCTTTGACTTTTTGATATAATGCTCTTTACAATCAAATACAATCTAATCAATTTGAAGTTTTGTTTTATTGGTGTTGTTGTTGATAATGTTTCATTAAAATATGATTGTTGTCATCGTTTGATGATGATCACCGTCTTATTGTAAAAATGACTTTCTTTTCACTTTCAAATTGTGTATTGAATGATCAATTTTCATGCTTAAGGTGCAACTTTGATTTTAGAGTAAGAAAAAATTACAAACATGACGCTACCTTGCGGTACTCCATTTGTAATAATTTCACCATCGGATTGAATTTACGTGAACAGAGGCGACCTTCAATTTTCTACCGAGTTCGAGTGGCTATAACGAGAAATACTTTTCACTAAAAGAGATAATCTTGAAGAACTTTTCACTTTCTCGCAAATTAAAAGAACAGACAAGAAAATATTTTCTTTTTTAGGTGGAAGTGGCTGGTAAGAACTCCTGAATGACAATCCGACACAATAACTATAATATTTGTTTTCAAACTTTGTTATATACTTGGCTTCATGACATAAGCCAAGTATCAGCCTTGTGTTTGACAACAAAAGTGCGAAATTGTTTTAAGAAATGGCGTATTCTCAAAATGGTTCTTTGAGCAGAAGAATATTTTTAATATGTCCTTCACCAAATGGCTTTATCTCTCATTCGAAAATGTCAAAACCTTCACTTTGATGAAATAGACATTTGTAGATTTATTTTTAAAAGAAAGAACTGGTATTAACTGTCATGTATAAATATAAATAGCAAGATTATCCTCATTGAAATTACACTTTCAAACTCAATATTGAGATCAATATTCTTTTTTTTTTCATAAAACGATTCTTAATATTTTTGCTTTACAATTTGACATCTGTCAATATAATTAGAAGCATGGCTATCACTTTTGTCGTTAATAGATTCATGAGGTTACAAACCACAGATTATCCGTGTTATTTTGTTCACCCTGCTTATATAAATTAATTTTTGTTGTAATAATTTCACTTATCAAAATATAAAGGTCCCATAATGCTACCTTGTGGTACTCCAATTAATTTATTTCTCTCTTTATTATAAAGCACTTCATGACACATTTTTTTATAAATATAATTAGGTTAAACATATGAACTTTTAAGTTTTATTTTTATTTTGAAATCAAAAATGAAAACAGTAAATGCATTTTGAAAGAACAAAAGACCTTCAAAAACCCAACTATCCAACGAAATTTTACCTTCTTTTTTTAAATTTTTATGGGTCATTGTTAATTTTATCAAACATGAATATAATTTCTCTTCCTCTTCACATTGGGGCATAGTTAAATATTTGTATACATATAAATCTATACTCTATTAAATGTAATTTAAGTTCCTGCTTTTAAAAATTTGCTAAAACTCAGTAGAGCGTTCAATTTTTGTTTGTATATTATGATGTACCTATGTACCTATGTATGTATCTTGCTGCACAGATAGATTTTTTTTAATTTGTATTTTGTAGTGAGTAATGTTCAATTAAGTTTGATAGTCCGTTTCGACTTGGCTTAATAGAAAATTATACGGTTATTCCATGATGATGATAGATACAAAATAAAATGAAGATACATTTTTTTAGCTTTTTTTTGTTGGAACATTTATTCGGGTTTTGTTTATTTTTTTCTAATATATTTCTTGTTCATCCATCCAGTGCGAAGATTGCTTTTGAAATACTTATTTTGGATATTTCCTGGCTCTTCCCACGCAATATTTTTAAATTGACTGCAAACATTTGGCATGTGTATGGATGGCAATTTTTTGCTTTGAAGTAATTGAAATATTGGTAGATATAAATTATTGAGCTGATGAGCAAAAATAATCTTAAAACAACTTTTTCTTAACACCGATTTTATTATATGTCACCTGGATATTCTAAAGAATGTTTAAATCCAATCTATTTTGAAGCAGACAAATTAGTAAAATATACTAAGGTACTCAATTAAAAATGCAGACCATTAAATGTACATACTTGGTGTGAGTGAAACTTCATATACATATTTGCAAAATTGAAATCCTCATAAACATTCCAATGCAAAAATCAAAACAAATTGCCATCATTAAAAACCGTTCATTAGTCTAATAACTCCCATCATCACGGCCATCTTGTGTCTTGATATTCCGGCGCATTTAAATGATTACAATATTATTATATGCTTACAAATTTCTTAGAAGATATTTATCTTCATTACCGGTGGTAAATGAAGCAAGACTCATATTTCATGCACAGTTCTAGTCGTCGAGACCCGCACCTAATTACAAACTAGTTACCAGATAATTCATTTCTAATCACTTCCATTCACACAAACGCATATAAAATATAACTGCAACTGCAACTGCACAGCACACGCCCATGGCTTTTAAGATACTATTTCGCTAAAAAGATATTTATAAATAAAAAACATATAAAACGCCCAACATAACCTGATTCAATTAATTCTCCACCTGTTAAATAATCGCACTATTCAACAACTAGTATATTCATTTAAACCGTCATACAGTGGAACATAATTATTTAAAAACTGGAATTAAATATAGCACATGAGAGTATAAATTATGTTCAATCGGCTGGCTGACGTAACAGGGTTATTGCTTACTCGATTTGATGACACGCCCACAAAAAGTATTCCGGGCATTCCCTCATTTCATATCTACTGCTTTTGATAACTTTCAATTTTTAACAATTTATTAATAAAATGAAAATATAAACATAATTTTAAGAACCTAGGAGATACGGTCAACGCCACGCCCACTTTTGTCAAAGGTTATATTTCTTAACAAAATGCTTCCACTTTAAGTTAATCTTAATTAGTTATTTTGAAATAAATTATCATATCATATCAATTAAGCTGACTTCAATAAATTAAAAAACACGAAAAAAACAGATGAAAGAATGTTGAAAAATTAATTACTTCTTTGTCTTAATTTATTCCAACTACCGCATTGGATGCCCTACTATAGGGTACGTCTTTCAACAGGTAGATAGATACCTTAAGTCTAAATCGCATCTAGCGCAACTTTGTATATCTATGTTAAGATATTTTTCCTCTTTTCACGCAATGGCTAAATACTAACGATGGTATTTAAAATTGTTGCAATAGGTATATCATTTAAGATACATTTATAAAAGTAATAAATAAATAAACCGCAACAACTAATAAGTCTATAACTAAATGTATCTTATTTGCTCCCATAAAATAAAATCCGGTTCAATTACAATTGGTAGACAGACAGGCGCAGCCCAGCAGACAAAGTGAAAGTAGTAAATAAGTTAATCACTCATTGGTTTTTGTACTTATTATATCTTTTATAAAAAAAAACGTAATATCTACAAAAAACGACTCTTATTTTACACCGCAGGGTATTTTCTACAAATGAATCTTTTGTTTAGAAAAAAAAAATTGACAGCAACGAAACTCGCTTAAGAAAAGGCTCAGATACATTTGTCGTGGTTTTGAGGCGCGTCAAAATTGTTAAGCTTTCAGATTTTCAAATTTATTAAAAGAAGTTATTTCTGCACAAATATCTTCCAATCAAAATTAACAGAAAAAAAAAATAATATTAAAATTGTTATTGATTGTTGAGGGATTTTGTATAAACTTAATTTTTTTTTTGTTCACCTTTCATATCAGAGAGCAGCCTTTTAGAAAGGCTTCGAATTTCATGTGAGGTAATTTTCTTATTTTTTTTGTTTAAAAAGATAATAAATAAATAAAATTACTTAAAGCAATATCTGCATAACACTTTTGTGTTTAGGGTTGAATGAAACTGAAAGTGTTTTCCGCCTTACGTGTATTATTACGAAGCTTTTTTTTTTTTGATGAGGTTTTTACTTTCTTTGATGATTTATTGAATTACATTTTGCATTTGATTGAAATTAAGTTGAATTTGTTTGGATTGAATAACACAAAGGTTCAAAATGCCGCTTTTAAGTGGTTTGTTGTGATGATATGTTGATATCGATGACACATTTTATGGTTAAAGGGCAAATGAGGTTATGAAAATCAATTAAAACAGTTTATTATAAAATCGTGACAAACATTACATCTGTCGTTTTGTTTTAATTATTTCAAAAGAACGTGCTAAAAATTGTTTTTTTTTTTTTAGCTTAAACGATTTTTTTTTACCTGAAAATTATAATAAGCATTTTTTGCTCTGGTTGAAGAGCAGTTTATATATTCCATTACTTCATTTTGGGTGAGTAAATCGTGGTAGCAACAAAATATTTAGAAAAAACTTTAAAATATACAAAGGTAAGGTTAGTTTAGGTATAATTAATCTTGTAACCATCACACTTAGATCAATGTAGATCTGTTTTGAAATTGAGCAATTGTATTGAAACCTATGATAATCCTATGTCATTCAAGCCTGTTGGTTCTCATCGCTATGGTTTTCGTACGGTAAGAGTACCACACACTAATATTGCCAAGTTTTTTTTGAAGATATCCACCGACAAAAAAAAAAGAATTCAAGCGCTGATGAGTTTCAACAAGCTATAGCCTGAAATGTCGGAGGGAACTTCTAAGTCATTGAAAAAATGTCTGTCGTCACATAATATCCTGATTGAAGAGAGACAGACGCCTTTTAAAGGCGTTAGATACCATAGATATTCCAAAACTAAACTTCAAAATTGATAAAAATAATCTGTCAAAAGTCATGTTTACCAAAATACCCTTTTTTCCTTAAAGCCTTGTATACAGTTCTTCAAAAAAAAAACGAATGCATTTCTTATGGTAGTTTTTTCCCGAAAAAAAACGTTTTTCGTTTCACCAGTCATCCGAACTGTAAAACAAAATCGGAAAAAAAAATTTATACTCACCACGATTTTTTTTCAGGCAAAACAATGTGCATCCCATTGTTTTGAGGAAAAAAACTTACAGAAATTTTTTCATGAGAAACATTTTTTTTTTCACCACTCATTTTTGTTTTATTCAAAAAGAACTATATACTAGGCTTAAAAAAATAAACTTACGATGATTAATTAACCGGGAACAACGCAGGATTTCAATCAAATACGCCAGTATATTTACGGTTTTCCAATAAGGGTGTGACAACTTAATTTTTAAAATACAACGGAAAATATTTGAGATAATCAAAAATTAAAATATTGGTTTGAAGTACATTAGAAATATTCATGAAGAGAATTCGACGTGAGGTTTGCAGTGGTTGATTCGTTGAACACAATTTTTTAAAACTCGGCCACGCTCATTGACATAAGTCATGATTTTAACGTAGCCTTATAAAAAAAAGTCTACAATTGTTTTACCGCATCCAATCGATAGGACCATTTCTCCATATAACACGTTTATCAAATAGAGTTTTCAATAAGTCGTTTGTTACTCCCGCTGTGAGGCTTTTGGCATCGTGTCGTGTTAAAACTACATATCATTAATATATAGTTCACATAATTGTTCAAATAAATACCGTTGTAAAATGTGTCTGTAGCGATCTCCATTGACTGTAACGTGACAGTCATTTCCATCAACGAAAAAAGAAAAACGCCCAATAACACCACTGGCATGAAAACCACAACATACAGCTATTTTTTGTAGTTTAAGTGGTGTTTCTTGAAGCATATAATGGTCTTCACCTGACCAAGAATTCATTTTTGATGAAATCTTTAAACCAAAAATGAGGTTCATCACTGAAGAAAAAAAATTGGCGTTAACGCTTTTAAAGATTCCGTCTACGAATCAGAATTTTGCAAATAAATTTAAATTTTTTGTAAACGTTCTTCATTCATGGACTTCCCAATGTGAAAACATTCAGTAAAAGAAGCGTTTTTAATGTTTTTACTGAATGTTTTAACATTGTCAGTTTGGTCATGGGTTTAAGAGTGCGTTCACAGTGATAGTTCAAATTTCTCAAATCCCAATTGGAAAACTCTTTAAAAGTAAAAAAAATATAAAAATAAAACTATAAAGGGAGAAGTAAAAGTAAAAAAAGATTAATATTTCTTATACAAACATCAAAAGTCGTATTTATAAACCAATTTCAAAGATGTCTAGTTTATAAGCATTTTTCACCGAAATTAATGTTCTAAATATTTTCTTAGGTTGTTACTTTCAATGAGTCAAGTTAAAGCAAGTTTCGTGTTTACAATTATCTAGTTTTTTTTTTTTTTGAATTAAATGAAAAGTTCTTTGAACGTACCCAAAAATTCATTCAAATTCATTTATTCAATCGCAGATGAATGATTACAGGTTTGTCTCTGAAAAAATATCAACAGAGATGAAACCATTTAGACGAGGAATAGCTGCACAACACTGTCTAAGGGGATAGTTATAGCTTTCATTGAAATGCATGTTTATTTCCATTTTTAATAAATGAAGCTCATTAGTAGTAGAATTTTTTTACTCTAAGAAATACACTTTTATTATCTCACTGATAGAAACTAATTTCAATGAACAGCTGATTTTCGGGTTTTTAATTTGGAACACAAAATCGTTCCACTGAATGTGTTCGATTCTCTTTCTATTTTCAAATGTCAGTTTTGCTTTTAGTGATCAACTCTAACCTCAAATACCTAGAATTGGTTGTTATCAGTCACTGATCTTGGCTTGTCAAAAAAATAATGTTCCAATGATTCATTTCAATGAAAGCTATAACTGGGTATTTAAGAGTATTTTAAGGGACTGGTTATAGCGATGAGGAAAAGGCGTCAGATAATTAGATAATTTATTGTGATATCATACGATTTGAAATATAAAAACTGTACGAATAATGAGAAATAACAAAAAAAACTTTTCTTTGAAACAAAGTATTTTTTCTTAAAAAAGAATCTATTAATCTTATTGATAAGGATTCTTTTTCCATATCAGTATAAAATGGAACAATTCGTTCCTCCTATGTTTGTTTCACTGACAGCAGAAAAAAACCGATGCATTCTGCAATGGTAATATATCCGATTGAAATATTATTGATGAAATTAAAACCAGAGTTGTCAAGGAACAGATGACAGCTTTTCAACTGAATTGACATTTTTGTTCGCTTTCATTCTGTTTCAACTTTTCCTGATATTTTTTCTTGTTCGCTAGATATAACTTACTTTATTGTTTCAGAAGTTTTAAAAATTGTGTAATTTTATAATTCTTCAATAAAAAACAACAAAATTTTGACACATAAAATTTAATGTTGATTTCTTATATTATGTTCACGTATTTAATTTATGTATTATTATTATTATGTAAAATGTGAAACATTTTTCACCTGTCATCTATTACTAGTCATTTATCCTTATATATAAATATATGAGATTATATCCACATTAATAAAATTATGTGACCTAATTTTTGAAACAGCATTTCTGACATTCTTTGATAAATTTTTGAACAATCAACTCCATTTCTCACGAATCTCAATATTCAACATATCAAAATGAATTTCTTTTCGAAAGAGGGTAAAAGCTATAATTAACTAAGTCCATAAATTCCAAATGACCTTTCTCTCTTATAAAAGATTTAAAATACACATTGACAAGTCAACCTGACCACCTTGCATTAATCCAATCTCACCACGTGGTCCCAGTAACAATTTAACATACATACATAATTTACACTACAAGTCACTTGATTGAAGTTCAATTTTCTTGTTGCAGTCTTTGTTTGTATTTTCAATTTAAAACTACTCAAATTAAATTTGTATGTCGTTGTAAACTTATTCACAAAATAAAACTATCCTTTCTGTGAACCGATAAAAAGCTTTGCTTGAAAAAAAAAAAAAAAACAAAACAAAAAATTGTAACAGATTTTATCATAAACTTAATTAAAAAAAAAACTGAGTTTATTTCTTTTTAATATTTATTTTTTACATAAATTGAATTTTGAAGATCTCAAAAACCACAAATTCTTACTGTTTTCCAGTTCAAATGTATGCTTAATTATTTTTTTTTTTAATTCCATCCCGATCAAATAACGTGGAGTGTAGTTATTTATCTATCTTCATTTCAACATAGTGAAGTAAAAGACCGACTCATAGAGACACACATAATTTTAAATATAAAACGAGAAAAAAAAAGATGCATTTCAAGTTTCCGATTAAATCGGAGATATTAAGTCTCAGACAAAAAGATAGTTACAATGTTCCTTGTATTTGTTTAGATACATTGATTTGTGCGCATGCGCGCACGTTCGTAACAATTTTAAATAAAATATTTCAAAAAGCCGGTTCTGCTGGTTTTCTTGAATAATTTGTTTTATTTTTTTCTTCTTTAATTCCTATCTATATTTATTTATTCTCTCGAATACTTTCTTGTTTTAAGTATATGTTGTTTTTGTGTGTTTTTTTTTTTTTTGTATATAACTCCCGCAAGTATCTTTCTCTTTTAAGAAATGTCAATCACATCTTTTTACAAATTGGCATTTGGATTTCGAAGTTTTAATCCATTAATCTATGTTTGTTTTTTGATTGTGTTGGATTTTAGAGATTTTACTCTCTTTCGAGAAAAAAAAACAACTTCATAGATACATCAATGCAACTACCTATATGTATGAATGTATGTGTGTATAAGTTATTCTAGGTTAGTTCTTGTGTTTTTATTGAATATTTCTTGTATCTAGGTGGAGCACAATATGTTGCAGGAAACATGAACGGCCTCAGGAATTTTTCGGAACTAAATAATTGTGTGATTTTAATCTAGTTTCTGTGGTGATATAGTTTTTTGTTTAAAAAAAAAAACTGTTCTAGATACTCTGTAAGCTGTGTCTTTAAGGTGAGGCCGGAAAAACTACGAATATAATCACATGTACGCGATTAATAATTATAAATCTAATAAGCCGCACAAGTATTTGAATCCGGTATTAAAATGTTGAATAAATAATTTCTGACAAATAACTTGGAGAGCTTATACCTTTAGGCTGACAACAAACATTATGAAAATTAATCAATCAGATATAAGTATTATCTGATGTAAAAATAGGAGTGAAATTGCAAATGAAAATGAAATTTAATAACTACTCAGAAAAGAATATCAAATAGAGTTAATTTTGTTCATGTGCTTAGGAAATTATTCAGAGATTAATCTAGGGAGAAAACTAGGTCCACATCATTTTTTAATTATTTATTTTAGATATCTTATTTGCTGTAGCCCAAGTTTATTTTGAACCTTACAATCTCTTGATTGTGGTGATTTCTCAAAATCAATATTGTTGCTAACTATTATCATTAAATTTGTCTAAAACTTTATCCCTTTTCTAATGCGCAATTTTTTATTGATGGAAAAAGTTCATGTCTAAGTTTTGGAATTCACTTTCTTGTGTGATTTCTCAGAACAAATGGAATGATTCTAGAGTAAATGTAATTCCTCATTTCTGGGTATTATTCAATTCATTAAGCAATATATTATTACAGCTTAAGCATCTACATATCTTCTTCGTTGTTGGGAATTTCCTAAAAAAATATAATTTTATTCTCACGACAGAAATTCCCCCTTATCAATTAAATAGATACACTTTTTCCGGGAAAATTCACGTGGTGTACGGTACTTCTAAATGCCTGCCCGGGCGCGCCAAAACATACGGAATTCCCCTGAACAAAAAGTCAACAGGTTCAATACAAACAACATCAAAAATAGCCCCACAATCTCTATTAAATACAAAAACAAGATACTCTTTTTTATTAGATTGGAACAATCATTTAAAAAATTCAAGTTTTCACTTATACATTAATCAGGGGCAATACAAAAAAAAAATTATGATGATCTTTACTGGAAATCGAACACGATGCAATGGAGTTGTGGGGAATTTTTCGATTTCAAAATGATAAAACAATCGTTCTACACAAAAGAATATAATGTTTTAATTTTATTTTTGTATATTTTTGATAAGACTTGCAAGTGTCACAGGATATTTACAAAACAATAATTAAGATAATAATAATTATAGAGCAGATGGTGTATATGCGAAACATCAGGAATGAATGTATAGGTACATTTTGATATTATTGCTTAATTGCAATGAATTTACAAACAAACACAAAAAAATTAAATTGAAGCTAGCTTTACAGGGCGATTCTAACTTATTCTGACAACAAATTATTCTAGCTTGTGAGATATATGTACATTTTTCAAATAAATCACAAAAAATTTCTTTATTTAACTTCAACATAATTTATGATTAAGTGTGTTCAAGAGATAACGAAGTACTAAGTATCACTTACTAAGTATCACTTATGATTTAATTTAATTTTGAATTCTATAAAATCCTGAGTGAATGACTAAAGTGAAAGCTAGGAAGAAATTAATATTTGATATCAAATTAAATAATAATAATATGTGTGCCACAGCTTTTACGTAAAAATTAGGTTTTTTAAATTCATAAACTTCTTAAAAACGTACTTTGGATTTTCAACTCGAGCAGTTTATATTTTCATATTTGTATATTTATCAAGAAGGCGTGAAGCTGTGGTCACCGAACAAAAACATCTGATTTTATTTCTATATCGCGGGATGTACCACAAGGATCCGTTCTGGGTCCACTATTATTCACTTCTTACGTGAATAACTTACCAAGTATCTTAAGCCATAGTGAAATGGAAGAATGTTTGCTGATATCTCGGAAGTACAGCACTGGGTGTAATTGGAAATTGCGTTTATAATATCAACACAGATCTGAAGGCATTTATTGAATGGTCTGCACCAATGGTCTTGTTCTTAGTCCGCGTAAGACTAAGTGTCTCGTTAAGTTATTTTCCGATAATATTCCTAAGCAACACTCCAGATGAGTACGTTGGTAAGGCGAAAAAATGTAACATGATTTTAAAAGAACAAGACTTTTTTTTTGAAAAAAATCTATCCTGATCTATCAGCTTTAAAATTTTAACCGTTAAACAAATAAGTATCACCCTATAAATAGTCTAGTTAAGAATAAATTATTTTTTTGTATGATAGAAGGTAGCCTCTGTGACTGAATTATAATGCAGTGTGTTGATTGTAAACAACCCATTTTCCGCACATGCAATTTTAACGTAAATTGTCCCGGGTGTATATGTATTTTATTTTGTTTTGTATTTTTTTTGCTTAGTTCGCGTGATCTTTGATTACGCGCCTTAAAGCAAAATTGATATTTTTGTACTAACAATTAAAATTCCTTTATAATGTAGTTTTTCATTTTTAAGTAAATTTTGATGTTTATTTACACTTTCAATCTGTTTTACTTTTTTTTGCTATCGCTGATTTATGTTCCTATGAATGATTCAGTCGGTACCTAGTATTTGTAATATACAAGGCTTTTAAGTAAAATCTATTTTCTTAAATCTAAAATTGATATACACATATGTACTCGTATCTTCATCAACGAACAAGTTTTTGCTAACTCTCTTTCACATTATTTTAAACGGCATTTTCCTGGTGTGTCTCTTTGTCTGTCTCTTCCAAACACATTTTCCAACAATTATTATTTTTAAACATCTACTGATTTCTTAAACGGCTCCCGCTCAATGAAGGGTATTTGTCTAGATATAGGAGTTCTCCATTCTCTGCAATCCTTCGCATCGCGAACCCGGGAGCTGGGATTGGAAGAGTCTCTTAACTAAAAGCACGGTTGTCCACTCGTTCAATGTGGCCAAGCCAATGTAATCGAAGGGTTTTGGTTTTCTGGACTACATCCACATCTTGGTACAGCTGATAGACTTCTTGGTTATATCTTCTCCTCTATTCGCCCTCCTTGCGCGCCAAATATTCGGCGAAGAATTTTTCTTTTGAAAGAGTTCAGCATCATCTCTCCCTTTCTGCTTATAGTCCAACACTCGACGCCAGGGTTCCAACCTTGCTCCGTTCGGAGCAAATTTGCTCCACTTTTGAAGGAAAAAAAATCTACTCCAACGCTCTAATTCTTCGAGATTTACTCCACTTTTTCCACACAGACAAATTGTCCAATTTATATACAAATATGTCATTGTTAAAAAAAAAACCATTAAACCTTTGTTAAAAATTCTTTCTGAATTTGTAATTTATTTATTTTTACAAAACAATTTTTGAAAATAATACTAAGTTTTCCAATGAAACCTGTGATTTATTTTTCTTTTTCGTTAATACTTTTTTTTTTATGTTCATATGTATGTTTTAATTTTCCCGAAAAGTAAGGATTTTCTTTTTGTTTAAAATCTACTGCGGAAATCTTGCATTTGCTCCACATTTTTTCAAATTTGCTCCGAAATTTCATGATTGAGGTTCGAACCCTGCTCGACGCCTTTAAGCAGGACTGGTAGCATAATGGTCTTGTAGAAGGTAAACTTCGTCTTTAGAGTGAGGAATTTTCAACTCAATAGTGACGTTTTGCCCTAATCAGTGAAGGGATGTTTATTTGTTTGTTGTCCTAAATTTACTTCAAGGCCAACAAGTATCTCCTGGTCTTCATAGCTACTCACAATCATACATTTTTTGGATAATTGTATGATAGGTATTAGAAAATTTTATGAAGCAAAGAGCATTAGTATGAAAATTTTTTTTTTTTTTTTTTCGATTTAAAAAGTTGTTATATATTTTTTTTTTTCAAATTAAAACATTTTAAGGTATAGCTATCTTCGCCTTAAAACTTCAACATGATGCTAATTTTGTTTTCATTTTGGTTTAAAATTAATAAATATAACACATACATGATTTTCACTGTTAGATTATCGCATAGATATTTGCCTGCATACTGATTAAGAATATGTAATATGAAGGTTTTATTCTAAGTAATTCATTCATACAAATTTTTTCAAAAAGATACGAATATTTTTATATAATTTAATGATTTACTAAGACCTTGCCAGAAAAAATATTCAAATTAGTGAACATTTTTAAATAAAAAAAAGCAATGTTAACAAATACTTCCCCCTGATTAAAGGAACTTCAAAAAATTTTATATTCTCAATATTTAATATGGGAAATGGAAAATTTTGATTTGAAAAGAACTTCAAGCTATTTTTACGTTTATATAATTTCTAGTTACTATTAGAAATGATAAATATACTGCCCCTATCATAAACCAAAAAGCTGATCTATAAAAAAAAATCTGATCTTCAGTTGGAAATCAATCTAAAAACAAACTTTGTACCAGACTTCTGTCCGATTTTGAAGTAGCTAAAATCGCGTATCTATTGTATTATAGATAACTATTAAAAATACGCACACAATACGTATCTCACAAAGTATTAACATATGCCAAAATTAAGTGGGTGGGATTTTCATAGAACTGTCAGACTTGTGTCGCCGAAAATAATTTCCATATTTTACTTCCACACTTCCTTCAAACCCACAAATAATGTAATAGAGTTGTTGATGGTCTTAAAAGTAATCCTAAAAATGTTCATGTATTTTACATATGTTACATATTTCACACAATTTTGACATGTGTTTACACAGTGTGCGATAGCTAGGAAGGACTTTTACCTTATCAAATTCGATCGTGCCTTTGGTAAAAGTCTACCAATTTATTTATTTCGTCTGATAATTTGTGGCAGATATTGAGCCGATGATCTTTCTCGGACATGGATATATCGAACACAACACAAAGGGCCTAAAAAGGGAGTCATGATCCCTTGAACCAGCGAAAAGTGTCACCTATGGTATTTTTATCCAAGAAAATTGACATACCTGTCTTCTGTGGTAATTTTTTGGTGACATACAAACAATTCCTTAAAATTTAAGGTGAAATAAATTCTCTTTCTGAGGGAAAATTAACTCCACTTTACAAAATGGAACAGATACCCACTCAAAGTGGAATTTATTTCCAGTGAAATTATTTCCCTTCACCGTTTTTTTAGGGGATGAGGGAAGATTTATATTACTGAATCATACATTTTGGTATTGTCTAAGGAATTGACACATACAACAGCAAAACCAAGTTTTGGTTCGACGAAATCATTATGTCAAAATTGGTGATGTAGTATCAAATGGAATAAAAACTTTTCTAGTGTACCTAAGGGTAGCGACCTCGAACCACTCCTTTTTATTCTTTTTATTAGTGATTTACCAAATATATTATCTTTCTTGTTCTTTTGTGTTTCGATGATCTCAAGCTTTTTACAAGTATAAGATCTCCATTAGAAGCGGGTGAAATTCAAGTTTATATTGAGTACATAGTAAACTAATCTATACTTATAGATAGGTTGTATTTCCGAATTAAAAAATGCTGTATTGCAACCATTTTAGCAAAAATCCCTTTTGTTTCAATTACAAAACTTACTCGTAGAATCATTCCTTAGAAGATTATATAATCAAAAAGATCTTGAAGTTATCTTTGACTCTTAAATGAATGTTTTACTCTAGAAATGACCACGTCCTTTCTACAGCAAAATCGATGTCGGAGTTTATTGACCAAATCGAAGTGTTATGAAGATTCTTACATTCTATCCCATGCCAAAACTTTGCTGGAGTATTGTTGGAATTTCGTTAGTCATTCAAATATTAATATGATAGAAAAGGTACAGAAAAGATCGTGGTTGACTCTGAGCCGCTGCAAAAAAGTGACAAATTCTTCGAGAGTATCTCTTTTCATAAAAAGTGCTGCTCATTAGAGCCGTTCGGAATCGGCAGAAAATTGTAGGTTCCTTCCATTTCTCCAAAACACACTCACAGAAATCGTTAAATAAAATTTACCCATAAGCGCAACTCGATTTAAACTATTAGAAAATCAATTTAAAAAACTATTAAACTATTGCTAATCTTTTAAATTGGCTTGCTAATAGTTCAAATGGATTTGCGTTTGGGTTAATTCGATTTACATTTGTGCAAAATCTTTTTGCGTTTGGGTTAAAGCTATTTGCGATTAGCTTAAATTGATTTTGCAATTTGGTTATATAAATTTGCGAATGATATACCTTATTGATGAATAGATGTGGAAAAGTATATCAATGATTTTTGCAGAGTTCCACATAAATTTTAAGAGAAAAATTTACATGAAGTTGTTTTCGATGTCATGTAAACAACATCCATTTTATAAGTTAACATTGACAACCCGATATTTTATTTTTTTTTTCACCGTTTAAAAGCTACATATTATGTTCGAAAAAGCGACATTTGACCTTAAATCCCTTTAGCGCGTTGATATTTGAGACATTATTTCTGATACCAAGTTGAAGATAATTGAGTTTGAAAATATCCACTTGGATTTTTTCGTAATAAAAGTACATTTCTCCTGAGCTTCATTAAACTGCTATGGCTGCTCTTCATGTTTCAATGAATGAATTGACAACACACTTCATTCAAGTTTGACTCAAAACAAAGCTTCAAATATCAAAAGGCAAAACTCTTATACATAGATTATGCTGCACACTAATCACTTCAGTATTTCTTACCTCGTTTGACTCGGAATATTGGTATTTTTTTTGTTTCTTTATTTATATGTTTGATTATAAAAGTGACATTTATTTGAACCCCATTTTGAAAGAAAAAAAAATCCTGCACAAAAATTTCACAACCTCGCAACATCGTCTTCATTTCAACATCACACATACACATATTTTATTTTATTTTTATTTTACAACCAAAATTAATTGTGTTCTGCTGGGGTTTACAATTTAATTTCCAAAAAGGCCAAAGTACGAAATTGCGTTTACCTTTACGCTTTTTACTTTTTTTTTCTCTCCATATTAAGTCATATGACCTAAGCAAGCATGTGTGCCATAAATAATTGAAAAGTTGCAGAAGCAAAAATAAATGTTTTCTTTTGTAGAAATCAGCAATATGTTTTAACGTATTGCTTTTTCTACAACAAGTTCTACTTAATTTTCAATTTAAGAATATTTTTTTTTTTTGTTTTGCATTTTTATTGTTTACATTGGTTTTTGGAATTTGTTTGTCTGTTAATAGTAAAATGTACATATGTATGATAATTATGCCATAAGACTAGAACCTTGCAATAACTTTTTGTTCATGTTTTATTAGGTTTTTGTTGTGTAAAAAAAAAGTTGAATTCCATTCCATGACCTTTTATAATGCAAATATGGACAAAACAAAAAGCGTTTTCAGAAGATTGTTACTATGTTCAACATTTTACGATCGCTGATTTTTGCCAATTCAGCAAGTTCTATACAATTCTTACTTGGTCTATAGGGCAAATACTTACTTTGGTTTCGGGTACAAAATTTCGAAGTTTAAATTGAACTTAATGTTGACGATGAAAGAGAAATCGAAAACAAAGTTTTTATTTATTTATTTATCTGAAAGCTTAATATTGCTAACAGATATCATCACTCCAAGTGATATCTTACTGCGTGGTAAGCCTCCGTCAAAGACCTCAGTCCTCTAGCTCGGGATCTACTGAGTCAAACGGAGCGCACGACACAGAAGTAACTTAATTTCAAGTCTTTGAACTCCATTTCCGAAAGTTTTTCAATGTCGTCAAAAAATGCCCTTCTTAATTTTTGTGCTCTAAATTTCGCCAGGACCAGGGTATTTGCAGAGGCCCGCTGGTCCCAACAGCTATGACAGTGAGTGTTATGAGGAATGTCTAGCTTCGCTCTCCTATTGGTCAGTGTCCACTACAGGTACGATCCTAGCTATGAGTATGTCTTGTCTGGCTCTGTCACTCAGATCAAGTGTTCGGAATTTAGTAAAGGTGGGCCAAATCTTTCTAGACATAATGCAGTTAGTTAAACTGCTCCACCTACGGTTTGATTTATAAAAAATGAGAGAATTTTTCCCTTCATAACTCCGAGCGGAATGTTGACTCTTTCCGCAAGTGAGTTATGAAGGGCTAATCCTTGCCTAGCCAGGTCGTCCGCCATCCCAGTGCCGCATTGACCCGGAACCCAGATAAGAATGATATTTCGGTTAATATTAACACCAGCAAGTTCATCCCGGCATTGCTGGACCTATTTGGAGTATGATGTACTAGAATTAATGGCTTTAACAGCCGCCTGACTGTCAGTGATCATAGCCGCATTCTGGTTCTGGTTTGGATCTTGTTTGAGTACCTTGCATGCTTCCCTGATAGCCAGTAATTCAGCTCGACAAAAAACCAAGCAAAGTCAGGTAACCTGAACGCCCTAGATATATCCAAAGATTCCTGAACCAACACCACACTTCATCTTTGAGCCATCATTAATGATAGTCAGCATCCCAGTCCCAAATTGACAAAGAATGAAGGTCATATTGAATAAATTGACAATCATCAAGACTAGAAACTATCAAAAATCGTCATACCAGGCATTGAAATGATATAATCAATGAAAATTATGAATAGCAAAGGTCCAAGGTGGCTGCCTTGAGGAACACTATAGATAACCCCTGATTGTTAGAAAAGATATTGACACATCGTCCCAACATTTTTGCTCATTTAAGCCAAGACCTAAATAAAATTTGTGCAAACTGATTTTCTTCTGCTCCCTTCTCTATACACCTTTCGACCGCTTCAACGTTCATTTCCACTTATGGAGTTCCTTTCAAAATGAATACAAAATATGCAACTAGATCAGTCTTTAAAATTTGTATATGTCCAAGTCTATCCAAGTTACCGACAACCTATCACCATAGCCGCTTGCCTATTGTTACCGGAAGGAAGCTCATGGTTTTGAATTACTAAAAAATACTTTTGCAAACAAACACACACACACACACCAACACACTAATATTAAATAAAACCTACAGAAGATTTCCGCTGCAGTTAACTTAATTATAAGGTCACTCTCGAGGTTGGTTCTGCAGACATAGTCTGGAGGTCTGATAGCCTAGCTAAACGAGGTAAAAACCAAAGAAGAAAAAAATGATCGTCTGAGTTGTCGGCTTTGTCAGCTGAAACCAATGGTTACAAAGTGATATGGCTCGACCATCATCATAAAAGTTTTTGAACTTTTTAATATGCACAGCATGACAAATCGTTTGTGGTCCGCTAAAGTACGGTTGTTGTTGGATTGTAGAGAAGAGAAAGGTTTATTAAGACAGTATATGCTTTTTGCTGATGATTTTTTTTTCCGATGAAATGAAGAAAGTTTTTTTTTCGTTAAATTCATGAATCATTATTACTCGTGTGCTCGCAAATGGTAAAATGGTCACAACATTAAAAAAAAAAAATGAAACAGACAAATTATAAAAAAAAATCAAATCTAAACTGTTCGTGTGAGGAAAATAAAATAATAGTGTTTCGCAATGTTTATAGCTTTTCTAAAAGCCCTTGGTTACAGTTTTTATTTTTACTGACAAAAACTGTAGGTACATAAATATTCCCGTATTGTACTTAGATCAGTGTAGGTTATAATTAAAGGGAATAGCTATTAAATTTTAATTGTAACCACGATTAGATGCACGTTATTTCAAGGGCAGTTATATGCATAATGCAAAAGTGTAATAATATTAAAATCGATTTCGATACAATTAAGTTTTTTTTTTCACTCGGAATACATGTTAAGGTACTATATGACAAGTTTTTAATTCGTTGAAAAGTTGAATTTGCGAGTTGTATGGTTGCTTGTCATAACGATGATGGGAAGAACTAACAAACTAAATTAGTTGGTGTGAGATTCATCTTTCTGTCTAAAAGCAGTTGCATCCTGGGCAGTCAGGTATTTCATTTTAATCTTCACTTATGTGGACGTTGCTCAGAGGAAATTTTGTATCTTTGATTAAGTATACAAATATTTGTAACCTTTAAAGAAAAGTTGAAAACTGCTTCTAAGTTTTTTGATGTCGCAACTTGAAGGTATGGTCTTAGTTTTATGAAAAAATAAATTTATAGAACCTTTATTAACTTCATTTCTCTTACCAAGCTTACTTTTTTTGTATTAAATTTGAAAAAATTAGAAGAGTATTAAAGTTGTAAATGGCATTTTCTTTCACTATAAGGTACATTGTGAGAGGATTTATTCAATATGAGAATAAATGCCAGTTTTTCAGTGTGTGTGATATCAAATTTAGATCTCAATTTAGCTTCAAAAATTCTATGAATTAAGTCTGGTATTAACTGAAAAGATTTTTCAGAAAACCGCTTATCAAAATCTATGGAATTCGATAGGCAACACTATGGAAAGGGCGATTTGAATAGTGTTGCCATCTCCATAAAGAAAATCCGAGATTTAAGGGAAGAAATTTATTTGGTGTTTCCACCGCGCTAAAAGATTAAAAAGACGACTAACTTTAACAGCACCTATCAAAATGCTAATGGTGTTTCAATTTTTCTTGTAAAGTGGAAGCGAGAGAAATAAAGTTTCATTTGCGCCAAATGATTAAAAATCATCGAGATAGTTTAGTTTAGTCGTCCCTATTTACCGCATTATTGAGTCACTATTTTAGTCGCGCAACCACATTAAACCTTATGCTAGCTACACACGAGCCATGTTGAAGCAACCGTTGCTTTGTATGTAACTATGTTGCCAATTGATTTTGTGTTGCTACAAATGTTGCCAGAAATATCAAAAAGTTGCTCCAACAGTACTATGGTTGCGGCAACAGTTGCCTCGTGTGTAGTGAACAAACGAAACACGTTGCTGCAACGGTTGCCTCGTGTGTAGCTAGCATTAGATTGAAATAGGTGAATCTTGTCATTTCCGAAACATTCGCAAGTTTCCCGCATCACAAAATGCATTGAATTGACAATGGATTTCCTCCGACTTTATTAGTTTCTCATACAAAAAATGCAATCCGCCATCGTGTTGGCCCTTAACACTTGGCTGTTCAAAGCTTGGTTGTTTGAGACGACCGGTTCGGCAATCAATCAACCTACATTCTTACGTCAAGGGAACGCAAGACCGGCTCAAAATATCACCGCTGTCTATAAGTTTGAAGCTGTCGATTCCGTGCCGTGCCGTGCACAAGAACTGGCCTTTCACAGACTTTAACTTGGCGAATGTATTGGGACTTGGATCTACATCCGTAGAAGATTGAACCAACCCAGGAACTGAAAGTTCATGACATTACCATTTCTAAACGCTCCGAAGCCTCGCTTACCGGGCTTCGGAGCGTTTGAAAATGGACCCCAATTTTGGCAGCAAAATCATCTTTAGCGGCGAGGCATATAGCGTTAAATGAACATTTGGTCCTTCGAGCCGGACTTCCCGGTGTGTCTCAGATTAGTGCGGGTCGGGACTACCCATATGCATTCAGTAAGTGTTTTTCGAGGGGTTTAATCTATACCACCAGAATGTCAACAGTAAAACAGAAATATTTATTTGTACATCGTTTTCAAGTGCAAACGACAACTGTACTTTACATCTTCTTACTTTTAATGAAATCAAATATTTTTGATTTTATCCGGCACGGTCCGGATCTACTATTACATGCTCGGGTCCTTATTCGGAATTCCCCCCCCCACCAAAATGCACTTTTTTTTAATGAATCGATAAAAAAAAGTGTGCTGTTGATAAAAAACATCAAATTATGGTGGAGAAACACTTTTTTATGGTAAAAAAGTGAAGTATAAAAAAATTAATATAGGCCATAGGGTAAATTCAAACTTTCTTTAAATCCAGATTCTGTGAATGCAAAAGAAAATTTGCATACACTCAACCTCGCACCTACCCCAAATCCTATAGTGTGCCCAAGCAGGGGGGTTGCAGGGGGGCAGCATGCCCCCCCATACATATATCACTGTTTAAACGCCGCCGTTATGCGTAAGCAAGCAAAAAAAGCAAATATCCCATACAAAAGTAGTTTTAGTTATAGTACTGTGGGTGGTCCGCTTATACTTCACTTTTTTACCATAAAAAAGTGTTTCTCCTGCATAATTTGATGTTTTTTATCAACAGCAAACACTCTTTTATCGATTCGTTAAAAAACAAGTTCATTTTGGTGGGAGGGGAATTCCGAATAAGGGTCAACAGTACTGGGGGTGGTCCGCTTATACTTCACTTTTTTACCATAAAAAAGTGTTTCTCCTCCATAATTTGATGTTTTTTATCAACAGCAAACACTTTTTTATCGATTCGTAAAAAAAAAAGTTCATTTTGGTGGGGGGGGGGGAATTCCGAATAAGGTCCCATGCTCGATATCGAAAAGCATTTTGTCAACTGGTTCTTTAACGAAACTTATTTTATTCTCAATTACCTTTTCTCTTAAACTGTGCTAATATTTTGGAAATTGATTGATTTACCTAAAATGTCCTTCGCTAAAAACTGAAAATTTCTTTACCAGATACTTCAAAATGTCGACAAGGAAATGTACGTATAGAAAGAAACATCGAATGTCAAAATCCTTGTCTGGCTTTTCAGTTAACTTTCCTTTCTGTGAGACAATTTTTATTCCTAGCACTACAAAATTTTGATATCTATCTTTTTCAAATCTTACACCAAAATTATAACTTCAGAGATCAATTAGATATTATGTGTCAGTTTAATGTCAACTTAATCCTCAAACAAACTGTCAAATATCTGACATCATCCGATGCATGGATAAAGCATAAATAATCTTACCATCTACATTTATTGTAGACAAAATATTTCCAAAGAATTGCCACTAAGTGGCTAACGGTAAAAGTTCAATAGTAATAGCAAAACCAATTGCAAATGAGAGAATTTTCTACTCAACCTAGACATTTAAATGACATAAAATGCATATATGCAGTCTATGCAACATTATTAAGCCCACAACACAAGAACGTCCAAAAGAATGCGCTACATAGCTTAAGAAAAATGTTTCTGCAAAAAAGAAAAACAAAACTCAAAAATAAAAAAAAATCATAAAAACGTGTTTGAATGATTGGCTTGGAAGGCAAGTTGCACATTATGCATAAATATGGTGACCATTCTGACCATTATTTAGTCATCATTAACAATTTTAATTTCAATTCCCTTTTTTGTATATAATTAACATACAAAGTAGCAAAAACCATAAAATGTTTGTTTAATTTGAGTTTCCATTGGTACGGTGGTCGTGAGGTTTTCCTACCTACCTATACTTACCAAAAAATTTTAAAACTTTTAGCTTGAAATAAAGACAATTTTTGAAAATTCTCTGTAATTCAATTTTCAGCTTTAAATTTTCCTGGCATCTGATCTTTATTATATTCACAAGAATGTAATTGTTTTAAGAATTTAGCTTAAGACTGTCAGCTTATGATCGAAACGTCAAATTTGTTGAATAAAAAAGGCAAACGACTGGATCAGATATGGTCACCATAATTACTACAAAGCATTGCACTATTACACTTGCGTCAAGCGATCAAACAAACACAAAACAGTTGCAATGCATAGCAACTTGATGACGAGTAGTTATTGGCAAACACAACGGTTTTTTTATTATTAATTTTCTTGCTATTTGGTAACGACTGACAGTTGGAGTTAGTTGTCGCGGCGTCGGCGGCGCGGTGGCAAATGGCAATAGTTGGTAACTGCCTACGGCGACGGTGACGGTGACGACGACGACGACGACAACGACAACGACTATGATGACGGTGCGGTGGTGGTGGCCTTAAATCAGTATAGTGGAAGCCAATGTCTTAAGCACTGGAATAGTTGCATATTTTTGTAATTCTTCTGTTCCTAGAAATGGAAATGCAAAGAATATACATATCACAATATAAATTATAGATTCAAGTGGCGAACCTACGGGCGGACGGAAAGGCAGGAGGTCTTGGCTTGGTCTAAATTTGGAAAAAAGGTGAGAACCATGTCAGTTGGTTGATAGATATATACACTTTGGTTGAGAATCTTATGAGTCATTAAAGTTTTTTTTTTAAAACTAGCTTGGGTGTTAAGTTTATAGTCCGAGGAATGCGAAACCACTATATTTTTAAGCCAATAAAACCTGCATCATGTTGCAGATACACTATAAGTATCAATAGAGAATATATTGGGAAAGCATAACCTTGAGCAAACAGGTAATTTTTTAATGTCTTTTCAAGACGAATATTTAGAATAAGGAAGTTTATGGGTAAAAACGTATACGAGTTTGAAGGTTATCACAAGTTATAGGTAGTTTATTATGTCTAGTTGCTTGGAATGGCCGTTTAGGAAGTTGTTGATGGCTTAATCCTTGTTGTCACATAACCACGGAAGTAAAATAAATGACAAGTTCAATTATTACCATATTTAAAAAGTTCATTTGGTGTAGCATTTCTGTTAAGAACAGTTCAAAAAATGAGATATGAATAGGGAATAAAATGAGTAGTCGTATACTACCCGTTTCAGAAATTCAGAAATCGGCTCTATGATAAACTGACAATCTATTTTTGCTTCTTTTTTTTTGAGTAAGGAGAAAGTAATTTTGCCAATTAACCAATACAATCGATTACTTTTTTTGATTCAAAATGATTTAAACTCAATTGAAGCGGCTCATTGACCCACAGTCAATGGTTCTTCAAACCGAAAACAAACCCATGACTGTGAGAAACTTCCTAGAATTGAAAAAATAATTATCTGACCTCAAAGCTAATGAATGATATCAAATCTTATTTTTTGCTTTGTTAGCAATACACTCAAATTATTTCGCACCTGATTGTCTGCGGTTAAAAGCAATATCTTCATATTATCTTGAACAGGAAGTCACTTCAGTAGAAAATTATATTACTTTTCTTTTGATCGCTTTGCAAAATGCACTTAAAAGTAAATTAATTACCACAGCTTGTTTTAGTGGTTTTCTTTGACAAAGTTTTCTAATCGTAACTGTTCATCTATAAATTTTTAATTAAGCATGTTATCATTAACCATCTGAGCTACATACTTACCTACAATACAAAGTATCCCGCTTTTCTCAGAAAATTCTAGGTTTGATTTTTTTTTTAATTTGAATTCGCATATCTTATCAGTTTAGTTGTTGATGAAGAAGACATTCCGTCACATGACGGCATGAAGTGTATATCTTCCTGTACACTTTCATATCATATTTTATAGAAAAAACAAGAACCTTTTTGAACAAACAATTAAAACTTGAAGGCTTTTATGAAATCTTAATGACAAAAAAGAAAAATAGAAAAAAATGTATGACATTGGCAATTAAAAAGTAGGTAACAGATAAATAAATGCAACAATGTATAGATATTAGATAAGCACATTTTTTAGTCTTTAAGTTTGAATTTTTGAATTTCTAATGAAGCTGTTTCTGCATTTTTTCAATACAATTAATCTTTTTTACTTGCGATATAGGTACTATAGGGCAAGTTCTGCATTTGGAAAAAAAATCGAACTCGAGATTTTGATCAAAGTTGACATTACGATGATAGCGAAGACGAAAAAAGTGGGTCCGACAATTCCATCTGTCTGTCTGTATGTCTGTACCTCGAACTACAGCCTAAACTACCGGAGGTATTTTCTTCAAACTCGGTAGTTAAGGGTCTTCGGTGATTCCCTAGAGGAGAAATTGAAATTTTTTTTTTAGCTCCAAAACTAAGGGTACCCCCCATACACCCGTAATGCAAAATCTTGTTTATCTCGAAAACGGCTCTAACGATTTTGATAAGAAAAATTAAGTGTGATATTATGGACATGGACTATATTTTGGTGAAAAAAAATTTGGGAGGAAATGTTATTAGGGATACCTGTCATAGAACGGTTTTTTTGATTTTAGAATTTCTCACCAACGGCTTTAACGATTTTAACCAAAATTTTTATGCAGGAGCTGCCTTGCATTTAAAAAAATATAAACTAAAATTTTTTTCGAAAAAATAGTTTTTGGATTTTTAAAAAAATAATACAATTTTTTTTTTGAAAATTCAATATCTTGAAAACCGATACACGATTAAATTTTTAAATTACGTTTTAAAATGTATTTTATTAAATACTAATAATTTGCATATCAATTTTTTTTATAAAAATTTTAAGGAAAATTTAGTACACAAAAAACATGTTTCAGTGTGTCTGTATGTCTGTACCTCTCACTACAGCCTAAACCACTGGACCTATTTTTTTCAATCTCGGTAGTTAAGAGTCTTCGGTGATTCCCTAGAGGAAAAATTGAAATTTTTTTTTAGCTCCAAAACTAAGGGTACTCCCCATACACCCGTAATGCAAAATCTTGTTTATCTCGAAAACGGCTCTAACGATTTTGATAAAAAAAAATAAGTGTGATATTATGGACATGGACTACATTTTGGTCAAAAAAAATTTTGGGGCAAAATGTTTTTAGGGGTACCTGCCATAGACCCGTTTTTTTGATTTTCGACTTTCTCATTAACGGCTCTAAGGATTTTAACCCAAAATTTTTAGCAGGAGTCCCCTTAAGTTTAAAATAATATTGTATATAAAAATATTCCAAAAAATATTTATTGGGTTTAAAAAAAAAAAAAAAAATTTAAATCAATATCTTCAAAACCAATGAACGATTTTTTGTTTTAAATATTTCCTTAAACCAAGATTATTAAATACTTAAAATTCGCATCCCACATTTTTTTTCTTGAAAAATTTTAGAGACATTTCTTATATAAAAAATTTACTTAATAATAAAACGATTTTTTAAGGTTTATTTGCATAAATTCATACTTTTCCCGAAACCAGACGGCAATTTTATGCATTTGAACATTATTATCTCATTAAATCCATGTTTTATATTTATAAAATTTATCTTAAATTCCAAAGTACTTTTACATAAGAGCAAGTTCGTGCGATCCAGTCGTGCATTTTATTAAATTTAATTTTACACCAATATTAATTATTTTTTGATTATTTATGTAAGCTTTTTAGTGAATTTTAATTTTAAAACAAATATAACAAGTTTTATTCCATTTTTTTCCCAAAGTTTCATCGTTTTACACGACTTCTTGTAGAGAGATCTAAGGATTTCTTCGCAACAATAATTACTTTTAAATTTGCGAAATTTACATAACGAGTATATGGTTATTGTTTTTAATTTTCTTTTTACAACACTTTTAAATAATTCAAATTTAAGCAGAAAAATAAATTAACTTATAAGTTCGACGAGAATATTTATTTAAAAATATTTGGTCACATAATTAAATCATATAAACTAATATCAATTAGTTCATGTTCAAAGTTAACTTAAAAATTGTTAATTATGGAACTTGCTTATTTATTTAAATTATATGATTAAAATTCTATAAACGGGTTAAGTAAAATACTAAAACGTGTTCTCAATTTGTAATAAAACAGTATTTCATTCCATAGAACCTTTCAACCACTCTCATTTCAAAGTATGTTTAGTCAAATCAATTCTTGAATGACCTTATGATCTCTGAAAAAAAAAATATTCACTTTCTGCTAAATTTCAAGTAAGAACATTTAATCTACTATAGTTTCTGATTTATATTTTTAAATATTTTTTATTTCACTCATTCATACTTTTTTGAAGACAAAATAATTACAAAAATTCCTATACCATAAAATGCAACCCAAAATGTTGTTCAATTTCCTATTAAAGAAAAAGTCATCCGGTTTTATTTTTTTGTTTTACTTTTGTCTGGGAAATGAATTTGTATACAATTTTTACCTTGATTTCGTTTAAACGTAATAATTTACAACCTTTTCTTCTTTATTTTCTCGGGTTAATATTTGTATACAAAAAAAAAACACACACACACGTGGGATTATAAAAGGAATCAAAAGCAAACAAAGTGTAAGCTGGGGTTGGCCCAAAAACCCAATAAGATATACAGTCGGTTTTGATTTTCTGATTATGGCTTTTTGTGTTAATTTTTTTTTAAGATTTGCGGAACAAAACTCTCAGAATTATTATGAAAGATTTAAGCTATCAAGATCTGCTGAACTATATATTTGCATGTGGCACGTATTTTTATTTTTTATTTTTAAATTACAATCGAATTATGTAAATTTGTAATATTTTTTCTTAGCAAAAGAAACGAGATGAGATATTCATGAAAAAAAAAAAACAATTTGTATTATTTTCATTTCAGTATTGAAATCCATAATCAGGTCTTTAAAACAATAAACAATAACCATTTAAATATTTAATTACTTTTATGAATGTTCCTTTAGCTAAAATAACAATTATACCTAGTTTCTTTAATTATTGCTTGCAACAGATACATTTATGTATCAAGAAAACCACTTAAGAAATGTTTAATGCAAGAAACAGAACAACAACTAAAAGAGAACCTTTTGGCACCCCACTGATTATACGTCTGGAGTAGATTTTTTAGCAATTTGTTGTTTTGTGTGAATGTTTTAAGGAGTTTGAATGAAATTCACATCCTAGTTTATTAAAAAATTTAAAATTTATTCTTCCCTCATTAGACCTACATTTTTCGAATGACTGCTCATGCACATGTTGGTACCTACTAAGAATTTATTACTATCGCAATCACCAGAACAGTAGTATAAATAACTTATTCTCTTCACATGTAGGTAGGTATATACTTATGCCCAGGAGGAAATGTTAAGGTGTATAAAATTAATTCTATGTCTTATTCACTTGGATTCCAAACGAAGAAAGCTCCGGTTGTGAACTATATCATGCACGAAATTCCAACCATAGTCGATAATTTTTTTTCCTTTTTTTTAATGAATTTACATGCTTGTTCATATTTAATTCTTTAAAAACCTTTCTTTCGTCCCTTCTTTTCCTACTCTGTATAAATTTAACAAAAATTAAACTGAATTATTTATTAATAATGTTTTACCAACCTGTTTGAATACTCAGATACATTTTCAACTTCACATGAGCTCATCATCATAAATGTCCGTCGTCTTTGCATTGAGCAATTCTAACAACAAAAACAAATATATGTAGGTATGTATATGTAGTATAAGAAAAAAAAATAAGCCAGAATACTCAAATGCCGGCTTCAGGTGTCTTAAACCGCATGTGGTAGTTATCACCTTCTTTCATTCTATCCTATTAACTGTATCTATAAGGTGTATAGAATCCATTTATGTTTACCAAGAGTGAGTTGATTTGAAAGATCTCCATACTTGCGATTGAATACAGTTAGATACAGTATCTAAGTGGTGGTGATCATAAAACTTACCGCACCACCGACATTTTTCTTCAATTCTTCTTGTTAGATACTTTTTGTTTTTGTATAATCCAACACAGCAGATAGGTAGATACGAGTAGGTATACTTCATTTGAGATTCTCTCTGACGTTGGATGACACCGAAATAAAGACATGACGAGAGGATCATCATGATCAACCGGTATGTGTGAGAAAAGTTGACAGCATTGAGATTCATGACATTTAATTCGGCTAATACGTTAATAAAAAAAAAAAAAAGATACAATTGAAAGCCGAAGATTGAAAAAAACTTCAGTTAAATTATTCGAACTGCATACCTTGTCTTGTAAGTACCAACTTTTGTGAATGTGCTCGGAGTTAAATTATAGGTTTTTGGATTTAGTTTTTTGAACATGCGTGACCTGATTTGTATATATACGACATATCTACCTACACATTGCGCCATTTTCACCTTCTAGTTAGTCATTTGTTCATTTGCTTTTTTAAAGTCGCCTAAAGTTAATAGAATATTTTGCTTGCGTTATCCTTAAATTATGTTAGAAGAATTATTTTGTTTTTTTATTTTTGCATACAAAAAAACATTTTATTATATTTGACTTGAAAATATAATCATAAATAATGTTGATAAGATGTTTTGAAATGTATCTATTTAGATGCCTATCTTCACGCAAAGATACACATGGTACAGACTTTATCACGTTTCTGAAATATTTGTAAAACCATGTTTTCAATTTGTGTAAGAAATATTTAAGAAATTTGTCTTTGTTTATTAAGAGTTTTTGAAAATTTACATTTAAAGTCTGGACGAACTTTTATGACAAAAATGAATTAGACATTTAGTACTGATTTAGCCATAATTGTAAATTTTGAAAAAATTTTACCATTCATCTTAATCTTCACGGTTGTTATAATAAAAAGCACAGTTGACGAAAGTCTATCCAACTCTTTGTGGCAGAGTTCATACTACATATTCATAGTTCGAAAGATTTTAGATTTTGACTTTCGAATTTCTTCATTGGCTTATTTTTCCGAGTAAAACTAAGCATCTTACTTTTCTCTCAGAAGTTTTACAGATTTTGATTCACTTGGCATGTCATTTGGTTAAAACCCTAGAAAGGTAATCTTCGTCGATTAGACGAACATCATTTTTTCTTTTTAAAATTTCTCATAGATTCTTCATAGATTTTTAAGGCGAATAAAAAGTCACAAATCTAAAAAAAATAAAATGAAAAGTGTGTTTTTATTAAAAGAAAGGTTTGATAAAAATAAATTATTAACATCTACAAGAATTCGTTAATAACTTTTCGAAAAAATTGCATTTAAATTTTACTTCGTCGATTCGACGAATGATTACCTTTAACGTATTAAAAAATATGATTACCTTTCTAGGGTTAAATGGAACCCGAAGTTCATGATTTAAAACACGTTGCCTGTAAATGCATACTAATTGATATTACTTCGAACTACTAAAACAGGTGTATAAAGGGTAACTAATATCTACAAACTAAGAAACGTTCGAACGTGATTACTTATGGTGTAAAACCTAGGGGTTCAAGCCGGATATTGTAATTCAAGCATTACCTACAGAATAAATTTAATATTTTTTTCTTTTTCACTATGCTTAGTGGTCTTAAAAAATAAATTTCAAAATTTTTCCAATCCAAAATTGCCATCATTTTTAAGGGAGAAAGTCTACTTGTACTAAATGATGAAAATTCAAAGAAAATATTTAGCAAAATCTGTTCTTTTATAGTTAAAGTTTATATCTCCATTTATATTATACAAAAGATAGTCTTAGAAGATTTTTCAATTCTTTGCAAGAGGCAGTACACTTCTGAAAAACTTTTTTGTAGCGGCTGAGAATCGCACCCAAAAGCTTATGAATGACAGTCCAACGCGCTAACAACTATGCCAAGAGGTACAACATAATCGTATAATAATAATCATTTAATTTGCAATATTGAGGTCAATAATCAATAATAAAAGTATCCCATATTTTAGCTTGGACCGAATTACACATAGTTGCAAAATTTCATTAAGATCGGTTTATTAGTTTTGGAGTTTATCCCGGACATACAACTTGACACTAGATTTGTATATGTATAGTATATGTATATAAGATACAATTTAAATTCTAAAATCAATGTTAAATCAAGAATAAAATAAAACCACCTCATCGTACCCATTGAAATTTTCATCAACCATCAGCTTGACAAAAAAGAACCTCTCAGAATAGCTTTCACAATAAAAAAAAATTTGAGTAAACACCCTTTCTTCAACCAATGTACCCTTAATTGAATACTGTTTATGACTTCACATCTCATATGCTATACACAAAAAAAAACCTCCACCTGAAAATCACCAACTAGGTACCTACATATATGTAAGTTTCCATGAAACCCCCATTTTGATTTACAACATTTTATTGTTCGACTCTTTCAACCCGAAAACCCCAAACACCATTAAATTCTTGTGCAAACCTTTGAATAAATGTGTGACGCAAATCCATGGCAATTTCATGGATAAAAACACTTCAATATGAAAACATCTGGAAACATATTCATCTGACGTAATATCAAGTTCGTTATTTGTCGATACATAGTAACTTCCACACAAACATAAAACAAAAAGAGAAGGAAGAGCAGTCTATATTTTCCAGCCCCCATCATCATGTAACACCCCTAAGGAACTTATGAATGGGATGTTGCTACCATAGGGCTTGACGCAACAAGTATGCCATATTGTGAATTCTTAAATTATTCTCCTGTTAGCATCTTCAAGTCGTCGTCCATGTCGTGGGTGGCAATTTGTCACTTCAATGAAAGTGAATCTACTTAACGTCCTTGATCTATGGACTCCTTCCTAGACATATAATATTTCTGCGTGGATAAATTATAAAAGTAGTCTCGATCAATATAAAAATATTCTTCAGAGAATTGAGATTATAGAACGAAATTTGATAATTTAAAAGAATGGTACAAAAGACCTTTTGTGACGTAGATATAGTGACGTCTTTACAGTTACATGTTGCTCTTACATATACATATGGGTGTCTGGAGCACGTGTTCGAATTTTGCGAGGGCAGCACTTTTATAGTTGCATTATTTTTGTTTTATCTTTTTCATATAATTTACAAACACATTCCCATTTGGAGAAAAGAAGAGAAAATTTCCTCTATCAAAATGCTGGTCTGGCATGGAATTAAGGGATGAAGAGCATTTTTATTCAAAGACAGTTCAGAGAAATTTCCTCAAGGGAGGCAAATTAGATTGAGAGAATTAAAGGCTTTGTGTATTTTTATGTGGGGGCGGCATATCAGTGTTGAAATTGTTTATGTATTAAACATTTCTATTTTCTTTTTTTCATCCATAAAATATTTATATGGGTCATAATTTTTTCTTTGATTCTTAGGAACCATATGGTTGCGAAATTTTTGGTAAACAAAACTTAATATGAACTTCAAAAGTTAACAATAAGTAAATATATCATTTAGTATGTAAAAACCTCTCTCTGTGAATCACAAATTTAATAATTTTTCGTTTAATGCACTTGCATAAAATGCATAAAAAAGAATTAAAAAAAAAAACATTTTTAACGCCTTAGCAACATTTTAACTCGAAAAATTAGGAATAAATTATGCAACTTTTAAGAAAGAGCCGGTTTTGGTAAAAAAGAAGAAAGTTCAAAAATGACAATGTGCAATGTCAATAAATAGAATCAGAACGTTATGCTCCAATAAGATGTTATGAGTTTTCATTGTCTATCAACAATTTAACAGGGCAACATTTGTATATAAACTTTATAAAATTTAGATACAAACAGTGCAATGACATTGTAAAAGCAAAATTTTTAAGAACTATTTTCTTTTATAAGAACGACCTTTCTTGTAGATTTGATTTTTTTTTTTTTTTTTTTATAATTAGCACACACTCAAAGGTTTTTTGTATGCCCTTAATATGTCAGAGACACAGCGTGAGCATTAGGAAAAAAGGGAGGGGTTAGAAAGGAGGTGTCGGTGTACATTGGTTTTGAATTCTTGAACATTGCAATGACTGGGAAAGACAGAGCGTGGTATGGAATTCCACATTAGCGTAGTACGGCTAAAGAACGAATCTCTGTACTTCACAGTACGGCCGAAGTTGGGTTCGAGGGTAAATTGATGGGCATTCCTAGAAGTGCGAGTATTACGGTTGAATTGTTTAAGGGGAGGAATGCAACTGGCTATTTCACTAGAGCAAAGTCCGTTAAAATAACGGTAAAAAAGGGTGAGGCAAGAAACATTACGACGATGTTGGAGTGACGTAAATGAGCCAATTATGTTGTTGTCACCAATCATTTTAAAAGCTCTTCTTTGAATACTGTGCAAGAGACTTAAGTAAGTTACTGGAGCACCAGCCCATAGATGGGAGTTATACTCAAGTTTTGGACGTATGTAGGTTTTATAGATTGTAGCCAGATCAGAAGGAGAGAAGAATTTCTTGCACCGTCTCAGAAAACCCAAACATCTTGCGGCATTCGTGGCAACATCGCGTATGTGATCGTTCCACAAGAGGTGGTTCGTGATGCACATACCGAGAATATCGAGATGTTCAGTTTCGTTGATGCAAGTGCCACTCATAGATAGTGGCAAGGGGGGTATATCACGCTTTAACGATACAAGACAGCATTGAGTTTTTGAAGCATTAAATTCGACACGGTTTCTTATTCCCCATTGTACAATGCTCTTTAGGTCGTGATTTAATGAGCTTATCATATTTTGTCGTTGCAGTTCCACATCCGAAGAGGAGGGATGTGAGTCTGAAAACGAATATGAAAAGCTCAGAGTACTATCGTCAGCGAAACAGTTAATTGGATTAGAAGTTACAGACAGGAGATCATTAATAAAAATGAGGAAGAGGGTTGGGGACAAAACGGAGCCCTGGGGCACACCAGCATTTATATTGTGGGTTTCAGACTTGAATCCGTCAAGTACAACTTGTATTGAACGGTTCGAAGAAAATTTCTAATCCAAAGAAGTAGGGATTCGTCGATGCCGAAAGCACGCATTTTCGATAAAAGAGCAAGATGCCAGACTTTATCAAATGCCTTTGAAATATCGAGTGCAATAATCTTACTTTCTCCGAAACAATGTAAAGATTTGTTCCACTTTTCGGTTAGATAAACCATCAAATCACCAGTGGACCTATTGCTACGAAAGCCATACTGCCGGTCATTAAGAAGCTTTCGTTCTTCAAGATATTTCTTGAGCTGATAATTAATCAGCGTTTCCATGACCTTGGAAAGAAGGGACGTTAGTGCGATCGGTCGATAATTTGAGGGAGAAGAAGAGTCGCCTTTTTTTGGAATCGGCTGAACAAATGCTGTTTTCCATCTACTCGGAACGAGCCCAGAAGAATAGGATAGATAGAAAAGCTTACGCAGGGGTTTTGCTAGCGTGGAAGAACACCTCTTCAGAATAATAGCGGGGATACCATCCGGACCAGCGGATTTATGAATGTTGAGATCTTTCAGGACTCTTGCCACGGTACGAGTGCGAAAAAAGATTTGTCCCATAGAATCACTAACGCGCTCAAGAATTGGGGGAGTCATGACACTATCCGGCAAGGTGGAATTTGCGGCGAACTGCCTTACAAACAAGTTAGCTTTATCAATAGAGCTAACGAAAGGAGTGTCATTGAAAACAAGAGTAGGAACCGAGGAAGAGGAAGAATTCCTCATATTTTTTACAAATGACCAAAAATTCTTACTGCCTTTGGGACATTGCAGTATTTTTTGCCTTGATTTTTGATCATGTAAAAATTTGGTCCGTCGAATATGGGCGTTGCAGGCCTTCCTGGCTTGTTTGAACTTTTTCCGGTTTTCCTCAGTTGGGTTGGCTCTAAAACACCGGAAGCTTACCTCTTTTTCCTTGATAACCTCTTTACAGCTCAAATCAAACCATGATTTGAGTATTCGAAAAGTAATGGACCTAATAGACTTAATGTTATGTCTGGCAACATTGTTTATAGTCATATTAAGGGCATTGAAAATTCGATAATTTTCACAAATTTCATATAAAAAATATTTTAACAATTGTGGTATTTATGTATAATAATAAAATACAAGATAGATATTACTTTCTAAGGATAGAAATACCATTGAATATGACTGGAATGAACTACGAAATTCTTTCGCAACATTACGAATACTTTATAAGAAACAGAAAAAATCAATTTTAAGTTAATTGAATTTTGGTAAACAAAACCAATTCATCAATGATATTTTTGTACAATTATTCGTGCATAGACATAAATATTAGCAACATTTTACCAAATTTCTACTTAAAATTTCTTTGATTCGCAGTGTAAATGCGTTTTGAAAACTTTCAAATTCTCGCCTTGAAAAAACCTTTAAATGAATTTATTTAAATTTTTGTCGTGTTCTGTGATATAATTTTCTTGATAAACTTTCCTCACGAAATTTAATTTGAGTCATTTAAAGTCATTCAATGTAGATATTGTAAAGAGGTATACATATTCGTACTTTTCCACTGAAATTAAGTTGCAATCGTTATCTACCTATAAAAATAAAGAGTTAAATGTTAACTTTTATGGTGAATATACATTAGGATAATAATTTTCGTGTGTAAAATTTTGTGTTCACATTTTTTTTTATAAATGAAAATAGTTAAAAAGGGTCACTGATCTTATATTTCTTTATAGTTAATAGGGGTGTGTTCACACTAAAGAAACATTAAAAAAAAGCGTTTCTGAAATATTTCTCATTTATTTAAAAAAAAACATTTCAGAAATTTTTCTCATTTTATCTTTTAAGTGTTTTAGTTGACGATGGATTGAAAACAAGTATAGCACAGATAGCGTCATCTTGCATCTTTATGAAACAAATACAAAATCAAAACCAAAACAATCACAAAGAAATTTTTATTTTTTAATTTTTAAGAATTTAAATATTTCATCCCAAAAACTATTTTTGTTTCATATATTTTCTACTTCTTCCACACATTTCGCGACGTTTAAATTTTTGACGCATGATTATTTACTAGCTTCTGCTATTTAAATGCTTGAGAAACTGCAAAAGTGCAAAAGTTTTCCATTTCCACAGAAACCAAAATAAACATTTCAGAAATTGGTTTGTGTTGCATAAATGTTTCGTTGATCTGGACACACCTTAAGAATTTTCTCAATTTTAAAATTATCAATAATTATTTAATTTTACTGAAAAACTAATCTATAATTTTTTTTTTATTATTTTCAGGTATGTAACATCAAGCCCAATACCAAACCGTAGCTGTTTAATAGTCAGTATACTATTTAAATATAAAAATTAAAAAAAAAAAAATCCGTTGATTGAACATGTAAAAATGTACATTAAAACAAGAATAAAAACATAAAACCTTAGTTCAAATTCAGTACTAAAATGTTACATGTTATATGTTAAATTTATAATGTTATATGTCACTATATACTTCCGGAATAAGTTGGAAAAATCTACCAGGAAACTATGCACTCGGATCTCTAAGATTTACGATCACATAAAATTACCTCAGTTTCTTCGTTTGAATACAAGCAAGATACATTATCAGGTACATAGTTTGTCTTAGTTCAAAACCAAAGTTAATAAATAGGCCTTTATAATTCATCCAACAAAAATATGCAGTACACGTACACGTCTTATGGGAGAGCTTTTTCAAAATCAGTAGCGTGCTATATTTTTTCACCATACTAAATTGAAAAAACTCCTCCATAAAAAAGTGTTTGTGCGCCCGTAAATTTTTGATTGCATCTGACGCAGACCCGACGTCCTATTGACCGCAGATCTGAGTGTGCACTGAATTGCTGTGGCCTATGGCTGTTGGTGATATTCAATTTCAACCCTCATTAAATATTGATGTGCATTCAAAGTTACCCTTGTTCATTTGCTAACTTGTTCAGTTGTTTTTCCTTGATTTTCTATTGAGGTGTTTTTGATTTTAGAGCTTTAAGAAAAGGGTCCATTTAAAATCAACACTACGACAACTCTGTGAGAGCTTTAGTGAAGGACAGATTTATGCAATCCACTGTAGCCAGAATGCGAGGCAAACGTCCTATCTTGCCCACACTGCATATTTTTGTTGGACAGAGTATAGAAATAGGACCTTTATGTCTTCCACATTTACAAATGGATAATCTTTATCACATTTAATCGGACGGTCTAATTCTAAATCGTTTAAAATGGTCTTCTAGGCGAACTAAAAGGTTATCAACAAAGATTTTTATATCTTCTTCAATAGTTTATGTACATAAGTCATTGTGTCCTCAGTCTATTTTGGCTCTATCTTGCCAACTGGCCTACCAATTCTACCGGATCTGATGAAAATGGTAAAACAATGTACCGAGGGCCAAGCTCCCAGTTAGCTACTCGTATTTAGGCTGCCTCAGATTATATATACATCTGTTGTGTTTCATAGAAACATGATTACGTTCACTTTTCATCGAGTTGGAAAATAAAAGGGTAAATTGATTTTCTTAAAATTTTGAACATAAATTTTCACAGAATATTTTCATAAATATTCCAAATTTGAAGAAAATAAGTCAAACCATTTAGGCTTTAGTTCCATGTAGAGTATGTGGTACCCCTTGGCATAATGGTTAGTGCGTTGGACTGTCATGCGGAAGGTCTCGAGTTCGATTCTCAGCCGCTGCAAGAAAGTTTTTTTCAGGGGTGTACTGCCTCTTGCGAGTAATTGACAAATTCTCCAAGAGTATCTCTTGTCTTGGAAAGTGCTGCTCATTAGCCGTTCAGAATCGGCAGAAAATTGTAGGTCCCCTTCGTTCCTGGTAACACGCACACAGGAATGGTTGAGATTTGTAAGTCACTAGGTCCTGGTTCACTCCGAGCTGTTGCAACACCAAATTTAATTTTAATTTTTTAATTTTTTCCATGTAGAGTGATCTCAGTATGTTTCTACCAACCACCACAGATTTATATCTAAGAGGTGACAAAAATTAACTCATATCACGTCACCTCATTAAAAGACTCGTGCACCTTAAACAGCAACAGAAACCGAAACTCCTGTACCTATTTATCTTTAAGCAAGTAAAGATCCCTTTGGGTTGTATCTAACTATTGCAGAATCACTTAATTGTCATCAATTATTTTATTAAAGAAATTTAATTCTCCAAAAATAACCAGTGTGTGCTCCTCCGCCAGTTACTGCTGAAGTTGAGTTATCTATTATTAAGATTTATTAAACCAAATCTTTTATATATGTTTCTTCACAACTGCCTGATGCTCAGTTGGAAGGAATGAGCCCATCCTACTCTTTATTACAGGGAAGGCGGTCTTGGTCTTTACACCCCTAAGGATTCGAGGAGAGACGATCTTCACTTAGCTGAGTGCTAGACCCTGTGGATTTATATATCCAGAAATCAGTTGCTACTTAAAACAGTTATTCCGGAATATTACCGATTGCCACCACGGGGGGTACCACATGGGTACATCCAGCTGAATTTTTGTTCTATATGAACATCTTTTTCGAGCCATTAGGGTTTCTTCGGAATCAACATCCCAAATGGTAAGAAATTTTCAAAAAATACCTATCCGCTATAGCCTGTTAGAAAACCATATACCGATACCTGTTAGCTTTTCCAAAAACACAAGGCTTTTGTTCGTTATTGGACTTCAATGATTGCTCTACATTGCAGCTGCAGTGCTCATAAAAATGAATACATTTTTTAATACTTAATAGGGAAAAGTATCGTTTCAAAAAAGACGGTAAGATCATATCGAAGTTCAACTTCATTTTAAAGTTGTGAACCCTACGTTCCATAATGTATTCACGGTAGCTCTTAAGACATTTTTCTGGTAAAATTGATGATTATTCCAGAAATGAAAACGGTTAGTAAGAAATAAACAATTTTTCTTCTAAATTATTACCTTAATTTTTTTATTCTTAAAGGGCTAATTCTTTACACGTAACGAACTTCAATTGCTTTAATTAATTCACTGTTGAAAATTCAATTTGATATTACTTATTCAACAATTCTTAACTTTAATAGATTCTTATTTCTTTAAATAAACGAAGCCATTTTTACTAATTGCATACTTAACTTTTTTAATTTATTAAATTATGTTAATATGTATGAGCGATGAGCGTGATACCGATAACTTTTTCAAGTGGCTAACTATGTTTCTCTTACTATGCTACAGTACACAAATTATTAGTGTAAATATTCTATCTAATTTTTCTTTCTTCTTTGTAAGGCAAGTGCTTTATCTTACCAGTCAAATTTCAACGAATTCATGAGACGTAAAAATCAGTGCTTTTATCTTCTATAACCTTCTATGAAGCTTACTCAATAATCTATTCTTTTATGAATACACTCCTTACCTTTATTTGATTAAAAAAATTATCACATCAAGAGAAAAAATCAATTTGGATCCCAAGAAGTATAATTATGTATAAGCGGATTTTTGAGTTTAACCGTAAGAAGCTTACAATACTTACTTTAAAAAAAATTAACAAACGTAGAAAGATTTGATCCAAAAACGAAATACTATGTATTATTAAGCTCACACCGACTCTTTATATATTTTTTTATAATTCCAGGCATTAATTGTAAACATTTATATCTCTTTCAATCAGTTGTTGAAAAAAAAAATACAAATGAACAACTTCAGCGCACACTTTAAAGGTGACTATCTGCTTATTCAATTGGGTTTATCTATAAATATATACATATATATACAAAAAAGTATCTTTGGCTTTGCTGTTGTCGATTGCAAAACAAGTGAAAGGCAAATTTCAAAATAAAACAGTAAAAGAAGTAGATGCTCATAAAAACACTGTGGTGTTTGTGGTGAGAGTAGAGAAAAAAAAGAATGTATTTCAAAAAAAAAATTAAAAGATTCGAAATAAAAGTGATCAGTCAATCAAATTGAACACTCTTTATCTTTTGAGCTCGGTGGTCTGTTTTTTTAATCGATACCCAATTAGGCTACACATAATATTTAGTTTTAATTATTCGTTTTATTGGAGAATAAACGCAATTTCAAAAATGCAGTCCATCGATTTTAGTAATAAAGTTCTAAAACTAAAATATTGCCAAATATTTTCTCATAAGATGAGGTATGATCTTTGGGTCCAGAATTTACCGAACAAGCAACTTTAGTATATTTACGGTTTATTCAAATATTTGTTGACTGTGGAAGTAGGGTGCACTAAATAACAATCTGAGATAGCAGAGAGTTTAGTGCACTAAAAATCAATCTGAAATAGCAGACGTCTCTAAATAACACTCTAAAGTAGCAATCGTTATGACTAGATACAATCTGAGGTGATAGACGTCACTCAAAAACCGCCGTCTGATCTTACTACTCTGAACTTGCTTTACTTTCAACCTAGACTTTTATCACTCCTGCAACCTTAGTCTTTCAAAAATGGACACTCACCATGTAAACTCTTTTTCTCTTATAAGGGGTTTTTCTATTGGCACGCATACATTTTGGCTGTCTGGGGCGGCCATGTTGTTTTGTTGACATCTGTCAAATCTTGTGTTTATTATTCAATTGCAGATGACAAATCAACATGGCAAGTAACACGATTGAACAGAACGTGTAAATAATAAAACCTTACTATCAAAATGAGTGTTCTATAGAGCAAATGTTACTAACATTTTACGGTAGACGTGGTGGCCATTCAAGGTCGGTTTCTTTAACGTTCAATCAATCAGCCAACATTTGTACGTGAAAGGAACTTAATATCGGCCAGAACATCGCCGCGGTCGTTAAAAGTGTACTGTAGAACCCGTGCCAGTCGATTCCTTACCGTGCACAAGAACTCGGCCTTTCGCAGACTTAAAGTTGGCGAATTTTACTTCGGCACCTAGGCCTACACCCGTTAAAGACTCCATTGATTCTGGAGTTCACGACAACCCACACGAGGTTCACTAAGTGACAAAGCATCCTCAAAAAGTTAACTTTTGTTGCGGATTATGGGCCAGCGGTGTCATTGGTCCGTACTTTTTCGGAAACGATGTTGGTGAAGAGGTCACCATTAACGGCGAGCGCTACAAAACGATGGTAATCAATTTCCCATTTTCCAAATTGAAATATATAGACCAAGACACCGTGTGGTTCCGGCAGGCCGGGCGGTGCTAAGTGGCACTCAGCGACAATTTGAGGAGATGAAGTAAAGTAAGACCACCAATTCATAACCCCACTAGACTTTTTCTGTAGGGTTTCCTGCAGTCGCAGATCATAACTGACCCATGTCCTTAAGGTGAACATAACTTGGCCACCGCTCAGATTCAGCCGGTTCCATGTAGAAGAATCATTGAAAATTGGACCACTCGGATCCGTGCATAATGGCATACATAGGCTTTTCAATTAAAAAAATTACTTTGTTAATACTCCTAATATATAATTTGATTCAAACTTAGTGTGTACAATGGTTTGGACTCAGTACTAATCTTGAAACTTCAAGTTTTTTGCGCTTGAAAAAAAGTTCCGATCTGGAAAAAGATATATTAAGTTGAACAAATATCTACATTGATAACAATTTTCATTTAACTTTGGGTTTTAGGTTTTAATGCTGGTTTCTCTCCCTGAATTTGTTGGTCTGTTTTTGAATGAAAACAAAATTCTGTCAATTAATTAAGTAAATTTAAGGTCAGCTTTAATAACTTAAATAAATTTCATACAATACTTTTTCATGGTCTTGTACTTTCACTAATTGTTTGTAAGAAGTACAAAAAAAAAGTAGTTTAGTACATTTTGCGCTACTTCAGAAATATTGACGAACAAAATTTTGTTTGGACTGATTTATAAAGTTTGATAAAATACACTCAGCAGAAATCATCCATGTCAGCTGTCAAATTTATTTTCGCTCAACAAACTATGTAAACCAAACATCTTTAAAACCAAAGCAACTCCCGTTATTCAGAATTAACTTCAGTTGAGTCTCGATTCCCTTCAGAATTACTGCCGAACTTTTTCAGCCAAACGATACAAATGTATTAAAAAATCTCCTTTCATATACTTTCGATCACTTCTGCTGGGTTAATAGTTCTAATCTTAGCAAGCAAAATTATTTACATTTTAATTCTTCAATTTTAATACCTTTACATTTATTTTTAGCTAATTTTAGTACAATTGAGAGTTGAGGTCTTTTGAGATACGTTCTTGAGCCGCACGATACGAATGTGTTTAAAGATTGATAACTTCATAAGTAATGTATATTGAATACTTTTGTAAGTCCCTGCTGATTTTTTTTTCTAAGACTAGTAAGCCAAACTATTCACATTTTAACTCTTAAATTTTAGTACCTTATCATTTAATTTTTATTTATTTTAGTACAATTGAAGGTTGAGGTCATTTGAACATCAATCGAATAAAAAATTTAGAAAAAAATATAATTTCAAGGAACTTTTTTTTAAACTTTGAACAAAACTCTATGGTTTTCCAAAAATAATGTATACATTCCTCTTGAATAAATAAAGTCATTTGTTTACCTAATTTAACAGAAGAAACTCATTGCTATGTTACTAAATTTTGTTTAACTTATAAACTTCAAGCTTCTATATTTCAAAATAAGTGTTGCTATGTCAAACAAATCTATCTATCTAACCTTATCTACATGAGGCTTCCAAAAACAAAATTCAGTTTGTGTCGTTTCTTCATTTCTTGTTTTCGTTAATTCAATTTAAAATAAAAGAAGCCCAAACACTTAAGCAAATATACCTTAAAAAAATACATTATCTTCAGCCAAAATTGTGTCAAAAGTTCTACTCAAAAAACAAAAAAAAAAAACTGTAGGTAATCGTAAATAACCACCTTACAGCTATTTTTATTTTTCAAAAAATTCGTAGTAATTTTTATAAGGCCAACATTCAAAATTACATCATTCTGATGGATTATAGTCAATATACCTAGCTACATATTTATTGTTCGTGTACTAAATTCTTGCACATACACACACACACACACCATAGAAAACAAACAGATGTGATAAAATGAAGGTGACAAACAAATAAAAACAGACAAATCAAATTTAAATATTTAAGAAGAATTTTTTTCTCCATAATTCTAGAAAGAACTTGAAAAAATATTGCAAAATATTTACTTTAAGTTGAATTTTTGTTTTTCTCTTCAGAGAACTTAATTCGTGGTTAGAACACAAAAACATTTTATGGTGGACCTTATCTCTCAGAATATCAGGATTTTTTGTGTGCAATAAAACAAAAACCTTAATTCACCTTTCGCAATTAATTATATACCCTTTAGGTGAAAAGATACGCCTTCGTGTGTGACAGCTTAAAAATCTGGGTTTAACAAATCAAACATAGCATTAACTAAGCCAAGATGGAGGCAAACATGTCTTATGCAAGAGTTTCGAGGTTTAAAAGAATCAAGATTCATTGATTTATTATATTTTAGGGTATATTAAGTCGAAGTCTTGGAGAAGAGCACAACACACGCACCCAATAAGATGAGATGATGTTATTCTTAAGAAGTCAATGACTCTGGGGAGCTTTGGATAAGTTAATTTATACGAACAATGTTGGTATGTCTAGGGATTTTCTGGGAGAAAAAAAAAGAAGGATTGAAGAAGTATTTTGCCGGTTTGAAGTAGGTATTATGCCCGAGGGAATCTTATTTATTAATCAAAAGTTTATTGAATAAAAAGCACTACCACATAATTTAAAAGAATCTAATGATGTGTATTGTCGATTTCACTGATGGTGAAGATGTGATTGGTTCATTAAGAGATCACTTGGTGGTAAGAACGTCAAATTCAAGGTTAAATAGAAAAATAAATAAAATTTTTAATAAATTTAAGTAACACTGAAGTTGCGTTTAATTAAACAAATTTGTAAGCCCTTTCTCAATAAATAAAACTAAATACAATCAAAATATTAAGTTTTAGACCCTTAACATAACCTTTTAACTACGAGTATGATTACAAAAAGAAAACAACAAAATTATTCAAAATTAAGGCATTATAAAAAAAACACATTGTGTTTGACAAAAAGGGCAACAAAAATTAACCTAAAAGTCATTCTAGTCTATTTTTCGGGCCAAATTGGGATAGTGAAAAATAATGGTTGATTGGACAGGCAAGAATAAACCCCTTCAAAGCTCAATTGCGCAAAGAATCAACATTTTGTTAGAACACAAAATTTTCAATTCATAGAATGTCTTAAAATTATACGTACGAAATTTAATCGAAATCGTTGCAGCCGTTTTCGAGAAAATTTGAAAAAGAAGCAACTTCATTGCATACACTCAAGGGGATTAGACTAACCTCATAATGTTACAGTGTAACACAATGTGAGCGTTTAGCGAAGGTAGAGAAGAATTAGTGGTAGGTGTAGATGCACTTTTGTTTCGAAAGCTTGTACACCGAAATTATGGGGACAAATCGAGAAGGGCACATTCTAAAAGTGCGGCTTAGAAAAGAACCTCTATATTTGGAAGTATGTACAAATTTGGGTTCAAGGGTAAATTGATGAACATTTCCTGTAAGACGATTAGTATTACGGCGAAATTGTTTGAAGGTAGAAATGGAACTGCCTATTTCATTTGGACATTGTTGAAAGAAAATGCTATAAAATATGTAATGGAAGACGGGAAACGGTAACAAGACAGATCTTACACCATCCGCCGACAAAGAGGATGAACTTTTGACCTCCAGCCAGGAGACCATTAAAGGGAACTCAAATAGCGCTGGTAGTTCCGGTAATTTTGGGCAACCCAAACCATCAGAAAGCATCAGAGGCAGTACCAGTACCATTTTGCTTACTAAACCGACCAATTCTAACCAGTTACCTTCGTGTAGCAACTCCAGCCATAGCAAAAGCAATCGGCGGGCACCTTCCTCAAGGAACAGTTCAAGAGAGCTTTTTTTATTCTTGGCAAGTTGCCAGGAATGATAAAGATGGAACATTTCATGAGAGGGACGCTGCTAATAAAATAAAATACCAGAAGATCGTTAAAGAGTACAATAATCTTCTGGAAATTTAAGAGAAAGTCGTTAAGCGAAACAGGTCTCAAGGTACGGCTAATAGAATCAGTAAAATAATAATCTTGATGACCCTTAGAAGGAAGTAAGGATATCATCTTCTAGAGCAGTGCAACCGCGTACCGTAAGGACTGTCAGAGACGACTTCCAAGCATAGGTTGTGGATAAGCTCTCCAAAAAACAGCGAAGGTCTGTTGGCTGTGTGAAATTCTAAAGATCCAGGATCTTAGCTACCGGTAGCGGATACTGGCCAATAGGAGTTAGCTATTTGAAACATTAGTTTTGGCGAAGCATAATAAATGCACTCTCTAAGTTTAAGAACCAAGCTACGGCTGTTTCGAATCCGTGTTACTTTACGGTTGCAGCACTTGGAAAGTAACAGTAGGTGTCACTAAGAAGCTGCAAACGTTCATTAATAGATGTCTACGAAAAATCCTTAGTATTTTCTGGACCAGTTGTATATCAAACAAAGATCTCCTTAGTAAAACGGGTCAGGAACCTATTGACTCTATTATACGACGTCGAAAGTGGCAGTGGATCGGACACACGCTTCGAAAAGGCGACAACTGTATTGCGGCGCATGCAATGCAGTGGAATCCGCTCACTCAAGAAGGAAGAAGATCTGGACGATCGAGAAGCTCATGGAGAAGGACAGTCGAGGAGGAGTCAGCCCAACTAGGCAAGAGTTGGAGGGAGTTGCGACTCATATCCAGGAACCGAAAACGATGGCGAGCTGGCGTTGTGGACGCCCTATGCCCCGCTAGTTGTTCCCCACGGACATAAAAGGTCTGAGGACCTAAGTAAATAAGCATAATAAATGCATTCAAAAGGTAAAATGCATTCAAAAATTTTTTGACACATCTCAGCTAGCCATAAACTCAGAAATAAGTTGATTTATAGACCTGTGCTAAATTTGTGTGGGATAACTAATCAGAACTTTGCTAAGTTATTATGATAAAGGCCCTTAGAGCTAAGACTCACAAAACCTGTACTAAATCAATATAGTTTTTTTAATAAGAAAAAAAAATTAAATTTTTGACTACCAGATAAAATTATGTAGATTAAAATAAATTTCTAATATCTGTGGCAAGCCCAATCGTTTAAACACGGTTTAGTAATAACTATAATGTGCACTGTTTTCTTCCAAATTCATTTGTGTTAACATTAATCTTATACCTATTTGAAAGCTAGACCAAAATTCATAAGAACTAGCCTACTTTTCAAATAACTTACAACTAACTTAATTGCCCTTTAGGGGCGCTCTAAGTTGAACTATATCTTAATTCCTTTCGGGCCAAAAACGAAATCAATACTAATAATCTTTTAAACTACTGGTTTTTATTTTTCACCGAAAATAAATTTAAAACACCTCCGAAGCTTGTCATTTTACTGTGCATTGTACTGTACTATAAATTCAAGCACCGTACATTAAAATAATAAGGATTTCTTTTAACTCTGCGCTCAAAAATCAGTGTTGCGTAACAAGACAACAACTTTCAACTGCATCATAAAAGTATACATTATATTTAATTATTAATTCAAAAGCTATCCCAATGAACATACTAACCTTTAAAATAAAATATAGCCCACAAAAAAAAAACTAAAACAAGATATCTTAAATCTGGAAAACCCGAAAAAATAAAACACACAAGATCAACTTTGATCAACCTCCAAAAACAAGTCATGTTCTTCACTCGGATGAAATCTCCTTCGCAATTCAACTATAAACCTCAGACCTGGATTCATCGCATATAGAACCTTTCACTTTATAGCGATTTTCGGCTTGCATCAAAAACATCTCGAAACCAGAATAAAGGGCACGATGCATTGGAGATCCCGTTTTATGTAATTTTTTTTTGTATGGTCCTCCTCCCGTCATCTTCGTCAGCGTACTAGTTGTGTGTGCAACGCTTTTTTTAAAAGTTGTGCGTGCACTCACTTAACTTTGATCTCACGTTCCAGTTATATAATTTGACTGGATATTCAGGTTTAACGTATGTACTTTTCAGAAAGATCAATTGGATAACATGTCAAAGTAAATTTGCGGCAAGAGGTACAAAATTGAGGGAGTGCAAGCGTATTAAATGCGTACCACAACGCAAAAAGCTGCCGCTTTTTTTTGCGAAGATAAAATGCCGCTAGGGACTGTTCTTGGACCACTTTTATTCGGGTTTTAATTTTTTTTCTTTCTTTCTTTTTTAATTTGTTTGTGTTTTTTTTTTTACAAATTAACAAATATCTTGACATAAATCTTTTATGATTTACCCCTTCTTCCGCTCTAAAGCTCAAAAAGTATCTAATGGTCAATGAACTTTTTCAACGAGCAGGTAAAAAAGAAGAAAACACACAAAAAAAAGATACAAATTGGTTGTTTTATTATTTGCTTAGTTTCTTTATTTTTCCTTTGCTTTTGTAAATAATTTATTTATTTATTGCGAAATTCGATGGCCCACTATAGATGGAGTGTGTTATTATTTTTATATTTGTTGATATGGGGAAATGATTATCAAGCCACTGCTCACATGCGGTGAAAGGAAATAAAACAAAACACAAGTCTGCTGATAGTAAAGCCTTAATCGTATTATTGACCAAACTTAACGAAATTATCGCACCAACTCTCAGTGTGAATTCGATATTTCATTTTGTTATTTTTTCCATCGCATAAATTGTGATATTTATATAAATATATCTACACTTTTGGATGGTGTTTTGAAATCAACACTTGAAAAATCTTAAAGCGAATTAAAGATTTGTCCTACCGCACATAATTAATTTTTATAAATGATTTTTTTAAGTGTTCATTAGTTCAAACAAAAAACTATTGAGAAATTCAAATGTGATTTAGCTGGTTGAGATTTATAATTAATGGAAATGAAAGATTGATTAATGAGTGGATAATAAGTAGTGTTATGTGAAATTTTTGCATTTAAAGATGACCTGGATTTAGATACATATTATTGTTTGCAAAAAAAAAAGTTTGACTGACGGATTGCAAAAACCAGTTTAGACAAAAATTTAGTGATTTTTTTTTTTTTGAAACAATTCATATACAATATAGCGGTTGAGCTGTGGTAAGCTGTAATAAACTCAACTGTGGTAAAAGGTTAACTTTCACTTCTTATTCATTTATTAATGTCTTAACTTGATTAATTAATTTAGGAATTTCAGGAGAAATTCTCAAAAGCGCTCAACTTTTATTGACATCCGTTTTTAGAGTATTATTTTTTAGTAAAACTGTGCGATGTTAGCTAAAATATATATAATTCTTTGGGGAAAATAAATAAAACGAGGTAAATGTATTTTATGAGTAGCCGTGTTTTTTTTTAATTGTAAATAGCCAGGTGAGAAAATACTAACAACAAGACTTAAAGTGAATACAATTTAAGTCAGCAATCAGAGTGAACTTTAAGTGAATTTAAATTGTTGAGAGTTTAAATTGTAGGGAGATAAACAAATGTTTAATGTGCCATACATATGTCACAGATTTTGGAATTAAAAACAAAAACTGAATATAAAAGTGAGCATAAGCATTTTATTCACTTTTAATTGCTGCATTGGTCAAAAGTTTCACCAAAACACGCAATATGTTCTTTGCACTATGGGCCAAAATGATTAATTTTTTCGTTGTACAAAGCATATCATTTCAAATGAACAAATTTATTGCAAACATTTTTTATTCCTTAAAAAAAATTTAGCATCAAAAAATAAATTTATTGAAATGTCCTATTTATAAAAGAGACTTACGCATATAAAAATAAATATTGAGACTTTACAATTTCTAAACTTCAGAACCAAGAAATAAATTTAATGAAATGTCTTATTTATGTTTTATTTTTACAAGGACACCTTTATTCAAACCTGAGCTCAACAGTTCACCGACTATTTTCTGGTGGTTCTGAAATTTACTAAAAGTATGTTTACAAAATTTCAACTAATAGCTTTTTCACACCATTCTAAAACGCGGATTTCGGGAAAATACCAGGTTTTTTAGAAAAAATTATATCAAAAGCATAAATTTTGTCAAACTTTTTTTCTAAACCGCAAAGTGTAGGTAGATAAGAAGTTTTCTCAAAAACTAGTTGAAAATCAAGGATAAACTAATCAAACACACCTTTTAAAAAATTCAGCGCCAAATAAAACGTCAAAGCTGCTTGGATGCTTCCAAAAGAAATTGAAAACAGCTGTCGACATGCTGTCAACAGAAATTTTATTTGAATTTGTAAAAGTTTTATGAGATTTTCCATTGGCAAATTCAGATTTTGATCAAAATTTGATTTTTTTTCGCTGGGAATGGAAGCAATTTCATTTATTAATGTAGTTGTATTAGTTAAATTTTCTGTCTGCCTCATCATTTAAAAAAAAAATGTTCATCCCTAAATTTACTTTCAGTAGCTTGATGAATTCACATAATCATTTTAAACTGCTTCCTTTTTTTTTGTAATGTAATTTTCACAGTTGAAGTAAATTAAACAAATCTAAAACCACATTTGCAAACTGACAGATGAAAATTGTTTTGGTATTAGTCCAGAAGGACTTAATTAGTAGAAAAATTTAGACCTACAAAATTGATTTGAAATCGAAGAATAAATCAATTTATTTGACCAATAGTTATAAATGTAATTTTGACAGATCTTAATAGAAAACAAATTGATTTATTTTGAAAATGGAAAATGTTTAATGGTTAATGGCTAATTTTTTGAATTTTATTGAAGACAAATGTTTGTTTTTTGGTAAGTTGTACTGTTTGAATAGTAATCAGTTTTAATTGGTTAGAATAAATTTGCAAAAATAATATGATGTTGAATAAATTATAAACCTTAACTTATTACATCAGAATAAAATTTGACAGTTGATGTCAAAAAACCTGGAATTTCAAACGAAAACGTACCAATGTTTGATGTAAATGCTTTACAGTTTTTCAAAACTCTTTTCCAAAAAGTTTCTTTTGAGTTTGGTATGAAAATGCTATTTAGGGATTTTCACATAAGAGCGATCAACGACCGTAGAAGTAAAAGAAAAAGTTGGATTTAAATCATTTATAGGCACAAATTTTTCTCAAAAATTAAACAAAGTTGTGGATAACTCATTGAAACTAATGTTAAGATACTAAAATTTGCATTTTAATTTATTCATAAAATATGAGAAATTTGAAAAAATAAAATAAAACTGTCTTCATGAATCCCAATCTGACTGCTGCGAGCTGTCAAAGTCTATTCATGTTCCACATTCCATTTAACGAATGAATTGTTCGTGCGCGACTAACGTCAAAATCGTACTTGTTTTTGTTCGCTTTGTTTGTCATTCGCGATGAATAAAAAAATGGTGTATTAAGGAAATGTCAAAATGGACCTGAGTTTGTTCATTTGTTGCTCGTTGGTCGCTCTCATGTGAATAGTTTAATAGTATGCAGCCGTAATTTAAAATGGCTACACAACTTAGTAAATTTCATTGGCACAAAATTTTAGTCGAATTAGCTCGGTGTTGAAACTATTTTAGGATGACACTTGGTCAAAACGATAATTTATGCAAATTTGTAATTGAGTTTAGCATCATAATTTCTCTAGCATTTTATTGAATTTAAAATCATCAAATAGCTATTCTATTTTCTTAGTATTGTGCTAACTTCATATTATTCTTTGACATTCACAAACGTCAAAAAGGACTGTTTACTTAGTTTTTTTTTGCACGAACTGTCATTGTTTTAGGTGTGTTCAAAAGTAATTTATTGAGAAAATTGCTTTATTACGATATTAGTTAGAAAATGTTCAAAATTAAGAATCAGTTAGTTAGAATTAGAAAACTAAAGTTAGGAAATTGTTAGTAAGTATCATACTAATACATTAACAATAGGATATTTAAAATCTTGTGCTATTATTTCTTATTAGATTAATGAAAGATGTTTAAAATCTTATTTAAAATTTTGTGATATTATTTCTTATTAGATTAATGAAAGAATGTTTCCCAAAATTCAACTTTCTTGATTGAAATTAAATGATGAAAAATATTCTTTCATATCCTGAAAAATGATAGGCCAAAAATAAATTTATAGTTAAATTGATTTTTAGACAAAAACTGTCAGTTCAGCGAGCGAGTTTTAAGCAAATTCTCCTATCTCCAAAGAGTACAGAAATTGCAAACGATTTTGCTAACTTTTGCTTAGCAAATAAATTGATTTTTTTTGACAAATAATACTCTAACTGATTCTGTATTGATGAAAGGATAAACTGAGTTGAAACCCATTTTCAACGAAATTTATTTTAAATATCAAACAAAAATTCAAGTTAGCATGTCTTAGAACGGTAATCTCCACTGGAACGTCTAGCTTAAAAAATTATATTTCTTAACAAAAATGATATCTTTATTATTCAACTACTAAATTATTACTCAAATGTGCAGCTAACGAGCTAACAACAGTTTTCAAATTCAAAAAAAAAGTTCTTCACCCACAAAACTTCCTTCCATGAGTTGATAACTTAATTTTTCTGCACCAGCTGCACTGTTCATGGTCATTATCACTGTCTTTTTTTTTTATTTTGGATTCATTGTAAAATTAGCAGCGGTAAAAAAATCACCGTTCCACCATATCAAAAAATACCACTTTTATTACCATCAATTATCATTACAAAGGTAAACAAAACCCAAAGCGAACAATGGCCTCACGATCACCGTCACACTACCACCACCTAGCGGCAGCGATCTCTCAAATTAGCACTCAAGTAGTAATAAAACCATCAATTAAGTGTCTTCAAAAATAAATACATATGCAACTCCATCTTTTAAGGAAAACTTTGATTACAAATATTCATAACGCGTAAGAATTGAGAATGGTTTCTGAGGGGGAGGTTAATAATTCTTTTTTTTAACTTTGGTCATCAAGAAATATTTAGGATTTTGCCAGAATGAGCTTAAAAAGTATGTGTACTAAAAATTAGTACAAACTATTTTTGTTCCTAAAATAATTACCCTGATGACTCATTAAGAATCATGTTTTTGCTTTTGTTGGTAGCATTTTTCTCACTTCTGGAATTCTTGTGTCTTGGCCCTCTTCAATGGCTATCCGGGTGTCATTGACATCTCACTTAATATTCACACCTTATTGGAATATTTGAATATTCGGTGGTTTTGTCTGCAATCGACGATGGAAGTTAATTCTTGCAACAACAAAAAATCAGCAAGAAAACGTGTCTGAAGTTGTTCCTTTAAATATTTTAACGATTCGTCCATTGAATTAAATTAATTTTCTTTTGTACAAAACATCATAACTGACAATGACTTGACGGAATTTTACTATGGCGTCTCGAAATAGAATACCAAAATAAAACAGAAAAATAATATTACAAAATATAAAAACAAGTATTCTTAATTTATTACAAATCTTTATTTTCTTAGTAAACCATAAATCTTTGACGGTGGCGGTGTCAGTGTCGTTTCTATCTTCTTATGTGAGGCTTCACATACAATTTTTATTTAAAGTAATACCATCGGTAGTCAACTTTTGACACGGCTAATAAATGAGCAATAAATTTTTCAATAAAACTTGATTTTATTACATTTTTTCTCATTAAATTTATCTTAAGTGTTTGTTTAAAATTACATTGCAATTACATATACATGCATACATGATATATGTAGAGGAGAAGGTGGGAATATGGAACCCCATTTGGTTTTAAATTCTTTTTGTTCATACCCGTAATCTAAAGATATTAAAAACTTTTCAATTATATTAATAACCCGGTCAAAATAGACATTCAAGGTTACATTAATTCGCACAAAGCTGAAAATTGGCATGAATGTTAAGAACACTATTA